>JAEIFZ010000002.1:16615000-17815000 GCA_018904035.1 Zaprionus ornatus | reverse complement strand
GATTGTACAAAACTGTGTGAGCAACTTGTTAGCACTAGAGCTATATAGATTTCTCTATATGCAGAGCTACTTTTGCAGTTAGTTGGCAAATATACAGAATACTCCGCACAACATGTTATCTCCCTCCCTCTCTCCTGCTCTTTGTCTCTCTCTCTCGAGTTGACACATTTAACATAGTTAAACCTAACAAACAAATAGTAAACTCGCTTCCGTATGAAGAGGCAACTCAAACTGAAACTGGAACAATACGAGCTTTGTTTCAAGTTTGAATCTCTCTGTTCTTTTGAGTGGATTCGCATTCTGTTCAGTTCTGTTGTCTGTGTAAATGGGTAGAAAAAAGGGTATGCGACATGTGTCAGCGACCTTTAACACTTCTCTGATTTATCACAGCATCTTCTCACAGTGGCCTGTAGAAAGTAGTCTGTGCCACATACGTGTAAGTTTACGAAATATATAAAACTGGCTTTAACATTGCTATGAGATCACGTACAATATTATTTTGGCATTACAAATAAAGTTGCATGTCATTCTCACACTTCAAAGATACAATCTAAATTGACTTTTAAATTTATTAGAATATTTTTTATGGTTGTTCAAACACTTGAAAAGAATCTTAAAATGCAGACAGAATGTATAAATGATACATTATGTATAAATTATATTCATCATGGTTATAGTTCACTAAATGTATCTATTATTGAAATCGTTAGTCGTCTTTATGTCTAGCGAAACTTGCTGTAGCCCTTCATCAAGTAGCTTCATCGTGTTCGTCGTCATTGTCGTGCTTTCAGTATTCGCACCTTTCACCTGCCCGAATGAATGAACGAACGCACGATCGTTGCGATCTGGAGTTTCTCTCTTACAGCTTTACGCTTTTACAACCGCCTTACAGACAGTCGTACATTATCTACGGTCGATACGATGTGGGTATTTTTGACACCTTTCGCAATTTACTAAGTAGAAACAATCTATGCATGTATCTTGAAGATACTTGTTTGTTTTCCTTTTGCTTTGCTTTGTTTATCTCGCACTTCAATTCTCTCGCTATTTATCAGTGCAGAAAATCCAAGGCGAGCTCATAAATTAAGTTGCCATTAATTTGTATAAACTCGCAATTCGCGTCGAATTCACAGAAATGCTTTTATTATGGGTCAAGTGATACGTCCAAAATACAAGAAGAAATATGGGTAGGCGATGGAAAGATACTCTATAATTAGCCTAGGAATTAGCTAAATCAAATTGTATATAAATAACTTAATTTGTACCTTTTTTATGTATTTACGATTATGATGTGATATTCTATAACTTTAAGAACTATTAATATAAAGATATATAACTAATAGTTAAGGAATTAACTGAATAAATTAAGCAATAAAATTATTATTTTTTCACTCTTGTGGTTAAAGTCTTATTAAGTATTTGCTGACAGATTATTATATATACATACATATGATATTATAGCCTACCTTTTTCCCTCTGATATTCTAGTCTACAGGGTATAGAGGAAATTGTTTATGTAGAATCTCTCTTTGTGTGAAAATTGCAAACAAAAAATTCCCAAAATACAACCAAAACTAATTCTAGAGAATGCGTGAGTGTCTATGATATTGTCTGTATTTATCTGTATGTGTATCTCTATCTGCATCTGTATCTATACCTGTATCTGTGTGTGTGTGTGTGAGAAGAATTTCACGCGCTCATTGTGCGCAAAAACTTTTCGCTATACAAAAATCATAATAGCAAAAATTTTCATTTGTTTATTTTTGTTTCGGCTTTGGTTTTGCCGCCTGCAACCGACAATTGTGTCAATTCCGGGCAGCGAAAACGACAACAACAACAACAATAATAAAAGTAGCAACAGTAACAATAACAAATTATAATCAACAATTTATTTTAATAGCATCAATTGTGCATCAACAGTTTGTTGCTGTTTTTTTTTTTTTTTGCCAAGGTCTTCCATCAAATGTGGCCCAAATAGAGCATAGATGGATAGATGGATAGAGCTCTGGCCATGAGCAGCAGCTCCATTAGAAATCTCATAAACAATAAAACCGATTGCAATTGCAGTTTTTTATATGCGCATTTAGCCAGTTATGGCTAAGTTGGTAAGTTTTCCCGTTCTGTTCACTTTCCTCTTCTATTTCTGCTGCTTCATCAAGTGGAAAACCCAAACAAGTTCCACAAGTAGACACCATTTTCAATGTCAACATTATCACGACAACGACGCATTTCTCGCAGGCGGGCGACAAAATAAATTTGAATAAAGATGCATCTTCATGTCGTACACGTATATGGAAAGGAAAGTCGGGGAAAGGATTGGGAGTGCATGGAAAGTGCTTGAAGAGTTATGAGTTGACAGATTACCACAGCAGGTAACAGTTAAATATGCGTGTCATGGGCGCATTAATCATTTATGGAATGGAATTTCTAAGGAGCTGAGTGAAGGTCAAAGTGTGAGAATCAATAAAAGCAGAAGGAAATCAGTTCATTATTTATGTGGCATGACAAATGACATGATACTCGTATGTAGGTTATGTAGCTGAATGGGGATTTCTTTTCGGGGAATTTGTTATACCAAAATTGCTTTACCAAAATCGAGAGACTGCGCTGATAGCTTCCAGGGCAGTGGAGCTAGAATGATAAGAAGATATGGAAAAGAGAGGGATAGAGAGAGAGAGGCTTGGTTAGGTACAAGCTGTTAGATGACTAGCAAATATTGTGAACAATGAGATTATATATGTAATATACACAATATATTGTAGTTATTATATAGAGGCATATACACATAATATATGTTAGGTATGATATATATACATACTTATGAGCGATAAATGATTCTCAAGCACGTATCAAATGGATGAAATACGCATGTTTACAGTTAGATATGAGTCAGGTAAACAAATCAGGTAAATGTTCCGCACATTAAAGCGCAAACACACAAAGATACACACTGCATAAAGAGGGAAAGAGAGAGAAGCGAGAATCGGTCGAAAGTTCAGAGGCAAAGCTTCCGCTGGGGAAGGCTACATGCGTCGAAACAAATGAATAAAAACACAGAAAACTAACAATAAAGAATACTCGGCACAGGAGGTAGCAAATGGAAATGCTTGAGGTGAGTTAAACAGTCGAAAGATACCCTATAAAAATTCATATATATATGATAATAGAAACAAACTTATTTAGATTTATATTAGTTATTTATAGTTATATAAGCAGTCAAATGATACCCTATAAAAATAAACAGATACATGAGTTTATAAATATGGTAAATAGATACTAGATAGATAATTATATTCATAACATAACGAAATAGCCATAACTAAGCCACCCCAAGCATCTGCCCACATACAGGGTATAGAATCCGACCCCTAACAGTTGAGCCGTGACAACAGAGCGAGCTCAACACGTGAAGCGTCACTTTCGAAAACAATAAATGGACAACAAAATGGATAATACGAGGGTACGAGAGAGTCAGCATAGAACAATTAAATAGAGGAAGCACTAAAATAAATATATGCTGCGAGCACACAAATAGTATTACAGGTACATACATATATAGACACTTAATCAGAGCTCGTCTGGAGTCTAGACAGAGGCTACTGGCGGTGACAATAAAGCAGAACTTAAAGCTACTGCATGGAACACAATGAATAAATAAAGTTTCAGGCACGATTTATGTACACACTGATTTAGTGAATATTATATAGATAGTGTATATTATATAGATTTATTTACTACCATTCTACACACTCTTATAATTATTCAAATACTCATTCAATTCTCAATTTGCCACTTGAAGCGAAGCTGTTCAGCTTCGAAGATTTTTATTTATCTGGCGCGAGATTTCTGAGCATTGCTAATGTCGTTGTTGTTGTTGTTGTTGCTTGTGGTGTTGTACATTTATGGAAACGCCTTATAATATGCATGTTTCTCGTGCTCAACATAATTGAAAGATGAAGTCATGCCAAAGGTGTGCAAATGAAACAAGCAAACATACGATTTTTAGGGATCGTGAATGGAACAGATTGTTATACAGATTGTTAACCAAAATTGAGAATCTTTTTCGGGAATTTCGTGAAGGTTCTGCGCGACTAATATACGTGGTTAAGCTCTTTATTCTTTTATTTTCTTGATAAATATATTGTACAGCTCTCAGTAGCTTGTTAGAATCTAGTTTGTAAATAATTCTACGATTGTTTTTATTGTTAGATTTATTAATCATTAAAATTGTATGTGATAAGTTGGGTTTTAAGTCTTTCATTGATAATATTTACCCCATTAAATTATATTTTATAAATTCCAGAGTTTATTTAAAACTTTAGTGTACGCTCTTAATCGATTAGGCGTAAGTTTTCGAATGGGTTTTAAAACGGTTTCCAATTCCAATTGAGTGTTAAATATTTGTAACAAATAAACATAAAATAAAAAAGAAATCATTACTTTGCAATTTGAGATATTTGCATTTATAGTGTGTCGTGCAGCTGCTTATATGGTTATTAAAATGTGAATTATACTTCCCGTTCTCAGAGCACATTACATGACTCTTGAGACTCGACTTTACTGCCTCAGACAAGCTGGTGCGGCTTTGTCTTTTTAGTCGTCTCATATTGCAGTTGTTAGACTTGTCAAGTGCATGTCTGAGTGTGTGTGTGTCTATGTGTGCTTACACATGTTTACAATACTGCAACTATTTCAAAGTATTTTAATGAAAAACAGCCCTGCAAGCTGTTTATTCTGGGATATCCCGTCAAAGTTTCATATCAAAAAGTAAAGACTAAAACAGAAAATCGTCTAGTGCTCTTTTCATTGTCAATGGGGTCAAAGTTCTGTGACTTTTAATATGATGTGCCAATATATATCAAATGACTAAAGTCAGTTCTTCAAATATAAAACTCACTTGTTCGTGTCTTATCAAAAATAGATGAAATATAAGACTGAATATAAGGGTCAACGACAACTAATAAGCCCCAACCTCAACCGGGCGACCCTCAACTATTTAAACTACCCGCTCCCCTAACAAGTTTTACACATGTTTCCTAATGCATTCAATAAATAAACAAAGCGGCCTTTTAAGCACTTCACAAACACTGTCTGCCTTGCCCCTCTGCCACTTTTTAATCATCATCATCATCATTATCATCAACATTTGACATGAGCTCCAAATATGTCCAATGAACTGATGTCTAACTACGCTGACCCCAAAATGGAATAGACGAAAAATACGCAGCGGGTGTCAACATATTTAATTAAGATGCTTAATTCGGATGGAGTTGTAGCTGCAACTCCAGTCATGGGGGACGAAAGGGGAAGGCCATGCCAGACAGCTGAGACATCACTCTCGATTTGCCAAATCAAAATTGGGGCCAACAAGTGAAACTTTTGGCTAAGATACCGTCCATAAACAGCGTTAGCTACTCATATTATAATCATTTAATATTTGTCATTCATATTATATGATATGATACGATTAACAGTGAGGCGTACATCTATGGCTTTATGGCTTTATGGCTATAAGGCATGATATCGGTACGTGCACTCTCGCTCACCGCATTATTACGCACTAATTGAATTAGATAGAGAGTGGGCTTATATACAGACGCAAAAGGGAGGGGGCGGAGCCACCCACGATATGGATCGTTTGGAGCACACTCTAATTGGCATTGAAGCGCGTCTAATGTTGCCCCATAATTTGATTTAGTGTGTGAGCTGCGGGCCAAGTAATGTAATTAGTGGAACAGTTAGCAACTACACTACCAAGGAGAAGGGGGAAGAATGCCTGAATGCAGCATTCAATCAAGCATTAATGAAGTCACGCCCCGGTCATAAGATACACCATGAACATATATTGTATTTCTTTCTACTGTATGCACGACCTCAATTCATCGATATTTGAGCGTGGACAATATGAAAACAAAACACAGAGTAAATCCATTACACACGGGTAAGAAAACGGGTGTAATTGAATAGTTCGAGCGATAATAGTTTTCCCTTTTTATGTGCCCATATAAAATTAGCGCAAGTTTATAGTGGGTTTTACGACTGTATAGGGGATTGATGGGAGTCTTCTTTGCAACGAATGAGTGGATCATCGCTAATAAAACTATCTTTTGTGTTTCTAGTTCAAAATCAGATCTCTTTACTTTCAGATTATTCAGTTATATTTAGTATAAATGATGATAGATTATATTCCAAATTTATGCTTTGATTGGTAATAATGGGCGTATTCTATACTAAAAATACAACATTTATTTTTTTAAACAGTTATAATTAATATTTAGTTTATTTTTTTCTAGTATTATTTAAATCAAATTAATATTAATTGAACAATTACCAAATTAAATAATAACTAATTTAGAATAAAAATATTTTTTTATTACAAATTTTTTGATTTTTTTTTGTCATTTTAGCTGTAAGAGTTAAATAGAGTAGTTATTAAAGTTTCATTTAGTTATAAAAGTTCCATTAACAATTAACAGTTCCCGTGAGTTATAATGGTTCTCTTCAGTTATAATACCATGTGATTATCAACAACCGTTGGCTTTAGGCACCCTCTACTGTACCGTTTATGGCAAACACATTATTATCATTTTGTACACGAATGTAAACAAAAGTGGAAGCTGCCTGCGGTATTTCAAATCTCATGGCCTTGCGATTATCACTAAAGCGCGTCTAGAGAATAAGAGACGAGAAGAAGAAGGCAGGAACAACAAATGTAAAAAAGAAACAATAACAACTGAGTAAACTAAACGACAGCAAAAAGAAACAACGGGGCAGAAGTCAACGCGTGCTTCGTCTACTCCTCCTCCTGCGCCTTTTTCTACGCCACGCCTTGACATGTAAGTTTTGTTGTTGCTTATGCAACACAACGTGACAAACGTCATAAAAGTAAAAATTCTCATTAGGTGTTGAAAGAGAGAACGAAAATATTATTATCATAGACAGAATCAAACATTTTGGATTTTTGCCAAAATAAAAACGGAATGAAACGTGTGTATTGCAACACAGCCATGTGGAATGTATGTGGAACAGAAAATGACTGCAGTCAAAATACATATTTTGAAGGGTATACAAATTGTAATTCCATTACAGTTATTCCCACATGCAATGGGACACGCCCACAACAACATCGAAACGTAACTGCCAAAGTCACAAAATGTCAAAATAAACACGAAGAAAAGAATGAAAATACAAATACTAATGCAAATGCACAAGCAAAAGCAACGACAAAAACAAACACAAACGTTTACCAAAACTCGCTCTCAGCAAGGAAGAGAGCAAAGGAGCGGCAAAAAACTTTACAAAAACAAAACTTACCAAAACGGCGCTCTCACGCACCACCTGAGAGACGCTCTCTCTCAGCTGTGCGGCCATGCCCGGCTTATTCAAGCCAAGCCTGAATTTGCGTTCCGGTCCCGAATTTCCTTTACGTTCACAGTTGTTGTTGTTCCTATTGTCCATGTTGTTGTTGGTCTTTTTACTACCACGCAGGGGTTAAACGATGCATGGAGAACAAGTTGTGTTATTGTTGTTGCTTTTGTCAGTTTGTTTGTGTGCAAAAACCGGCAACAAACGCACGCACACACAGTTGCACGCAGGATACGCCGACTGCGCTGCCAGCAGCGCTGGCGTGCTTTGCTTGAGGATGACTAATTCGTATATCCTGCCACGAGGATGATCCGCGGATGCTGCCCCCACGAAAGCACCTTCAAAGGACACTGCGAAATTCTTTTTGTTATACACAAAAGTGGACCACACACACACACACACTGGAAAATAAAACACACGCACACCCACAACTAATGTGTATGGGATATTAATCGAACAATTCCTTGTGTTTTCGTATTCGTTTCTTTTCGTTTTACTGTTTATAAACAATAAATGTTTTAATTACTTAAAACTTTATTGCAGCTGTTTAGGGCTAGTAAACAGTTTTGTGCGAATTCCTTCTCACTTTTGCTTTTGCGTTGGCGACGTCGACATCTCTGCTGGCGTTGCGCGTGTTTAATGTATTCAGCGATTGGCAAAACATTCGTTTGGCATCTTCACTTTTTTTTCGTCCGCGCACAACCGAACCGCACGAAGTTCGAAGAAGAATATTTACACTTGACCCATGTCGATAGCCGTGTGATGTGTATCGAATGTCTCGATAACAGCGATGCAGTCAAGCAACACGCGGCTCTTTGCAACATTTCGTAAGTTGGCAGTCCGGTCTGGCTTCTGCTGTTAAGCAACTTAACAGCGGTGTTAACGCAGTGGTTTCTTGAATTTTTATTGGTGCAGTACATTTAAAATCAATAAAAATTCTGTTTAACTCATTTCATGCTCCTTTATAAACTAAATCCATACTTATAACCTTGTCCAATTGAGTAATTTTAATACAGATTACATTTTTAACTTATCAACATTTATAGGTAATAAATTCGAATTCAAATTCAAATTTGAACAGTAAGCTAAAACGGCAGTGCTGTTTACCGCACTGGATAAACTCAAATTGGCACTGTTAGTTAGCAGACCGTTTACATTGAACTGCCATTGCTTTAAAACACGCTGAACAGCTGTTTTTGCAGATGGCGCCTCAATTCGAATGAAAAATGCAATGCGAATTTATTTAAAACTTTATTTTCGATGTATTTATTTAGTGCGCATAGGAAAACATACATAAAATGTTTGCAGAGATTTGCAAAAGCTTAATAACTACGAAATAAAATGGGGATTTTCCTCGATTTATTTAAATATTTACAATAAAATATGAATTGTACAAAAAAAAACTCTCTCCTCTCTCTCTCTTTCTCTGTCTGTTTTTAATGTCTACTTAAATCTCAGAAAGTTATCGGCACCACCCAAGGGGCCATGTCCAAAGTGCAGTGCATCTGACGTGACCTCTGACCTGGTGCGGGCATCCAGCACGGAGGCGACTCGCTGCTGGCCACTGATGTAGCCCAGAGAACCAGAGCCGAGATAAACATTGCCATTGGGCAAGCGGATGTAGCCCAGACCACCCGAGCCGAGGGCAATGGCATCGTTCTGTCCTCCAGCCTGTCCCCCGAAGCGGGGCTGCACACCCAGCGCCTGCTGCTCCAGCACCAGCGCATTAGCACGCGAATCCAATTGGACGCCACTGCCGGTGGCACCGGTTCCACTTGCTCCGACATGCGCCCGATAGCGATCGAAGAACTGGGAGCTGAGGAAGGGCGCGGGTTGCTCATCGATGTCGTTGTCAATGATCTCCACCACGGAGTACTGCTTCAGCTGACGTCCATTGGCCACGTAGGATTGTCCGGGGGCGATGAGGGCGGGAGCAGTAGGACCAGGTCCGCTGGGCACATTGATGGGTTGCTGGAGACGCACGTGCGACTGAGGGGCATGTGCCACGCCATGGAAGCTAACGGAGGTGATGGGTGCGGTGGCATAGGGAGGTGGTAAGTAGGTGCTCACAAGGGAACTGGAGGGAGGCGTCACGGAGCTGGCGGGCAGGTAACGATTGAGGATGCCCACAGCGGGTGACGTGGCCAGTGGGCGAGAGCGGGGAAGGGGCACGCGTGCCGTGGGCAGTGGTGGCAGTGAGGGTACTGGTGGCAGTGGTTGCACTGTGGGTAGTGGTGCGAAGTGGTGACCCGTGTAGATGGAGCCGGGCAGTCCGGGGGCGGACAGCGCCGAGGGGCCTGTCGGGCGAGTGGGACGATCGTAGTGGTAGCCAACAGGATCAGCATGTCCAGGCAGTGGATACAGTGCGACCACCAGCAACAGGAGCAGGCTGGGCAGATGCGTCTTTAAGTGTTGGTAAAGTGACATCTGCAAAAGAGAGAGAAAGAGAGAGATAGTGAGTTGGAGATTGATATATTAAGAGAGGAAGCTTGCTTACTTATAATACGGTGAGAGTGAATAAGGTATAGAGAGGAAAGAGAGGAAGGAAGTAGAAAGAGAAGCAGTAAGAAAGAGAAAGAGAGTTATAAAAGGAAATAGATATGCATAATAATGTAATGAATGTGGGGATAAAAAAGAAGGGAAAAACAAAGCGAATTAGAGGAAGAGAGAAACAAAAAGAGAGAGATAGACAGAGAGACACAGACACAAATATATAGCTAGATAGAGAAAGATGCACATATTTACAAATAGAGAGAGAGAGAGAAAGAGAGAGTATAAGAGAAAGAGCTAGATAGCGCTGCAGACACAGAAACCCTTTTAAAGAGAGCAACAGAGAAAGAAAGATAGACGTTCTCAGAAAGGCAAAGAGACTAAAGAAGATAGGAATAGAAAGAAGTGGAAGAAATAAGATAAAAAAAAGGGAATGAGATAAATAGCGAGATACAGAGAGAGAAGGATACAAACGGACAGAGAACTATAGTCTTGCAGTGACAGAGAGAAAGATGGGGAGAATAACATAGACAGAGAGAGAGAGAGAGAGATAGCCTGCACATAAGAGCAGACACTTGTGTGACATCATAATAATAGCCCCAATCAATCTTATAAATGTTTAATGAGACGCGAAGACGTAAAACATAATTGACGAAAATCACTTTAACGTTTACGGTTATTTTGCTTTTTTTTAGAGATATTTTGCAAAGTGTGCGTTGACTGTGAGATACCCTAGACAAGATGAGATTAAGAGTAATATTGAAAAGAGAGACAGACAGATATCAAGAAAGAGAGAGAAGGGGGGGGAGGGGAGGAGAAAGAGAGGAAATGAGAGATTGAGAGAGAGAAAAGAAGAGAGCAAGATGGAGGTAGACAGAGTCAGAGTAAAGTAGGGAGAAATGATAAAGAGAGATGAATAGGGAACGAGTAAGTGACCAAGTAAGGAAGGGAGTAATATATAGAAGGAGTTTAAGGAAAACAACTAAAAGAGAGATATACTTAGACTACATTAGTTAACTTATGAAAGGGTATTCAGTAGTCGTTCAATCGAAAATTGCACACAAGTTGTTCGAAAATTGATTAACTGCTGCCACTTTGCCGATCTTTTGTGAGAGTGTGCGAGACTTTGTCAAGCTGCAGGTAACTGTATGTGTGTGTGTGCATATGTACATGTGCTTGCTTGCTCGTGTGTGTGTGTAAATTGACAAACGTGTATTGCTTTTTGTTATTTAATTGATTTAATTTGCGGCGCACGCTGACTTGCAGCAGCCACTGTGGAGCGAATCGAGTGGAGAGTGGAAACAGGACAGCAGAGCATGGACAGTGGACAGTGGACAATTTAGAGTGTGCACATGCGCAGCTTGGCGTTCCCGAATCCCGATCGAGTCTACGATGCCAAAATTGGCGCGATATTTCATGCATGGACTGTGACTCAAGTGTTGCCCAAGGCACAACAGCAACAACAGGCGGCAATAAGACAAGCAACAACAACAACAACAAGAGCAGCAGCAATTGCAGCTAATTAACAGCAACAAACGCTGCAAGAATTTCCCCTTGGGTCATTTGCAAATTAAATCGATAACCAAATTGATAATTATCGCCATTAACACAACAGAGCCTTAACATAACATATAATTAACATTAACATAATAGAAATACGGCACTGCCAGCAGCAAGGAGAAGGGGCAAGGAAAGGGAAAAGAGACAAGAGAAGGAGCAGAAGAAGGTATAAAAGAAGGGGCAAAAATGTGTTCTGTTGTGATAAAAGAAGGCAAAGGGGAAGGGTGTAAGTGGGCGTGTCACAAGCGTTAACAGCTCGCCACCCTCATCTGATGATATTAATCAGGCAAAAGTTGTCGCAGCTCCAAGTGGCTGCAAGTTGCCTGCCACCAAGTGTTGCACTTGCCACTGCGAACGCTTGTGGCGTGCGGCCACAATTGCTCTACGACTCTTGTTATTGTGGCTGCAGCGCGTGGGCGTTGCCTTGGTGCCTTTCGCGCTGTTTAACCACAATAAATGTGGCTTAATTAAGTTATTAACAATGTTGGCACAACAACAACAACAGCAGTAGCACGATAGTGTGCTGCACGGGTCAGGCGTGAGAGACTTGAACTTATGCAAAATTGCTAGAGGTAATAAATGAATGAAAGATTGAAGATAAGAATAATCTATAGAATTAATTTTTATGTTTGCCACTCAGAAGGGTAAAGGGTCATTATTACTTTGTGCCAATCGAAAATGTATGTAACGGGCATTATTTAATTAGCGTAAATCGACGAGTCTATATAGCTATGTCCGTTTGTGAGTCCGTAATAAAGTCTAGATCTCAGAGATCTCTAACGTAATTTAAATGCAAGACAGTTTATATTTGGTAAATACAGTAAATATCAACGCCCAAATGATTTCTGAATAGTGATCAGATAATTAAAGTAGGAGTTATTTGTAATTTTAATAAAATTGCTTGATATATTAACTTGGTATATAATATTCAATAGTGACTAATTGTTTTCGTTTAATTTTCATTGTTAAGGAACTTAACAGTCATTTCTTCAAACAACTTCTATTAGCCTCTCCTCCAGTTTCTTCAGTCCCACCTTCCTTAATCCTCAAAGTGCAAACCACTCACTGAAAACCAAAGGCCTCTGGTCAGCCTTTTTCTATATATGTATATATATATATGAGACAGATATATAGACACTTAGAAAGACAGACAAACCTCAACCTCAGCGCAGCTCAGCTCAGCTCGTTTTCAGTCTGCCTCGATTCCTTTTGGTTCCAGTTTTTTGTGCAACAGTTTGGCACACGCTGTGGCCAAGCAGATAAAAAATGCGTTAAGTGCGTATGCAAAAAATACCAAAATAAAAAATCGAAAAGCCACAAAAAACGCAACGAAAACGAGACACAACAAGCAACGCAGAAAAAAGGCGACGCCAACGAGGGACGCACAAAAAGTTGCGTATGGCAACATTTATTGATTTATTGTGGCTGCGACGCGGCGCATAATTTATTACAAATCTATTTGGATTCGGGGTTCCGATAGAAGGAATATGCGTTGCAGGCAACGCGATGCCGCATGGATAAAGCTGCGTTTTTGTGCGTGCCACGTGATTTATGTACCCGGCAAACAAAAGACTTGGGCAACAAACTTGCTGCATTTAGATCTGACAACACAAAGTGCAGCGAGATAAATCGAACTGCAGCATAGAGTGGAGCGCATAGGGGACTGGGGAGGGTGTTTAAACGATGTGCGGTATGTTTGAGAAGAGATTATGTGGATTATATAGAAGTCAAGTCTTTATACGAAAAACTTAACAAATAATTATTTGAACTTTGAAATTAAATGTTTGTACATTTTTGCAAAAATATTCAAATATCATTGCAGTTTTTTAATTGAATTATAATTTAATCAGTTTTAAAATTTGAGGTAGAAAATTGTATTAAAATTTAATATTTTGAACACTTTTTTTTAAATTAATTCCTTCAAATTTCTTAGGTGAATTTTTAACCCATTTGCACACGTTGCACATTTGTGAAGACATTGTTTTTCTAACTAACAAAAGTTCTAGATTGTTTTATTGTTTATTTCTGTTTCAATCGCGCAATATTAATTAATCAATCAATTTATCATTTTAATGTCAGTTTTCAATATGAATTGAAGTCTTAGTTTGCTTCTTTTTTCTTCTGCTTTTTAGAAAACGTGGCTTCTCTACTTCTTGTTTAGAAATCGTGAGAAAATCGTATATGTGAATCGAATACTCAATCTGGCAGCTTAAAATCCTGTCAAGCTTAATCCCCACCGGATTAATCTACGACTTTTAAATGCCTGTGATATCGGCTTCATCTGCATTTGCATCTCTATCTCTATCTCGTTATTGTCTCCACTTGAGACTTGTACCATTGATGCCACATTCCAGCTGCCACCTTCGCTCGCAAAACTCGCCACTTTGTGGCACCATTTGCTGTTGCAACTCGCAGACTCGATAAGGTGTTCGTGGTGCCCACAAAGGCGATGCAGTGACTCTAGTTTTTGACTCAGCGCAGACTTTACTTTCGGTCTGCCAATTCGAGTAGCCTTTTCCTCTTTTCCTCCCCTGCTAGGCCTTTATCTTAGCGTCTCTACTCTTTCCCCTAGCTCTCCCCGCCTTCTGTAGTTTATCTGAGTCTCTTCACCCTCTTTCTCCTCCTCATTCCCGTTTGCTACCACTTGCGTTTTTTCTTTGACCATTTCGTACTCAATGAATGAATTGCATTGATTGAGCGACTGCAACGAGGTGCGTGTGCGACAGCAGCAACACAACTACAACAAGGAGAACTACAACAACAGCAACTACAAGTTGAAGAACAACTACAACAACAATCCATTACAAGCAGCTCCATTTAGGCGCTTTTGCGCCGCGTACGCGCTCTATAAATTTCATTCGATTTTCGTTTCTTCCCTCACTGCTTCCATGTCTGTACACCACTGTCCTCCTGTCTTTCTTTCTTTCTCTCCCTCCCAGTTACCTCGCAACTCTGCTCTCCTCTCTTCTGTCCTCCCTCCTTCCCTCTTTCTTAGCCCCCTCAAACTGTGTCAATCTGCTGCTTTTGATTTGTTGTTAACTTGATTTTTTACTCGATTCTTTTTAGTTTTAAGTGCAACACGGGCAGCCGAGTGAAGGGAAGAGAGAGGGGGGAAGAGGGAGCCGCAAGGGGCTTGCTGGCACAGTCACGCAGTTATTTCTTCGAAACGGAAATTAGATTTTTGTGCAAATAATTAAAATCCTTCGATATTTATGTTGGACCGCTCACTTTACTGCTGAAGTCGAAGCTAAAGCCTAAGCCTGAGGCTGACTAGGGGCCAAGTCTGGCCGAGATTGGGCCATAAACTGCAATCAGTGCACGCATATTAAGTTACTCGAATTGGGAGTCGCAGCCAGGATGTCACGTCATACCCTGCAATTGTGCAATGAGTGTTCAGATCGATTTGGATTGGAAAGTGCGTTGATATTTAATGAAACCAGTTTGCAGTTCCCCCAAACTGGTACCGCATTTTAGTGCTGGTTTTTCTGTGCTTTTGGCGCGAGAATCGGGCGAGTGTACGCAAGCAGCAAAACAGTTAGCAACCGCATTGCGCTTCTCGGGGCGGTTCATAAATCACCCAGTTTGCACATCGTCTCCACTTCCACCTCTTCCTCCTCCTGCAGCCTAAGTGCAATCGCTGTACACATGTTCCATGACAAGCGCGCCGATAATAAATGAAAACTGAACGAAACACAAACATTATAATTAATGATAGTCGCATAGCGCAATAGGCAAATGACAAATGTTGCGTATACGCAGCGTGCAACGCCAGAAATGCCGATAAGATAGGCAAGACAAGGATTGCGGCATGTGGAACACTCTATGAGGCAAAATATGTTTAATTGTGATTTAAATTATTTTAGATAATTATCAATAAATTTGATATAAATTTCAGTTAATGAAATATTCATTTATAGTATTTTTTTTTCGTTCATGTCGAAGAGAAAATCAAATTTGAGCAGGAATTAGTTTTATTATTAAATCTTCATTCAAATATTTTTTATTGTAGCTTAAATCTTGGCAAATTAGGAACTGTTCAGTTAGTACATTTTTGCAAAATTTTAGAATATTTTTAAAATATTTATAACAATTATAAATGCACTTAAACTTTATATTATTTATATTATATAAGTGCAGTTTTTAAGGCAATGCAGGGTCAATTTACTGCTAACGTCTGATCTTTAATTAGAGCTAACTTGATGCTTGAATTATCTTCATAATTAACTGATAATACCTTAATGAAATTACCAATAAAATAAGTCAATATAATGTATAGCAGAGAAAAGTTATAAGCAGTCAAAAAATGTTTGAAAACAAAGCATAAATGTGTATATTATCCAGTAGAGTTTTGTATTACCTGAATTAAAAAAATCTCCGTATTTTATGAAGTACTTAAAAGTATAGAGTATTCTCTAAATATATACCAAAATAGTGTAAGTTCACAGGAAAAATACTAATGCTAGGCAAAACTTTGTCTAAACTATTTTATATAATTCAAAAACTCCATAACCTACAAACCAAAAATTTCACTGGCATCATAAATTTCAAGTGCATCATAAATAAAGATCTAACTTTATAAAACTTACATGCCTCTTTATATTCTATACTCCATATTCTCTACTCTGTAAATGTAATTCGCATCTCCTTATCGCCCACAAATATGCAGCATAATTCAAAACCAGAACATTTCCTCATCGTGCGAATTTGAATAGAGTCAAGTCACGCTTGCATCATTTGGCGTTAGTATTCCAATTTTTATGACATAGTTAAGCACACGCAGACACGCACACAATGCACACACACACACACACTCGCATACTCACGCAGTGTATCAAATGGAGCGACAAGTTTTTAATTACCCGAGCCACACGGCATATGCGGCCTTTCGAATGCGTAAACGAGTTGCTCACTCAACGCAGTTTTCAATTAAAAGGAACACCAGGGAGGGGCAGAAGGGGGCAGGTAGTACGGGAGGGGACTATGCCAGCTAGGGTGTGCCGTCGATGAGGCTGTGGTATCTGCGAGCCTGGCGGCGCTTAAAAACTCCAAATTTGCGTAAGTCGCCGGCGTAACTCGAGTGTGTGCCGCCTTTCCAAATGGCTTCCAATCTGGCATCGGCATCGGCATCGGCATCGACTCTGGCAAGTTGGCAATCTGCCCCGCCAAGGCTGCATGGCCAACACGCTCTGTGGCAGCAGCAGTCGCAGCTAGTTAGCCTGGAAGCCAAAGCAAAGCAGACCGATTGGAGCGGACCATGTAATACGCGCCACAGCACAACATTAAATTGATTGACTCGAGGCGTTTTTTCTACGCACTGCTCTACCCTCTCCAGGCTTAGTCCCCGCTCCCCTTCCCCTTCTCCCTTCCTTGCCTTCCCCTGTTGCCCAGTCAACTGTCTTGCTGTTTCACGCCAAATGTGGCCGCATTAAAAACGTTTGCTAATTGATGTCGTTCACAGGCAACTACTGCAACTGCAACACAGCACAGGTTGCTGCAGCTTGCAACAGCGACAACAACAGCAGCAACAACAACTACAAGTTGGCGTGGGCCTCTGCTGACCATGATAATAATTTGTTTAATTGCCCCCAAAGGTGGTCGCACTCAAAACGCAATTAAGAACGCTTCTCGCACGATCCAAGTGGAATTTACCTTGTAGAATTTTGCGTATTTCAACACTTTCGGAACGCATTTTTGTGAAATTGAACAACACTTAAGCTGACCAAAAATGTATATACGTAATCTCTTAATTGCCTTCAAGAACTTGGTCAGAACTCAACAGGTTTGCCATAATATAAAGCAAAAACAAATTGAATTCAATTTACCATATATCATAGGTAATTCGATCTGTCCAAAATTGTAACTTATTTGTATGACAATCTTCACTTAGCACCTTTTCTAGTTGCTATAAAATTTATAGCCAGTGAGCTAAGCTGTTATTATTTTTGGCCGAATATGGATGAAGGAATAAAAATTAATTTGCGAATTTAAATTGCAATTTACAGTAATTTGCTTAGCTGTATGAAGGGTAAAGAAAAAGCAAGTTTAGACACGAGCTTACAGAATCTTCAGTAAAATAAATAGAGAATCTTTAATAGGTCGAAGTATGAAGTACCCTCACTAAGGGAGATTAAATTTTATATGATATTATATGGTATGGTATGGTATGGTATGGAGCAATATTGTAGCATTGTATGGTGTAATGTGGTATAGAAATTTATAATATGGTATAATATGGTATGATATATGGTATGATATGGTAAGCTATATGGTGTGATATGGTAATTGATATGGTGTAATATATGCTATGATATGGTAAGCGACATACCATATGCCATAAATGGCATGATATATGGTGTGATATGTGGTATGATATATGGTATGAAATATGATATGTTATATGGCAAGATATGGCAAGATATATGGTATGATATGTTAATCGATATGGTATGACATATGCTATGATATGGAATGATATGGTAAGCTATATGGTATGATATAGTATGCGGATTTGTATGTTATATGGTATAATATATGATATAAGGGGTGATATGAAATGTAAGACAGTTTTTTCCCTATAATGATATTATATGATACGATGGTATTTTATGGTAGTATGTAGTATTTAATTATTTGATATGACGCAATAAAACATGCTATATAGTAGGATACAATCAGAATGAGGTCATAATGAGCTATAACCATATTCAAAATTGAAAAAGAATAAGAATACCGAATTTAAATCAGTCTTTCAACACAACTTTCTTCATCACAATTCCACAACACCCTCTTTAAGCGTATACAAATCTGGTTTCGGTATGACAGAACTCTCGAGCGAAAAAAAAACGTTCTAAATTAGAAATAAAACGCGTTCAATAACCCGACGCAAGCTGAAAACAGGAGGCAAATAAAAGTTACTCAGAAATTCGTGTATTCTTTCTCAAAACAAGTGAATTTCTTTAGCTACAGTATTAGCAATAATCCCAATTTGATCAAATCGAATTTGATTAATTCAGAAATTTCAGCAAGAGCCTCGAACTCAATTTATTCCTTTGACATCCTTCACAGTTCACGGCGAACCGCAACACGCAACGCACTTAGCACTCAGCACGATACACGTAACATGTTCTCATTCGCATAAAAATTTCGATTACTGGTAACGCCTTGTTAGCCACATTGCTTGCAGCGAGAGCATGCCACGCCCACATGCGTTGGCTGGGCCCATGCACAAGCCCCAATTTGTAATGGAACAAGCAGCATGGAAAACACATTGCACAATCATTTGCATTTAACCGACAGCCGCAGACATGTCGACTTGACCTGGTTAGCTGATAATAAAACTGTACCCAATATGCCTGACAGGTGCTAAAAGCCGAAGACAAGATTTCAATTGAATCGTACGAAGATCGAATGAAGTAATTAAACCGAACTAATCACTAAATTACGAACTCTTTATGGTCAACACATACATCAGAATGTATTTGGCACCAAAAGTCAGTTTAACTGCATGTTTGATTGGTTTACAGGTTATGTTGTGCAACACACTGAACTGGCAGATACCCTAGGGTAAGTTTAGAGTGCAGAGCTGTAACTATAGTATTAAGTAACTGGTATATCAAATTTCATTACTCTAGCTTTAATGGATCTCGAGATTACCACATTAATGTAAACCACATTTAATTTTATTTTTGTTACAAATTGACTCTAGGCATAATTCAGTAATATATTTAAAAGTGTGTTATAGTTAGCTGAGGTATCTGAGATGCTATTTAGCCAGATATATATAGACTCTATAAATATCAAGTCCAGTTCTTTTCGGTTCAAAGGAAAATTATATTCAGACTATATAAATAACAAGGCAAGTTCGTTGCCTAAGTCTTTTCCTTGCCAAGTACTAAAAAACGTCCCAAACTGATTATGGGAAAACTTTTACTGGAACAAATTGACTCTCAACACAATTAAGTAATGTATTTAATAGTATTTTACAGTTCGTTGAGCTATATACAATACGATGTATTGGGATAAAACTCTTAAATAAATCGATATATAGACTCACTGAACAACAAGCCTAAGGCTTTTCGTTTCCTAGTACTAAAAAGTCCATTACCTAAAAACCTTCTAAATACCTTAAAGAAAAATTAAATTTATTTGTTTAATTTGTAGGGCATATTTATGGGGTATTTTAAGCACACTTTAACTACGAAAAACTAGAGAAGACATTCGCGTTCGGCCTGCGACAAGCTGCCAATTTGAATGTCAGTTCTGAGTTGCCCCTAATTGCCCCAAAGTGTCAACGAAATATTCCCAATACTATTGAAAAATTTGTTGTCACTGTTGTTGCTGTAGTTGTTGTAATTGTTGTAGCTACCACCCATTGCTGCACATTCTAACGCCTGTGACATATCACGAACTTTAAGTTTTTCCTAAGGTTTTTTGAGAAATGCAAATTTCTGGGCACCAAAAAAAAAATGATAAATTTGCATTGGGTTCGCATTCGCAATTGAGTAATCACCGCGGAGATTCGTAGTAGAAATCGAAAGGCATGCGTGACTGGCCAAATAGCGGACAAACCCCAAAAAAAAAAGACCTAACTGTCCAGCAGTCCCATTGAACCCGTCTCTGAACCCGTCCCACGAACAAACGAGGCTCATAATAAGCCCCTGCTTGAACCTTTGACTGACCAACCACGACGACGACGACGGCGATGATTCCCTCCCTCGTCCCCTGAGGGCAATGTAAACAAAGGCGATTTCGTTACAAATACGCGATAAATGGCAGATCTGTTTGATCTCTGAAATTTGATTTGTGGCGCGCAGGTTTTGCAATCGATAAAATGCTTCATTACCATATAACACGATGAGTCAGCGGAAATGTTGTTAAACGTTCATCGGGCAGGATAATGTGTTGGTTATCTGATTGAAATGTTTACTAAATGAAGCTCAGGCACTTGAGATGTGAGTGAGCCAGAGAAATGGAGAAGGGGGAGAGAGTTATATGAGCACTTAAGATTGCTGGATTGCTTCAGAGATCTATTGATTCGTTTAACTTTCCGGATTTGCTGTTGACTTAAATAGGATTCACTTTATAAGACCTAACTCTACCATATAATATGACATTATCATAGTAATTACTCATCAAAAAGCAGTCAAACACGTATGCTATAATCCTTTTCATACATACTTACTCAACAAGTACTGGTACTTATATTAAGCCCCCACTATGAGAGAGCTTAACAGCTTTAAGTATCTTGAGAAAATTCCCAATTAGAACATCAACGGCAGAGATCAATGAATCAACAGCCAGACATGTCTGCTACTGAAGGCTACCCTAATCGTTTTGGGGCCACAGAAAAAGGTGAGCCAAGTCTTTTGCTAGGTGGGTTAATTATATGTAGTCTCCCTCAAGCTAAACGAATACCCACTTTAGTCATGAACCGCCAACAACAATTTCAGCTGATGGGGATCGCCTGCTGTGTGCAATCAATCAGCAACGTTTCAACGCTTCTTCTTCTTCTTCTTCTCTTGGCTGTTTTTCGGCTAACGAAGAATTGTTGATTTCTAGATATGTTTTTTTTTTTTTGGTCTGTCTGCGATCTCACTTTCAATTAGATCGTGTGCTTGCCCTTGCTATTGTTTGCTTTGTCTGCTTTAATGGCTTGTTTTGATTTCTGATATGTTTACTAGTCATTACGAAATGATTCGCTGACGTTGCACCTTTTGTTCTTCTCCTTCTTGTTGTTGTTGTTGTTCTTCTTCTTCTTCTTGTAATTGAACTCTGAACCAAAGTGTGTTGTTTGTTTTTGCCGTTAATTTGTAGGCGCAACCAAATTGATTTCACTTCTTACACAATCCGCAGGGTACGCCCCTCCGTAAGGAGGCCTTGAATGCACTTGAGCTCAAGCTCGAGTGTTGCCAGATCGCCAAAGTGAAGTATGGCATGAAATGTGCTCTAGTTAAGACAGCTTGACTAGGCGAGTTCAATTAATGTCGTTCGCATCAGGCAAGCCTGTCTGTTAATGCAGTTTGCCCCTCTCTCTTTCTCTGCTCGCGTGTCTCCCTCTCTCTTTCTCTCTCTCTTGCTTGTCTGGCAAATGTCAATCGGGCCTTACGCACCATTTCTGGGTGCAGTCGGCGCATGTGGCATGGCAGGGCGAGCCTCAACTCAGCTGTCACTGGAGTCGAGAACCATTTTGATTGGACCGACTTCATTAGAGATAAATATCTGTGTTCCCTGCTCTATTAGTCAGACTCTTGTCATAGTGAGTTGTGTACGTGCGTGAAGGAACTTGGGAAAGTGAGAGAGGCTTGAATAGTTTGCATTACGGTTAAGAAGCTTAATCGAGTTATAGCAAAGCTGTCAATACCTTAAGCGATTTGCAGGTAATTTGTTATAATGGCGAGAATCTTGATCTGCTTTGTAAGGATCTATAAAACCTTTACAAATTTATAGGTACCTATTAAAAGGTACCTAGGTACCTATATGAAATAAATCCTTTTCGAAAAGATATGATACTTTTAGATACACATTCAAGAGCTTTCAATTTAAGATATTCACGACTCCACAAAGTCTTAAAATAAATTTAAGATATATTTATAAAAATTCTGGGAATTGTTCCCAATTATTATTAAAATGCCTTTATAGAAAAATATTCACCAGAATATTTACAAAACCTAAAAATATTTTTGAAGTAATTTCGCTTTCTAGACAAAAACAAATTACATATAAAAAACAAGAAAATTGTGTATAAATTGTAGGGTAAATATTGATAAATTTTCTAACCGCAATGCCTCTTAAAAGTAATGCCACACTTGACAATGAACATTAAAAAAAACACAAGTCTAATGCAGCTCATTAACCTGCAGTTCGTTTTGCTTATTCATTAGCTGAGTGAGCTCTGTCAATTAACCCCTCACAGTGCCTCAAAAAAAGATGCACATACGAAAGAGAGAGAGAGAGAGAGAGACAGTGAAATAGTACCGTATGCATCAGATAAGATGCTACACGTGTTGCTTGCTGCTGCTGCTGCTGCTGTGCGCGAGACCGCAACAAATGTCGATCAATGCGCGATCAGAATCGGATCGCATCGCATCGCGCTGCGACTCAAGTCCAAGCTCAATGACTATGCTGCTTGTATTTCGTACGATTTGGCCTTTTATAATAGCGCTAACAGTATGTTATTTCAATTTCATGTTGTTGTTGTTATTGCTGTTGTCTTTGGCGCACAATTAAAAGTCGTGGGAATCGAATTTGCATATATGCAAATCGAATTTGAATTTGGATTTGCGAATTTTATTCAAGACATTTCGCGTTGGCTTTTAGCTTTGTTTTTACTAACTCTTTCGGCTGGGCCAATGTCATTTTGTAAGCTAAAATTGGTGCGGTTTACGAGGCGGAAGAGAAGGTGTGTAGTCCACGGTTAAATAAAGAATTTTTTACGACTTTTAAAAAATTTGCTGAATTTTTGATGTGCACAAAAGATGAAAGACTTAGGCAACAAACTTGTTGGCAAACACACATCTCTCGCACATGCAGCAGCAGCAGCAACATGCGTTAAGTCGAATGAATGTTCGAATGTTTATCGACACCGTACCGCATGAATTATTCATTGCAAGTCAATTCAAGGAGTCCAGAGAGTGAGTCCAAGGAGCAGGGACCACATTCGTTTGGGGTGTTTGACAATCTGTCGCTAGGAGCTGGCTCCGATTGTATGTTAATTCGTGTTCATTACAACTTCGAGCGAAGTTGCAGCGAGACCTACCGCAGAATGGCTTATTCAGCTTGATTTCATTTGAATCTCTCGATTCGAATTTGACATTTTCCATTTCAATTTCAGTTTCAATTTCAACTACAGCAACGAGTGCACTTCATCGTCGTATCCACTCTGTGCGACTTCAGTCGTTGTTCAATTAAAATTAATATGCAAATTTGTACAACTGTCGGCTTCAGCCATATAGCCAAGACTAGCGACTACCGACTGACATCTGTCACACTGATTAAAGCTCAAAATCGAAAGTTTTATTATATTTATTTTCTTATAATTGTCAACTCTCTGCTGGGGAGTCGCTGGGGAGAGATCTGGTATTGTGGGGCGAACAAAGGAGAAACCTGCTCTAGAATATCAGCAAAGTGATTGGCAATAAATTATATATTTAACATGTCTAATTGTATCTTTAATACTCGCGACATTTGCGAAAAATCTCGTTTTGTATAACTTGCATATCTTTTTCGAGTATTCTCGCTTCTTTACATAAATAACAAAACCAGCAAGAGGTTATATAATTTTTTTTCTTTTCTTTCATTTGTATGCTAAATAATTTATCACACACAGCACTGTGAGCAGTAGGAATCAGTTTTTTTTTTTTGGGATTTTTAATTTGGAATTTCTGGTCAAAAAATTCTTATACTTTCGTTTTCAATTGAGCGTTAAAATAAAATCATGTTTTATTTATAATATTTTAAATAAACTTGGGATATTTATAGAGTCTAGGGGCTCGTTTCTATTTCTTAAATGTGCTATAACATTAATAAATTTTAATGATATTTTATTAAACAAATTTTAATTAAATTTTTGTATGAATTGATAGAAAGATTATTTAATTTGAAAAGATTTCAATGTATGTTTTATGAAATATTTATTTCTTGTATATTTATACGACATAGAATTTTTACTTTTTATGAATTAGTTTTATAAATTATAAGCGGCTTTATTTAGTAGATTCAGTTTAATGTACAATATATCTCAATTGATTTTGTATTTTATTAGATGAA
Source organism: Zaprionus ornatus (assembly GCA_018904035.1). Classification (NCBI taxonomy): domain Eukaryota; kingdom Metazoa; phylum Arthropoda; class Insecta; order Diptera; family Drosophilidae; genus Zaprionus; species Zaprionus ornatus. The sequence goes on along the minus strand of JAEIFZ010000002.1, from coordinate 17,790,820 downwards.
GTTTTTTTTTATTTTATGCCATTAATCTTCAATATTATTAATTTTTTTTATTTCTTTATTGTGTTTTTTATATTATTATTATTTCTAATTTTTAGTTACTTTATTATTTTTTTTTATTATTATGTTATTATGTTATTATATATTATATTATTTTATTTACTTTTCATTTTATTCCTTTCATTTCGCTTTTTTTGGTTTTTATTATATTGAAACATTTTTTTTTATTTATAATTTAATTTATTGATTATATTTTCTTTCATTTAAAATGTTCTTCATTTTTCGATTTTTTTGCTTTAATTTATGTGTTTCATTTAATTTATTTTATATATTTTAAGTCAACTTTATTCAGTATTTATTCATTATATTCAATTTGAAGTTGCTCCCAATTGATTTTTTCTTGTTCAAAATTCAAACTTTTCGAATTTTAATTTCTATGCCAAACCGAAAACTATTCCACAATTTCTAGTTTATTGTTTAGTTTGTATTTAGCATATATTTTCTGCACATTCGCGCAACCTTCACAGAACTCACCTTCGTTTTAATAGTTATGTATCCGCAAACAAATATTTTAATCAAAATATTACGTATACGTTGAGGCTGCAAAATGCAAATTGGGAATTTGAGAATCTCAATTAACATAGAATATATATATATATGTATACTGTATACGAATTCACGTTGAATAATGAATCATTTGGTTAGCATTTGGAATACACTAAAAAAATTGATCCCCCAATAAGGATGTACAATATTGTGAATGGCTTTTGGCACCTACTTCACTACACTTCCGCGCTTCCGACTGTCGCCGTCGTATGTATGCAAGTGTTCAGTTTGAAGTGAATTGAACTGAATGAATGAATATATCCCGTGGATACGATTCGTTTCGCGTTCGCGACGTTGTCAGTCTGAAGCCGTTTGCTCCACTGAACCACTTTTTATGCAACGCCAAGTAGAAATACTCTGCACCGAAGGCGAACCGAAGCCACTGCAGCCGAACACTGAGGCGAACGCGAAACGAAAGCGAATTAGCCGAGCGAGGCTGTGCGAAGATTCGATGAGCCATGGTTTGTGTCTCCACTAAGCGAGTCGCGCCCACAATGAATGCGACTGCGACTAAGCACGATTATCATCTGCCCATGGCCTTTGTTTCTGTTCGAGTTGGCTTAATTAAATTTCGGCTAAAGCGAATTTTGACTCTTTGGCTTTCCTTGTGACCAATCGAGCTGGCCAAGTTAAGCTAGCCTCATTATTTATAGGCAATCGGATAAATCATGACTAAATTAGCCATAAATTCTGTGCGCGCTGCCAACGGCGCAAACAATTCATTTTTCAAACTGCTGCACGCTCTCGCTGCAGATACCGATTCCGATTGGAGCAATCGTACTATAAATTCAATTTAATAACTTCATTGAGCCAAGAAGCCTGATTCTCGACCCGCCCCGATCTCTTATCGCGCCCATAAACCATGCGAAAAGTGGCAGCGTGCGCATGTTAAATTTCATAATCACCTGAGCCGAGGCATAATTTCCGATTCGATCGGGAGTGCAGGGAAGCAGGAGTCGTTGTGGGTGAGTGTGTGTGTGAGGCGTGTGTGGACTGTGTGGCATGTCGATTCGCTGTTTTGGCACCATAATAAAACGTCAATGGGTCGCCCCAAAGTGAGTGTGAATTATTGCACTTTGCCTAGACACGACTTCCCTCGCAAGGCGGCTGCGGGCTCAACAACGACAACGATTGACAAAATATGCACCCAATTTGGGGCAGACATATACACATGTCTGGCTAGGGAGTCAGCCGCATTATATGTATGGTCAAAGAGGCAAAGGCTGCGCCACGCCAAACCGCGCTAAATGCTATCGCAATCGCATTCATTTCACTCTTACATAAAGTTTTGACAAGCCTCCGGCAACGTTATGCAATCGAAGTGGCCTCTCCAAAAATGAACTGAGATTTACCGAGATCTAATGACGACAGAAATGGATCGGCAAAGAAGGGCTTCGTTGAGTATAGTAGGGTGGGGTAGTATGCCTGTAGAGGTAAAGCAACCAATTTGCAGGCTAAATTTACCACAGTGAATAATGAATGAAAGTATGTGAAGTGTGGAAAACTTTACATTGAGGATATTCTACGAATTTGAGGTTAGGTCGAAACCCCAATATGGTGATAAAGTTGTGACTTTTGATTCAAATTCGGAAGAGCAATAAACTATACTAGAAACATATATGGCATGACCAGATTTATTGGGGATTTAAAGATTTTTCGAGTTTTTTGAGGTTAGGTCAAAAGACTTGCATAGTTGACTATGAAATCTGGATGATAAAGTCAAAGTTTATATCGCACGTAAATCGCATTCTTCGATCAAGATCCAATAGTCTTAGTGGGATTTTCAATGCCAAACTCAAAAACTTTTAAAAAAATCATTTGGAAGGAAACTAAATATCTATTTACAAATATATGTATGTAGAAATCTATATGTTTATATTAATCAGACTCATCAGTTATTCCTAATTTATCATAGATGTTAGGGATATTCTTTGAAGAACTTCACTAACAATAACTATGTTTATAGCTGTATAGAATTGGGAGTTAAGAAATCTCTAGAATTATTCATCAAGTCTCATTCGAAATCTTTAGTTATGAAGTTTGAATAGCTGATCTATTATAGTACAATATTCAGCAAAAAAATCATTAATCAAAATGCAGAGTATTCACACGTCGCGACTACTATTTTGATCACTTTGCTTTCTCATTTGCGGTTTCTTATTGTCAACTACTTTTGTGCTAAACTCTTTGATCTATTGTTGTTGATGCTTTTTGGCTGCTCTTGCTGAACTTGAGCTACGCAGCGTTGCGAACCAGTTTTATATCATCGTTTGTTTTTTTTTTTTTTTCAATATCGATAGATTTGCGTGATTCTTTTGTGTCTATTAAAGTCATTGTGTCACTTTCAAATCATTCAGTCGGTTCGATTTCCTGTTCAATTTGCATATTGTTGCCAGAAGAGCTTAAATCAAATTTGTAAACACTTCAACGCCTTCGATTAACACCCAACTTCGGCTGGGGCTGCCTCTCAAGATTTGCCGGGGACCACCCCGGCTAATGTCGCCGACACCTGGCAGACAACTCAATTGACGCCCCAGACTCAGTTTGGACAGAGGTGGCTAATGTGCTCCCGACACGCAATGCGCTAAAAGTCATCGTCAAATAATTCCCACCGAAAGGTAAACTTCAATAATAACTGCAATAACAGCAACAGCAACAGCAACAACAACAGTAACAGCAGCAACAACAGCAGCAAAAGCAACTGATTGCAGAGTCGGGCGCACGTTTGCAGCAAATAAAATTAGCTGCCTGTCTTGGTAATTGCGGCACGGCCAAAGCCAAAAAGCCAAAAACCAAAAAGCCAAAAGCAACAGTCACTAAGCCAGACGACAACAACAACAACAACAGTAGCTGCAGCAGCGTTGACGATGTGAAGGCGGAACGGCGGAGGGACTAACGGACAGACGGACGGACAAAGTGAAGCACAAACTAAGACTGCATTCTGCATTTGGCATAAGCAGCCAGGGCTGGAGAGCGGAACTAGAACTGAAACTGAGATTTCAGTAAAGATTTTCTAATATATTTCCAAAAATCGAACCGGAAATTCTCAGAGTATTCTTCATTTCAGGCTGAGTAATCCTTGGGATGCACTTGACGTGAAAACCCATGAGCAAAACCAAATCTGGTTTCGATTCTTCAGATCACTTCTTAATTTAGTAGTTCAACATTCTCTTTCATAATACATAGATCATCAGTTAAGCAACCAGTTTAAAAGAGTTCAATAATCGAAATTGCCAATAAATTTGAGTACATCAAGCAAGAAACTTGAGATGAACTCGTAAAACAAAACTCAAAGTCAAATAAACTAAACTAAAAATAAAACATCTCGTAAATCTTTAAAAGTACTCAAAGTAATAAAGAGCATAGCGATTAAGTGCTTAGATTACTCGAAGAAGACTATGGTAACTCGATCAGGCAACTAATTATTTCAATTTTATGGAAGCATGTTGCTCAAATATAATTAAACTTGTAGGAATATCTGATATAGAATATATATTCTGCAAATTTGAGAAGAAGACTCGATGAAGACTATAGTAACTTATTCAAATGATGCAAAAAGTAGGAATATCTGATATAATATATTTATTCTGCAGATAATATGATGCAAATAGTAGGAATATCTAATATAAAGAATACCCATATATTCTGCAGATTTTAGAATAATTTGAAGACTCGCTATTGTAACTCGTTGATTTGAATTTGAATTTTATTTGGTAATGATTGGTTAAATATATAAAAAACAATTGGATTATATTGGCTTTAGAATTAAATAGAATATATATAAATAGTATTTATAATTTTTCATAGAATTTCAGATTAGATTTTGAATGATATATATATGTATCTTGGCTATAAAATATAACTGAAACATAATGTGTATAAAATTCGTTATCGAATTTTTGCCATTGATTTTTCAGTTTCAAAGGCCCAATTTTAGTATATATAACAAGTCGATTATATCTATAAAATTTTAAAGAAATGGATTACAATTTGTAATTAATTTTTCATCTATTTTAAGTCCCACTTGAACTCACTTTCGGTATTTTAATCCGTTTTCAAAGCATTATAATTTGGTCTAGCGCACTTCAATTAATAACGATAAAGCCGACTTTCAGTTGTAACCGATGTTTAATAGCTATAAAGCTGGCTGATGGGAAAGTCTATGTGATTTGGTTTTTCGGAACCAGTTCGCCATAGTTTGTTCGATGGAGGCCAACTGAGAGCTGAGGTCGAACGGATTTTGCGGAAAAGAATAGCAAAAGTTTCTCGCAGAACTTTTCGTGCAACGTGCGGCGAGTCTTGGTCATGTTGCAATTAACTGGCAACTAAACAGCAATTGGCCACAATTATTATTATTATTATTTTCAGACGGTTTGCTATTTCGATTGTTGTTGTTGTTACTGTTGTTGTTTGCAGCATTTGGTAATTGTTTTTGGCATGTTTACCATTTGGGGCTCTCATTCGACTGGGCTTTGGCCGCGGACAAACATTTATTTATTTATTATGTGCAGTTGGGCCATATTAAGCATGAGTCTGTCTGTCTGTCTGCCTATGAGATTTACTTTTGCTTGGCTACCGTTTGGGGGCATGCGTGGACAGGCACAGCAAACAGTTGCAGATACAGATACAAATACATTTGCTGGGCAGGCTGAGCTGGAGATTTTCGCCAATGACCTTAATTCGCTATGGTCATAGCTCGTTTTTCTTCTGGCTCCGCCAATTTGCTGCACATAATTCTTATTCGGCTTAGATACACATATGTAGATACAGTAGTAATATCTCATAGTTTCTCTCACTGTATACTGTATCTTTGCTGTTGATCTGCCACCCCACGCAGCGGGGATCGGATTCGGATCTAGATTCGAGTAAAACCACCACATCGTTTACTACAAGGAAAGCTTTATTAGTTACAATATCTAAGCATAGTTTAACAGCTGGACATGGTTTGGTATTGTTTATCGATTAATCGATACAATACATACGAGCAAAAGTGCCGCTTATGATCTATATAGATCTACAAACTATAGTCTAACATACTTTGTTGTATATCTGTAAATAGATAAGTATATATTCATGGTATGTGTATATTTGCACTATTTCAACCAGGAACTGCCCCTTTATTATTTCACGTACCATTTACAGCTACAGATCATCATCGAAATTGGTTAATAACGTTGTAAAATATAACATATTTAAGGCTAGATTATTCTTAGTCTAATGTCCAATTAGTAAACTTACAAATTTCAAATATTTAAAATGTTCTTTAAAATGTTATAATTCTAAACAATATAATGCACTTTTTATACCCTTGCAAATAAATATTATCGTCTTGAAATATTTTTAGTTAATACTTATTCCAATGCAAAGAGCTCCAAAATATATATACTCTGATCTCTGATACCTTAATCTGTAGGCTTACAAGCTAATAAATATGATATAGATATAGATATTTGTATATAGTGTATATAGATATATGTATAGTATGTTAGGTATGTGGTTCATATAGAGTTGTGTAAGTAGCTGATATACATGATTAGGTAATAGATTTGCAAAGTTAAGGTACTTCGATTAATGCGGTGCTGGGCCCATTTGTCTAGTCTGCCTTTGTCTGACTCGATCGAGTCACTCGAGTAACTCGGTTATGTGGCGAGTCACTCGAATCACTCGGCTCACTCGTTACGACTCCAATTCGACTCACTTCGTTTTCTGTCTGCCTCTCTGCCTCTTTCTCTCTCTCTCTCTCTGTCTCTTTCTCTGTCTTTCACTGTCTCTGTCTCTGATACTCAATGATAATGCGGCACTGGCACTCGGAACTCATGCTTCTCATCCTCATCGCTGACATACATGCGGGTCAGGTCCGATGCCACCGAGACATTGTCGCTGCTGCGATGAGAATTGATTTGGGAAAACAACATTAGCATACGTATTAAGTATTAAGCTTGTAAACCAGCCCCAAAAATCAAAGCAAATTGCAAACCAAAATAAAAGGAAACTTAGAAAATAAAATGAGAAAAAATAATACAATGCAAAATTCAAAAAAGGTGGCCCCGCCCCTTATCGCCTTTAAAGGCGGCGCACATAAACGTAATGCGAGTTGGACATGCAACCGCCTCCATTTCGGTCGCTATCGAAATCGCCTTAAATTGAATAATTGCCCGCCATAAATTTATGTGAGACACTGTTGGACTATGCCGGGCATGCTCCCGAGACTTTGGAGATTCGGAGACTTGCAGACTCGCGTCTATTGACAGCTTGACATTCTGTCAACTCGTCGGCTCCGTTTGGCATTTGCGCAATGTGTCTAATTGTCAATTAGCTTTGGCCCGCTTCTGACATGGCTCAATCCAACTTCCAACTTCCAACTTCCAATTCCAACTTCCAACTCACAATCCATCCCACTCACTCACTTGGCTATTTCATTCTCGTAGACCGATGCCACCATGGCGCTGTACTCCTGATCCAAATTGTTGGGTCGCGCAAAGTGCGCTGTGCCACTGGTCACCTCGAGTCGCTCGAACGACGACTTCATTACTGCATCCGCATTGGCATCGGCGGCACTGGCGCTCATCAGTGCGGCCATTGACAGCGAGGAGACAGTGCCACCACATCCGGAACTGCTGCTATTCTCATTGAGAGGCGCCATGAAGCTGACGTTGCTCATCTTGTTGAGGCACGCCTGACTACAGGTTGGACCCGCTGTCTGTGCCTGGGCTGCCTGCGAGGTCGATGTGGACGCAAAGGACTTGCCCATGCCCTCGTCATCGGCTGTCATTGTCGTGGTGCTGATGCTGTTGAGGGAAATATGGAGAGAGAGACAAAGAGAGGAAGAGAGAGACGGAGTGGGGAACAGTTAATAATGTTTAATATAATTATTGTAATACAACAATCAAATAACAATGGCAAGCAGAGCAAAAAGTCAGTTGATTTATTGACAAACCCGATGACAACTTATGAACTTGGATTATGCAGTCATAAACATAAACGAATATACTATGAATGCACTCATAAATTACATATACTAAGCATAAAGTGTGTAAACAATCGTACAGATATCAAAGCCGATTAATACCCGCTAAACCATTATAGAGTTTATGACTTGGAACCATAAACTCAATGATTGTCTCTACGGAAATCAACCTATTTTAAACCAAGTAAAGAGTGTCAAAAACCTACAATACCTTGATATGAAATACCACTAACAATTGTAAAATACACTACACTAAAATTCGCGACGGATAACTTATAGTGTTTGATAGATTTATGAGCGCTGCAGGTCGTCATCATATTTCAGGATCTTAACATTTTGATAGTGTCAATGCAAAGTTGTCTGCAATTTGCCAATTTTCCATCCCATCCCATCCCATTCAATTTGAGCTTTTGTTTTGGGTAACCTAACCCACATTGCAGCGCAACATACAGATGGTAGCTCAATTAACCCTTTGATGCCTGTGCCCATATATATTCTCACACCCTGTGATCAGTTCGCCTTACGCTTGCATTCATCGCCTCGATCGATGTGTGAGTCACAGCGAGTGGCTTAGTGTTTTGACTGCTGGTAGTGCTGGCAGTGCTGCTGGTGCTGCTCGGGAAACTTGTTTATTTAATAATTAAAATGATTTATGCGACTGATTGATGTGGTGCTGTGCTGCACTACTCAACAGAAATCCACACCGCACTATAGCACAGCAAGGTAAAGCAGAGACAGAGACCACTCCACAATCGTTGTCCATGTTTGTCTGCATGTTGCGCTTAATGCGCTAATGCCTCCTCTGTGCGGTGTGTGCCCCATAAATTGCAGCAGCCATAAAGCAAAATGTTAACAACTTCAACCGGGCCAAACCCAGTACACAGTATACAGTACCCAATACCCCCAAGTCGAGGTAGTGCTGAACAGAAGAAGGTCGCAAATTGAACCCACGAGTTGCGCATTCGATTTTACGTTTCGGCTTTATTTATTCAAGACATCTGCCGGCTGCCGTATTATGAATGCTCGACGAATAGAACCCTCGACCAGCACTCAAAGCACTCGAAACACTCGACAAATGCAATACCGACCTACAGACCCCGCGAAGACTTCGCTCGCTCGCTTGCTCTCCACAGTTTTTTTCCTGTCTCTTCGGGCTTCCTTGTGGGCTGCACAACAAATGTCAAATTCAATTTTCAGACGTCAGGCCAGGCGTCCGAATAAATTACCTTGGAAAATTGCATTTTTTCGACGCCCGCGCGCCCACAGACCTGAGTCTGGAGAGCCTCAAGCTGAGACTTGTCTCGTGCCCACCTCGTAACGCCTTTGTGTTAATTTACCTGAAAGTTATTAAACTTAACTCAACCACAAGTGCTGCGGGTCTCTGACTAAGCCTGAAGCTATTGCCACCAGGTTATGGCTTTGTGGTGGCTTAAGTAGTTGAGAATTACATGCATATTTGCATGGAAGTGAAGTATATCAAATTATAGTATTGCACAATATCGCAAAAGATCAGAATACAACTTTAAAAACTCAGAAGATCTCTGTTATATTAAATAACTAAAAATTATATGAAATCTATACAAAATAACTTTGATTTTTAGTAAATGAGATAGTTCGAAATAAGTAGAAAACGTTTAATAACACTGAACCGTTTAACAACACTGTAAATGTGGAAAAGAAAGTGAGAAAGTAAGATTCAGAATTTGATAAGCAAAGTTAAATGATTGGACAAGAAATAAACAAAGTGTCATGTTCAGTGAAACAGTCAATAAAAAGAACCGATACCTAAAATATTGTAAAAATAAAAAAAAAAAAAAAACTTGCAAATTCGTATAAACAAGGAAAAGATAAATCCCCGAAGTATTAAATTCTGGGAAAAATTATGAATACAATGATATCAAATTTGCCTTGGGTATTTTGTGCACTGCTATAAATTATATAAGAAGTATAATCCCACAGACTTTAAACTAATTGTGAATAGCGATAATATGCGAACTTGTTATATAGAAAATGCAAAGAATGAGTTTGGTATATGCGAAGGTTTCATATATTTTAAAATAGAACTGGTTCTGCTTCCGCACTGATTGAGTGAGTGCAACCTATCCAAGTGGTTCTATTCGCGTTGATTTCATTTGTCACTTGGGTTTCGTCTCGCTGACTTTAATTGAGACCTGTCCCATGCATACCCAAATAGTTTTGTATCCCCAAGTCCCGAGGACTGACGCAATTGATTATGAATCTTTCGATTTGACTTGTTTTTAGCTTTATTTCTTTACGCTCGAAAGATCGTAGAACTTGTTTGCCATTTCTCGTCTTTTATGCCATCTATAAACATCTATTTATGTTTGTATCTCTTCAAATATGGTTTGCAAATGGGCCTTTGACCGTCGCATAGCATTTGACTTTTGCCGCGACCACTTTCCGAACTCGTTTCCCAAAAATGCAGCGAAGCATCCCAGCAATAAATAAAATAATCGACAAAATATTTCAGAACGCAACAATCTATTGAAATTTTTGGTACCATGTGGCATACGAAACTGGTTCAGGTCGCTTTTGGGTTACGTAGTGGGGAATTTGCTGTACGGGCTGCGTAATTTCGAGTTGAAGATGCTGTTGTAAATTTCTGGCTAAACGTCATTTGGCCTTTGTAAGTCGGTGGCTTTTGAAAGGGGCTGATGATATCCTATACATGTGAATTAATGGGTAGATGAGTTATGCAATAAGTTATTTCATGCCTCAGATAATTGAAAATTAACAAAGATATATACCTGCTTAGGCACTTTGACGATAAGTTCGCACTATTTGATTATACAAAGAAACTCGTCAGTTATCTCTGTCCATATTTACATATTTCCTCCTCGTAAGGATATATCGATAGTCTCTCATTGTCAATTTACATTAAACCATTCGCAGCTGATTTCTTCTCGCTTTATAACTCATTTATGATCCATACAAAACTCATTTTTAATTACCTACTCAACAATATTGGTTAATCGGTAACCGTCAATCGGTAATCTGCCGTCGTCTATCGTCTGTCGGCAAATTGCTAATTGGAAACTGGCAAAACGGCGATTAAACATCTCGAGGCCTGTTTAATTTGGTCACTTTCAGTGAATCATTTGATGGAGTCAATTAACGAGGTCGCAATTATAATGCACCACCACCACGAAGTGTCTTAATTAATTCCATATTTCTTTCGCTCACACACTGCAATATTGTATATTGATATTTTCTGCCTGCTACCGACCAAATCAGGTAATGGGTAGCTAACTGTATCCATCAGATACTCGTGCCGCAGCGAATGCTGCGCGTGCTAATCGCGATGACTTCATTTCGTGTTCGACTCGAACCCAGTCAGAGGTCAGACAAAGTTTCTATCTCATGGACAGCTTTGATTCCGTTTGCGAATTCGGTTTCGGTTTCAGTTTCGATTTCGGTTTATAGATTTAAATAACTGTGGCTCGAGTAAACAAGACGAAATAACTCAGAAGGTGTCGAATGCAAAAGGTGTCGCTCAAAACATAAATTGAACACAGCGAAAACACACAAACAGGACAAATTGGGCAAAGACGACTTGAAAGTGCGCTATAAATCACATAGAAACATGTGAGATTATTTACGAATGAGATAACCGTGGGGAATATAGCAAATTATTATGGCAAATTTATTCAAATTTTAAAAGAAATGAGTGTGATGTGTTTTAGCTATAAATAAATGTTGGGACTATTTATCATACATATATATTTTTTCAAGTATTTGGTGAAATTTCTTTTAGAATGATTTAGACTGTGTCTATGTGTTATCGATTTATCGGCTAATCAACTTATCTGTAAATCAATCTATCGATTGAACGATAGCTAAAGAATCATAGAGTACCATTTCTACCATTTACTTATCTGTTATAGTCTATTCATCAACCAAGTTTTGTATATATCATATCAATTCTTTTCTCTACAGATACCCTCATTTTGCCACGCCCACGCATATCCCACGCCCCAGCACAGTTCAGGGTGCACTTATCGCAGATCTAAGAACAAGTATTAAGCCCAAAAATAGAAAAATACGGAAAAAAACAAAAAGCGATCATAAAGTGTACGCAAAATGCCGTTTAACATGGAACAGCAGGCGATCGTGTGAGGTCCAAAGGCCCCCAGAGATGCAAACAGTTAGATACGACCCGCACACACACACACACACACACACACACACACACACACACACACACGCACACAAACTCGTGTGTGGACAATACCCAAAACGGATGAACAAGCTTATGACTTTTTAGATGGGGCGAACGGCAGGGAGGCCCATGGCATAGAGACAATGCAACGCGCAGTTGCAGCCTGACATTTTGTTGCAAGTTGCAGTGACTTGTTGCAAGTTACTGCTGCTGCTGCTGCAAGCCTTCGGTTAGTGCTGCAGCGACAACTGTCAACACACACTGTAGGAAAGTAAATGTGTTGCCGGGTCTCAAAAGTTCATAAATTGGATTGAGGGCGCCATGTAAACAATGTGTTGTCGGCCAGACGAGACGAGCTCCACGAGCAGCAGCAACGGCTCAGCGAGTCTCAACGGCTGCCGTGTGCCATAAATCTGATTTGTGTTGTGTGGCTTTTGCTTGCTTGCTCCACTGGCTTCGTTACCTTCGCTGCCTTGGCTGCACTTACCAGTCACTGGAGTCTGTACCCGGACCAGGTCGCTGATTGCATTTGCTGCGCATGACCAGCTGCAGCCAGTTGGGCACTGGCGGTGTTGGATCCGGCGTGTATCTGCAAGGTGAGAGATGAGAGTTAGAACATGTGTTATCGATTTATCGGTTAATCAGCTTTTTGGGTGATCGATCTATCGGGTTATCGATCGTTATTTATAAAGTATATCAATACATCTATCGAAAAAACATCGACAAAGTTATCGATAATAAAAGAATCATATCGTACCCCATAATCTATTAAGCTTGCTTATCTGTAAAGGTTTATTTATAGTTATCGATAGAATGTGTTAATGAAGATATCGATAAAGACATCGATAATAAAAGAATAAACTTATTAAGCTTTTTTATATCAACGTACCGATATACCGCAGTTATGATAGAGTTATCGATAAGTTAACAATGATATTGTGTATTGTATTTTCATACATATTTAAAAAGATAGTATTAACTTATCGAAAATCTGATGCTTTAATTTACCGTTTTATCGATTACTTTGTTTATCGATAAATTATTCATTGAGCCAATAATTTTCTCATTAGCTCTCTTCCCATGTTCACTTATCTATAATCCACTTTCTTAAATTAATCGATTAATCATTATGCGGCTCACCTGATAATCGAATTACAGTGCTTGGCCTTGGGAACTGCAAAGATCTCATTGCCAGCCACGACCGGTGCCGCTGCTGCAGCGTTTTCCACCGCCGCATCCACCTCGGGTATCAGAGCCAACTCCTCGGGCTCCACAACATCGGCATCGATGCTACTTATCGAACTGAGCGAGTTGCGAGGACCCGTCAGACGATAGCGCGACGAGGCACACGATGAGTTCACATCCTCCAGTTCACTTGGATCGAACTTGAGCGTCACTATAAGAGCCGAAAATGAGGAGAAAGAGAGGCACAGAGCATATCGAAATACACCGATTGACGCACACGCAGAGCCACAATGAGAATGATGTTCAGATGCAAAGATGGAACGGAAGGGGATGCTGGCACAGAGGCACAGAGGATTGTCGGGGAAGGGGAGAGTCGGTGGGCGAGATAATCCCATAATCAAATTTTTGTGTCGTCAAACAAAGTGAGCAAAAATGATTGATAACGGTATATACATCACCTTCAATTCTTTAGGGTGCTACGGGTTTAACTCACGTTTATCCAACGATCCCAGCTTCTTGGCCAACCCATACATGGTTTCCGGTGTCCAATATTCGGGTATACGGGCAAATATCGAACCGGCATCTGCCGGCAACTGTATGCCGAGCTTATGAAGGAGCAGCACAAAAGGCTGATATAACATCGTGGTGGACTGCTCGTTGTTCCACTGCACGACAGGAATCGATTTGTGCTTGAAGATGCAATGATAGGCTACGGGTTCCATTATGGGTTCCGCCTCGGGCAAACTACTGCCGCACTTGACCATTAGCTTGATGTAGCAACACTCGAGGAGAAGCTTCTGCAGCCAGATCAAATGATGTGACTTGTTCTCCTTGATGATCAGATCGAGCAGGATCTGGAGGGAAGAAAAGACAGACATTACATATAAGTCTGGTAGCTCCCATTGGTTCATAGTCTTGCTCACTTACCTGTACATCATCCGAGGGTTTGCCGTAGGCGCATTCCTTCAACTCAATACCCGATTCGGAGGTCACCGAGGTAGGTGTGGTCAACAAAGTACGTTGATATTCAGCATCTTCAAACTTCATCAGATCATCGTACTCCAGCAATGTGATAATATCCTAAGAGAAAGACTCAAATTAGTGAACGTTCTCTTAAGGGTAGAGTCGTCTCTATCCAATTCCACGCACCTGCTGCAGCAGTTGTTGTATTATAGATATACGTGTCTTCAACTTGTTGCCATTGTTGCTAAAGAGCTTGACGATCTTGCCCACCACATCATTGTTCTTCTTGCTCTGCACATAATACCAATACAGTGTGTCCATCTCCTCCTGCGACCAGGTGCTGCGAGAAGAAGAGAAAAATGGGGACTAAGCTTACTTCTCGACTAGCGTAAAGTAATAACTCAAGGAGGGAAATATTTCGGTACTAAAAATAGATGTTCTTAAGTAGATGAAAATATACTAATGGAAGAAGAGTTAGTGATGGATGATCAGGTATAGAGAACCTTGAGAAAATCTACATCCAGCTTTTATTTGATACAGTCTCGTGGGAGAAGAAGAAACAATGAAGATGAACTGACGGTACAAATGAAAAAAGTATATGAATGGGTTGTATCAGGTACTTAGACCCGTATGAAATCTACTGCCAGCTTTTATTTGATATATGTTAGTAAAATATGAAATCGTTGCTTAAGCATATATAAGAACGACTGTGCTTAGTATAGATAGTATTTCATATCTGAAAGTTTCAAAGAGAATCGCAGAAACTCTAGAAAATATATTTCAGCTGATGATAAACATAAGGATTAAACATTTATAGAAATGATTATAATATGTAGTAAAATAATTTTCAAATCTGAAAGTTTCAAAGAGAAGAACAGTGTTTAAAATCTTCTCAAAACACTCTCTACACAACATTGTTGTATTATTCCTTTCCTTCATAATGAAAACTTACCATATAGTATGCTCCTGGTTGTGTTCCTTAGTCATCTCGGTCAGTGAAGTTGTCGGTATGGTCAGCGGCGACTTGGGTGGAGTGTTCATGAACTTGTGTATGACATACTCGATAAGATCGGACCAGTCCTGTAAGGAGAGAAGAACAATATAAGACACTTGATACTCTAAGATGATCACCCCTATCCCTTCACATACATCGCACAGCTCGTAATCAGCTTCCCAAATACGCGAATAGGTCTTCAGTATGATGGGTTGAAAGAGCACACCGATTTGTCCCAGATCGCCACCAATGTGATGCATCATGGTAAAGATGCAATCGTTTACGAACTCTCCATTGTTGTTGAAGTCTTCCAGAAGGATGCCATAGTAGTGCATAACCTCCAGGGTGGCAAATCTTCGAAAGAGTGAGAAAAAGAAGAGAAGACTTAGTAGAGAAAGTTCTTCTTCTTCTGCTGGCTGAACTTACTGTGAAATGTGCTCCGATAGGCCAATGGTTTGACCACCGTCCAGTTTGGCTGCGCTGTCGAGGACCAACATAAGTATGTGATTGGTCACGACCAGATCCTGTAGATACTGTTTGGAATGGATGCTCGGATTGAAGCGACGCAACAGTAGCACAAACAGACAACGAAGATCAGTGGTGGCGCCGATCTGTAGCTGCAACTGGCGTAGATGCTGGCGATCGTCCTCGCTGAGGTGTGTCACCTTGTTGTATGTCTCAATGGCTTGCAGGAACTCCCTGATGGCTGTCACCACCAGATGCATGCGACGCAAATAGGGTTTCAGGTCGCTACCCTCCTGCCGGGCATTTAGTTCAAGCTGCTCACATAGGCTGACACCCTCGTAAGTCAGATAACTAAGCACATCATAGGTGAGTATGGTGTCAATGTGCTCCATGTCCAGCTCCAGCTGTGCGGCAAACTTCAGAAAGTATGTGACCAGCCAGAAGAAGTGCGACGTATCGATGGGCACCTTCTGCACGGTAGCGAAGAAGGAATAGAAGTAAATGGGGGAGTTAACAGGGATTGATTTACTTACCGCATTCGACATGAGTTGCATGTGCAACTCCTCGACCAGATAGTTATAGCCTTTGAGCAAAAAGTCCACAGTGAACTCCTTGAGCAGATTGGAGATATCGTCATCCGTTGGCGTATGCTGTACCAGACCCTTCATGTTGATGCTGCAATAGGAGTATAACGAATAGAAGAGGGATTAAAGGAAATTGTTAGTGGGTTAGGTCTCTTTCATATTACGTACAGACTGCTCTTGCTGCGCTTGACCAGCTTCTTGCGTCGCAGCTCCTTCTTGTCCTGCGGCGACATCAGGGTGCGCTGCTTGTTGCGCGGCTTTGTGTTGCACGGTGGCTTCTGATGCTGCGGCTTGCCCTGTGGCCCGTCATCATCATTGCTAGATGTGGAGATAGACTCCTGATTCTCCACCTGCGTGCCATAGCCGCAGTCGGAGAGCTCCGACTGTGAGGAGGGACATTCTCGCTTCTGGGGGCAACACTTGCCCTTAGTCAACTGCAATTGACCTGCATGGGGTGACTTCTGTCCTAGTTTGACCGCTGAAACATGTGGCCCAGTGCAGTAACTGTCGCCCAGTCGTATGGGCAATGGCGCTGGTGGCTTG
The DNA here is from genome assembly GCA_018904035.1 of Zaprionus ornatus. Lineage (NCBI taxonomy): Eukaryota > Metazoa > Arthropoda > Insecta > Diptera > Drosophilidae > Zaprionus > Zaprionus ornatus. Next base: position 17,774,336 of record JAEIFZ010000002.1, on the reverse strand, counting down.
AAGGGTTCGTAGAGCAAACCCGTGCTCGAGGTTGTGGCCCGAATTGAGGGTATTGTATTGGTCTCGCTGGCTGAGCTGGTGGTGCACGTGACGTAAACCACGTTGGTAGTGCTGTTGACATTGTCAGCTGGTTGTGTGTAGTTTTGGTTGCTAATATTGTTGTTGTTGCTGCTGTTGTTGTGGTTCTTGTTGCCTGCTTCTTGTGCGCCTAGCTGCGACTCCCGCTCCTGAACCTGATCTAGTTCCTCTTCTGGTTCCTGTACCTGTCCTTGCTCAAAGTGCTGTGTTTGTGTCTCGTAATCGATATCCTCCATGACCTGCTCCACTGGTAGTTCCCTCTGCGGCGAGCAGGCTGGCTCCGTGCTATCGCTAGCAGCCTCCGAGCTATCGGGCTTATCCTCCTCGACGCGAGCCATGGCATTCTGATACTCATGTCCCTTGCGACTCACCTCCTGCAACGTGGCTTCGGTGCCTTCACGCAGTGCTTGACGCCGCTCATCGCAGCTCTCCTTTTTGCCACTGCTACCGCCACCGTTGCTGCCATTGTCCGAGGAGTCCGATGTGGGATCCGAGGTGAGCATGGGACTGGAATCACCACTACCCTGTTTCGGTGGCGATGTGTTGCTCTCATTATCCTCCGAACTCTCCGACAACGAAGCCTCAAACCAGATGTTCAGCAGCTTCTGAAGCGTGCTAACATGTTGATCCTTGTAGATCAGTGCGATCAACTGCACCATAGTGACGCCCCACAGGGCACGCTGCGGACATGTCATCAGATAGAGCAGCAGCTTGTCGATGCTCTGAATGAACAGATTCCACAAAATTGTGTTCTGCATGGAGACCTGATGGCTGCCCGAAGACTGTAACATGGGCATTACGAAGTGTGCATGTGTCTCTGGGATGTGAAGGATGTTGCGCAGTAGCAACAGGCAATTGTTGATCTGATCGCATTTGTGCGGCGATAGCTTCGGCTCCGATTCCAGTATATGCTTCATGTACTCCACCACACTCTTGGTGCTCTTCGGATCGGTGAAGGCTTCCTTGCTGCTGTAGAGCAGCTTGTTCAACTCGAATATGGTGTGGCGACCTACCTCGGTGCGGTACATCACATCCACCGAGAATAGACACTCCACGGGTACGGTGAGGTTCACCAGTATGCGTATGACCGACTCCAGCACCGCATCATCTTTGGCATTCTCCAGCAACGGTATCAGATCGGAGCGTACATTCTGCCCGAAGCCGATGGCACGACGAAAGGTGCGCAGTGTCTGATCCTCATACGTGAGTTTGTAGTTGATCTCTTCTAGAATAGCTGTAGCCATGAAAGAGAGAGGAAGAAAGTGAGTTATGATCAGGATGATTCCATTTATGTGCTGTTTACCCACCTAATGCATTGGGGCTGACCACGTAGGTGTCTCCCTCCAGGGAGCCTAGCGAGGAGAAGGCGCTGTGCAACTGCGGTGTTGCGAGTAACCAGTCCATAACAGTTTCACTCTACTTGAGGCACTCTCTTTGGACGTTATAGTCGAAGTTAAAATTGCGTTGTGGCCAATTGTGGCACATTGTTGGGGTGGCACATAAAGCAGTTCCCCTTAGAAGGAAACGTGAGGAAAAGCTCTGAAAGTAGAGAGAGATAGATATGGTAAGTGACTTTAAGTGAAGATAATATAACCTAAACTAGGTAAGAGATTTGAAGATCTATTTGTTTGCATGTCTGTTTGTCTATCTATTCGCCTAAATGTCTGTCTGTCTTTCGGTCTATATGTTTGTATGTCTCTCTGTTTATCTGTTTGTTTGTCGGTGTCTGTCTGTCTGTCTGTCCGTTTGTTTAATAACCTTAATCTCAGGAACTATAAGAGCTTGGGCTACTAAATTTGGTTTAAATATGTATTATTAATATTGCACGCAAATCCAGTTAATTTATAATAACTTAAATGGGCATACTGATTTTAAAGGCACCGCCTGTAAGTATGCACTAAAGATAATCGAAACGTAGAAGTTAAAACTTAATTAAAGTAGGGGTTATATAACATTTTGTAAATATAATAATAATAATATTTTTTTTTTTTTTTTTTTTTTGTTTATAATAATAATAATTTTCAGTTTCACTTAATAATAATAAAAAAAAAAAAATTATTTTCAGTCAACCCATAATGGATCTTGGAGTGTAGACTATTTTATCGTTGTATCATAATACTAATAATAATACAATTATACTAAACAAGAGATCTAACTAATTTCACTTTCAAAAAAAGATTTTCTAATATTTCTATACGTTTTAAAGTTTCTATATTATAAAACTAATTTTACTACTACAATTACAAAGATATTTTATTAGAGCTAGAGTTCAGAAAATCTGTTTCTCATTAACATAAATCAATTCATTCACAAAAAATCAGCGTAAACCTCTACAATCTTTTTTGCAATCGACGCTTAAATCTTTTTCAAGTCGCTCAAAAATAAATAGCTCAATATTTACATTTATTATTCATTCATTCGCTGCCACCATGAATCACCATGGCTTTTCAATTATACAACGAGAGCTTGTCCAGTGCTTAAGCTCTTGCCATAAATAGAAATCAGAGCTGGCCACAAGTAAGGTACATGTGACCGACCGCAGTGTGCGTAGTAGCCAATCAGCCTCCATTTCACTATTCACTCCCTGCTGCCCTTCTCTCTTCGCCCTCCTTCTCTCTCAGTGGCATTGGGTGTCAGTCAGTGCAATGTGCAGTTGACTGCGTGCAGGATAACGCGACACACTCAGCTCGCTCAACACGTGCCCGTTCAGTGTGGCGGAGAGGGGGGTAAGTGGTTGGAATTTGTGCCCCCAACTCCTAAAAAGACCACGCCCACAATGGATTATCAGCTGTCGCAGCGAGTCTCAGGAAAGCTCAAAGCAAGTGCGACGCTAACCCAAAAATGCATACGTAACCCTTGGGGCAAAGCATAAGCATTTCCCAGGCATCCGCAGGCCGCATGTGACTTACAAACACACTCACGCAGAGATACAAAAGCTTACTCACGCATGCACGAATACACACACACACAGTGTCTATAACATTGGAACTCGAGCTGATTGTGTAAACGTCGCAGCTGGAGGACAACACAAGCTGCTGCACAATGCTGTTGAAGAACATGCCACGCCTTCTTTTGTCTTCGATACTAACACCCCCCCCCCCCCACACACACACACCCTTCTTCCCCTCTCTCTGTCTCCTGTGTTTTCCTTATTTCTTGTGTTATATGGAAATGTCGCAGTTTTCTTGGATTTCACTTGCAGTGAAGCTACACAAATGTTGCCAATTGTTAATTATTTTCTGCGACTATTTTCGTCTTCCATATTGTTTCAATATGTGTGAATGTGTGGCGTGTGACTAACTTAGCTTTTTTCCCGCTTTTCTATAACGAGAAATCTAGTGCAATTCGACGCAGTCAATATTTGTTGCATACTTTCGGGCGCGTGTTATAAATGTCATGAGCAAATTTAGAACAATATGAAAGGAATTTAGTGCAAATAAAGAGTCTATCTCTTTTGTTCAAATCGGAAATAGCTTTATAAATAAATGCAAAGATTAATTATAGAATTAATGGTTACAATAATGAAAGAAATAATGAAGAGATTTATGATAAATTGTGATAAGTCAAATCGATTAAAATATGAGATTTAAAATATAATAAATGAATTCTTTTGCATATATATATATGAATAGATGTCATTGCAACCATCAAAATGTATGATTCAATTATGCCTGCATTTTTAAGATATCTTAAAAGCTAAATCACCTCGTTTTATAACCTATAATTTTTTTCAAAGTATTTTCAAGCTATTTCAAAGGTCAATTCAAGCATATTTTCAAATTCAAATTCTTTATTAATCTTTACTTGTACATAACAAGTTTGCATATATGTAAAAAATATATGTATAATATCTTTTGCATATCGAGCTGAATTACAACCCCAATACCATTTCCGCTGCAAGTTATGAAACCAAAGCGGACACTTCCAGCTTACATAAAATTTGTTTCACAAACCACATCGCACAATATATACTATATATATATATATCTATATACATCGTTGTAAATGATATGCGCATTGTGATCAGATTTGCCCTCGAATGCTCAATGCACGATCGATACACGATCAAAATGCGTTTTCATTCTTTTGAAAAAAAAGAAACAGAATTCATTCAAAAACGTTTGCCTTCCTGTTTTACATATGAAACACTGCAAGAATATAGTACTGTATGTAGTATTCCTTGAGGATAATAAAGAAAACATATAATTCACCGTTTGCAAGGCAAATTTGGTGGAGAGTGAAGCGAGAGAAAGTAAACAATTTGCTAACTGTCTGTCAAAACAGATGGGCACATCCTCCTTCTCTGTCATCTGCACAGCCGCCTGTCAGCGACAGTAAAAACAAAAGGCAATGAAAGGGAAAGGTTTTCCATGACGAACAGTGAATACCCTAACATTGACTAACGTTGACTGTATTTTACTTTAAGTGAATAAATTTATAAGAATATATCTTAATTATATTTAATATCTTAATAATTTCCTAACAAATAAAAGTTCTTTATATCGTTTAAAAATTGAAAATGTCAGTATTTTTTATATCGATTCAACTCAAGATTTCAGAATTTAGTATATCAGAAATCATCAAAAGAATATCAATTAGTGTATGCTCTTCAAGGGCATAAGGACTTCAATTTGGATATGATAATAGACTGTAAAGGCAAGAAATTCAATTGCTTGAGCTGAATATTAAGGCAAAAGGTAACAAAAACCTCAAGATATAATCGGCTTGAATAGTAATCAAAATTAGGTTATAAGAAAACTTGTATACATTATATGTACGAAATAAAAGAATGTATTCTTAAAATTCGAAATGATAATTATATATGATAAGAGTTCTGACATCCAGCTTGAAATAAAAGAAAGATTTCTTAAAATGTGCAACTCATAATTGAATAAAATAAATAAGTAATAAATAATAAAGTTCAAACATATAAAAACTTTTACAGTTTTTACAATACTAAATCTTACACTGTAGTTTACCAAATTGGAATTCTATAATCAATATTTCTGAAAACTACGCCTGACTTGGATATACGTATATAATAAATTTCATATGCGACCAGCTCTAAAGTCCCTTCCCGCTCATTTTGCAAGGTGTCATATGCAATGCAGATGTCTGTGGACTGTCGCGCGGTTCAATGACTGCAAATGCCGTTGGCAGCATTTTTTTATTATTGCTGATCCAGGCGAATATTTCTTCGAATGCGATTTACAAAATTTACCAAATTATATAACAAATGCACATATTTCCGCTTGAGCAATGGGAATTTCCTTAAGAGTTGTGCAATACAGATAGAAGGAGAAAGAAAGAGAGATAGAGAAAGAGAAAGAGAGAAGAATCTAACTACCGCTTAGTCAGCTTGACATTGAAATTTGAATTTGGCGCTTTTTTAATTGCAAAAAAAGCTTTTTGGCTGCGCTTTTGCTTTGGAGCTTTGTTCTAAGTGGGCTACGTCATGACAAAATGTGCTAGGTCGGGTACGCTCTGTTGCGGGCCTCCAACTTAGCGTACAATGATTACTTTATAGACGTTCGTTATTAATAAGCTTACCGGATTCCGTTCTACGTCGTCGTCGCCTACAGCAGCTGCAAAATTTGCTTCCACAGTGGTTGAAATGTAATTTGTTGCGGATGCAAAGCAAAATATTTTCTTTGATTTATTTTGATAGTTTTCTAAATTTCTGTAAAATATTTAAGAGGTATTATAAGACACTTTCTATTGAGTTTTGAATATAAGACAAGTTTTTGTTTTGCTCAATAATAGTTTTTCAATTTTTGTAAAATATTTTTTAATTATTCTAAAACAGTTTTTAACTGAATTTCAGGTATTAAAAAGGCTACATTTTTTATAATTTTGTTTAAAATCTTTTAGTTACTCGGAAGTCTTTTAAATATTTCAAAACTTAATCATAATACACCATCATAAAACACCATCTGTACATAATTTATATTATGATGTTCCACATAAAACTTAAAATTATAAGACACTGCTGATACACAATAAAAAAAGTGTTATACAATGTATTTGTTTTTCAATTTCCACTCAATTTCAAAAATCACTCCACTCGCACATGAAACTGCACTTTAATTATACATATAGTATAGTATAGTCTGCTGAGTTGTTGTTGTTCTCTTGCATGATTCGCAGTTTCTACGTATTTCAAGTTGAACTTACGTAAAATGCAACGACAACAATAAAGACAAATTGGCCCTTTTATCACACTAGGAGAGTGAGAGAGAGAGAGAGAGAACAACTATACAACTAAACATTATATAGTATTATTTACTTATTCACTTATGGCACTCACTCATACACAATGAAAAAAAATCGGACATAGACAGCAGACCACTGTGCACAGTGTTGCAATTCTTGTTGTTTATATTGTTTAGATTGTACAACTTGTTGAAATTGTTGTTAATAATATTTGAATTTCCACTTTGATTGGTTGAATGTTTTTAGTTCTTTTCTTTAGTTACGACCGCGCCACGAACCGTTCGCTAGAAGCGCACGATATTGAATGCTCAATGAGCTGGCAGCGCGTAGCACTCACAGCTGCAGTGCAGCAAAGCTTTTCACACACACACACACACACTTAGAGAAGTGTGCACATTGCAGTCGCGCCTGAGTTGCGAGAAAGCTTCTGTCACTGTCGTTGCCGGACAAGCGAAGCTTTTGCTATCTCTCCCTCTCTGTCTAACTCACGGGCGGCTTGCTCAGCTCACGTGTAGCGGCAACGTGCGGCACGTTTGTTTTTCTGCGCTGCGCTTTCTCAGTGTGCCAGTGTGCGTGAGTGTGTCTGTGTGTGTGTGTGTGAGGGAGAGCAGCGTGAAGCGCCGTTAAGCGACTTCTGACTGTGTTCTCTATTGATTCTTGACATGTCGCTGTCGTTAATGGTTACGCTCACTCGCACACAAACCGACACACAGGCAGAATTGTATGTGTGTGTGTGTGGGTGTGTGTGTGTGACTTGTGTTGCCTAACACCTTTCGCCTTTGGGCTGCATTTACACAACATGCAGCGCGCGAGCTCAACAGTTGGTTGGTCAACGCGGCGAATGCGCAATGCACTTCGTCTCCCACGGCTGCTCCTTTTCTTCTTCCTCTTTCAACTGCAACTGCGGCACGAGCCCGAGCACGTCAGCTCCTCGCCACTGCAATTCTACTAATGAGTTCAGCCACATCGGGAAATATATTCGCCTATAAACAGCGACGGAATTGACATTGACGTTGCCGTTGACGTTGAGTTGATAATCTCCAGTTACAGCCCCTGAAAACACTTACACTGCGAATGTCTTCATTGCCTGCCAGCATGTTACTTAATCAGCATAGTACATAATGCAGTTTCACTGTGTGTTCGTATGTGTGTGTGTGTGTGTGGTGTGTGTGTGTGTGTGTGTGACTGTGTGTGAGTGAGCTGCGAGTGTTGGTGTAGTTCATTATCATTATCAAGTTCAGGGTAAGATCATGTTTACAACTCATTCACAGTGGTGCCACATCTGATGTTTAAGAGAGTGAATGGTTGAGGGGTAAGTGATGTAATGAATGACAGATAAGCAGCTAGAATTCTTGAATTTATCACTAAGTAAAGTCTGATAATAAATATGAGATTGTTAAATGATTACATACTTTTTTTTGTGTGTTAAGAAATTTTTAATTTCATGATTAGCAATAATTTAATGACTTAGAAATTATAATTATGTTCCTTTATGTATTTATTGCAATATTCAAGAGATAAAAATTGATAATTACAATTTTTAAATAATTCGTTATATTTAATATAAATTATATACATTTTAATTAGACTGAAATAATAAAGAATTAACCGATTCAACATTTGTTGCAAAGTATTAAGGTAAACCTAAACCTATCAGATATATAAAGTATTTAACTTATTTAGTATTTAAGTATTTACTTTTTCTCTTATTCTGGATATCAAATATATATGCATATATGCATATATAATTTATGTATAGAAATCAATAAAATAAGATTCTTAAAAATACAGCTACATTTTCCAGTAAACCGCTCGTTCTTTCCGGTACTTAATTTCCTATAAAATATGTCAGATTAAATTATTGATTCAATTAATCTTTATACACTATACTTATACACTAAGAATATTATACCATAAGTCGGATTACATTTTAAAATTAATTATATTAAGCTTAGCTATTAAGTTCATTATCATTATTCATTCAAAATCGTGTAAAATACTCATTAAAATACTAACAACTATTATACAATAGTTTTGTTTTCCACAACTTAAAAGTATTGAATTTAAAATAATCTAAAACGTTATTTAATTTAAATTGCTGAACTTTTTTTTATCCATAATTTTATTATAATTTTTTTTATTCTTTGAAACCAATTTAAATTATTTTTATAATTTTGGAACTCGAAAGCTTTCTTAACTTTTTAATTATTTTTGAGTTTGTTATTGTTTTTTAAGTATAGAATCAATAAAAAACGATGAAAACTTTCATTAAACATTTGACAGGTCGCTGCTGTGGAGAATATGAAACGATTGTTACGTATTCCACTTTTATATATGCATAGTTGTTGTTATTTTACATAACTTTGAAACACAGCAAACTCAAAATTCATAAAACATGCACGTTTCTTTATATTCTCCTTTTGTAATTCATAATTGGAACCCTTTCTTTCTACTTCAGTTGTGAATAAATAAATAACTAATGTGTTTATTAAATTACAATTTCATAAGTTCGCCAACATTTTGCGCATTGTGCAATCACAGGGTAAACAACAGCAATAATTAATCTGACTTATCAACGAGCAGGAAGGAGGGTACCCCGGCCGTTGAAATATGAACTGTTTGCCCGCCGCTCGTATACGTAATATTAATTGTGTATACGCACGGGGGTATGTAACAGCTATGGAAAGGCAGCTATCAATAGACAGAGCTAAACAATTAGACAAGCATTGTGTGAAAAGGTTGCAAATTGCACAAACACACACACACACACAAACACACACAGGGCACACACACACACACGCTCGCTCACTGGCTGCCTGCCACATGAAGTACGACATGCGTTGGCATAATGTGAGCAGCGCGCAGAGGTCGCGTGTTTGCCGCTTGGTCTGCGTGCATCCACCGCGTGCGCAATGTGGGCCAAGCTGGGTTGTTGACAAAATGAGCAAGGAAAGTCTCGTTTAAGCGCAATAAAAAAAAAGGAAAATTTATTTTCTAGAAGGTTCTTTGTGATTATCCAGCTCAAACGCCACTGTGTTCCTTGATCCAATCACGCGCACGAGCCACTCGCGAGTAGACACCAGGATAATTGGGCTTGGCACAGCCATAACCCCATGAAACCACGCCCACCAGCACACCAGACTCACTGACCATGGGACCACCAGAATCACCTTGACAGGCATCCTTGCCACCCTCCATGTAGCCAGCACAAATCATGCGGTCCGTAACTCCACCATATTGCTCATACTTCTTGCTGCACTCCTCTTGATTCACCAGTGGCACTTCCACCTGACGCAGCCACTCGCGTGACTCCAGCAGATTCTGTGTGTTGCCCCAACCGCTGACAAAACATGCCTCACCATCGTTGAACATTTGATCCGGTTCGGGCAACTTGATGGCCTTCTTTGTGTCGTCAAACTCAATGGGATGCTGCAATTGGAGCAGTGAGAAATCATAGTCCACATTACTGAAATTGAATTTCTCATGCTGCACAATCTTCTGCAGACGCAACATTTCTCCATTGCGCGATGCCTCCGAGCTGCCCAGGCGCACACGCAGGCGATCTGCCGTTTTGCCACTGTAAAGGGATGAGAGAGAAGGACAGGAGTGAGTGTAATCCAAGTGAGAAGGGAAAGACGAGAGTCAGTGGAATGCAAGGGAGGCTTCTCCTGTGCCACTTACTAGGTGCAATGTGCCGCCGTCAGTATCCACTGCTCGGAGATCAAGGAGCCACCGCAAATGTGACTCGATGTTTGCAACGAGATCTGATGTGGTGCATCGGTTATATTAATGCGTTGTCCACCAACAATGCGCCCGTCCAGACGTGGCTGCGGCACCGGCCTTAAGTCATCAAGCAACGAACGTTGACGCATCACAGGATCGGGAATCAAACAGACGCCGGCCAAGACACTCACGCTGCACTGCAGCAACAAGAACAAAGCTAGAACTACCAATTTAGTTGACAACATATTGTGACTTGGTTTCGAAGCATGTAGAGCTGGGCTTTTATAGAAGGTGTCGCAGCTGATTACACCCTACTCTTTGATAGCCACCCACTGTGTCCCCAAGAAAAAAACCCGCTGACACGTTATCAGGAAAGTCAAACGAAATTGACATACTAAAATTAAAGGTAAATGGAGCAAAGTTCGACAAAATGAACTTCGAATACGCTTTCTTAGGAATGTGGAAGATATATATGTATGTTGAAGATATATGTATATGTATATATATAGTATATACGTCTGGCTTGATATAAATTGGCTTGATGAACACTCAAAAAATGTTCAGTTTTTTTGTGTAACATGTGCGATTACATTTAATTTATGACTCATTTGATATCTAATGAATATTCATATATATGTACATATATATACACATACGATACAAACTTATGTCTACATACATATGCACATATGAATGTATGTTCAATGGAATATATACGAGTATACCACAAGTAATAAAGCTACAGTTGTCAGCAAATGTTAAAAAATCAACAAGACGATAATTATTGTGAATATCAAAAATGAATGTTCTAGCTACAATATAACGCTCGCAACTCGATTTTTACGGAGCATAGAAAGTGTCGTCGACATATTCAAAAAGAAAGTATATCTGCCTGCAAAAATTATAAATATTGTCAATCAATTTGATAAACCTAACTCTTATAGTCTCAGACATATAAGTGTTCATACAAACAGTTATTACTATACCAACTCAGATGTTGACGCTGATAAAGAATAACGAGAGCAACGATCGAGCGCAACTCGACAGCGGGATACCCTTTGAGCTATTTTGAAGTAAAAAGTATTTAACTTATCATACACCCTACACTTTAATAGATTTATAGAATATATTTTTTATATACTATTGAACATAACCTGCCTATATATTGTCGCCGCTCGAAATAATTTGAGTTTAAATTCTCGTAATCGACAATCGACGACAATAGAATAAGAACCGAACACGCCAATCGCAAGCTAAAAATTAATAAAGCAATCATAACACTGCAACGCGGTGTTAATACAATGCAATGTGACCATTTACTCTTCACGCTCATCTTTAAATTTTAAATTGGCCAATATCGATAACTCGCAATATATCGAGGAATCGAAATTTGTATTTGATATCAATAATTGCAATTTATGGTTCCTTATTGACCCTGAAGTGCACTGACGCTAAAATAGTAGTTATTAAATTATAATAATGCGTCCGAATATTTATAAATATACAATTGTACACATTCTTGTAAATAACTGCATACATGCATACCGATCTACTACGCTACTGGTTGCATACAAATGTACATATGCATGTGTGTACACAAATTAAGTACATATGTAAATATGTAAAGTGTTTACATATGTGCACATGGATTTTCGGTAATTGACATTTGCATAGAAAAGAAGAGTCCAGAAATATGCATAGAAAAGAAGAGTCGAGAAATGCGCATAGAAAAGAAGAGTCGAGAAATGATCATATAAAACAAGAGTCGAGACATGCGCATAGAAAAGAAGAGTCGAGGAAAGTGCATAGAAAAGAAGAGTAGAGAAATGTGCATAGAAATGAAGAGTCGAGAAACAGTTCGCTTTACGCGCTCGCATCGTTCGTCCTTTTCTTTTCTGTGTAAGTAATATACAATACTTGTAGTTCTGCCTGCTTCGACAACTTGTTGCTTGCTGGTCGAAGGGTTAAAATGGTTTATCTTATTACTTCAATTTGGAGGATAGGTTCATATAGTATATATCTATGAGTGCTGAAGCAGAACGTTAAGACATGAGTACTTCGAATGTAAATATGAAATTGTCGGCTTGCGAGGGCGGTAACGTGGTATCCCAAATTGAAAATAAACGATCTGCGTATGGTTTACAGGAATGTTCATGCTAAATTTGGTGTCCATAGCTTTTGTAATAGCTGTAAGTTATAATACCCTTCTACCACCTACCAGCACGTACCTCATCTTATCAGTCACTCAACAAGTTTTCTTCCTTATCAACTGATCTTGGGTTTTTAGCAAAGATAAAGCTCATATAGACCAAAATTATATACCCTGTGAGAGAGTACACTCTTCTGCGGGGTTACACAATGAGGACAAGAGGATAAAAGTGCACATTACGTTAGGGTAATTTGTTTTATAGTCGACAATTGTTTTACAACGTTTCCAAGTTCAATTCACAAATAAATTAAGCAAGTGTAGGATAGCTAATGCAGCTCTGCAGCTGTTTGTGACGCTGTTCTATTCTACCACATAAATTAAATTGCGACCCACTTCGGTTAGTTTGCCAGCCAGCTGGACGCTGAGGCGTTTCGCCTCCACGTCTAGAATGAAATCACCCTCGCTCAGCGGCGTCTTGCCAGTCTTGTAGTCCTGGAAGATGGGCATCTTGCGTGGACCCAGCAGAGGATCATCAAAGCGCCAAATTTGTAGTGTAGATATATCCGATTTCAGGCCAATCAACTTGGCGAGCTTCTCGCGCAGCGTCTGCACTGTATCGCCTTCGGAAACGATGGTATTGATCTGGAATAGCGATGAGCGCTCTACGGGATTTGTGAGTTCCACGCTAAGATGCGGTGCAACACTAAAGGCAATGAAGGGAGAGCCTGGGCGCACCTCCTCGCGTGTCTTCTCCGGTGCCGATGGATCGTCGGTGTACTTAATTTCCAGGGTGTCCAACTGCAGGGAGAGAGACGAATACATTAATAAAGATCTTTGTTGGCTTTTTTAAAAGCCGTTTACTCACATCCAAAGTATTCTTTAGATACTCCAGATTACTGATGAGCACTTGACGCTCGTCGAATTCCAGTGTGACGGCCAGAGCCGCAACACCCTTGCCCGTCTCCACCTTTTCACGTATCATCTGAGCGAAAGGCATCACACGCTTCATGAACTTCTTTAGTTCCGGTTTCTGTTGCAGTGTCGCGGCAATGACTTTGTTATCGGGCAGCGTCTTGGTCTCATTGTTGTACAGTTCACGCATTGTGTCCAGCACACAGCATTGCCACGGTGGATATGTTTTGGCTACCCAGACGAGGCCACGATTCGGCTTTGCAGTCTGAGCATCCAATGCCTTGTCTTTGCCACCTTTACCCTTCACTTGCAGCAGATTCTTCAGATTGAGACGGAACGAGTGAGCTGCTTCCATCAAATACTCCGAGCACATAATGTCCACTTCATTAATGGCACCCACTTCAGGCCAAAGTGCATGCACAATTGATTCCTTGTTGCCCAACAAACCCCATACATGCTCCGCAACGTGTGGGCAAATGGGAGCAACCAACAGCGCCTGACGACGTATAAACTCCAGCACCAGCTCCTCATGCATGCCCTGAGAGCCGCACAGCTCGCGATACTTGTCACGCGCCAGCTGCAGCTCATAGAAACCACTGCGCAGTGCCTCCTTAAAGAGCATGCGACGATAATTATCATCTGTCTGCTGTGTCTTTAGATTGAGTTCACTTAGGAACACTTGATCGTTGAATGTCTTGGTCGCATCACGACGCAGACTAAGACGCGAGGCCAACATCTCCTTAACCCATTCGATGAAAGTGTACAGCCGCAGAATACCCGCATCCGCTGTGCTCTCTACAAAGTTTGCATCCTCCACACTGTCACCGGCATCGGCCAGACACAGGCGCATGCCATCCGCGGAGAACTTGTCCACTGCCTCGTATAGTGTTAGGAAATTACCATCTGATTTGGACATCTTTAATGAGTTGAGCAGCAGATGACCATTTACACGCATTCCCTTAGGCCATTTGGTCTCATCATTTGGCCAAATTGCAGCGTGATTGTACAGACAGAAGGTCAAGTGATTCTGTATCAAATCCTTGCCTGACACACGCAGATCCATTGGATACCAGTACTCAAACTCGCGACGCAACACAGCCAAGTGCTCTGCCTTAATGGAGGTCTTCTTGGGCAGCGGCTTCTCCTTGAAGAATATGTAGTCCCATACTTCGGGAGTCATGTCAGCAGGTTTGATGCCTGGTGGGGATAGAACATGGAATAAGTTGACGTTGAGGGGGAAACAAAAACTGCAGTCTTGCATACCAAATGGACCCGGTTTCTCGCCACGGAATGTGCCACCTTGCAGCAAATGACAGACCGTATAAAAGGCCATGTAGATGGTTGAATCCGAGAGAGATTCAATCAGCCACTGTTCATCCCAGGGTAGCTTTGTGCCCAAACCATAGGTACGTGAACAGGCGTATTCGTGCAGCCAGTTGAGGCAAGCCTCAAAGTTGTTACGTGCCTCCTCGTGGAATGTCTCCATATCAGCCAAGATCTTCAATGCCTGACCCTGCCATTCAGGTTCGCCGTAGTTAAGATACCATTGGTTACACAGCGCAACCACACACTCATCTGCCGAACGTGATAGAATGGTCTTCTCAGGCTCATAGTAGATATCGGCTTCGTTGGCATCAACAAGACGCTTCTGCAAATCCTTTTTGATGTCCTGAACCTTGCGACCGGCAAATTCACCAACTATTATGATGCCGTCATAAAAACCTGTAGATTGGTAAATTATATATTGAGAAACTACATAAACTGTATATTGATATATTCGGACTCACTCTTCAAATAGCACATCTCCTTGGCCTCAGCCAGTTTCTCCTTGTCGTTTTGCGATTGAATCTTTAGCGTTTCGTAGGCATGCACCGCACATAGTTTACCCAGCGTAGGCACATCGATAATAGGAATTGGTTCATAGGGAAGCACCATTTCATCCTTAAGTCCATATTTCTGACGGAAAGCCTCCTTCTTCTGTAGATCCACGAGAGCAGCATAATCATCGGGAGAATCTGATGGCACTGAGGCGACCACACCTGTGCCCTTATCTTCTTTAATGCTAAGCATGGGCAGTGTATAGATGACTTTGTGCGATGTCCGTGGTGCCGAGAGTGGGATGCCCAACAGCTGCTGACCCGTCAATTCGGCCAAGACCACAACGTTGCCCTCCTCGGCAGTGAATCCTTGATATGCCATATTCCGTGCCGCACGACGTGTGCTAATCCACACCTCGTTATTGCGCGCCGTCTGCCAGGCAACGTACTTAATATCCGGATGCAGCCAGCAATTGGTTTGTCCGTACATAGTTTCTGGACGCAGTGTAGCGGCAACCAAGTAAATGGGTTGCTTGATGGAGCTGGGAAGAAGCCAATTACAGATGGGAAGCATAATATGGAATTCACACAGTCTTACCTCAGCTCTTTGGGCGCTTGCAGCACCTTTATTTTGACCAGCGTATATTCTTGTGGTCCAACACCTTCACCTGTGGAGCGATCGTGATCCATGCAGGGCTGTCCGTCCTTGGGCGAATAGATGGTATAACGCTTGCCATACATGATCTTGCCACGCTCCTTCAGATGATTGAATTGCCAGCGCACAAAGGAATCAAAGTAGGGATTAGCATCCGTCGTTATGAATGTGCGACGCCAATCGACATGGACACCTATGCGCTTCAAATCCTTTACCGCTAGCGGTGGGAAGTAGTTCAACCAATGTTCGGCATTGGCAAACTGCTTTATATCCTCGTCCTGCAGACCCAGGCTCTGCATGATCTGCCATTGGTATTTGGCACTGCCTGTTTTGGCCACAGCCTTGCTCTTTTTACCCTTCGACTTGTCCTTGGGCACCTCGGAGACAGTCTCAGCTACTGCTGGTGCTTCCTCCTGCACCTCTGGGAACTTTGGTGGATAGCCAAATTGTTCCAGTTCACGTGCCAGCTTATCGGCACAAGCCTTTATCGGCATTCCAGTGCAATGGAAGCCAAATGGCCACAACACACGACGTCCCTTCAGACGATGGTAGCGTGTGGCAAACTCTGCCTTCGACATGGAGAACGTGTGTCCCAAGTGCAACCGTCCATTCATATACGGAAACGGAAAAGTGACAAAGAATTTCTCCGACTGTTGCTTCTTTGGCGCTGTCGGTGCATCTGTCTCGTGCACTCGCTCCGTCTCCCAGCGCTGCTGCACTTCGCGCTCAATTTTCTGCAAATATTCCACCTTAAAGGTGCCTTTGCGTTCCACATTCGCCTGCGTGAATAATTCATACATTTCAAATTTGCATTAGTACAAAATGACACAAATTCCAACACATCATTGCATCAGTTCCAATAAAATTCATGTTTTGGGCGACTTTGAAAAATAAACTTGGATAACGCCAAGTTAGAATTTAAAAAGTTTCTATTGACTTACCATTGTGTACCGTTTGAACTCTTAATCGATTGTAAATGAACTTAATGTACAATTGAAATCACAAAATATTGCAAATTGCAACGTGTTTACCCCGCAGCGGCGGCTAAAAGGTAGTTATCGATTGCTGAATTGCCATTCACAGTAGCGCGAGCAGTATTTAAAATCGATAACACACGATGACTACGAACTCAGCTGTAAGCAATTTGTGATACATTCTTAATAAATTTTGGACTTTGAAGGGCAATTTAAAATATATATTTAATTTGCAAAGCATACAAATTTAGTTCTACTTACATTTTTGTTAAAACATTTGCAGAGGTATTTTAAATTTTAATTCGAATGCAAAATCCACCATACCCGCATCCAGCATACCTGCAGAACTTGTAACCTCGATATTTTATTGGATAAATTACTCTGTTAGGTTATCGATATTTTCAGTCCACTTAACCTATATTTTTATTAGGTGAAAAGTTTTAGATTTAGGTTAATATATTAGCAGAATTACGTTATTGTTTCGCGTATTTATTAGAAAAAATGAGGCCAGTTTTAGCATTTTTGTTGCTAAGCCTCCTGTGCGTCTGTCAATTGAATTATGCGAACATAGACCCCGAGGCCGAAGATGATGTTGACAATGACTTTGCGGAGTTCGACGACGACTTTGTGGAAAGTAGCTACGACACCGAGACCGCTGAGAATGCCGGTTCTTCGAAAGTTGTAGGCGGGGGCGCTGGCGCTGGTGCAAGTAGGGAAAAACTGGAAGCACCCAAGGTGCGGACTGCAGTTGAGAGCGACGAGGAAGAGGACGGCCTTGTCGAAAACGACGATGAGTTCGAACACTTCCAAGATGAGGAAGAATTTGAGGGCTACGACGCAGGCGACACCATGGAACCGCCTATAGATCAGAAGGAAGAGCCAAAACTGAAGATACCCAATATACCATTGCATTTCCGCACCCACTGGGATTCATATTGGATGGAAATGATAATGGTGGCCGGTCTCTTGGCCTACTTTGCCAACTTCTTTGCGGGCAAAGCAAAGAACGCTCGCCTGGCACAGCTCTGGTTTAGCACACACAAAGCGCTGCTGGACGAAAACTTTGCCTTGGTTGGTGACGATGGCAAAATAGAAAACGAGAATCCGGGATTGATCAAGGAGAGCGAGAGTCTCTACACACTCTGGTGCTCGGGTCGCACATGCTGCGAAGGCATGCTTGTAGAACTGAAGATGATCAAGCGTCAGGATTTGGTATCACTTATTGCGGGTCTAATGCGTCCCCAATTGGATCAGGCACACATCAAAATTGAACTAACACGCGGTCTAATGGATTCATTCGTATTTGCAGTGGGTAGTAAGAAGACCATTACCAAGGTATTCAAGGAGTATACCGATTTGGTAAGTAATCAAGCTTCCACACGAACAGGAAGAGGAGTTTAATCTTTACACTATCTCATTTCCAGACTAAGTTCTGTAGTTTAGTTGCCAAGCCGGAGGATCGCTATAATGTGCCCAGCGGCTTTGGCGTGCTTTCGGAAATACCGGAGGCCACATCCGCCATACTCGAGTCACGTGTTATTACCGCACTTAATAAATACCAAAGCTATATCGATTACCTGCACATCTCGGATCAGTTTAGCGGCCCTGTACAACAGGAGGAGGGCAGCACACTGAAGCAACCGGAGACAAAGGCCGTCCTTTTGGCCGGCTTTAATCTGCCAAAGCATGCCGAAATGGAGACCATTAAACCATTGTTATTGTTGATATTTTATCTGATGGAACGTTTGAAGACCTACCGCATGTCCAAGGAGGTGAGTGACAATCAATTTTCTGACAGATGACAGCTAATATACCCTCTTTAATCTCCCTTGCAGGGCAAAGCAAAGGCGGACAAAAATCGCTTGCGCGTCGAGGAGGAGTTTTTAAAGAGCACACACGCTGCGCGCGCCGAGGCAGCTGCTCAGCGTCGCGAGGATAAGCGCAAACAGGAGAAGGAACGTGTGCTTGCCGAAGAGGATCCAGAGAAGCAACGCCGCTGGGAGCTCAAGGAGCAGAAGCGACAGGCCAAAAAGAATGCACCCAAAATGAAGCGTTTGGCCGTTAAATCTTTGTAAGAGGAGGAACCCTCTGCTCAGCAATGCCATCATTTATGCGATCGCTCAAACCGCGTAGAGCTAGTTATACGTGTCGGTTATTCTTCAAATATCCGAATTAAAGCAATAAAGTATTTGTATTCCTATTGAGCGACTAGAAAGCACATTCTATTATTTAAAGAAGACAGGAATACTCATCTCATTGATTTACCCATAGGAATGGGGATTTATAGTTAGCCAAAACATTTAAACAGTTTCAATAGATATTGTAAGTGAGTTATCGGCAATGGAGGAATCGGAAAGAGGATAATCGGTAGTCAGATCCTCAGGGTTTATTACCGATGTATTTTCTTCACCGCCTACTTGTTTGGCAGTAGTTGGGTGGACGGGTTGGATGTATACATATATAGTGCATATAAACACGCAGATATTGCACGGGCAAGAGACCTCTTCTAACACTTGACGGGGAAACAGTTCTCGTTGGACACATAGGCTATGTGATTGCGCAGTGTTTTGATTTGCTTCTGTGCCGCATCGAAGCTGTAGGAGAGCGTATTGAGTTGGCCCTGCATTTCGCGTATGACCGCCTCGCGATCGTTGACCGACAGCGATGCAGTGGCACGGCACTGGGCCAGTTCCTTCTCGAGGCGGTTGATATTTTCCTGCAGTTGACCCTTGACCATCTCGGCGCGTTCCTTGGTACCAGCAATTATTTTGGCCGACTCGGTGCGCAGTGTGTCCAGGTCATCCTGCGTTGTCTTCAGCTGCTCGCAGAAGAGATCACG
This sequence comes from Zaprionus ornatus, assembly GCA_018904035.1. NCBI lineage: Eukaryota > Metazoa > Arthropoda > Insecta > Diptera > Drosophilidae > Zaprionus > Zaprionus ornatus. The sequence continues at coordinate 17,754,976 of JAEIFZ010000002.1, read as the reverse complement.
CTGTCGCAGCAACTCTTCGATCTCGACGCGAGTCTGCGATAAGTCCAACTGGCATTGGGCCAATTGGGGTCCCAGATCTGGTGTTGGACTCTCCAATTGTATCTTGGCAGCCTTAAGCTCCTTGCACACAATCACCAGTTTGCTCTGCAGATCATCCTTCTCCTTGCACACTTGCGCCAACTTCAGTTGTTCGTTTTCCAGAAGTTTGGGAAAGTGTAGCAGCTCGTTTAGCTTCTCCTGGAACTTGGAACGTATCTCCTTTACCTCCGAATTGATTTGCTGTTCGATGCGTTTATTATTCATGTTGAGCTTCTCCAGCAAGACACACTGCTCCTCGACCTTCTGCTGGGCAAGCATGTATTTGTTGCGATAATCCTCCAGCTGTGAAGATTGCTCCTTCATGATGCACTTGAACTCCTGTTGTTCCTCCTTGAGTTCATTAACGCGTGCGCGCAACAGATTCAGTTCGGCTGCATCGGCATCAGAGGCTCCTTTGCCTGCGCCACAACCACCAATGAAACCCTTCATGCTGGAGAGAAATAAGAAAAGAGAAAGAATATGAATAATATGGATACATGGACCCTTGGACATAATCTACCGTTTCTCTAGCTCCTTCATCTCGCAATCCTTGCGCTGATATTGGGTTAAGAGGCGCGTATAGTTATCCTTCATCTTGGCGTACTTATCTGCCTTGGTGTTGCATTTGCCGCCGCAGATAACCAACGGATCGGGATCCTCCGGACAAGTGGGTCGTGGCGGGCATGGTGAACTGCATGGATCAAAGTCATCGCCATCGTCAGAGTCCGGACATGGGGGCACCTCCTGTGTCTCGCGTTTGCTAACCTCGCACAGCAGCTTTTTTACTGAAGACTGCATATTGACAATGCGACGCTTGAGCTTATCCAGCGAATCGCTTTTGGCACATGGAGGCGGCGGACATGGCGGTGGACATGGCTGTGGACCTGGCTGAGGACATGGACGCGAGGAACGCTGTTTACGCGGTGGAGGGGGACACGGTGGTGGACACGGAGATGGGCATGGCAATATGCTGTCGCTGCTCTGGGCACATGGCGATGATGGCTTTTGACACGGGCCCGGATTGCAAATGCTCTTTCCCTTGTTTTTGTTGGCCATGATGGTACATGCAATCTCTTGCATCATTTTCAGATCCTCGGGACAGGCACCCTTCATCTTCTGCATGGCACTGCTCAATGCCCGAATGAGACGATCCTCTTGGCCCTCTGGGGCACTGGAACAAATGTCCTCGCTGCATTCGGTACCAGTTTGACCGCTACCGCAAGGCTGTCCACTACTTTGGCAAGGTGGTCCGCAGGGTGCTCCGCAAGGTGCACCGCGACAGGGTCCCAGACAGTATGGCGAAATATTGTCTTCATCGACAGTAGTCACCATTGTCAGCTCCCGATAATGGCGATGGGAACCGAAATTCTGCAGTTGCACCGCTCGATTCATCATTGTATGCAGTTTGATGTTCTCCTGTTCCATGCAGATGCGCAGTCGCTTGATTTCTCTTTTGTCATTGCGAGTCTGACATGGCAATGCACACATGTCCATCACCTGCGCCTTGATGTCCCTAATGATCTTGTTCTGGCAATCGATCTCCTTGATCAGTGCCAGATATTCCATGTACATGCGCTTTTTTTCCGGATCATCAGATGATTCGCCCAAACGTGAGAAGAGATCTTCGTTGAGGGCCTCCTCCATGTCCTCCCCGCCGAAATCATCTTCGAATTCATTTTCCTCGGTCACGCCGGTTGCTTCTTCTGCCATCTTGCAAGTTTAAGCGACTTTAATCGGTCGGTTATGTACAGAGTCTCCCTCCAGCTATCACTCTCTTTTTTAATCTCTCTCGCTGACCTTCTTCGGATCCGACAACTTGCTTGGCTTTCAGTGGCAGTTGTTCCTTTTGTGGCTTTTCTTCGTGTGACGTTATGGGTATTTCTCAAAATCGCAATCCTAATTTACTCTAAATTTTTAACACATAATCATGAAATTTAGTTGTTTTTTCTGAAATGGATTATAATAAAAATTTAAAGTAGTATTGTTGTTAAACAACTAAAATGTACTGATGTGTTGCCTCTATTCGGGTTTCAATCATGTTTCCTATGACAACCAGCCTGCTGCGTGACTTCTAAACTAGAAATCGTATGTCACCTTGATTTTGGAGTGTTAACATACTCGTACACCGTTATTATTTACTAACTTTGTGCAAGTGTATATAAAGGGATTCGTAGAGGACCCCACAAACGATGTTAATTCCTGATCAGGATGATTAACCATCAGATTGTTTAATTTAGACACTAAATTTAGCGTGAAGGCTCTTGTAAGCAATCAGTTGGTCTAGTTCAATTCAAATATTGAGTACATTTTTAGTTCGATTTGTTATCAAGGTAAAAAAGATACAACTTTTTGATATTGATATATAGGTAGCTGATTTGACCATCTATTTATCTTGCAAATTTCCATTAAATCGGACCAAAATGAAATGAATTTATTTTAGGAAACAAAACGCATCAGTGCTGCCTGCTCCTTGATGTATGCTTTAATTTTGACGGAAGTGCCTGCACATGTGTGTTAGAGCGAAAAAGAAATAGGTGGCAGTGAACTTTGTCTTTAGGTAGTGTATATGTATTGATTTTGAAAACTGGTCGAAGGGTATCTTACTGTCGTGAGCGCCTTAGGGTAGATTTTTTTCAGATTTGATATATATTTATTACAAACCTGTGCTTAGATGCTTGAACAGAGTGTTGTCAAAAAATGCATGGCACCCTTGATTTCGTTCTTATTTGAATTAGGTGTTAGGAAATATCTTTGCATTTAGGGGGTTTCAATATATCCAACTCTTTAACGCGTGTTTCTCTTTGTGTGTACCCTTGTATCTCCATGTCTATCTAGTTATCCTTCTACGATTCTTTCTAGATCACATTATGATTGCCTATTACTTATAAATTCCTCTATCTCAATATCTATATCTCTTAAGTATTTATTATATTGACCATTTTACCGTCAACCTACATACATATATCATGAGTTTATGAATGTTCTCCATGCATCTCTCGATTCCTTTATCATCTTACTGTCCAATATTATAATATATCAATATTATAGTATCTATTATACAAATATCTATCATTAAACATTCAAGGTACCCAGATAAGATCAGTACATATGATATGAACAAAGATTGGTAAAGGGCAGATAATTTTCGAAAACTTCAATAAAAATCTTAAGTCTTAAATTAAAACATCTACTCTGCCCTTCTTCTCTCTGTTGCTCCCTCACCACCTCCATTGAGTAGGCCTATTTAGAGTATTCATATATAGATACTTTCGAATCGGTTTCAGCTGAACTAATTCTTTTTTTGGTAAACGGATGTGAAACGTTAATTTTAAAAATTTTTTGTTAGTTAGCAAAAAAATCCAGTGGATAAAATTTAAAAGTGCATTCAAAATACGAAGAATACACCCAAAATTTCTGTAAATTTTATAACCGTGCAAAAGCGACTTGCCCATCCCGAAGTCATAAGAGGTCTCTGCCTCGCCGAATTAGTCCCGGTTCGTGTTAATGGAGGCAAAAAGTCTAAAGAGTGGGTCAAGGAACAGCTACATTAATCTGCGCTGTGATCTGCCCTCGGTGGTACAACAGAAGAGGAGTTCAACCTTCACCAAGAGCCTTGGAACACAGTTCGCTGCTCCAGCGTCGACGAATGTCGAGGAGGACGAAGATGAGCAGCAGCAGGAAGCGCAAAAGACAGCGACAAACGACGAACGCGGATCGGTAGATGATGATATCGATCTGATCGATCCAAATGAGCAGGGCGATGGCGATGGTCAAAGCACAGCGCGTAGTCTCGTCCTGCATGGCGACGCTGTGGGTGAGAAACTGAAGCACGAGCTCACCAAATACAAGCAGGAGCTGCGCGAGTACAACGAGACGACACGTGATCTAGAGATGAAATACATGAGGATTAATTCAGAGTTATCGGAAATGCAGCAGAAGCACGATCAGTTCGTAGGTCGTCGCAGCATATCCCCAGGACCCGAGGAACTGGCCGAGGAGAAGACCTCGCTGCGCTATGCAACATCGACAATGAGTTTTGATTCAAGTTCAACGCTGCTACGCAATCACTCCACTGTCTACCCGAGCAACACGACCTTCATGACAGTGCTCGATGCGCACGAGACAACGACAAAGAAGCCCGTCATGTCGGGCAAGATGAGACACCAACTTGGCGGTCAGGTTGATGTTGGAGATCGAAGTGGTGGTGGATATAATCATCGCATTGTGGACCCGATGAACAAACGCTATGATACAAGACGATCACACAGTCTACGCGAACAGGAGAACAAACCATACCATGTGCTCAAGGATGTCATCAACACGAAGTCACACAAGAGATCCGATCGCAGTCACGATCGAAACTACAGCTACGAGCGCGAGAGCGTTGCCGATATAAGTCAGCTCCATACGACAATTAAGGATCTGAAGAGCGAACAGCTGCAGTGCCGGGACATCATCAGGGAACAGCAGGAACGTATCACAGACTATCACACGCGCTGTGTGAAGGCGCAGGAAATAATGAAGACACAGAAATACGAGATCGACAAGCTGCACTTGAACAACAAACATTTGGAGACGAGCATCTACCAGGACATTGATATGTTACGCACCAAGATCGATAGCAAGCTGAAGACGGTGGCTAAGTTCCCCCAGATGGTGCGCGAGGAGCAAAGCAAGTTCGAGAAGGTTAAACGGGAGAATTGTCAATTGAAAGAGAAGCTGCGTAGGTTGCGGGAGGAGGCGGATCAGTTGCGCACCAAAATCGATGAACTAGGCCAACGTAAGCTGAATGCTCTTAATCGTCTTAAGGCCGCCGAGCGGGATCTGAAGATCTTCAAGAACTACAATGCATCCCTCAAATCCGAAAAGCGTCGCATGTCTGACGAGCTGAGCTCAATGAAGCAGCAACTTGATGCATTGCATGTTGCAAGCAAACGGAATCTAACGCGACATCGCGAACAAACCGAGAAACAGCGTCGTGAACTGCAGAAACGCATCGCAGATCTAGAAACGAAGCTCTCTCGCAGTCAACAATCTACCTCGAGTCTCATTCAGGAGCGAGACAGCTTGATTGCTGAGCTACAGACGCAGCTGCATACTTTGGTACACAACTTCGAGATCTCACAGAAACACATTCGTGTGCTTAGAAGGCACATCTATTCTATGACGTCAGGAAGTAGTGGTGGTGGGATACCAACGGTATCGATCAGTGAACCAGGTACTATGCTGGTGCAGCAAGTAGCGGGTCCACCCAGCTGCAGTACATCGCGTGGGAACAATTCGAGAACGCTTAGGACTACCAGAAGTGGAAACTGCTAACGAGCTGGTTAAAGATGTACAGGCAACTTGGCAATAGGGTTCCAAAATTGGATTTAGCTCAGTTCCATTGTTCAAACTATGGCTGGGCAATTCCCAGTGTTGAGACCTTATCATCAAGTTGCCTTTTCCCGACTGGACACCTGCCTTACCTAGTCCTGTTTCTCGTTCCCATTCTATTAATTGCTTTTAACTTTTGATCAAAAACTATGTAAGAAGACTAGAAATATATTTTGTTTTACGCGTGCTGAGTATTTTTCGAGTATATCATAGGATATTTGGCGGTTTCTAAGACACAAGAAAACATTAAAAGGGAAAAATATGATTTTTAATAGTACTGGAAGATAGAGATATTAAAAAATAAGTGTTGACTAACTCCAGGGATCAGAATGTAAGCAATAATTGAATACTTGTGTATCTAATAGTAAGTATACAATCTGGGATGTAGTGATGGTCCTCGAATGCCCTACTGCAATACTTCTCGGGGCCCCTGTAATTAATTTTTCATAAATTTAATTCGGAAAAATTGAAATAAAATCAACCGCTCGATAACTAAACAAAATCCTCTTCTCCACCGAACTTAAATATTCTGTTTAACTTGCAGGGCATCAATCAGTCAACTAGACTCGGCCAACACTCTCTGTTTATAATTAAATTCTTCAAAATTTGAAGATCAATACACTGATATTTCCATAGATTATAAAGACATTTTCAGGGTCAGCCCTTTAGCTAAAAATAAGTTTGTTCAATTCAGAAATGTGGGAAAGCTTTCCCAGGCACTCCAGGAAGTTGATGTGCGTCAAGTACCCCGAGTAATAATTAGTAATCAATGGAGGTGTAAACATATCGCAGATGCTTGAGAGAACCAACTGTTTCCCCCTATTTGCCCCCTATTTATTTAGGTATATCTAGTGCGTATGTAAACATTTTCCCCATACACTTTGGAAGAGAGATTCATGAGTGGTTTTCTTGCGAAAATACACGGACGGACAGATGGACAGACTTCGCTTGACAGCTGAGGGCGGTGCGGGGCAGGCAGGGGGCAGCGATGTCAGAGAGCGCGACGAGAATGGGCTAAATATAACAGAATAGAACTGAGAAATCACAATTTCAATATGTATTCACCCCAGGCCGGCGGGGCGCAACAACGGGTGGGCGCAGCTACTGGGAGAGCCACTAAACAGGGCAGAAAGGGGGGTCGGAACTGGCTGGCGTCTCTGGCGACCTGAGCTGCTGCTCTTAGACAAAGGTGTGCGCTGTTTTCAGTAGGTTTTCAGCGTTCAATCGGAAAAAAGCAAAACAAATTCGCAACGCTTCAATGGACAAGCAGATGACGCACTGCGTCGCAATTCTCGCATTCCTCTCACTCTTTGTGCAGCACGTGCTGTGCGGGAAGGAGGAGGCAGGAGAGTGCCTCATACGTGCCACATTGTTTGTGACGCCCCCAAAGGAACGCCTCGATCAGGACTTTGGGTTGCCATTGGACATCAACTGCGATGAACGTCCTGCAGAGGTGCCCATCTTCGACTTGGCTGCACAGCGTGTGGCAGGCAAATTGCATGTGCTGCTCAACGGCAGTGAGACGCCACCGCTAGCCGTGGCCAGCTATGGCTTGGAGTATCTGGAGAATTGCCAGCAGTTGCAGTCAGCGCAGATCGTCGGTTTTGTGGGCGATGCAACGTTGCAGCTTAGCTGCTTTGGCAATCGATTGCAGGGCATGCGGGAACTGTCGCTGTTGCACAATGAGATGGGCACACTGAGTGGCAACACGTTCGAGTTGCTGCCACACTTGCAACACCTGCTGCTCGAGGGCAATTCGCTGAGACTGCTGGAACCACCCGAAGGCTGCGAGGAGTTGCAGCAACTCGTCATACGTCACGAGCGACAGCTTGCGCTGCGATCTGTTGAGTTGCTGGAGCAACTGCAGCAATTGCAGAGATTGGAGCTCAGTCAATTGAAGCTAATTGAGGCACAGTTTCTAGCCAATCTACCGGGCCAATTGCTGGAATTGTCCATTGAAGACACACCCATTGAACCAGGACAACTGCGTATTGAGAATGGCACTGAGTTCCTCATCAATGTGACACTCTTTCAATGTGACTTGACTAGCTTTAGTCTACAGCATTCCAACAAGCTCCTCCATCTCAATCTCAGTGGCAATGCACTGCGTCAATTCGAGCTGGGCGAGAACAGTTCGTTGCTCAGTTTGGATCTGAGTGGGAATCATCTGCAGAGCCTGAACAGCAGTTGGTTCACCTACTTGCCACGTCTACGTGCACTGCATCTGCAACGGAATCAACTGCATCGGATCTCGCTGCTGCAGCTACTGCGCCTCTCGCCACATACACTCGTCCAGCTTGATGTGAGCTCCAATCAGCTGCTGCGGCTGGAGGATGCACAGCATGCACGCTGGGATCAGGCACGTTCACTGCGCATACGCATCGATGATAATCCCTGGAGCTGTCAGTGGCTGCTCAACTTCTCGCATGCCCAGCCACAGCTCTTCCGCCTCTTTAGCTATGCCAAATACATTTCCCACATCAATGTGAATGGATTGAGCTGCAAGCCACAGGAACATCAGGAGGAGGAGCAGCAACACCTGCAGCTGGTTACCTTGACTACGAGTCGCCCCAATGCAGTTAGTCATAATTCCCATCTCAATGTATCCAGTTTCACTGTGCTCTATGGCAATCCTCTCGAGCAGTCGCACAGTCAACGTTCCGAGGCACTAATCATTGTCTTTATGCTGCCCCTGGGCATCGCTCTGCTCTTCCTGTTGCTCTATCTCTATCTACACTGCGAACGACTATTCCACTGGTCATACTACTCCGGAGGATTGGGTTGCTTTGGCGGCAATAAAGCAGCGCGTAGTCAACGCTTTGTGGATCACATTGATATTGTACGCTATCCCGTGGCCAATGGCAGTCTGGGTGTCGAGCTAGAACCACAGCCCGATGGCTATGAGACGCCTCTAAGTGGTGCTGCCTCGATTTGCAATTGCGCTGCCCACAGGCAATCCACGTGTTCACGCACCCATCACGTGACCTACGAGACGATGCCCAACGAGCTGCCTTACCAGTTGTATGCTGAGATCAAGGAGCAGGTTGCTGCTGAGGCCGATGCGGAAGAGCAAGAGGCACTGCAAGAAGCGCCCGTTCCAACAGCGCCCATATACGATCATCTATTCTACGTGGGCGATACGCCGCTCAAAATCTAGTCAAAGTCTCTAAGGGTGAGTGGAAGAGAGGGGTAGTAATTAAGGAATATATATATTATTGTATACCTTTGTAAGAGCTTTAGTCTCTTTAGAGATGTCCAAGGTTGCGCCGAAGAGCTATTCATATCTGGGCTGCCTTTAGTCTGTCTGCTTCCTTGGGGATTTCATTCAAGTGTTATCTCTAGAATGCTCCGGGTAGAATGGGTTCTTTCTGGGTGTATGACCTATTCACATCCATTTGACATTCGTGATTTCTAGGTGTATATGGAACTCACTCAGAATAACGCACCACAGCTCTGCATTAGATATTCTGTTTGACAAGAATATCTTGCAAGTGGTTCTCTGAAAACCTGCAGGAATTATAACATACATATACCAATAATTAATCAATTCAAAGTTACCTTTGTGTGTGTAGCATCAGGCATGTAGTTCATTAACTGATTCAATCTGTTGTGCATTGCTGCGGACAAGCTTGCCGAAGCATTCCGAATACTCGACATTGTCTCTACAATCGTACGTGTGCCTGCAGGGCTCGTGCGTAAGCACTATACATAGGCTTGTGCCGATCTCTGATCCATACCTTATACTACACTTTATTCTGTTATAGTTTATGTATTTCTAAAATAATATTACACGTTGTATTACTTGAAATATATGATTAAATGTGCTTCAAAGCGGGTTACAAAAATATCGCAATCATGGTAAATAATTATAACTTAAAAGATAATGTAGAATTTGGGTTTGAGGTGAACATAAAGACGCAATCAATGCAAGACTTTTACAATTTGTGGATTCAAAAAGATAAAGTGATTTACAAGCAAAAAAGATAAGATTAGATTAAAGATAAGAGTTAAAAAAAATTACTTCTAACATTAAAAATTTCCTACTCGTTACAGCTTGTACTATACATCCTATATCTAAGGGCGCTTGGCAAATGCAGATGCGATACTATCTCCCGAAATCTCTCATTATTAAGTTTGTATGTCTTGTTGTTGTTTCGTATGTAATTTATTGCTAAGTTGTAAATCTAATTAAAACCGTTCGAATCATTTCCTATAAAAGTATATATATCATTCTCATTTAAGAGTAAATGTTGCCTTCTTGGGTGCCACCACAATGCGCCTAATTATGTTTTGTGTCTTCTTCACGGGTTTAATATCCTGTTCAGCAGGTTTCTCATTCTCCTTGCTGCAAGTTGCTGGAGGACTAGGAACATCAGGACTCAGATTGTGTACGATGGGATCGCTGGTACTAAACTGCACATTCTTATGCGAGTCCTCAGTGAAGAGGTCACGCTTCTTAGCCAATATTGATCGCACTTGACCCGGTTTACTGGGCTGTTCCGTTTCGCTAGCCTTAGACCTTACTGGTGTACCCTTGCGCAGTGGCTTGGACTCGACAATGTGGGCATCTAACACTTCTTCCTTGACCTTAACTGGTGTGCCCTTTAGCTGGGGCTTGGCAGGCAAAGGCAGTGATTCTTCATCTTCCAAGAGCTCCGTTTTTATCTTGACTGGTGTTCCCTTTCTAATGGGCTTGGCTGGCTGCTGTAAATCGTCTGCCTGCTTTGGCGACATAAGCTGGTGATCGGTTTTCACCTTGATTACTCCCACACGTGGCTTAACAGGCGTGCCCTTCTTGATGGGTTTGGCAACTAGTTCCTCAACTTCATCTGCAATTTTCTCTTCTACCTCTTGGGATTCCACCTTGCAAAGCAGCTGCTCCAATGTTGGCTGCACTTCAGCTAACTCCTGTTTCATTTGCACTTCAGCCGGGGGAATCTTCTCAAGAGGGTTTTCAATTTTGAGTGGCGTAACCAAGTCAATCATTTCCTTATCGACCTGACCAGAAGCTTTGAGTGGCGTATCCAAAACAACAACTACATCAGGAGGCGGAGTATCTCTGCCATTGTTCGCAACAGCTGCGACACTGACAATACGTGGCAGGGCAGCCTGCAGCTGTGCCTCCTTGATATCAAATTCCATGGCTTTCATGGGCTTAAAGGTGATGTTGTGCTCCGTCAAGAGGTTCTCGCGATCAATGAGCACACAGCGGGATTTAAGGGACTCAAAGCGCCAGCTAAAGCAAAACAGAAGAAAAGCATTGAATGAGAAGGGAATATTCATTAAGCATGTTCCCTCTATGTCTTACCGCGCCATTTCCTGCTGCACATTGCGCATCTGCTCCTCGAGTGTGGCCTTTTGTATGTACGTGCTATGCAATTGGGTCTTCAGCTCATCCGTTTCGCGTCTAAATGGAATGGGAATGAAGTTTTCGTTGTTGTTGTGGTTTTCTTAACTAAGTCTATATCTAAATCGAAGCCTAACACTGACTGAATGGACAATCACAACAAAAACAACCTATAGCTGCTAAAGCTAAGCAATCGATTGCAAAATTTAGCTACAACATGACCCAAAGATTCGGCCAACTCATACTTGCAGAAATCCAGCATAGAATCTAGCCAAGTCACAGACTTCTGGCTGGCCAACTCCCGCAGACGTTCCTGTGATAGATTCAAGTTACGTTCCAGTTTGGTATTCTGCAGCATTAGATTGCGGATGCGTTCGTTGAGCTTGTCTGCAGAGGAAAGGCAGGATTAGTTGAAGATTTTCATGGATAACACGACACAACATTACTCTGATAGGTTTTGTCTGCGCTGCAGAAGATGGTGCTGCACGCCTGTAGCTCAGTGTGCATGGCAATGTTCTCCCTCTTGAGGCGATGTATTTCGAATTTACTCTCGTTAAATATTTTCTTCATTTCTAGATAGCTTTTCTTTTGGCTCGCCAGCAGATGCTTCATCACTTGGCGCTGATCGTCTACCTCGGCAAACAGCGAGTTGCCCTTGCGCTCTGAGAATGTAATACAAATGAACCTCATATATAGTCTAGATTTAACAATACCAACCACTTTGTTCTGGTGTGCTGCTGAGTAGCGCTATTTTGGCGTTGGCATCCACCAGCTGTTCTTGAGAGCTCTCCAAAAGCTGCATCTTCTCCTCCAGTTCATCTCGTTTACAGCGTAGATTCTCCTCCAAGCAGCTGATTTGATCTTTCAGTATCTCGATGGTTCGCTGTGCAGAGTAAGGGAAACTTCAGTAAGCTAATGAATAAATTGGCAATGCGGAATCGATTTACCTCTTGCTCGGCCACGGCGAAGGTGTTCTGCACCTTGGCATCCTCATATTCTGCCAGCTTTTGCATTAGCTCTGCATTCTCTGCTTCTAAGGTATTCAAACGCGCTGTGCACTCATCATGCGCACTATTGGCTTTCAGTGCCGCTTGTGCATCCAAATCACGCAATGCACTGTCTAGCTTGATTTGGATTTGACGCTTTTCCTCGTCCTTGGCCTCGTTATCCAGTTGCAGCGTTTCATGATCCGCTTGCAGATTACGGTATTTACGACGTAAATCCTCTAGTTCCTGTTGCAAACGCTGCTCGGCGCCATTACATGTGTTCTGTGGCTGCACACTCAGGTGCTCCAGCTCCTGGGTGAGATACTTTTCCGCAGCCAAAGCCGTATCCAGGCTGCGCTTTAGCTCGTGTATACGTTGCGCATCTTCCTCTTTGCGCTCCTTAAGTTGCTGATGGCGCTCGTGCAACAGTTTGTATTCCTCCACAATATCATCTATAGTTAATGCGCTTAAATCCAAGTTGTTATACATTTTATTAAGCAATTTCGGATATTTACAGCATCAGATGAGAGAATTTTTGAATGAAGTTGCAATAGTGACGCTCAAATAGGGTTGCAAAATGATTTTTAATCGATTGTAGAGATCACATGCCAGTATGTCGAGGTGGCAACGCTCTTTTTCTTCGATAAAATCGATAAAGATAAATTGGCAGCACTGCTGAAAGTGTTCGTTAAGTTGGCAGAGTTGCTCATAATCGAAAACAGCTGTTGAATTTGTTTATTTTGGTTTACATTCTGCCAATAATAACATTATGTCCTGTTGGAAAAATAAAAACAGAGGTAGAAATTTCACACCAGAAGAAGAGTTAGTGCTCACAGTGCTGGCCAACGAAAAGAAGGGCATTCTAGAAAACCGAAAGTCAGACGCGCTAACATGGAGACGCAAAGTGGAAGCTTGGAAGGAAATTGCGGACTGTTATTATGTGAAAACTGGCTACAGGAGGGAATGGAAAACCCTTAGAGAAAAGTGCAATAACATGAAACGTCGCCGAAAAGCTAAAAAGAAGTCAATGCGATCTGCAGATGACGAAGCAATACAGGCAAAAGTAGAGCCTTCTCTCACGGGGGAACTGACAACAAGCCTGAGCAATCTCTGCGACAGTGAGGCTTGTATGTAATGATCAAGCAATACTTTTATGTTTGTTTTATAATCTACATATATATTTAGCTGATGCTGACCAAAACATGAGCTTCGTTGACGATGAGGACATCCTGCCGCATGCCCAACTTGAGCATGAAGTGAGCGTGGTACAGGATGAGGACCTGGCCACGACAAGCTCTGACTGGGTTAACGGCAACCCCACCAACCAAACGCCGTCCCAATCCCGTAAACACTGCATCGAACAGGAGACACTCAAGTTAATTCGACTACAGCAGGAGTTTGTCCGTTGCAAGAATCGGCGTGCCCAGGAGAGGCATGAACAGGAAATGATCAAAGAGAAGGCGAAGCTTGACCAGGAGTTGCAGGCAGGAAAGCTACGCATTCAACTGATTGAACTTGAAATTCTGGAGAAGAGAGCGAAATTGGATCAGAAATGTTGAGAACTGCTGACTGTAGTATTAAATAATTAATTTATTTTATTATTTTTATTGCTCCTATGGCAGCGTTTAGAAATTAGTTAAGAATATATTTATAAACGAAGAATTCGACAACTGAATAACCGTTTATTTGATTATGACCGCTACTCAAACGGTGGAAGGGTATTCAAATTGGAATAAATGGATAAGGAACCTTTTCACGTGTCCTTTTGATACTAGATTTAATGAAAAAATTATAAGATGCGGGTCATCGACAAAACCGTTTGAAACATTTTACTGTCAACACACTGAAATCAGCTGACATAAAGTAACAATCGATCTATCGATAGATTGTGCCTGTGAATGGCAATTTGAGTTGGCGCCATCTTTCGCATATTGCAACTCGTGAAATTGGTTTAAAAATGAAATTATATATTAATATTGAATAAATAAATACAAATTTGCTAAAAACATTTGTTTTATGAATTTCTCAATAGATAAAAATTATTAAATTTGAAATATTGCGCATGTCTTTAAGTTTCTTAGGTCATTTATGGTTGTCATGGAAACTGGGAAAAAAACAAAAAAATGTACTTCACTTTAATTTCGAAGCAAACAATATGCAGGAAGAAAGTGCAGAAAAAACGCAACAATTGCAAAATTTCCAATCCGACGATTTGCTGGAGAAACTGAAGATGCTCAACTATGAGAAGCATCTGCTGAGGGAGTACAAACTGAAGCCTCTGTCGCGCTTCTACTTTGTCAAGGCGACCAATCCGGGCGAGCAATTCTTCATGTTCACTCTGATCTGTTGGTGGTTATGTGGCAAACTGGGTAAGGATATGGAACGGCCGCAGGAATACGATGATCCGAACACGGTGATAGCTAAGATAATGCAGATGCTAGAGGAGATTGTAAGTATGAAGGGGGAAAACGAAGGAATCTCTACTGAGTCACATTCTCTTTATGCAGGATGTCCCTGTGGACTTTGCACCCAATAAGTTAATGCGTGGTGCTGGTCCCATTTGCCTTATGGTGCTGGACATTTTGGCCACGCAGGCGGTGAAGGTAACTAAGGTGAATTTGGAACGTTTGCATATAGCGCAAGAGGAGGAGTTTGTGGGCGACTATCTGGAGGATAATGCCGAGATTATACTCGAGAAACTGGAGGATGAGCAAAACGCAGCAGCACTGAGCGATGACAGTGATCTAGAGCTAGAGGCGCATAATTTCAAGCAGCTAAATTGGCTCAATCGTCAGCAACGTACCACGGCCGAGATGACCCACATCCTGGACGAGCAGCAACGTGAGCTCAATGCGCGTCTCACTGATCGCCAGGAGTGGCGCCTTGAGCTGGAGCGGGTTCTTCAGCAGTTGAAGGTGTTCGTCAAGGCGGATGCACGCGATTGGCGCACACACATTAGCCAAATGGAGGCACTCAATGCAAGCATTGCCCAAGTAGCGGAGCCCACCCAAACACAGCTAAAGAAGCTGCACAGCGAGTTCACATTCAGTCTGGAGAAGATCGAGAGCCGGGAGAAACATCTGAACAACGAGCTGCAGCCACTGATTCAACAGTACAAGGAACTCTCCATTGAACTGTCCACGGTGCAGTACGCACAGACGCAGCTGCAGACCGACATGGAGAAGCAGATGACACAGCTTAGTGAGGTTATGGCCGATCAGGAGCTCAAGAAGGAGGAAATGGAGCGACGCGGACAGGTCATGTCCGATGGAAGTAAGTAAAGGAGAGTTGAGGGGGAGAGGGAAAAAAGAAAGATAGACTGACTAGGAGAGAGAATTAGAGAAAAGGATAGAGAAAAGAATGAAGTGCAGAAAAAAGGAAGAGAATGAAAGAATTAAAAGGAAAGAAAGCAAGGAGAAGACAGAAAGATTAAGAGAAAGACAGAGAAAGAGAGAGAATAAGATTATGATCTTAAACCTTAAAATGATACTTGTACTTTTAGCTGAGGAAGATAAGATAATAGTTGTGAAAGTTCAATGGAAAGATCTACTAAACTGTACAATGTCACTGTACATTTCCCACCCACCAAATAATTAAATAATCCTCCTCAATCAATCCACTTCTTAAGGATTCAGATAATGTTTGAACTCAATGACTTCACTTAGGAACCATGAATCATGTTTGTAGTGTCCTCTCACATAGAAACATTCCCAGTCTATTTATCTGACAACATTCCCAAGAACTTTTCATTCTTGTAGCGATTGTGAGTCAGTTACTCATTCACTTCATTTTCAAAGAGTTTTTTACACCTGTTCGATGAGTTACGCATGAGGTCTGGTGAAACACCTTTGCGTAGTCTACTTTTCTAAGGGATTTCCTCCACATTTGTCAAACAGTTTGCGAAATTTTCATTGTTGAGCTTTATGATGATTCAATCGACAGTTTAGTTGCACTTCTTTATCAACTGTATTACGTATTGAAACTGCTGAGAATGTTTCAAGCAAACTTTGTTCGTCATGGGGATTTCCTGGCATGTGATGTTTCTTCGTTGACAGTATAGGGAAAATCACCAGAACTCGTTTAATTATTGTAGACTTCTTAAACTGAATTAATACTTTGAGGTTTATCAAAGTGCATAAGGTTTCTAATTTCTGTGGTTTTAGTTATAATGTAACCAATATTTTTCATAGATCTCGAGAACGGTTTAAGTGATTCTTTTCTAACTTTAAGAGGGCTTAGAGCAATGAACTAGCTAAGTGTAACTTCTTCATCATCTTCATCTTGTTTCTCTCTCTTCAGGCTCCGTGCAACAGATCAAGAAGGCCATTGTCAAATTGAAGGAGGACATATCGCAGCTGAATCTGGAGGTGGCGCTCCTGGTGCATGCGTACGATCAGGATACAGTGCGTCAGACTCTGGGCACTGCTGACCAGGCAAACAATAATTGATAAGGCAGAGTCTAGTCTCTCTCGAGAGGTAGAGGTAGCGCTCTACGCCTTCCCTTCTATTCCCTTCTCTTACCTTCTCCTCCTGCTTATTTAGCATATTTATGTGATCTTGGCCCGGGCATTTTTCACACTTGGTCATGGGTTGGCCGCGCACTCCGCACCCGCACCCGCACCCGAACCCGATCATAATCAGTGCGCGACCACCCACACGGCACCGCCCCCCGCCCCAGTAAGAAGGAGAGAGTGAGAGAGAGAGAGATATCTAGTTAGCTGATAAGCATCGTAATTGGTTGCTAAGCCAATAGGGCGGTCAATTATCACCTCTTTGTTATCTACTCTCTACAAACACCCCGAAAGAGAGAGGGAGGGACAGAGAGAGGTAGAGAGGAGAAGAGCGGGAGGGAAGCGCGTGTCCTGCACACAGATCAGATAAGATCGATCCGCGTCTCGCGCTATCGTCCACGGATCACGTACATGACAAGTGCCGACAACTACCACAATAACCTAACCAAACCGAACCCAAATCGAAACCATCGAAACCGAAAGCAAACCTAGGATGAAACCGCGAATTGCTGCAGTACTCGAACCATACCCGGGTAGAAGGTGTTGCCCCGGGGCTACCCTCTTGCCGTACGCGCTTTGTTTGCCCACTTGGTCCGGCTTATCAGTCCAGTTCTCAGTTCCCAGCCTGGTGCCAGGTCCCGTCGCCGCGCAACTTGTTGTGATTTTCGCTGCGGCCTGCCAAAGGTGCTAAAAGGTTTTCCCTAAACGCAAGACACGAGAAAAAAAGGAAAATTCTTTGCACGCGTGCGGGTTTTTCCGACGCGCAAAGCAGCCTAGGAAAACACAAGTAAGCCAAATAGATCATGCAACCCCAGGTTGCATGTTGCACATGCTTGCACAACACGCTTAAACACAAACACACACATACATGTATTTTTTTGTACTTTTTCTAAGCAAAACTATTGAATAAATCGATTTGTAATTTAAACTAAAACTATTGTATATTTGAATACATAAAATAGTATGAATAATATTTCAATGAATGTAGGAAAAATATATAATTTGAATCAATATCAAAGGGGAATTAAATCAAATTAAATTAAAGTGTTACTTCATATATTATTATTATATAATATTATTCTCTATTAATTTCTATAATGGTTGTATCTATTAGATTTGCTTTCACAAGGATTAGAACAACCAAAGCTTTAATTTAATTTGGGATCCTGCTTTGATAAAGCAAGGGCGTAACTCCTCCCTCCTTATGCCCATACTTTTTTGAACAATTTGCATAATTCCTGTGTTTATTGTCCGATCGGTTTGAAATTTGGTGGAGGCGTCGATATTTTCATTAAATATTTCCGTCAGGAAATTGTACTTCTTATACGTCGCATATAAAGCGAATTGAAAATGCATTTGCGTGTGTTGCCACATCCAGAATTTGCAGTTAACTTTATCCAACAACCTTATGCCAAATTTGGAATCTCTAGCTCTTACAATAGCTGAAATTTTGACGTTCAAACAGACATGATCAATCGACTTGGGTAGTGATCCTGAGCATGAATATATATACTTTATGGGATCTCCTACGCCTGACTGTTACATACATTTGCACAAAATTAGTAAACCCTTTTTTGTTACTATTTTTAGTGTGTATAAAAAGCTAGAATAAAAGTACTTAATTTATTTTCCTTAGCTTACAAACGTTCTAACGTAGATAAGATAGATAAATTTACATTAATTGAATTAAATTAATTAAAATGCATGTCAAAATTGCCAAATTTTCCGTGTTTCGTTAGCTTAAAAGCAAATAGTTTCGTTAAACTGAACAAGTCACTTAACGAAACGACGATCAAAATGCAAATGCAGCGATGTAACCTCAAAAATTTCAATTAATCTAGCAGAGTCCCCCGAGTCTCTCCCACTTCTAGCTCTACCTCTTCCACTCCTACTCCCACTATCTATTTCTACCTCCCTCTGTATGTCTCTCTCTCTCTCTCTCTTTCTCTCTCTCTCTTTCTGGCTCTCTATCTCCCTCTCTCTCTCTGTCGAAATAGAGCAAGTCAAAAGTCATTTTGCGACTCTTTTCGCTTGGCTGGCATAAATTGCATTATTATTAGGCTTATTTGAAATGCGCCGACGACGACGACGGCGACGACGGCGACCGAAAAGCTGCAGTGAAATTGCAGAAAAAAATAAAGAGCCCAACAACAGCAGCAGCAGCAGCGGCAGCAGCAGCAACAACAACAAAGCGATTGCTGCCTGACTGACTGACTGTAAACTTGTTGTTGGTCGAAAAGAGGCAAGCGCGAGGCTACTGTTCATTTCCCACGGTAGGATTCGGATGCCATTCCACTGAGTGAGTGGCAGCAGCAGGCAGCGGCAGCAGCAGCAGCAGAGCGCGAGCAGAGACTGAAGTTCGCTCTGGGGCTGGTTTTGGCGGAGTCTTTTGCGTCGTCGGGCGCGTCTCTCATTGTGTGGCGCTGAGAGCGGGTGAGAGAGAGAGAGAGAAAGAGAGAGAGAGTGGGAGGCAGCAGAGCTGGAGCTGTAGAGAGGAGCGAGTACGCAGATGAGTTTCATTTTCTCATTGTTTGGCACGACCAACTTGCAACAACAACAACAACAACAGCAACAATTGTAAACCTGTTCAACGTTGAATGAACAAATTTGTGTTGCGACTGCGTGGCCTGCGGCTAAAAAGCCTTTACTGAGCATAAATCGTGAGAGAAAGAGAGAGAGGGAGAGCGATAGGGCAACCCCCCCTGCCAGTACTTACCCACCCTACCCCACCACATGCCCTGGCAAACTGACGCCACCTACAAAAGGCTGCCCCTGCCACAAATAATTTCTCATTTAATTCAATTTCCAAATCCTCAAAAACATTTGCCTAACTTTTTCTCCAACTGCTTTTTATCTTTGATTATTTATGATCTAATACAATACAAGAAAAAGAAAAGAGAAGAGACAAGGAGAGAAGAGTGGTGAAGAAAAGAAACGAAGATTTCATTCAGCTCGAATTCATTCAAGATTCTTTTTTGGGTTTTTGGTTTCGATTTCGATTTCGGTTGAGGTTTCTGTTTCTGTTTCTGTTTGATCGTTCGACCGCTCGCTGTGCTCGTTATCAGACACGTCAGAGGTCTACTCTATATAGCATATATAGCCATCTCAGTCGGGGCACATCGATTTAAATGCAAATCAATGTAATAAAACATTTTTTCGAATTTCAAATTCAATTTGTACAAGTTTTGAGTACTGAAAATGGAGACGAATCGACAGCGACACCTACGACACCAATTCTTCTACATCTCCTATCTCTCTTTCTCTGTCTATCTCTTTTTCTGTCTCTCTCTCTGCAGCTCCTCGGGTGGCTCTCTAAATCAACGGAAGTTCATGTGGCGCTTAGCACCATGAAAATCGGATCGTAAATCTTATTCTCACAGCTTGGCAGCTTTCTAAAGACGCGTCTATGTGGATTAATGCGGGGGCCTCTTGTGCCTTTTGGGTAGATCACAATAAAACTGTTGACCAGCGCGACTTTTGTGGCCAACTGACAAAGGTTTATTGCTTGAGGTTTAACCATAGCTAAGAAAATGGTCTTCTATGCATTGAGAAAGGCGAGAAAATGTAGATTAGTTGGGATTAGATCTTGTTAGCATTTGTTGTTGTGTGAAACTCACTTAAGAGTATCTATATTACTGAGTTTAGGGCACTTGACGTTTGTTCTTTTATGAGGTTTCCATTTAAACAGAGAGTTACAGTTGCTTTGCTGAAAACTTTTGAATGGGGACAGAGAAATGAAGAAAGGAGTAAATAAGTTAGATGGGGAGGGTTTAAAGAAATTGTGCAATGTTTTTCAATTCATGAAAAAAAGACTTTACAAAACACTTAAAACTATCTTAAGTACAACTTAAACTGCAAAGACTACAAAAATTAAGAATTATGAAACTAAATGTATCTTTTCGTAGGGAAATCTTTCCAACAGAGTTCTATAACCTTTCTCGAAATTGTAAAAATAATTTGCCATGTTTTATTCCTCTTTTAATTTAACCAATTTTATGCTCAAGCTCTTCCCTCTTTCTGTCCCCCGCTCGATCTATTACGCATTAGTTTTTCGATAGGAAATCTACATTAAAAATATGTGTACAAATTTTCCACAATTTGTTGATTTCGTTACGTTAGTGATTAATTTCCATAATCGTCAGCGGATCTTCGTAGCTGCTGCGCTTCACGTCGCGATGACTTGACAAAAGTCGAGACGATTTGCGCACTGTGGGCACAAAAGTATTAAATTTCATTAATTGCCAAAATTAAAAATGACTGTGTTGAAGGGGGAAGAGACAGAGAGAGAGAGAGAGAGAGGTTAAGGGGGAGACGAAGAAAACTGTAAGAGATATGTTGAAAAATTAAAAATTCATACGGCAGCGATGCGGTCGCATAAATTTGCTGAAGCTGCCAACTCTGGCTGACAATGCGAATCACAGAGAGGGTGAAGAAGAG
Source organism: Zaprionus ornatus (assembly GCA_018904035.1). NCBI lineage: Eukaryota > Metazoa > Arthropoda > Insecta > Diptera > Drosophilidae > Zaprionus > Zaprionus ornatus. Next base: position 17,734,241 of record JAEIFZ010000002.1, on the reverse strand, counting down.
AGGGAGATAGGGTGAGGAACGAGAGGCAGAGGGTGCTGTGACAGAGACGTGGGCGAGAGATCAGCGAGTTGAGATCTCGCAATGATGTTGAAACTGGACCGCAAAGACCGCAGCGAGGTGCGTTGTCAACACAATCGACAGAGAGTGAGAAAAGGAGAGATATCTCTATATATATACAGTATATATATGGTATATCTGCATGATGACAAAGTCAATGACGATGATTGCCAGCCAGGGTTGCCAGCTGTTTGGTGGCAGATGAAGAAACTTGATTTATTTTGCTTAGCTATTTGGGGTCTCTTCTTCCAAACTGAATCGATCTGCATAAATTTGACTTATGTACGATCGTAAATTCAACATTGTCTATCTCCCTCTCCCTCCCTCTCTCTCTCTCTTTGTTTCTATTTTGAACAGTTAGCTGCCGTTATAGCGACACGATCCATCAATGAATTCGCCGCATTCGGAACTCAATGAACTCTCGCGTAGTATAACCATAAAAAGAGCGATATCTGAAGATCGACGATCGGTCCGATCGTGCTGATCATTTCGTATGCGCTTTTAGTTTATATGCTAATTTCGTCGTCTTTGGTTTCCAGTTTCAGTTAGTTTTAGTCACCTCCTATTGTATTTTATTTAATTTTAATTTTTATTTCGTAAATTTTAAATTTGTTGTCACTTCTGTAGGATCGCATCGATTGAATCAGCCAGTCGGGGGATATATAGTATATTGTATATAGCGTGTCGATGTTGAATTCGTATACGAAATCGATTTCGTTTGTCTTTTATTATAATTGGGTGCGGTGCGGTAGTTTTTTTTTTATTATTTCTTTTGTTTAATCTTGGTTTCTATCTGTATCTCCGTCTCTGTCTACCTCTCTTTCTTTGCCTCTCTATTGCCATCTCTTTACTCCTCCCCGTCCATTCCTGCCTCTCTTTCTTTGCTGAATCGCTGTCATTGTAGCGACAATTCAATAAAAAAAAGATTCGTATTATTTATGAATAGCTTTTTGAATACTTAATATCTGCTTGTTCGTCTGTCCGTCTGCCTATCGCCGCTTCTTCTTCGTCTTCTATTTGTGCTTCTCTTTTATTATTTGTAGGTGCGAGGCAGCTCGAAATTAATAAAAATTTATGGTTTATTTGGAATTTTTTTGGGGGGCCTTATTAATTTGCCATAAAGTTGGTAGGCAAACTAGGTGTGTGTGTGTGTGTGGCAAAGTTAAGTGGCAATCGGTGGCACAACACGCACACACACACATACAGAAAGAAAGAGAGGTATATTTCTTGGTGAATCACAGTTATGATGAGGTTAGCTGTGAGTTTGCTCAGGTTTTTACGGATCTTGCGCAGCAGGTAAGCTAGCTGAATGTATGTACATACATATGTGTACTTGGGCATTTATATGTTGTACAATGTACTAGAAGACCTTGCCTAGACCTAGTTGTCATGAGAAAACTATATACATTTCGGAACCTACTTATACAGCTTAATATAAACGAAACCTATACGAAAGAATTGAGTAAAACATAGAGGGCTGTACTGTATAATTGTGTCATTATTTTTCCATAAATTTGTATTTTATTTTAGTGTATAAATAAAAAATCATAATTAAATTAATTTATTCTAGCTAAATTTAATTTAACATTTTTATTTGTTTTCTTTAGTATGTCATCTTACCCACTGTTTAATATATTTAAGACTCTTTTCCATGTTCGAATATAGCCGACTGCTTAAAAATATAAGTATATAATAAATAACAAAACACATAAAAATAAAAAAAATTTGGTCTTGTTTTTTTGATTAAAATATAATGAATTAGTGCTCAACCATTTCAACTACTCAAAATATATAAAAATTAATAACCTACATATTTATTTCTTCCATTAGCTACTTATAAAAATCTCAAGAACTTTTACCATTTTGGTATAATCTATGTTATATTCCCCAACAAGGAATATTATAAAAAAAAAAAACCGAAGGAATTCCAATAACTTTATACGTATTTAGTGACACCATAAATAAAACTTTAACAGAACAGCCCCCAAAATGCCGAAAAACCCCAAATAACTTATGCCAAATTCAGTCAAAAACAATTTCGTTTCCCACAAGGAATTTCTTAATGAAATACTTACGTAATTTTGATTATTTTCGACTCTTGAATAACTTCAACAGATGTCGAATTGAGCAAGGCAGTTCGCAATAAAGATGTTCGATTTGTATATATTATATACATATCACATATCTCTCTCAACTTTCCTGCACTTGCTGCATATGGACTTGTCCACTTGCCTGTCTGCGTATAAAAATCAATTTCTGCTGATTGGATATATGCAAATTTTCGCAAAAAACAAAAAGAAGACTTCAATGAAGCCATCAAGAAATGAGGTGGAGGCGAGTGGAGTGCCAAAATGGCAAAAACTGCGCGCCTCACAAGGAAAAACAATTTGAGGAGATTATTTCTGCGTTCTATACCCTCTACTCATATTATAGAAGGGTATTTTAGCTCCTTTGTTAATGGAAAATATGTGTAACAGGCCAAAATAGGCCGAACAACCTTGCAGCATCAACAGCAAAGCGAATATAGCAATTTTCGTTTATTTGTCTGTATGAACAGCTATATCTCTGAGACTCCGCGTGCTAGGGCTATTAAACTTGGTTTCCATAATTCTTATTACTCTACATAGAAATTCAAAGTTTTCCAATTCGGCCACGCCCACCTCCGCCACTGAAAACTGAAAAAAAAAACGATTTTTAGGCGTTATTTTATAGCAAGAAAGTTCATTTTGGAACATAACTGTTTAAGTTTGTTATGAAATCATATGAGATGATGTTTAGAGTTATAGCAGGTATACATAAGTCGAGCCCAGTCGCTTAAAGCCCTGTTACTTGTTCTTTTTGTCAGTTTTGTTTTTGTTTTTTCTTTAAACTTTATTGATGCTTCATGTCAATTTGCCAATCCGCAAAGCGAAAACTTAATTAAAACTCGACAGCAACAGCAACAACAACGGCAACAGCAACAAATGAGAGACGATCCTTTTTGGGGCCACTTAATTAAAATAACAAAAGGCCGCAGAATTGTGTAAAATTAACCAAATTATTTGTGCTCATTCTGTCTGTTCTTGTTGTTGGTGTTATGCATATATATTTTTGTGAATGAAGCGTTTGTTTCATTGAAGACGAGGCTGAGAAGCAGTCGTAGAGGCAGAGAAAGAGGCAGAGAGGGAAACAGAGAGGTAGTAGAAAAGGCAGAGGCAGATAGCGAGGCAGTGGAACCCACAGAGCTGGAGCTGGAGCTGGAGTTGGAGTTGTAGTTGGAGTTGGGGGTAGAGCTCGGCCAGAGAGATAAACAGACAATAAATATGAGGTCGGCCCTTTAGCGGCGCTTTACAAAATGTATTTCGGTATATTTCGTTTACGTTTGTGTTGTTATTGTTGTTGTTGTTGTTGCCACATGTTGTTGTGTTTGTTGGCGGGCCACAAAGAGGCCACACAGCGACAACAAATGCCGCAGCAATTCAAGAGTTTCCCATGGCGGCAAAGGCAGCAAGGCAGACACACACACACACGCACACAGCAGGCACACATACACACACACAGCAAGCAGACACACACATACACTGCCTGTGCCACAAAATGGAGCCGCAGTTAACAAAGTTGGCAGCGCAGCGCAACGCGGCGTATGCGTAACACGCGCTGCCACTGGTTTTTACAGAGAGAGAGAGGGATGGAATGAAAGAGAGAGAGAGAGCGAGAGAGAGAGCGAGAAAGAGAGAGAGAGAGAGAGAGAGAGAGAGATAGGGAGAGCCAAACGGGTTAAGGGCCGCAGTCGCAGCTGACAGCTGAGCGCCAGCAGCGACGCGCTAGCGCAGCTGCCATTGGCCGCGCCACAAGGCAACGCCCACTTAACAGCGCAGCAACAGTACAAGTGTGTGTGTGTGTATGTGTGTGAGAATTTATGAATGTGTGTGTGTAAAAGAAAGTTGACTGCGTTGCACGGCAGCTAGATGACAGAGAGAGAGAGAGAGAGAAAGCACTATAGCAGGCCATGCCTGCTTGCGCGTGAGAGAGAGAAAGCAAAAGCACTCTGGTCTGTGACGAGAGAGAGCGAGAGAGCGAGCTTTGCAGCTACTGCTCTTTTTACTGCATATATTGCCCGCTCTTAATTAAAACGTTAGCGGGCGTGGGCGCATTTAGGCTTAATTAACAGCAGCACACGCACGCAACGCCCCAGCGAGTGAGCTCAACTCACCTGCTCAGGCCCTCACACACACACACACAGACACACTCGCAGGCACTCACAGGCACTCTCTCTCTCGCCCTCGTCCAATCAGCGCACGTTGCGCTCACTCAAACTCGTTTATTGCGCTCAATTTATGTTAGAGTGAGACAGATATAACAGAGACAATTGAATACGAGCGAGCAGCAGCGCCGAGCAGAAGCTGTTTTATGCTGCTGCTGCTGTCGCTGCTGTCGCTGCTGCTGCTGCTGTTGTTGTTGTTGTTGCTGTTGCTGTTGCTGTTGCTGTTGCTCTGCTGCCGCTCAACACAGGCAGCTGTTAAACCCATCAAGCTGAAGTTTCGATCGTAACTTTGCAGTTGACTCTCGCGCACAGAAGCGTTCGGAAGTGAAATATATTTTTTTTTATTAATAATATTAGCAGTGCAGAGCGGAGGCTGACTCCGAGTTCGAGCAACAACAAATACACGTATCAAGTGCAAATCGTGTGACAAGTTGTGCATTTATCGTTTATCGATAATAAGACACTGCGGAGAAGCAGAAAGCAGAAGCAAAGCAAAGCAATTAATGCATTAATCGTTTGTCGAGCAAACAGAAGTAGGAATTGCAGACAAAAGGCAAATCTAAAGCCAGAGACAAAGTCAATAGCAAAGGCAAAGGCCAAGGCAAAAGTAAAAACAAAAGCAAAGCAAAGGCAAAGTTAAAGGCAGAGCTAAAGCAAAAGCAAAGCCAAATTTAGAGCCAAAAGCAAAGGCAAATCAAAGCGAAACTAAGCTAAGGCAAATTTAGGCAAGTTAAGGCAATAGAAAGGCAATTAAAAGGCAAATAAAATCAATACAAACGAAAGCTTAAGTAAAATCAAAGCTAAAACCAGAGCAAAAGAAAAATCAAGCCTAAAGAAGGCTAAGGTAAAAGCAAAGGTAAAGAAAATCAAAGGAAAAGCTATAGTAAAAGAAAAGGAAAATCCAAAATTAAAGGAAAAGTAAAGGCAAAGCGAAGGCAAAATATTAAGAGCAAATTCAAAGCAAATGCAAAGACAAAGCAAAAGCATAGATAAATCGAGCAGAGCGAAGTAATTATACCATTAATCGATTATCGATAGAAAAAAGAAGAGTGAAAGCAGCAGGCAAAGAAAAAGCAGGGGCAGGAAAACAACAGAAGCAAAGGCAAAACAAAAGCTAAAGCAAGGAAGAGCAAAAGCAAAAGGAGAGCAAAAGGAAAGCAAAAGACAAACCAAATCAAATCAAAGGCAGCAGCAAAGGTAAGTCCACCGCCATTTTGTTAGAGACGTTGCCATTTTGTGGCTACCGCGTATCAAAGAAACAAAGCTACTACACTTACGCAGCCCCAAAGAGAAGCAGCAACAACACCACAACAACAACAGTAGGCAGGCAGGCAAGAGTAAAGCAGCAAGTGCAGGCACAGTGCGTGTGTAAGAAAGGGAGCACAGCAGTACTCTGTGTGCGTGTGTCTCTCTATGTGCCTGTGTATGTGTGTGTTCGCTACTCGTCTTGCGCATGCGCAGTAGCCGAAGCTTATAAGAACTTGCTTCGGCTTCTGGTCTTGAGCCTTCTCTCCTGCCTTCGTATCGACTTCGGCTCGGTCTGCGCTCGGCTCGACACGTTCGTGCTTGACCAGTTAGAAAGAAGAGCTAGGCAGAGCTGCCGACGCTGCCGACTGCGCTGCTGCTGAGCCACAGTAGTCGATGAGTCACACACACACACACATACACACACACACACACATGCCTGCATGCACTACTGTATTGAGCCGCACTCAACACACTCACACACACGTACACACAGAGCTGCGCTCACAGGCACGCCTCGCTGCTGCTGCTGCCGAGTTGAGGAAGCAGCGACGCAGGCAGCAAGCAGCAGCAGCAGAGGCAGAGGCAGCAGGCAGAGCTGACTACTATTTCTTTCAGTTATTAGTAGCATTCATTCATTCAACTTTGTGCCGCGCAAGCGTGCGTAGTTCCCTCAGTTCCTTCGCGTAAAAAAGAAGTAAAAAAAAGAAAGAAGTAAATTAAAAGCTGATCACACACATACACACACAGTTATACACAGCGCAACTCTTATACATACGTGACTTTAATTCATTCGTCGTCGTCGTTCACGTCGTTGTCGTTGTTGTCGTCGCTTTAATTTCTGTGATTAGCAGCAGCAACAGACGCAGCAGCAGCCGTCGCAGCAGCAGAAGCAGCAACAACAAAGCTTTATCACCTTCTCATTGGTAAGTTTCGCCTAGTCTATGTGGCTGCGCAGTTACGCAAGCGTTGCCAGCGACTGCGCAGCCAACGCGATCGTAACTGCAACTGTGCAGAGGGCGGCGGCGTCGCACAGTAGCCGCATTGGCGCTCATGTTCGTGTTCTTGTTCTTGTTGTTGTTCCACTCTCTCTCTCTCTCTACTGCGCCACCTCTCTCTCTATCTTTCTCTCTCACTCTAAGTGTGCGTTGTTGTTCTTCTCTTCGTTTGTTTGCTTTGAGCTACCAGTTTTACGCCAGTCTCATTGGCCCAAGCCCAATGTGCGTGAGAAAGAGGGAGAGGGGGTAGGGAGCATGTAGTCAACTGTCACAATGGCGTGCGAGAAGCTTTCGCTCTGCACACACAAAATGGCGACAGTCATTGTGAACTAGCTGCATAAATCCAATTGGAATTGAAATATCAAATCAATATCACAATTTAAGGTTAAAATTGCAGTTATTAAGAGACTTTTCTGGAAGTTTTCTACAACTCCTTTGAAGATTGAAAAGTTCTATAGATCGTAGAAAGGAGACTTTTCTGGAAGTTTTCTACAACACCTTTATTGATTGTAGCAAAGCAAAGCCAATGCATTGTAATAGAAAATAAATTCAATTCTTTAAAAAATATACAGTCTGATATACGTGTACATATGTTTCTAATAACGAAAAAGTTTTATGAAAGACTTTATTATTCTTTGAAAGACTGTAAATTCTTAAATTATTTTTCCTTTGCTTTCATTGTCTTTAAATTGTATAAAATATCTTTTTTTTATACAAAATCGATATATATTTTCTTGTATATTTCAATCCTTTTTCATTTAGTTCTTTCTGAGATTTTATTCTGCAATATCACCCAAGTTTTCCCACAATTTCATTCGACTCAATTTCAATACCTTTAAATTGTTTACATTGTTTATATCTTTCTATTGTGAATTATCCTTATGAATTTCTATAATCTTCATTGCCTTTTTCTCTCTACTATTCTCTTAAATTTCTTTTCGCAACTTCTTTAAAATTTTCCCACATTTTAAGCTGTTACATTTCTTCTTGACTGCCGTCGGCATTACTGGTCACGCTCTCTCTGGACTTGCCAAAAAAAAAAACCCGAAAGAAAAAACTTTAAACTACATGAGTCAGCAATACTTAGTCAGATTTCTTGTGCACCTCATCAAGGTCTCGCTGCGAGGTTAATCCAACTGTCCAAATCGAATCATAGACAGCAGCAAAATGTGATTTGTGGCTAAGGAATTTAGAGATCATCATCATCATCATCCATTGCGATCAGGTTTTAACTTAGCTCTGAGTCACAGAACGATGATCTGCCACATCGCTGAGTTGTTTCTGTTTATTTTACCAACACAATTTCCGATATTTGTCGCAACGGGAAATAGTTTGAGTTGCGCCTTCGAACCTTGACCTCGTCCACGTCCTTCATGGCGTGTGGCCACACGCGGCGTCTCATCAATTAGGCACAAATTACTTAGTTTAATTTCAGTTGCGACGTTTTGCACCTTGGGAAGATAATTTCAATCGACTTGACGTCTGTCTGAAGGCTTGTCTGCCTCTCTGTCCTTCTGTGTGTACGGCTGTATGTCCTCTGTCTGCTTGTCTCTCTATTTTTGGCTATCTGTGTTTCTTCTTTCTTTTTGTCTTTCTTCTAACTGTATGGTCTCCTTCTGACTGTCTTTATTTCTACCTTTCTTTCTGTCTGTCCGCCTAGCTATCGGTCTCTCTGTCTGCTAGCCGCTCAGCCTGCTTGTCCATCTTTTTGGTCGTCTCTATGTCAGTCTCTCTGTCTGCTTGACTCTATGTCTGCCTTCTTGATTGTCACTTTGTCTGTCTTTCTGCCTCCTGTTATGTCTCTTGTCTGTCCCTCTTGTCTGTCTCTCTCGTCTGTATCTCTTGTCTGTCGCTCTTTTTTGTCTCTATCTTTGTCTTTGTATCTATTCGTCTGTCTGTTTGTTTATCCTTCTTCTGTCTGTCTGTGCTTGTCTGTCTGTCTGCCTTTTAATATTTCCTTCTCTCAATCTGTCTGTTCCTCCGTCTCCCCCTGTCTGCTTGTCCCATATCTCCTTGTCTGTCTTTCCATTTCCCAATCTGTCACAACTGATGCAATATGTTTGATCGATCGCGATCTTCAAGTTGTTCCACATTCCGTGTCCTTTTTTCCCACAAACTGTAGCGCATTCGTTTTGGTTCATCTTCAGAGAGAGTGGGAGGAAGAATGAAAGCAAGAGAGATCCTTCTGGTGCATTGTCTTTCAAGGTGTTGTTGCTGGTGTTGTCCAGTTTCGCGCGCTCTTATTGTTCCCATTCTTCAACTACTTGAAGAGGGAACTGCCCTAATTGTTCTCGGCCAAGATGTTTTTCCCGAGAATTCTCTCTCTCTCTCTCTGCGCCATTAGCACAATTAGATTCGTATCAAATCGTTTTCTTTATTTGGTTGCGGCTTTTGCCTTTGTCCCTTTCTGCTTCTTTGCCCCGTCTTTTCGTCTTTCCCGACGGCTTATTGTCATTTTTTCCACATTTCGGTTGTAATTTTTAATGGCACCTTGCCAACTCACTGTCCGCCCCCGCCCCCGCCTCCGACATCGTGTGGTAAGTGTGGTAATCGTTTTTGACCATGTCCACGACGAGCAGCGACGTGTGTGTCACTTCAGTTTCATCTCCCTCTTCCTCTCTATCTCACCTTTTTCTTCTCCCACTCTCGTTCTGCATTTCGTCCTTATCGCTATGTCGGGGTGTTAAACTGTAACTCTTCGTGGGTTTCGTGGAAGGCGGCGGCACTCGCTCACACACACTTGCCACACTTGGGATTTAGATACAGATACAGATTCAGATTCAGCTGCGTGGCTAACTCCCACTCCTGCTTCTCCCTCTTCTCGTACTCCTCCTCCTTAACCTTCTTCTCCATCTGTGTTGCCATTTTTGGTGCAAATCTAATTTCACGCAGCATTAACGCCTTTCGTAAGCCCTTCACAATAACAACAACTGCTCAAACAGCACCTTCTTTCACCCTCTCTCTCTCTTTCTCTCCCTCTATTTGTGCCTCTTCTTGCCACACGCTGTGCCTTTTGGCATCCCTCACTATATATTGCAATCTGTTATATCTCTTAGGCCACACTCGGTACCTCGTTCAACATCTCTCCTGGTACCTCGCTTGGTAACTCTCCCGGTACCTCTCCTGGTACCTCTCTCTCGGTACCTCTGCGGACATGCTGTGCTCTGTGTACAAAACACTAATTATTTTCACTGCGGATTAATGGGATTAGCCTCATGTTGTACAACACTTGATTATACAATATTTGGGCAGTTTTGCCAAGTTCTTCTGTGGTACCTCACGGCTTATGTGTGGTCCTTCGGTACCACTTGGTAGGTGTTGCTGTTGTCCTGGGCTAAAACTTAATCGGATTTCGCAATTGTTACCATTTCAGACAGTTGCGGTTCTAAATAGATTAGGATTAACTTTGCAGAGAGGTGAGATAAATGTTCCTAGAACGAGGCATAAGCTGAGGTTGAAGATAAAGAAAAACTGAAGTTGAGTTTGCATATTCTTGGCAATATTTTTTTTTGACCTATCACTGTTGCTTACTACTAAAACTGACTTTAGAAATGTAACTACCTTATGTTATATGTGAGTGAGGAATTTCATATTACTTATTCATATATGAGAGTAATTTCTTCTTTCCAAATAGTTCATTGATTTAATAGATATAATAGAAATGCGGTTGTTTTCAACACCTTTGGAAGCTAAAAGTAAAGTATATAAATAATTTCTGATCTACTTTCTTATTTACTTAAAGCTTAGATTATTGAGAACTGAAGTTGAGCTAAGGCACGTTTTACTGTAACTTCATTCATAACAATACCTTCTTCTTTTTGTATGGTCAAGATTTGATAAACAAATACAAAAGATACTTCGATCTTCTACGATTATATCTAAGGTTAGGAGATTATGTATCAGAGAACTGTTGTTGAAAACAGAGATTCATATCGTGACTTCCGATATCATTGAATTTTCTTTGACTATCGAAAGTCTTCCATCTTCAGTGTAGATATCTTTCTCTCTATATCTCTCCTCGATTATAACTTAAATCATCGCTTAATCATTGGGAACTTAAAGAGCTTAAGTCCCTATACTATCCTATGGAGCCGGGCAGATAAATGAGTTGCCACTTCTGCGTTAAATAAAGTGCTTAGACGCAGTCAAGCGAGCCGTGGCAAATGCTCCTGCTCCACTTAGGCCCACGCCTAAGAGGCATGGCCAAAAAGCAGAACCAAAGGCCGCCAGAGAGTCGAAGTCGAAGTTGGAGATGGAGTTAGAGTTGGAATTGGAGTTGAAGTTGGTTATCCCCATAACGAATCCGTATTCCCCTGGCATGCAGGCGCCCTGTGTCGCATGATTAACGGCGTTAAAATGCCAATGTGACGCCACATTGTGTACACAAATTAACATGGATGCGGTGGTAGATGGAGACCGAGTTGGAGATGGAGTTGAAGACGGAGTTGAAGATGGAGTTGGGGTTGGGGTTGCACTACGACTGCAACTTTGACTGCGACCTGGCATGGTCTCTTGTCTGTACAGGCCTGGTATGGTCGCTGGTACGATCGGTCTAAGGTCTTCACTCTCTTTCTCTCTCTCTCTCTCTCTCGGGTCTGGCCTGGACCTGATCTCAGTGTTATAATTTGAATATGTTTAGTGGGCATTAATGTTATAATGACAATAACTACGTAGCGTCTGTGCCTGCCTGCTTCGACTGGCAGCACCCGCTGTGACGTCGTAGCCTTTTGTTGTCAACGTTCTTCTCTTTCTTTTTTTTTTTTTTTTTGGTAGAGCACTCACGCTGTGCTGGCCAAGTTGGGGTCGGGGTTGGGGTAAAACATATAAATAAATATCGAAATCGGGGCTTGCCGAGAGACGCTTGTCGCTACCAGTCAGCGCAGGCTTTTGTTTGCGCAGAAATCTCCACGAATGCCAAGCAGAATGTATGGCATAACATTAAGCGGTACCCGAGAAGGTACCTTTCTCACACACACACACACATATCCATATACATATATTTGTGCATATTCACATATGATTATGGAATCCAGCGGCGCCGAAATGACAAAAATAAAATTACATAAAAAATAACAGTTGTTAACTACCGATCCGAGGATACCCAAATGGATCCTACCAACAACAAGACCAGGTTGCATTTTTTACTGGCATAAATTCAGTGTCAGGTTCGACAGTGACTTCGAATCGCAGGCGCCAATTAAAAATAAACTTGTTACAGCGCCACTTTAATGAAGCGACTAAAATATGGCACTGTATGGCAACTGTATAGCAACTGTATGGCAACTGTATAGCATCTGTATGGCAACTGAACAACTGTTTCGCCACATGGCTGTGCGAAACGCATAAACACTCGCAAAGTGAATTTGTAACGCCTCTCCCGTGTTCCCATCTCCACTGCAATCTTCGCAACCTATGTGAACTCAGCTTTTATTGCTCGCAAAATCATTAAACTTGGTATATAGTCGCGCCATGTCGGTGCAAGCTTTTACAAGTTGAAATCGTAACAATCGCATCAGTATATCATATGATAATGATGTGTTTTAGCTCTTTAAGTGCCCTCTTTTGTCGGGAATATCTTAATTGATAGCCAAAGAGCTTTGGCATAAAGCTGGGGTAGATTGTGTGGCGATATACATATAGATGCATACTATATATACGATTTACATACATAATAGACCATGCGAACTTGGTTGTTACTGTAGAAGGAGCTATCAAATTTTGTGTATATATATTTTTTCAGTCGCTACAGATTATTTTAGGAAAAAAGTACGTGGCGATTTAGTCGTTTTATACGATATGTTCTAAGATAACTCGATTGTTACTGGAGACCCTGGGACCATCAAATTTGGTATACAGAAATCTATTGTCGTATAAGTGCAGAATCAGATTAATTTGGAAGATATATACTCTGCTAACTCAGTTGTTACTATAGAAGAGATGATGAAATTGGGTATACAGCATTCTATAACCAACTAAGTGCAATTTATGCGAAAATTCACCCATTTTATTTTATATCAGAGAAAGAATTCTTTATTTCTTTTCTATAAATGATAGAAAGAAAATGATAGTAACCTTCTATTATGATATTTTACTTGTAATATAGTTTGAGCTGCTCAAAGCACCTTGTAGCATCTGCCTTGGCCCTACATGAGTTGGCTAATTGAACAATTGTGTTGCGGAAGTACTGTACAGAAAAGGCAGCAGTTGCTGACAGTTTAAGTGAATATAGTATATGGTATGTGGTATATGGTATATACTGCACATATGGAATACTAAAATACAGACTGTGAATGGGCCAAGACAAATTATAAGCGAAGGTTAGCAACTGAAACTGGGCGCTGGGTGATTTGTAAATGTCAACACCAAGTTCGAGTTGACTCGAGTCGAGTCGAGTTAAGTCGAGTTGGTGAGCTGCTTCAACGGTTCGGTTCGGTTCGGTTCAGTTCAGTTCAGTTCAGCGCGGTCTTTAATGACTCATTTTCAATTTCATGTTGCGTGATTTAAGTTGACAACTTGTTGTTGTTGTTGCTTGTTGTGGTATTTTTGCTCGAAATTTATTGGCACATAAAAGATGTCGCAGGCGTTGCTAACTTTATTTAACTTTGTCTCTACCCGTCTCACTCACACTCTATATATGTTTTTCTTTTTAGGTGTTTGCCTTAAAGTGCGCCATAAAGCAGCAGCTGCAGAGAGAAAGAGACGGCCCACCCAATACGCCTACTAGCGAGAGCGAGAACGAGCGAGTGAGTGAGGAGAAATCACAACAACAGCGTGGAAAACAGCACAGCGTTGCCACATTTCACCAAAAAGCAAACAGCACACTTACAACTGTGTGTGTGTGTCTGTCTGTGTTATCTGACTTAGAGATAGCGATTACGCTTTGAGTACCGTTAAGGCACCAAAGCACTCACTCTGAGAGAGAGCAAGAGAACAAGTCGAGTCAGTCAACAGAGAAAGACACAGAGAGAGAGACAGAGAGAGAGAGAGGAGAGCGTAATTGCCTGAGAGCGCATAAGAGACAGAGAGCGCAAGAGTCGTAGAACACACGACTTCACCCACTCAGAGCGCGCGTGCGACTGTCGCACGTAGGCAACAACAACAACAACAGCAGCAGCTACAACAAGCAGCACAGTATCACCAACAGTAAAGAGAAAAGAGCGGAAAATACATATCGTCTGTCAAAATGTTTGCTGTAATGCGAATCGACAACGATGACTGCCGGTCGGATTTCCGTCGCAAGATGCGCCCCAAGTGTGAGTTCATTTGCAAGTATTGCCAGCGGCGTTTCACCAAGCCGTACAACCTGATGATACACGAGCGCACCCACAAATCCCCAGAGATAACTTACTCCTGTGAGGTCTGCGGCAAATACTTCAAGCAACGTGATAATCTGCGTCAGCACAGGTGAGTTTCACAACAGTTCCCCACACTCCACACTCCACACTCCCCCTCCCAACCCACAGACATACACAACTATCCTACTCAAAAAATTTCCCAGAAATTGTATCATATGTATATAATCCCCATGTGCATGAAAAGTTGGTGTTGGTTTTGGTTACGAGTTTTCAGTGCTCTATATATACAAACGTGTATTATATGTGTATATATAGCTGGCTAAAGTGGTGAAATTCTACATGAAAATATATCAAAGATAAGTTAGCTGGAAATTCCCCACGCTTGGTTCCGTTTTTTTTTTAGGCATTCTCATGCTTACGGCATTTTATTAGATCTCGAAATTCTGGAAAATTGATAAGCTAACGAAAGGAAACTAACTATAGATAACTATAGTTAAATTTCATATTAATACTACAAGAAAAAACCTAGATAACTATTGAAAAAAAGATAACTATAGAACCATTTTAACTGTGGTTTTTAGGAATTAGAAAAATACTTTCAATTCTTGAATTTCAGAGTTCAAGCTAAAGAAATTGTTACAAAAAAAGACAGAGAACCTATGGGAATCATTAGTATTTAGCTTTCCGATATCTGAAGATACATGAGCTATAAGCAGAAGAAACGTAGGAGAAACTCCAGACTAGATTTATAATATTTAAGTACTCCTTACAGCTTTGATATATTATATAAGACAATCGTCTAAGAAATGTCAGTAATAATTTGTATATAGAGGAGTCATATAGAAAATTTCAGGTTAGTTTTCTAGCGGCTTATTCTTCTATATCATATCGTTTTACTTCCTCTAGTGATATATGTTATTATTCTATAACTTCTCTGGATGATTTATCGAATACCTTCAGCACATATTCACCACTTTCCACATTACACACCACATTACAAGCACAACACACCACACACAGGCACAAAGCACTCGCAACCAAGACACACACACACACACGCTTCATTATAATTATATTTGATCACTCAAGTCGGCTCTACTACATCACTTTTTTCTCTGTTTCTCTTCTATTTGTAGATGTAGTCAGTGTGTTTGGCGATAAGCTAAAGTATCATAAATACAATATATAAAAACAAACAGAAAACCAACACACAGCAATATAAAGTATATATATAAAAGCAAAGAAAAGAAACGATATATTTATATATATATATCTCTATATATATATAGATATATATATTTATATATATATATATAAATACCACCCGATATCTAAGCACCGCAGCACGTACAGCAACAGCTACAAAACAGCACGCAATATCACCAATAATTCTATATATAACGGGGCAAGTGTCATACCTAGAGTTATCGATTATCGGTTATCGGCCTATCACAGCAGCGGCAGCAGCAGCAACCCAAGCAGCAGCAGCAACAACAGCAACAAAGCACCGCCCAGCACCTCCTTCATGCAACAACACACAAACACACACAATGCTTATCACACCAGCAGCAGCAGCAGCAGCAGCAGCAGCAGTTGCTCGTGCAGCAGCAGCAGCAACATTGGAATGCAATCGGGTGTTGGTTATCGATAAATCGCTTTCGTTTCCCTTACGGTTTGGTTGGTTACTCTTCTTCTTCTACTTGTTAACTGATGCACTTGCCACGCCCAACAAATGTTGCGCAGGCGCAGCAACAGCAGCAACATGCAGCAGCAGCAGCAACCGCAACAACAGCAACAACAACAACATTTCCAACTAATTTTTGCAGAAACTTACACATGAACACCTGTGGGCGTGCCTACAGCAACAACAACAGCAAATAGACACAACAACAACAACAACAGCAACAACACCAGCAACAGCACTAACAATAGCAACAGCAACATCAACAGCAACATGCGACTCGTGCAACACGTGCAACATGTGCAAACAACCATAAGTGATGAGAGCTTCGTCTCGTTTTGTTGAAAGCTCAATTAAGCTCAAGCTTCTTGTGCTTTCGTGCCTCCGGCCAACGATGACGAAGATGATCCAGCAACAATTCCCCCCCATCAATCAATATCAATCAATCAGTATATCAATCAATCGACCAGCTGCAATTCTCTTGCCTTACAACTATCGGAACTATCTGATTAATAATACGATTAATTACAATTTAATAATAATTCCAACAACAACAAAAATTAAATCTTAAGGTTTTTTTTTTTATTTTAAAGTTTTCCCCCAAACACGTTGAAAATGTATTACATAAAACCTACGTATAATATAATAATTATATGATAATAAATAAAGAAATAACTATTAAACTTTAAAACGAGAGACGATGATTATGATGATTATAAAGATGATATAAATCCATTGTTTCCAGTTTAAGTTTATCGATAAAAAAGCAAAAAAAAAAAATATATCAAAAATCCCATTTTGTGCCTGCAATAAGATTGTAAATGTTTTCATATTTATACAAAACAAGAAAAAAAAGTCGAAAAAAATATTATTAAAATTATAAAGTTGAAGGAAATCGAGAAACACCAACCACGCAATATGTATTACATGCAGAGCGGAGCCACGCCCACAGTGGGTGTACGAGGGGCGAGGGATCGGGGGTGGTAACGTCGCCTGCATGCAAATGAGAACTCTATAAATAAATACTAAATAATCATTATAATAATATTAATGATAATAATGCACAATAATATTGATAATATTCTATTTTAATGTTTTTAATTTGTACGCTGAACTTTTTTTGTTTTCGATTTTTGGCATTTTTTGTGGTAAAGATAAAAACGATAAGTAATAATAATAAATAAATAAATAAACATATTTATACAATGTAAAGTGAAGTGTTGTATTTATTGGGCGAATTTCCAAGAGGGAGGGTCAAATTTAAAATTTTTTAATTTTAAATAATAATAATAAATTTTTTAAAATATTCGCTTTATTTACGATGGTTTTCAAGCAGTCATTCCTCAAAAAGCAATATAGATCAACTCTATTTGAAATTTCAAATATTCATTTGTGGTTGGAAACGATATCATTATCACTACTTGATTTCTGAAATGCTTGATAATGTTTGTTGTTTTTCAAGCTACCCAGTTTAAAAAATCTATAAAAATTATCAGGATGTCAAAAATTCAAAGCTGCTGTGCAGAATATCAGGAGACTTATAATCTTGGCGATAAGCAATTAAAATCTGAAAATTCATGACAAATTTTCTGAACCTTTATTGATAGGGTGAGTCCAAAAAAATATTTAAATATTCAAATTTCAAAAAAGTTTCTAAAATATACCAAAAAACCAACAGTTCAATGAATCAAATCATATTTTATTTCAGAAAACCTACAATGTATAATATAAAGATAGATGTATAATGTATAGGTTTTATTAATCTTATTAGGTGTATAGGGTATTTAAAATATCATAAAGTTAAATCTCAGCAAAGAATTCTTTGTCAATTCTTCCCTCAGCGAAATCAGTAAGAAGATCGTTAAGAAATTAAAGAGACGCCGACAATTTTGACAGATGTTGCAATTGAATGTTGAACAGTGGGAGATACGGGACTCCCTCTAGGTCCCCGCTCACCACTCCTTATCCCCCTCCCCATCCCCCAATTGCTGCCTTTGTGCGCATGTGTCGCTCTTTTTATGGCGCATCGTTGTTGTATTTGCCATCATTATCATCATTATCATGCGACTATTTATACGATGCATTTACCCTCTACACACATCATTAAATGCACCATTAACTACCCCCCGTGCCCCATGCCCCCGCCTACCCCTTTGCTCGCCCGTGCCTGCTTTGTCGGCACTGCAGTTGACCCCCCCTTGACTGCACCCTGCGCAGAGTGGGGCGACCCTTTCAACAAATTAGCTAAGAACGCAAAGGGAAATTTCACATTGCAACGCGGAGTTGCAGCCATAAATCATGTGCGTGCCACACGCTGCGTTCGCGTTAATTAAATATTGACTATGTTGTGATAAGCCGTAACCAATTTCCCAATCCAATTCCCTAAAATGAGCGCAGTAAGTTCTGTATTGCAGGGGGCAGGTTGCAGGCACGGCAGGATGCGCCACTTGCCACATGCCACTCTTGGACTCTCAGTTGGCGATAATGGAAGCGTTTCCAAATGCGAAACGAATGCTACGGCGGCTACTGTGGCGCGAGTGTGTGTATGCTTGCGTTGCAGGATGCGCATGTTGCATGCCACAGGGCCAAGACTCTCTCGGCTGTGTCCCTCGCTCTCTCTCTCTCTTTCTCGCTCTCTCGCTGCCTGGTCAGCCGCATGTGGTCCGCGCTCAGTGGAGGCACGTGTGGTTTTCCAGTTAACCAAACTGCCGCATGCCGCATGTGGCTCGCCGCTCGAAGTTGCCTCTTGCCACTTCCTGCTGCTGTTGCCGTTGCTGGCATTAAAACTAAACTGTTTCCACCTACCCGCAAAAAAGGACGACAACTGGCGCAGTTTGACTTCGGCGCAACACACACACACACACACACACACGCACTAACCCACTGACACTGGGTTGCGTCTCTTGCTGCGTGCTGCGTTTGTTGGCCGCGCCACCCGCGGCTTTTGTTGGCTTAGACGCAGCTCGACGCGATCAGCCCCGACGGGATCTTTGCCCGTGCTCGCCCCTTGCCCACCCACTCGCTGTGCAGCAAAGACTACCTCTCTCTCTCTCTGTCCCACTCCCACTCTCACTGTGCCACTCTGGCTTATCAATTGCGACCATCGCAGTTGGTGCTGGCTGATTCAACACTTCGGTAGCGCAATCTTCATTTCCGCCTGCTGATTCATGCAGCACTTGGTGGCACTTTTGGCCAACTGCTGCAGCCGCATCGTAAACCTTAATCGCCACAAGTCGCATCACTCCCTCTTTCTCTACTTATCCCTCTCTCTCTCTCTCTCTCTCTCTCTCTCTCTCTCTCTCTCTCTCTCTCTTGCTCATCTCTTGACTCATCTTTGAGGCACTTTCTAAGCAACGCGGCCTTCATGTTAATCTTGTCACTGCGGCAATATTTGGCAACAGGTTAACTGGTTTCAATTGGCCGCCTTAAGGTGCGACTCTGTCTGCGGCCAAGTCGGCCCCCTCCTGCTGCTCTTCTCCTCTGCCCCTTCTCCACAAAACCAACTTCCCGCACTACTCACACCTGAAACGACGCTGTCTAATTCATTAGATGTCATTTGCTGATAAAACTTTAGGGGAATACCCTGCCAGTCTGGTGGGTAGCTTAACTTGGTTAGATGAGTGATCTCTTACTCGATCATAAAAGGAATATATATCTCGTAAAGATAAGATAGAATGGAATGGTATATATTGTATAGAATAGTGCTATAAAAAGATATATTCAGCAATTAATCCATCTGTCTTTCTGAATTTGTTCCTTTGCTTAATAAATATATTTATATAGTTTTATTTATCCTCAATTTGCAGTTCTTATATTATATGCTACTTTAGGGTGACCATTTCAGAGAACTAATTGCTGCATTTTTGTTTCCATTAATTACAAGTTCAATTTACTTAAAATAATGTGTTATATCACACTTAGGTTCTGTATATTTGAAGCATATTTGGGGTGACCATTTACTAGAAAATTACAATGTTGCTGTAATCATGTTTTACTTCTTTACTATACTTAAGATAAGGTGTTACAAATTTATAGCTACAAATTTGATCACCTTTCTATCTTTATCTCTGATTTATTCTTGTCGACGTTTTTAAATCTTCATCTCCTTCTCCTATCTTCTCACTCGATCTCCTTTTTCTTTCTTGGTATGTCTCTCTCTGTCATATTGTCAGTCATTATATTTAAGTTCAGCCTCTCTACATCTTTTCTTTGTTTATTATCAGTCGACATCTCCGTCCTTCTATTTTGTTCTCTTTTCATTCACAGCTTTCTCTATTAGCTATGCTAATATTCCAGCCTTGTTTTCTTCTTTCTCTATTTAACATTGACTCCTTTTCTCTCTCCTTTCTGTTCTTTATTATCTCCCTTTAAGTTCTCTCTTGTTTCTGTCTCCTCTTCAACCTTATGCTCCTTCATGCTCTCCTCATCTAAGCTAACTTCGTTCACTTTTGTAGAGCATTCTTCTAGTCGTTGCTCACCCACTTGGCTCATTAATTCCGCTTAATTTATACGTAATATCGGCCAGAGGCAAAGCGAGACGTCGCGTCGGCAGTCATAGCCACAGTGTGAGCCACAGTCAGAGCCAGATAGTCTCCGCTTCAGCCTCAGCTACAGGCATAGGCCATAGCCCATGGTGATAACATCTGGGGCGACGTATTGGAATGCTCCACCTTGTTGTCAACACGTAGCATCGCATAATTTTACTTTTACTGTTAAGCGACAGCGACGACGACGACGACGACGACGCGTCTTGTCGCCGACGTCTGTTGTCAGACTGGGAGCCGCTCCTGTTGCTGCTGTTGCTGCAATTAAAAAAGCGCAACTACCACAAAATGTACTGAGCAAAAATAGAGAGAGAGGGGGCGAGGAAGTCGGGAGAGGGGGCAACTGGCACCCGGCAGCCTCAGAGAGCGAGGCACGTACAACGTGCGGCTATTTGTCTGCTTTGTTGTTACTCGTGTTGCTGCTGTTGCTGTGGTTGTTGCTGTGGTTGTTGTTGCTGGCATTGTGACTGGCCAAAGATTTGTGGGCCAAAACGAAAACTCAACGATCAGTTCTCTCTCTCTCCCTGTCTCTGTCTCAGTCGCCCTCTCTCTCTGTCTGTGTTCCCGATCCGCTTCCCGTGCCAAGTCTGCGCTGTCTGTCGCTTTTAATCTAGCAAAGCAATCGTTGAATGCCACTAAACTTTTCACCACAACTTATATCAATTGTCGTCCAATGTACGACGTCAACGCGCCCCTGATATATTGGATCTAAAAGTGATCGTAATCGCAAAGCGGAGCAAGCCATGCGGCCCGGTACGGCCAGGCCAGGCCAGCCCAGGCGAGACCAGAGCAGACCAACTGTCGGCCTGGCTACAGTCGGAAACTTCTGCTCCCTCTTTCTTCATCTCTCCCTCCCTCCCTCTCACCTCCTCTCTTCCTCTCTCTCTAGCAGAGCATCTCTCTTCCTGCCGTTTTGGCCAACAGTTAAGGGACCAATTTGTCCTCGACGGCGGCTATCACAAATTTAAACATGATCGCCAATGGATCGAGTGAGAAGGTCCCAGTTGGTTTGGTCGGTTCTTCTTGTTGTTGTTGTTGTTGTTGTGGTATGTATATTACACTAGGCCATGGAAAACTCGGACTGTGGGGAATTTTCTCGAGAATTTCAAATGGTATTTTTATTGATTTTTTATGGGTTTTTTAGAAGTACAGCAAGGGTAGCAGCAGCGCTATGGCAGTACCTTATGGTCCTTATTGAGTTTGTGAGATAGGGATGCTGAGATGGAAGGAGAAGAACTTACTGAGAGGAAAGTAATGTAGATAGTCTCAGGAAGAAAAAGAGTATTTTTAGTACAAGTATTTACAATTTTGAAGGTCCTCAGTGTTGAAGTTTTAAAGGTTAAATTAAGAGGAACCTTAGTAAAATAAAGAATGAGTGGGAAGGAGTCTTCAAAACCTTGAAAAACAATATTATCTACCCGATATTGAAAAATCGAACAAAGAAGGAACTGTAACGTTAAGTTATTTCTCAATCAAGGAACCTTGTTGGCTTTTGCCAGAGACCCTTAGGTAGTGTAAGTCATTCCAGCTAGGGTTCCTTATTCCTAAATCTAAAAAAGATGATACGATATATGGTTAAGAAATCTTGTAATCATGGTACCTTCTTGGTTGTTGCTAGAGTCTCTGAGGTAGTGTTAGTAATGCCAAGCACTGTTTACCAGTGTTCCTTGATCCCCAGCTCTGGCCCTGACCCAACTCCCAGCACAGTAAGCCAAGACGACTGTCCCTGTCCGATCTACCAACTTGGCGACTGTTTCGATCTCTCGATCTCCCTTGTCCAAGCTGCCTTCCGAGTTAGCATTAATTTATGAAGTGATGATGACAAGTGGGATAACGGGGTCATTTCGCGCTTAATGTCGCCAACACGTAAAATGATTTGCATCGAGAGAGAGAGAGAGAGACCCGCCCAGCCCAGTCGAGGCTGCGCGTAACTTAAGAGCCTGTCGCAAGGCTGACGCTGAGCAGGCGAAGACTGAGAAGACTAAAGACTGTGTAGACTGTAGAGCGAAGACTGTAGAGCTGCAGCTGCAGCAGCTTCTCTTCAACGAGAACTTATCGCTGCCGCCCGATCATAACAACACATTTTAAAGGGCTTAAAGCGAGGCGAGGAGTGGCAAGACGAGCAGCATCATCGTCTTCGTCTTCATCTGCCTCTTGTCTCCCCCTCGCTCGCTCCCTTGTCTTGGCTGCTTCTTGCGCTTCGGTTGCAGCCGAAGCTGACATAAGCAGACCGCAAACGTGACAGCTCACTTCAGCGAGTGACAGTTCAGGGGGGCTTTCTACCCATATGCAAATATATCGCATAATATCGTATATATATATATATGGTATATGATGCTGCGCCTCTGGGCAATTGCTTCGATATTATTCCTAATTTGGCACTTAAAAGTGAGCAGAGAGAAGGGAAGAACTGTGAAGAGGCAGAGAGAGAGAGAGAGAGAGAGATAGAAGGATCTCTCAACTTGGCAATCTTCTTCTCGTTTTTTTCGGCCGTGTGCGTTGACATAAATCAAGCGACTTCCAACTTTTATCACGATCTCCTAAATAAGGCGATGCGGCCTGAAATCCGTCCGCTTCATACATTACAGTCGCACACAATCGCTAAGTAAGCTATCATCGGAGGAGGCTCGGTTCTTGTACGGTTCTTCGCGACTCTTTTTTGCCTGGGCGACTCTTTGTCACAGTGGGCCACAGCCAAGTAGGGAGAGAGAGTGTCAAGAAGTCAGAGGCCCGAACTTCAGCTCCGACTGCAGCTTGGGCTGCCTCGTAAAATGCGTGTGCGCACGCCGCGCTCGCTCCTTTTAATGACAGTTTCCCCCAAGCGACTGTGGTCAACGCGTTGACCGTTTGCCCGTTTCCCTTTGCCCTAGTCGAGGATCCATAGACTTTAAAAAGCTGTTTGTCAGTTATAGGACTTGCCTATAAGACATATTGGCATAAGTTAAGACTGTTCTGTCGCGTTAAATTGGCTGATATTTCGAACTAGCCTCAAGTAACTCAGCTTTCAGCGAAGCTAGCTCCACTAAACTTGGTGGATAGGTAGCATTTATAGAATCGATCATATTTAAGATAAAACTCATGAGTTTTCTACTATTTAAGATCTATAAAACCTTCAAAATGTTTAGGAAATAGTCCTATGAAGTACATTTTTGCAAGTTCACGAAATATCTTTAAACTACACCAACTTGCTGGCAATATTAGTTAAATGGAATCCAACTACTTATGTCAATTGCGCACTAACCTCAAGGAACTCAACTGTTTACAAAGCCATCCTGACTAAACTTGGTATGGTGAACATCTACACCAAGCAAACTTCAATTATAATAAGTTGCTTCTGAAATAACATATAGAAATGTTGAAAATAGAAGTATTTTCTTCAGCATTTTCCAAAAAAAAGTCAAACAAAAGTGTATGAATGTGTCGTAGTTTGAAGTCTAGAGTTTTCTTGCTGCCGTGTGTGTGTGTGTGTGTTGGACTGTCTTGGAGGAATTGTTCAGTGAGTTTTAGCAAATGCGATTAAAATGTCAGAGAGACTTTGGCGACGGCCTCGTGTGAAGCAAATGTGGCGCAAATGTTGTTGGCCGTCTGTCAACTCCCGAGAGAGGCACACACACACACACACACACACACACACACACACTAGGCTCACTGCCACTCCCCCTGCCCGCAGCCCCTCTGCCGTATTGCCGTGTAAATTGTAAATGTCTGGGCGGCAAGCCTTGCATGTTTGCAAAGAGGATCCGCAGAGGCTGAGCCAGAGTCGGAGCCAGAGCCAGAGCCAGAGCCCAGGGGCTCCTCTTTGCATAATGATGACATTCCGCCGCGTATTTGATTAAGAATTTTGACAGGCGACATAGTGTCGCTTTGATGGCCACCCAGACCACGCATATCCGATGTCAGAGATTCCCCTCGAACCCAGAAGAACCCGAAGCCGAAGCCGAATCCCAGCACGGTCTCTGCTCACTGTCGTTTTAATCAACAGCGCTGATCAATAACAATCAACATGTTTGCTGATAATTTCGCCAGACGACAGAGACTCCTCTCTTTGTCCCTCTCAGCTCCTCTGAGTCCCCCTTTGCCTCTCCCGCTTGTAGGTGGCTTCTTTTTTGAGTCACTTTGCGGTGCATTCTTTTTAATGGCTTGATTGATGGCTGGCAGTTTCGCTGATCTTGCTGCCTTGAATTTGTCAGCAAATTTGTCAGCCATAAGAAAGAAGCAGGGAGAAGGAGGAGGTACAAGCAGAGCGGGGGGAGCACACAAAAGTTTGACACTGTGCTAACTGGTTTCTCGCTGGGGATAGGCAGGTTCCCTCTTTGGCTCTTTAAGGCTAACTGAATCATTCAGTGGCTCAAGGTATTTGCGAGGAATGCGGCGAAAGTGAGTTTGATCAAGTGCAAATTTTGCTGGAAAGTTGCTTCAAGTTAGCGGGAAAAATGTTGAAGGGAGATGAACGTTATGTGGAATGGGTGGGGCAAGTTGTGGAAATGGAGTGAGGAACTCTTTGCTAGTTATGTGGTATTAATAATACAAGTACAATTTACTAACTGCTGCTTACAGAATGATAACCCTATGAATTGCAATTAGTAAGGGAATTTAACGGGTAAAGGAATTTACTTTTCATGAACTAGTTCATTTTAAAATAATTATATATGAAGCTAAAAAATAAAAGCAAAAGTAAACTATAAAATATTTAACAAATTTATTGAACTAACCAGTACAAATAATTCATAAGAGGAACTCATTAATACTAGAGGAACTGGCTATTTTTTTAAAAATGAACTAGTTCATAGAACGGTGTAAAGAAATGCCATTAGTAAAGCTACTAGGTCATTATGATATTATTATATTTTAAACTTTTAAAGTCGTTTAAAGAACTAGTTCTTTAAGTTTATGATAAACTATCAAATATTTAAGAAAACAAGTTGTAAATTGTTTAATAATGTTCAAAGGAACTAGTTCATTAAATGAAATAAACTCCTTGATTTTATTTACACTGTTTACTTATATTTTATTGTGATTGAAAACGTCTTAAATGAACTAGTTCATTTTTATTGTGATTGAAAACGTCTTAAATGAACTAGTTCATTTTTATTGTGATTGAAAACGTCTTAAATGAACTAGTTCATAACAGGTATACTTTAAATAATTTATTTTATTTGTATTGAAGACAGAGATTTACCAGAAATACTCTATGAACATGATCAATATTATGCAACAGAATTAAAGTGAGCAGAATCTCGGTTCCCCAACGCAGCACTCTAGTATAACCATATCTAGCGAAATATTTCTCGGCACTTAACGCTAATGACAGGCCTGCAGATACCTCTCATTGTGCGACCACACATTATACTAACCATAGGCTTAGATCGTAGCTGCAGTGCGCGCCCACAACCAATCCGAATCCGAATCGGGGCACATTGGAGCACATCGCCAAATCCGGACAAGGCCAAAGATAATTCGCCAACAATTTGCGTTGCCCCAAAAGAGAAGTCGAGTAAAATGTTGTTTAATAATTTAATTTGCCACAATTTAGAAACGTTTATCAAAGTCCAAAATAAAAATCAAAATCATCGAAAGCCTAAGCCATATAGTAGAAAGTCGAGACGAGATGACGAGTCAAAAACGAGAAGATGAAGAAACGGTGGGATGGGAAGCACATAGTCGGATTACTCGACTGATAAACGGCTACCTAAGTGAACGGCGTGCAGGAACGTGATCAGCCCAATTTTAACGCCCATCCAGAAACAGAACTGACGATGCTACCATGCCCAGACCAGACCCGAGGACTGAACCCAATCCCAATTCGAAGTCGAAGTCCAAGTCGAAACGGTTCATTTCGTAGAAATGTGGTGGGCGCAGCGGCGAGTCGAGTCCGTCATTTGGTCAGTTCGAGTGCAGCCTATTATTAAATTGTCAAAAGGTCGAGAAATATATGTGTACTACCAATGGATGTGTGCATGTATGTATCCATATGTGGTGAACCCTTCCCCTGGGTCAGGCTCGGGCTCTGCTGGCGTCGCCTCCAACTGCGGTCGCTGCGCGCGTATCAGAAGCAAATCGAGCTAATTGGGGCAACGGGGCAGCCTGCTGAGAGGGGCAGGGGGAGACAGCGGGGGTAAGGGTGGGCGTTGCACATTAGGGTTCAGGTTCACGTTCAGGTTCTGTTCTGTGGATCCTGCAACATTTTGTTTATTTTGTGTTTAGGCCGTGTGAATTTTCAAAGGCTTCAGGGCTATAATGGGGGAAGGCCAACAACAGCAACAGCAGCAGCAGCAACAGCAGCAACAACAACTGTCGAAATTCCATATTGCTGCCAGTCCAGTCTCGCCTCGATTAGCGTCGTCTGCTGCCGCTTCTGCTCCGGCTGCTGCTGCTGAGCAAATGGTGGGCGTATCGCGGCATTTATTACAGCCAATGTTACAATTTGTGGCTTTCCAGAGGTCCCAGACAACTTATGACGGCTGCCAAGAGCAGAGGAAGGGGGGCAAGGGCAAGCAGAAGGGGAAGGGGAAGGGGGAGGGGAGGGATCTGTGTGCAAGCTACCGCAGCTACTGCCCGTCGTTGCCGTCGCCTGGTGCTGTCTGATTGATTTCTGGGAATCGGACACACATCTTGGCGCGCACAGTGCCACATTTTGGGGAGGGGGCAGGGAGTAGTGGAGAAGTCTCGCGTGATTATGTCTGGCTGGGCTCAGTCACAACAACAACAATAACAACAATGATAACTGGAACAACGGAATTCAGGTTGCGCCATGCACGGTGGCAAGTGTTATCGTTTATTTTTTTGGGTACGCTCTATTATTAATTAGAGGCGAGACGACGTCGGGGGAGGGAGTAGGGCCTGGGAAACTTTGTACCTATATAGTGGCTAGGGAAACTAGCTGACTTCCCCTTCGCTAGCCAAAGCTCTTGGGACTCTTGCATGCCCTCTCTGGGTGTGGCCAAATTCATTGAGATTGAGCATTGAGAAATTAAATTTAGAGATCTTGAAAGTGGAACGTAACTGGAAGATCATTTCAAGAGCGATTACAGCAAATTAATTTCAGTTAAATAATATAATATACTTATTATATGATGATTATTCAGATATGATACTGTGATTGATAGGATTCTGAAATTGGTATTCCGTTCTTTTTTGGACTTCAAAGCATATGAAACTGTTTTTTTACATATGTAGTATAGGTAGATAAGTAGATAGATTACGGTACTCTCTCAGTCTGATTAAGTATTATTTATATACAAACTGTTAACTATATTAATTACCAGTCGATTGCAATACTCATTGGGCCCCCTTTTGAATATTAATTAATATATCTTTAACGTAATTCCCCATAGTATATACAGTTAATATGACATATGCCACACTTTAATCAATGTAATCCAGTGATAATCGTTGCCGTTGTCTTATCTGCTTTATCAGCGTTTATTAATCAATTAAGTGAGCTACTTTTATGGCGGTTTTATCTAGTCTAAATACTCTTTATACATGTTGGAAATGTAATATAATATAATATAATGTATGGTAACAGTGGAAATGTAAATAAAATATCTGAAACTACTTCATATAGAAGATATGTTAATAATATCGATTTTGATATATAAGATGTTTTAGAAATATAAACATATGTAATATATATGTATTTGTATAAAGAGTTTCGAGAATATACGCAACTTATGGAACTACTTTATATAACTTTATATATACTTATACTTTATATATAATTGACCAATTAGACCATTTAAGAGCATATTATACTATACTGTACTTTATTGCACAACAATATTATTAATATACTACACTATATCATATTATACTGCTCAATAATTAAAATAATCTGAGATATTTAAACTCAAATTTTGTTTTATTTTCCCATCAACATTTTAAGTTAAATCTACCTACCTCCTACCGTTGACCCAATTCAATTTGCATACGATTAACGTATATCTAATCAAGGGCTAATTAGTCCAATCGATCGATATCGATAGTCGATATGTAGATCAACTCTGCTGGTTCCCAGACGGTAGCTCGGACTCTGTCAAGCAGCTGATCTGATAATGCTCCCCCTGAGGGCTGCAATTAAAATGCGATCAGCAGGCGACGGACGACGGGCGACAGGCGGATACCCCTTTCTCCCTCTCTCACACATTCTCTCTCTGTCTCTCTTTCCGTCAGTCTAGCGGTATTTCCACTTACTCTCTGACTAACTCGGCAGCTGACTAAGCGGCCAATTGATTAACTTAAGTGAAATTTACATAAAGCCAGCGCCACAGCTGGAGAATTTACGATTCCAATTGACACACATTTTACACACACACACACACACACGCTCGCACACACACACTCAGATATACATATACAAAGAGAGATATACCTCGTTATATCTGGCTACCCCATGGCGTGAGGCGGCAGACCTAATCGATTATAAATGTGCCTAGGCAATGTGCGATTAAAATAAATTGCAAAACTCTCGTCGCGCTGCGCTTAAGTTTCATAATTAATTCAACAGAGGCTGGCGACAACAGCAACAGCAACAGCAATAACAACAGCAACAACAACACCAACAACAGCAACTTAGGCAGCAGCTCGAAGAGTAGCCGCATCGCATAATGATTCACTAACCGGCCTGCAGTTGCCCCCTCTCTCTCTCTCTTCCCCTATCCCCACCCCTCTTCTGCTCACTTCCCCTCCCTTCTCCATCAGCTTCGCCTGCTGCTTGTCAAGCTGCTGTGGCTCGTTTCATAAACTCTTGTCAAGCTATCGCCAGCTTCTCGTCGCCATATCCACATACATATCCCCAGCCCAGTCCCATGTCCCATGTCCAGTTGCCCAGCATCGTTGTCGTTGTCGTAAAGTCGCCGCGGCAACACCTAGAAACACTGTCGGCGCAGCAACTCGTGGCAGCAGCAACTCCAACTCCAACTCCAACTGCAGCAGCAGCAGCATCGGCAGCAGCAGCAGCAGCACTCGCGCTGCTTATGAGTGTATTTTCCCGAGGTGTCAGGAAACAACTTGTCGGAATGCATCTAACAAGGAATTCGATTTTGCCCAGGCGTTCAGTTGGTCAAGCTGTACGTCCGTATGTCTCTCTGTCTCCCCGTTCTTCCATATCTTCCCCTCTCTCCTCTCATCCTTCTGCTGCAGCCTCGCGTCTGTCCATTGGGCTAATGGCACGTTGCATGTTTTACCACGCTGGATGACATGAATGGGCGCGGGCCCAGACAACACACAGTCCACATACACACATACACACACACGCGCACACTCCACACACATATGCAACTGTCACACACACACACCCTTCCCTCTCTGTGGTCAGTTCCTTCGCTTCTCTTTGCTTTGGGTTCGGTTCAGTTCGCTGGAGTCTGCAGCCTGCGATCGGGTTACTAAATATTATGTGGTTTTCTTTTAGTCGATGGGGTGGGAGGATAACGGCAGTAAGTGGAACGTGTGTGTGGGTGTGTGTGTGTGTGTGTAGGGAAGAGGGAAATGTGCTTTCAAAATTTATGAAGAGCTTGAAATTTGACAATTTCGAAAGTTTAGGGGGAGCTTTCCAGAGTTTACGGATAGAAAAAATCTGATTAATATTATTTATATGAATATTTGAAAAGTGTAGATATATCAAATACAAATTTATAGTAATCTTTATATAGTAATCTTATTAAAAATATCGAGCAAGGAAAGTAATTAGTTTATATTTATTATGTTTAATATTATTATGTAATAACATTATTTACAAATATCGAGTTAGCAAAACCCTTAAAGGAAAGTAAATTTTTGTTATATGTATTATGTTTAATATTATTATTGTATATTATTCGTATAACTGATAAAGTAGAAATTGAAAGAAGGATATTTGTTTTTCCAAAATAAATATTTAAAATACTAATAGCAATTTTATATAACTTTTTAAAATAGTTATTTGTATAAAAATTAAAAAATATAAACCAGTTATGTTTCAAGAAGATATATTTCAACCACTGTATCTTCAATTCCATTGCAACCCTTCATAATCCCTCGGCCATCTGTAGTTCATTCACTAACTACCCTAGCCGAAACCAGCTTAGCTGCTTACCGTGTAGGACAGAGAGGGAGGGAACGAGATAGATAGCAGCAGTTGATATCAGTTCAAAATGATTGAATCAATATGGCAGAAAAGTATCGTACACACACACGCATACACACTCGCACACTCTGGCAAAAAGGTTAAGGAGGCATGTCGAATGGAAACAGGCAAAATTGTTGAAATTTTTGTTAATTTGTAGGACGACATTTTGTTGCCCCTGTTGCTCTTTAATGGTGATGAACCGATGAACAGGCCAGACCTGACCCAGGAAGATCGCAGCGACATCGTATGCGATGGCGAAGAAGAGAATCCAAACGTAAAGTATGCGAACTATGCGAGATTTAACTCAAAATCGAAAATAAAAGCAGTTAATTAAGTGAAGGAACTGAAAAAGAGAAAGAGAGAGAGGGAAAGGAAAATAGAGTGGGACAGTAAGCGATCATAGCTGATCAATATTAGAGATCTTGCACTTACTATTCTTTAGAACTTTACAATCATCAGAGTAGAGATAAATAAACATAGAAATCATAGTTGATCTCGATAAATCATGAAGCAATTCATTTCTCATAAGGGAGAGAGAGAGGGAAGAGAAGATGGAGTGAGAGAGTGAGCGATCATAGCAGATCAGCATCAAAGATCTTCCACTAACCAAAATTTACTTTATTTCAGAGCACTTCACTTCTGGTAATCCTTTACTATGATCATAAGATGAGCCCACTTAAGAACAAAGAGAGTTAGAGTGAAAGATCATAGTTAATACTGATCATAGTTCATGCTCTATCTATATATGAAGCACTTCACTTCTGCTAATCGATTACTGTAAACATTTCACGCCTGCCTTTTTCATCGGAATCTTCACCCTTTCATACTTTGTTTCACTTTTTATTTACCCATCTCTGCGATGATCGTTTTACAGCTGCGATCTTCTGTCTTGTCACCACTTTCCATGGGCAATTTGTACGCATTTTCAATATCGAAACTTGTGTGTAGCTCGTCATGCCAACAGCAAGCAATAACAACAAACATGGCTCGCTACAACAAACATTCTCGTAGGTGTTTATAATGTACACTTTCTTGTTGTTGCTCTCGATCGATCGAGCGTCGCGTCCCATCGCATCCGAAGATCCGAGAGTGTGAAGCCAGAAATTTTCGAACTTGGTTTCGCGCAGTTTTCGCAGTTTACTTTTTGGACATTAAAACATCCGTTTACATAGTATTCCCATTAGCCGCTGCTCTTGTCTGAGAAGTTGTCGCTGTTGTCGTCGTCTTCGTCGTCGTCGTCGTCGTCAGAGTTGTTGTTGCTGTTATTGTGATTGCTGTTGTTGCTGTCGTTGCGGTTGTTGCCGTTGTTCGAACCGCAGCAACTCGCCTTGTCTTGGACACGCGACAATCTTAAGGCTGGATAAGGCACGATCCTCGTTGTCGATCGAGGCGATCCTCGATTGCTGATCGCTGATCGTCGATCGCTTGTGTAGCCTCGTTTTGAAAACAAAAGCAAAATTAAATTGTTATGAACACAAGTTTTCGATATACATTTAAGTTATTTGCCAGCGCCTACTTAACACATATTTATGGCGCGTGCAGCGGTAGCACGGATTCTTCAGATACTCCCCATACAGATCATGGGTTTGTCTTCGTTCGATTCGTGTTGTAAATTACGGGGTTTTATTGAGGTTTTGGGTCTGAGTCAGAGCGGTCTCGATCGAATTCCATTCGGTCAATTGGTTGTCAATTAATGAGGGACTAAGCAGACGAATTTGCTAATGCGTGTGGCGCCCTCTGGTGTTCCGAAATGACCTGACATATGCAATTTTATGATGTTCTCTTTGTGGGCAGTAAAATAGTAAACACACTAGGGGTATATTAAGTAGGTACAGATGGAATAGCTTACCAAAAATATTGTAACTTCATTTCTTTTTCATATTATCGTAAATAAATAATTTGTTTATATAAGCTAGACGTAACGTGTGTCAAAACACGAGCATGCCAAATTTACTTTTATTTTATTATATAGTGTTATCAGAGATCTAATTAGAATGATTTTCCCAAACGGTAGTATTAATCGTTCTTTATTCTATTCTTTGTCCTGTTCTACACTTAATATATTGTTATTTCTTATATTCTTTACATCCCGTTTTAATTGTTTATAACTTTAGGTATAAAATTTAAATAAAATCATTTAACTTGTTGATATTTACATATATCAATAATTTGCGAATATTATCAACTAGATAAAGTATTTTGTAACTATCCCACCTCATTTCATCATTCTATCGAGAAAACTTTTAAAGGTTGCTGCGAAAAGACCAATAAAATAGGTCATATTTTTAAAACTTGTTGATACTTTTGTATATGAATCATTTATGAATAGTGTGAACTTGGTAAATGAACATGTCAACCTGGAAAATGAGTATTTTGTACATTTTTCCAGTCTGCTTTTAGCATTTTTAAAGATTTCTGCAAAAAACCAAAAAAATAGGTTAAATTCATATTATTTGGGTTATGTTCTGCCACAAAACCTATATACCCCTTGAATTTCCATAGTCACGGGTATGCACCCGTCGGCAATATACCGTCATACTATATATATGCATGCGGGACCAGACTTAATTAAATATCAGCGACATTTATCGGGTCTCGTGTAGCGCTGGCACGCCACTTTGGCGATAAAAGTGGGTGCATGTGCAAATATGTGTGTGTGTGTGTGTGTGTGTGTATGTGTGTGAAGCACACGAACCTCCCCCCCAAAAGGAAAGGAGACCGAACGACGCCCGACGTGGTCGAACCAGAATCAAATACCGCACGGGGCTGTCAAATATAAATCACCGAAAGCTCGCTTCGCCAAGAGACGAACATCATTCGCGAATCTTGCAGCTTGATTCCGGCTGAAGTTCGGCTTGATTCCAGCTCGTTTCGGGCTGAAAACAAACTCTCTGCCTCTGGCGGCTGTGCAGGAATGTTTAATGATGTATAAAGCATGTTAGAGTTTATCTTTATGGTGGCGTTCCTTGGCCAACAGCAACAACAACAGCAACAATAACAGCAACAAGTCGAAAGTATTTTCGAAAAAATTTGTCTCCATGCAGCGCGTTTTGAATTTATGGCGCTCGATGCTATCAGCCAGCAAGAAAGAGAAGAGAGAGAGAGAGACAGTTGGCGAGAGAGAGAGAGAGAACGAAGGAGATATAAAAGCTCTGCCTTCAGTATTTCTTCTATTCACATTGCTAATTAAATTCCCCCCATTATCGGTCAGAGATTGCTAAAAGTCAATCGACATATCGATAGTCAAAGTGTGCTATGACGTCTTATCGAGAATACCTTCGCAATATCTACAGTCTTATCTCTAGTGGTTTTTCGAGGCTTGTGGGCGGCGCTATCGACTGCGTCGTACGACCACCTTATCGTATCGATCGATACTTCTGCAACAAAACTACTGGAATTAATAATATTTTCAGCTGAATTTCCATTTACTTTTTATGATTCGCACTTGCTTTGGTCATTCCGTAATTGGTTTATGAGTCGGCAGTAGAACACTTGGATTTTTGGGAAATCAAATGACGCATACACGTACATATGTTGAGTTACCTTCATATCAAGCAGCAACAGGCCCCGACAGCACCCCGATAACGTGGAATGTGTTGGGGTTGGTCCAATGTTAATCTGTGAATTTCATCCGATGATGTGCGAGGAATTTGATCTCAGAATCAAATTTGTTATGCGAAAATACAGTTTTTTTTAATTCTTAAGATTTCTTATTAGAAGAATGAAGTTTTTCTGTAGTTTCATATCAAAATTTCACATTTAATATCTTGATTTAATTATATTTATCAACTACAATATTTATTTTATTTATTATTTCCTCCCTTTCTCCCTCTGTGTGTCTCTTCGTTTTGTAGTCTTTCTACACCACTCTCCCCCTCCCATTCCCACTCTTCCTCTCCCTGTCTTTATCCCTCTATCTTGTAATCAATACTCAATCGTTACTTTCTCTCCAGCTTCAGCCCACCCACAACACTTTTGAGCGCTACGTAATCATGACTCTATCATTTGGCATAGATTGTCCCACTGTGTTCAAGATGCTGTTGCTGTTGTTGTCACAACATTTGTGGGCACACGCACGCATCGCCATCGATCGGTTGTGTCTGTCTCGGCTGTGCTTCATCATGTCGCATAAATAATAATCAAAAGTAACATTTTCTATAACGCCGCTTGAGCCACCCACACGCACACACACACTCACACGCGTGTAGACCCGCATGTTAGGCAATCCAATACACACACAAACACAGACACACACACACACACACTCAGACACCCAGGCAAGACACAACAAAGTAGCCGGCTCTGGCCACTTGAGAAACAGTCGAAATTTATGGCGCAAAGTACAGTGCCCGATTGTCACCCAAGCTGGGGAGGAGCAGGGCAGGAGATGGGGTAGGGGGAGGAGTGGGGCAACCAGTTTGAATAATGCGAAGACTCTGTGCGTCTCTCTCTCTCTCTTTCCCGCTCTCTCGCAGATTAGTCACATGTCAGTTTCAATTATCGTCGAGTCAATTTGTTGAAAGGCCGCGCAGCAAAGATTTTGCACCCAAAGAGCACGTCGAGGTCCGCATCCGACGACGACGACGACTGCGTCGTCAATCGATACCGCGTGCGCGAGATTCGAATCCGGGCGATTTTCGCTTGAAATATTCCAACTGCGCCGCGGGGAATGGAACTTGCACTGGAACCTGGACTGGGGACTGTGGACTGTGTGGACTCGAGTGCAGGAGCCACCAAGCGCGTCTGATTATCGGCAGGACGTTGGCCATAGGGCATAACTCAGATGCTCTGCTATGATAATTTCCAATAAGACAGAACACTGGGGAGAGAGGGAAAGGGGTACAGGGGGAGAAGGGGGGGCAGTGCCTGCCCGCTGGAGCAGGCTTGAAATTGATGATGTTGAGTATGTTTGGAGTCAGCTTGTTTACACAATTCAGCGCACATTGAGGTCGTGTGGTGTGCCACGGCTATTGGTGTCTTGTGGCTCCAGCTCCCCCCTCTCCGCTCCCAGCTCTTGGCCAGGAATTTGTTAGCAGTGCCATCAAAGAGGCGCCGAACTGTATATCAAGATCGAGATTGAAATCGAAGCGATGTGTCGCATCAGCTCGCAGCCCGCCGATTGCAGCTAGACAAATGTGACTGTAGTACTCCACTGTACCCGCACATGCCCCTCCCCACTGTACTTACCAACTCTGGATCATTGGATAATACCGGGAACAACAAGAACTGTTGCAGCAGCCTTGCCTGCCCTCATCATCACCATCATCAAGCTGATCTTCATTTGGAGATCTCATCGTCATCATCATTATCCTCAGCAACAACTTTGTTTACGCGGCACGTGTTGCATTGAAGGAGCAAAGAGTTGGTCTTAATGATACTTCATAGAGTTAAGCGACTATATATACATATCAACTACAAGGGATCTGTGACTAATGATCACTATTTTATAGCAGACTGAACTCTCATTTTATACACAGCATCTTAGTAAAGTATCTTGTAGTTAGTAGTACAAATAATTTTTTAATATTGTAAAAAGAGTTTTAAGACTTTAAACCTAATTTTATAAAATAATATACTATGTAAAAAATCCATATATACACACATTGGATACTGTCTAATTTATAAGAACTCCATTCCCAAAGAACTTTTATACAGAACATATAAAGAATTGAATAAAGTCTATCAAGAAAATGTGAATAATATTTATTGTGAACCAATGGAAGATTTAAAATCTTGGGACCTTCAAAGGATGTCTAAGTCTGTACAAATCTCTGTTATATTATCCAAATATAACGTTTAGAATAAATATAAAACGTGTAAATTAAGTATATAATACTTTCGACGTAACTGATTCAATTTGGACTATCTTTGTAGATTGAAGAGGTATCTAAGATTGCATCAGTATAGTATAATATAGTATAATGTGGTATCAATATATATATATATGGTATATATTTGTAAAATAAAAAATTATTTGAGAGCCTTAAATACTTTAATGGTATGTAAGACCTTTGTTATGTTATCAAAATTTAAATATATTAAAATGATATAGATTGAAAACTGTATAGTATATTCTACAAATTTTAAACATTTCCTATGATAGATTTCAGAACCTGCAATATTAAGAAGGTATCTAAGTCTCAACAGACATCAGTTATATTATCAATCTCTACTTCTAATTATATACATTAAAGAATTGTCTTAGATCGCTTAAAGTACTCGTATATTAAGAAATCTTTGAAAATGTTGAAAGATTTAAGGAACTGAAACATGTACATTTATAAAACTCAGTTTATTATTCCATTACGGGAAGAGAACGTATTAAATTCTTCTAAAATACCTTAGGCATATCTAATTCCTAAATACTAATAATAAATTGAGAGCATTGTGCAACCTGATCGAAATGTGTCAAATAT
Organism: Zaprionus ornatus; assembly: GCA_018904035.1. Taxonomy (NCBI): domain Eukaryota; kingdom Metazoa; phylum Arthropoda; class Insecta; order Diptera; family Drosophilidae; genus Zaprionus; species Zaprionus ornatus. The sequence goes on along the minus strand of JAEIFZ010000002.1, from coordinate 17,697,657 downwards.
ATTGCCAGCTATTCTCTCGAATAGATCAAAAAGAGTGAACCGCCCGTCGCACTGCTCTCTCCCCAGCAGAGTCCCTAAACTGGCTCAGTTCCCCGCGCTGGAGTGTTCACCCAATTCACGTACGCGCTTTGCTCGCTCACGTACGAGCGCTATTTGTTCTGCTGACAAATTGGTGTAGTATCTGCGTATCCGTAAGATACGCGACACGAAGCGATGCGACTCTGACTGCGTCTGTGCCGAAAGCGTGTCAACACATTGTCTGAGCCGACACATTTGTCAACTGAAGCCGATGTCGGACTTGGGGTTGGAGTTGGAGATGGAGATGAAGTCGAAGTCGGAGTTGAAGTTGAAGCTCAGCTTTGTTTGCCATTCGCCTTGGTGCGCTTTGAATGCGACACAATTTGTCTTGATGCACGACGACTTTCCCGGTTTCCCAGTTTCCCAGTCACACACCAAGCAGCATCAACAACAACAACAACAACAACAACTGCAACGATCCCACGCAACGAGCTCAGGCTGAGATTGGCCCTGTTCCTGAGAGACTTTGTCACCATCTCATTGTCATTTGTTGTCGTTGTCGCCGTTGTTCCTCTTGTTGTTGCTACTTTTGTTGCTGTTGTTGCTCGGCCCTCACTAATGCAAAATATCAATTTGTACTTTCAGCTCAATGACAGTGTCGCACGAGCTTATTGAAACTCGAATATATCGTAGTTCCGGTGATTTTCCTGCGGTTTACCATTGTCGTAGAGTTGTCTCTCCTCCCTCTCCTCTCCTCTCTCTCTCTCTCTCTCTTTTCGTTCACTGTGAGAGAATTGCGGTTGGAGCTCTCGGAAGCGGATATTGGCTAATGATCTGCCATGACTAATGATCGCCCTGTGACGATCGTGTGACCAGAAAGGCCTAAGCTCAGCTGTTCGAAACTAGCGGGAGGTGAAGTTTGGTAAATGTGCGATAGATTAAGAAAACAATTAATATTCAAGAGTATACTGTATACACTATATACAAATACTAAAAACAAATACTAAAAAAAATACTATATACTCGTACACTATATACAAATTAATAACAAACTATCGGGATATTTCATCTGACTTTTTCTATAATATGCATATAAAATAACACAATACCATTAAATTCTACATCATTATATTTAACTAGTATTGGAACGATCAGAGGATATAAGAACCTTCAGCCGAGGTAGCCTTTCTTTCTGGTTTTTGATTCAAGCAACCGATTCGCTTCATGTTCTTGTGCATACTATATATTGCAAAAGCGGATGAACAGTCATCACTATCTATATGGATTATTGGGTCATTGTATCGGTTCTCCATAAGTGCGAGACAACTTACATTCAAGTTCTCATCGAGTTCAAAAAAGAGTTGCAAATAAATAAAAACCGCTGAATTATAAATTCTGAATATAAGAAACTCTTAATAAATAAACATTTCTAAATATTAAACAAATATGTGTGACTATTATACATGAATATTAAGAGTACAGTACTGGGATTAATATAGGTATATACAAAAAAATCCCCGATATAGTCAAATACATCTCGCACTCACCCTCAATGTTCTACACGATCTGCATTTGCGTCACCTGGCGCTTTAGTCAAATACCTTCTGAAAAGAAACGTTTTTGTGGCATTCAAAGCAAACTCAGCAGCAGCAGCAGCAGCAGCGGCAGCAGCAGGCCACAAAAAAGTGTTCCCTCGTGCCGAGTGCGACCTGGTCATGGAACAAATGATTACCAATTTCTTCACACAATTCATGCATAAAAATAATTCCCAATTAGCTGCAGGCCCCACAAAGCCGCAAAGCAAACAACGCGGGCGCCTTGTGGATTGTGGCGTTAAAATGCCGCAGTGATCACAAAAAGCAACAACAACAACAACAACCAAGAGAACAACAACAACAACAAAAATATAATAATAATCGTAAAAAGGCGACGTGACTGTGAGTGGAGAGGGGGCGCTACCCAAAGTTAAGCCGAAAGCAAAACCCAAACCCAAACCCAAACTCAAACCGAATCCGAATCCGATTCCAAAGCGGACTGTGGACTGTGGGCTGTGGTTGTGGCTGTGGCTGTGCATGAGTGCGACATGATGTTGATATGTTAACAAGACACCCGAAGTGGTGCCAAGTGGTGTGTGAGATGATCCCGGACCGGGTGAGACTCAGTCACTGTCACAGTTGGCATTATGCATATATACGATACATATAGTCCGTCTTAATCCCGGTAGCGATGTTTGGCCTGATGCGAATGAATGTTTGTTTTCGCAAATGCGCCAAGGATAACAAGCCAAGCCAAGACAAGCTAAATCTCAAGCCAAGTGGCTCTGTCCGACTTGATTCATCCAATCTTTCAGCTCTTTTCATTTCCATATAGAGTTCTTCTTCTTCATCTCGAAATTGTTATGAGCTCAAGCTTTGAATTTGCTTTTATACCCGCTATCTGTAGAATAGAAGGGTATTTTAACTTTGCAATACACAATGGAAGCCTCTCGGCCCTACAAACACCATGGCCAAGTCAATTTAGCCATGTCTGTCTGTATGAACAGCTAGATCTCAGTGACTATAAGAGCTAGGACTATAAAATTTGGTGATCATATGTCTTATTATAGCCTACAGGAAAATTTAATTTAAGAGTTGAGCCACGCCTCCTTCCGCCCCCATTAAACGATGAAAATCGAGCTGCAAGCGTAGTTTTTCAGCTAGAATTTGATTTTTGCTGAGTACATTTACTTTAACTATCCAAATAAATTCTAATAGTTTTCTTTTGATTGTATACTAAACATATAAGTTATAAACGAAACAATTTTACAGCCTTGAGTAGCGGGTATCTCACAGTCGAGCACTCCCTCTACTGTAGCTTTCGTAACTTGTTCTTTTTCGGGTTGTCTAAGAATGCGCCTTGATTTATTTTTATTGATGAGCATATAAAAGCTATAGCCAAAGATCATAGCGGGAATGGGGGGAGGGGGCAGACTCAGTCGCTACAGTAGTAGTTGCCTGCCACGAATGGTAGTAGTCATCGCGTAACAGCGGGGGGGATTATCCGCGCACAGATTCCCAAGATCCACTCACAGAAACTTTTTATTTCACGCTGTGTGAACGACATTTTCTTCTTGGGGCTTTCGGGTGCCTTCGTTAGGGATGCTACCTCCTCCACACACGAAAAATATTTCATAATTCACGGAATATTATTTCAGCTGCCGAACAATGTGAGCAGCTATCTCCCTCCCTCCCTCTCTCTCTCTCTCAGTATTTCAGAGCCCTTGGCCTGTCATTTGCCTGCCTCACAAAATATATTCTCATTAAAAGATTGTGCGCTTTTTAGCCGTTTTCAGCTTTTTTTTTTTAGCCGCTTCTTGTCGTCAGTCGAAGGTGTCCCAGTCCGGGCGCCGTCGCTGTGCAGGCCACCACGCCCACCCCCTGTGGTTTTGCTTCCGTTGGAGACGCCACTGTGGCGTGCTCAGAGGCCACTCTACCCCCCTCCCCCTACTCTCTCTTCCTCTCCCTGAAGCAGTCACTGCATCTGAAATCAAAGCTTACGCTGTTTATGTGCAAATGTCGAAACAAAGATATTTCTTTAAATTGATAAAGATTAAGCATAAACAATAAGCGGGGCATGCAACGGCGCGACACAAGCCTCGCTATCTGTGGCAAGTGGCTGACAACGGGGCGCAATGGCGGCGACTATATATGTATGTGATATATTTCATATGATATCGGTGGCAACTGCACATTATCGCGTTGCAAAAAGCTTTGGGGCAGCTCAAGTGGAAAATGATCTTAGCTTTTTTGGTATTTTGTGGGAATATTTCAAAGATTTATAATTTGATTGGTAGTATATACTCAATATGATTTGATTTCAGTGGTTTTAGCAGGGTGAACAGAAGGCATAGGTATGCGTATTTCCGAGAGGATTGGAAGAGCGATATCAAAAAGAAAAGAAATAAAGAAAATCAAGAGAGATAGGTAACCTTCGATATGTCATAGATGACAAATATCTGCATATAACTCTATTATATATGTTCATTTGAAAATTCAAGTTCTCAAACGATTTTCCCATAGATGTTGTACGATAGATTGCTCATATTCTATAAAAATTTTAATGGTATACAGAACATAATTCTAAGATTAGAATAGCTCAGTTGCGCTATATTAAGTAAATTCAATTTAAGTGAACCTCTATATATTATAAGAAACATATCTCTATATATATATATATATATATTATAATAATAATATAAAATTTAAATAACTTCTCATTACAATGTTGCATTTGTAGTTCTTCCTATCGATAATCTCCCCTCACCTGACACCTGCACCAGCCACAGTGCATTCTCTAGCAGTTGTTGTTGTTGTTGTTGTTGTTCTTGCTTGAAACAATCTTATAAAATATGTTCATTCACAGATCGCGTCGCGTGTTGGATGCTTCTAAACATTCATTCAGTATTTTAGAGCCATTCATTGGCCTCAACCTCAGCTAGCCCCGATCTAGCCTTGCTCTTTGGCTTAGCCCCGGTCCAGGGCCTAGTCCGAAGTGCTGCACCACCGGATGTGGGCGTTAGCAGGCATGTAATCTGATCCCTGACAAATCGGTCTATTAGAATCGTCGAAGACTGTGTTGAAATATTTGTCGCATGCAACGAAGATGCCGCCGCTGAAGCGCAGCTCAGCTCAGCTCAGCTCGGCTCGGCTCGGCTCGAGCTTCAAACGGCGTAGGTGGCGCACACAGGGCAAATGTGCATTGGGCTTGGGCCTGGGCCTCCATCTGGTTGCCCAGAATTGGAGACTGGCAACTGGCGACTGGGGACTGGGGACTGGGCTGAGCCCATCCATGCAAGTCTTTTGCGGCGCGTGTGCCTAGCCCTTATTTTGGTTTCAGTTTGGCGCTGTTCTCTTTTTTTTTTCTTTTTTCTTTTTCTCTCCCTCTGGTTGCTTTTTTTTGGGATTTTTATGAGGCGCAAGTGGCGACGTTTTGTGGTTGCGAGGCAGACGTAGACGTTGGCTAAAATGTTGCACGTTGCTGGTGGCGGCGGCATCGGCAACAGCAACGGCAACGATTTCAAGTTGGAGTTGGACTGAAGCGGCGCCGCAGCAATTCATAAACGTGGGCGATTGATTCTCGTACCTCATGGCCTCATACACACTGAGCGAGAGAGGGGGAGGCAGCAAGGGAGGTTGGTGAAGGGTGGGTTAGGGGCAGCAAGGGGTAAGGGGGGAGGGGCAGCTGTGGCTGCTTTTGGGCTTTGGCTTTGGCACTAAGGCTCGGCAAATGGCCCGCGGCATTGCGATTGAACTTCAAGTTATGATCGTCGTCGCAACGACAACAGCAACAACAACAACAACAACAACAGCAGCAACAACAACAACATTGATGGACGTTCGCTCACGAACGAACTTGGCAACAACAACAACAACACACGCTGTTACCACTTATTGATGGCACATTGTGATGGTGATGCGTTCGCTCCAGCTCACAAGCCCCAGCTCGACGACCCAGCAAGCGGTGCCCCAGCTCGCCCCCATCTCCCCCCTCCCTCTCGCACTTCACTCATGAGCACGTCGAATAGAGGCGTTCTACTCAAATGTATGATACCCACCCACGAGCAGAGCCACAGCCACAGCCAAAGCCACAGCCACAGTCAGAGTCAGAGCCAAAGTCAGAGCCGAAAACCCAAAAGCCAAAGCCCAACTATGATGATGACTGCGACCGACTGTCCCTTTCCCCACTCCCCACTCCCTTCTCCTCCTTGTACCCTCTGCAGACTTGCCCTAGTCTGGCCCTCTTACTGAAGGTGCATCCAGGTGGAGCCAAGCCAAGCGCCCCATGCATTTCATTTTACTGACTCGCTTTGGGTCTCCCCTCCGACCAACAACAACAACAACAACAAAAAAGACAATGCAAAATTAAGCGTTTCCTTTATTGTTGTTGCTCGCTGCCTTCGTTCGTTGCCTTTGTATTACTTTAAGGTGTGCTCCAGGTAATAATTTAGTTAAATCATATTTTTCGGCAAACTGCAACAACAACAACAACAACAAGGGGTAGAGACGACACTGCTCGGTGCAGTTAAAATTATTTGCCTTTAACACTCGTTCACCTACTCAGCGCCGCCTTGCGATGGGCCGACGGGGTCTTGACTTGACTTGGACCCGCACTCTGAAGGTCTCTAGCACTCTAGCACACACGCACGCACACACACACGATCCATGAATGGCGCAACATTGTTGGAGCCCGCACACTCACGCACAGTGGAACGCAACTCGAGGCGTTTCTATGCCGCGAACGACATCAAATCATATTTGAGAACAGTTTATGACGTTTGACGTTTAGTACAACTTTGCGATGGGTCGTTTCGGCATAATGGCTTCATTTTTGATGAGTGTCATATGGGGCGGACGAGGCCCTCAAAGCGTTGCCTCATCTCATGTTTGAGAGCAAAGATTGCAGCTTGTAATGTCTTGAAGATGGCTAGAAAACTAGAGAAGCCAAGTCTTTATACGAGTATGTATGTAAATACAAACTTATATAGAAATATTAAGAAAAGGGTTCTTATGGACAAGATAAAAGTTTAAATGGTCAATAGACTGATAAAACAAATTGTTTATATGGTTTATTTATTAGTCTTCTGCAAACTTAACTAGAAAGGCAACCTTCGACATGGTTAAGGTTTTATAGTAAGATGTAGTAAATTTGGTTGCCCTAGTTTGAAGATATATTGTATGGCAGCTATACGATATATCGGCTCAAAGCTGTTTTTTTCGATTTATTTACAGTGTGTAGCAATAGGAAGTATTTGTAACAAATTTCCTGATGATAGCTCTAAAACGGAGAGATTAGTTTGAGTTGAAAGAGACGGACAGACGAACGGAAAGATTACCGGACAACAGGAGACAGACGTATGGACAGACGAACGGACATACGGGCAGACAGCCGAACAGACAGACAAATGGACCAATGGATAAACAGACATGGCTATTTCTACTTCTCTGTTGATGCTGATTCAGAATTTATATCTGTAGTTAGGAGAGTCGATGATATCCCCTTAGTTGACTTGTAAACTTCTGGCCAAAATCAATATACCCTCTAAGGGTACTGTAGTTTGAATATAATAAAACCACAACATTTCAATATCTAAAAAGGAGCTTCAAACGTTATTTTATTATAGATTCTCGTTGACAAAATTTGCAATTTTTAAGGGAAAAATCAATCTAAAAATTTCAAAATATCATAAAATTCCCTAGAAAATATTCATATAAATATCTGTTATAAGTGATACTTATATATTTATACTATTCATAAACTTTCAACATTAATAATTTCAATTTTCAATCTATTTAAAACTTTCATAGAACAAACACAACCTTTACAGAGTCAAGCAATCTGCAATAAATTGAAGATATCTCCTCTTCCCAGTTACTTTACTCCCATTCTCTCTCTATAATTCCACTCTAAATCTATTTAAGATCTAGTTAAAGTCTTGTTCCCTGCTAGAATGAAATTTATCAATATAATAACTTTTAATTCGCTCTAAATCAAAGCGATGATTAGCTTATTTATTTATTATTTTACTTAATTAATTGAGGTTTCAGTCTGCGATTCCAGTTCTATGCTGCATATGTTAGATAGCCTCCCACAGTGGCATATCTGATACTTTGGAACTAATTTATTGTGGTCGGAGGAAATGTCAAGCCATAGATAAAGATTAATTAATAATAGGACAAGTTCAAAAAGAAGACATTAGGAAATTCTTTAAAGAAGAGCCCCAAAAAAGAGAACGGGTTAATTTGGTATTATAATTTAGAAGAAGGGATAAAGAGGTTAAGATTTATAGCACTGCTATGAGGAATAACTATATTATTGAGTTGGAAATTGAAAAAAGTTTTCAAGTTTTGCAAATTTCACTATATACCTATTATATCAGACGTGAGTCTAAAATGATGATCTATTTAGGAATTATGGAGCTACTCCAGTTTTTAACTTTTAAGTAAATCTAAATCTCACCTGATTTCACAGATGTTCTCTAGAACTAAAGGAATTCACTTAAATCACTTGCGATAAATAATAAAGTGATTTTAGAGGACGCTCGTGCTCGATCGCTGCTCGATGATTAACATTCATTGCCAATCCAAAGCAATTTTCGGAACATTAAGCTCGGCTAGCCGCGACAGACTGGAGCTATAAAGAGCTATAAATAAGTATCTCTAATATTTAATGCCAACTAACGGCAACATCTTCATAACTCAAACGAGTCGCTCAACACGAAGTCAACCCAAGTCGCCTCATCGCACCTACAAGTCGCAGTTATGATAATATTTTGTTGTTGTTTCCCCCCACCAAAAAAAAAAAAAAACACAAAAGAGAACAATGCGCAAGCACAATATTTTGGATGGTCGTAAATATTCGTTATAAATATCACACAGAGATCGCTGGAGAGACGAGACGAGGTTATGGAGCTACCTTCTTCTCGACAGCATCAGCATCAGCATCAGCAGCAGCAGCAGCGGGAGCAGCTTGCCGCTTGTCTTGTCTAACGATAAATTACAGTTAGAGCTGTACCTACCGTATACGCCGATCTGCCATCCACTCCGATCTCTATGGATAAGGCGTATAGACAGCGAAGGGGGGATGGGGGGGAGCAGATCGAAACCGAAACTGAACCACGTAGCGAGCGTTTTTAAGGTGTGACCAAAACGCGAACGAAACTCGTAATTTTTTAAATTAGCATTTTTTCCCTCACTCCTTCCCTCTCTTTCTCTCTATCTGTCTTTCTCTCTCTCTCTCTCTGCTTCTTCGCGGGTCTCCAACAGACGATCGGTTTTATTTAACGTGCGCGCGCGTTGTCATAAAACCAAATTTACAAATTGTCCCCCCTCGCCCCGTCGAACCCTTGCTTGGAATACAAAGAATCAACTCAGTTGAAACTGCGACGACATAGACATCATCGCGAGATCATCAGGTGGGGCAGGGGTTGAAGAGAGATGGGGAGATACTGTTGCAGTCTTTGCTTGCAATAAACTCATCAATAAATTGCCGTCTGTTTCGTTATATTGCGGTTCTTCTGCGACACCAACGCACTTGACGTTCCTCTCCCTCTCTCTCTCTCTCTCTCTATCTCCCCTGCTCCTTAACCCCAAGCGATCCGTTCTGTTCTGATCTTCGGTCTCTTCTTCCATTTGCATCCCGTTTCGGGTGGTCGCAGTGCTCTTCGCTCTTTTCGCCGCTTTCTTCTCGTATGTCGCACGCGTGGCTAAGTGGATTTGTGTGTTCTGGCGGTGCGAGAAAAATGTTTATTGTTTCAACATTGTTATCAGGCTTGAGTAAACACACGCACACACACACACACACATACAGAGTGACCACAGTCTTCTGTTCAATTCTACGCATCTTCTTCTTTATGTTTTTGATTTCTAATTTGTTTACCCAACAAAATTATTATACTAGCTGCTTATTTATGGTCTCTCCCAACTGTCCAACGGACCAAGAGACCGGAAGAACCCTCCTTCTACCTTCTACACATTAGTGCTTCTTCTTCTTCTTTTTCATTTTCTTTGATTCACTCTTTTTTTGGTATTTCTGCTTATCGTGGAATTTCATTTCTTTCATTTCGATTTGCCTCTTGAATTTGTTCTCGAATTTGCTCAGAATTTATTAGTACAAAGAAGTCGCGTGTTGGCATCATCAATCAGCGAGGACTAACCTCCTTCTCGAGGGGGGGAAATTTGGTTCTACAAGAGATTTCACGCTTCGCGCGCCTAACAAATTAATTATCTCTCAGTCCGAAATGGTTTCTCCTTTCTGCACTTTGTAGGTAGCTGCCAACTGATAAGCTGACTAAGGATAGTCACGATCTATAGGGTTACTTGAACTGAATCTCTTCAAGGTGAACGGACGCAAAAAGATCCAACAGGTACTAAGGACAGTTAAGGTCTATAGGGTAGCTGGAACTCTTGAAGGTGAACTGACGATCAAAGATTCAAGATGAACTTTGATTGTTCTCTTCAAATCTCTTTTAGCTGAAGTAGATTTGCTTCTTCTCTATGCTGCTCTTCTATCTACAGTTATGACCTCATCGCTGACCTCTTTCTGCGATCCCTGAGGGTGCTTTTGCTTTCTGCTTTCATCATTCAACTCTGACAGTTATCGAAATCACTTAGCCAACTCTTTTGCTTCGCGCTGTGACACATCACATGCTCATTTGTCAGTCGCGTCGATGCCATTCCCCATTCCCCATTACCCATTCCCCATTACCCATTCCCCATTCCCCATTTCCCATTCTTTCCTCATATTCCCCTTTCAAATTCTCCATTCTCGGGCTGCTGAAGTAAGCTGACAGTTGTGACATTATGGCGCTCAATTTATGCCTAATTAGGTTGAGCTATGTCAACGATTACGACACCTAACAACAAACCAGAAACAGAGAGAGAGAGAGAGAGCGAGGGAGAGAGATACAGATGCAGATGCAGATACAGTTGCAGATATAGATACATTCATTTCAGATACCAGAACTCAATCCCAAATCAAACGCACACAAAACGCTGCTAAGCCGATGCAGACGAGCGATAAGCCGAGGCAAGCCGAACCGTACCGAGCACAGACCCAGTTTCATTCCCTTTCCATGTCCCATTCACATTCACATTCACATTCATATTCCCATTCCAGATCAGGCTGTCGAGTGTGTGAGTTCCTTAAAACCCAACAGATGCACTCAACGCTCGACGATGCCCTTTTCTGTCGACTCAATTACGGTTATGTAAGCGCCTGTGGAGTGCGAAGATCAGTCAAGCATATAACCAGACAACAATGCAATCAACGATATATATCCGGTACCGTTAAACGTGTCCGGTACCCGCTCACCGTTATCCGGCACCCGTACCGTACCTAAGCAGCGCCTTGCGGCGGCTGCCGTTGACAGTTAATGCGCCCATTTCGAGTGGCCCAGGACATGGGACCAGTACCAGTTGCAGTCCCATCTCAAAACTATACCCTATACATATATATGTATATATATCTGTGTATATATTTCACGCTTATCTGAACCCCTGTTGTCCTGCCTGTACGTTTCACAAATTGCCCTGTGTTGTTTTCGTTGTTTATTAGCTTAATAATTTGTGCCCACTTTCGAGGAGGGTTGCGCTACCCTCGCTCGGTAGGCGTGGCATGGTGTAGATTACACAATGTTGCCATCGCTAATGGTCCCATTGAGGGTTGCTTCTCCTCGAGGGTTGCCGCACTACCCCGCCGGGGAAATGGCAACCATGCTGTGATAATTAAATCAACTTATGGGGCGGGAAAAGCGCGTTAAGTGTTTGAAGTTCGCTTTGATTGGCGTTTATCGTTAATCGCTATCGTTTATCGCTTCTCGCTTATCGCTACACAGCATCGAATCGCAGTCTGTTCTTGTGATGGGCGTTGACAACTCTTGCAAATAGGTTACTACATTTTTGCATATATAAAAGTTTTAGATCTGAAATTGAAAATCTAAAATCAAAGTCTTTTCTTTGGAATTGGAACCCCTTCTACAAAAAAAAGCTAAAACAGTTCAGTTCCATATTGATTTAGCTTGAAGTTTGAGTTTAGCTGAAAATCTGAAAAGGTCTTTAGCACCTTTAGGTCTACACTTTCTAAGGTCTATCTTTCCTGCTATCAGACTTGCTCGCGTTACACTTATCAATAGCATAACCCAATTTATTTGAGATCCTTACGCACTCTTTGGAATATTATGCAGTATATGGGAGATCTTTCTCTGTGTTATGTGGGTAAATAGTTCAAAAGATTTCACTAATGGCCCATTAATCAGTTGGCCAAACATGCGCCTAGCACCAAAGAACCAGGCCGACTCTTCACAAAAATCCCACACATTGCTAATCCTTAAGCACACAGAAACCAAGAAACTAAAGAAAATATTTCTTAAATGTCACACGAGATTGCACGTGTGTGTGAGAGAGAGAGAGAGAAAGAGAGATTGAGTGAAAACTGAACGGAAATTTACAACATGACGAGGTACGGTTGGGGGAGACGGGGACGGAGATGGATGTACGGGTATTACAACACCTTTTGGCCGGGTAGACAGACGCTAAACGCGATATTTGTTGACAAATATGAACGGGAGAGAAGAGAAACAGTACTTGGGGTACTGTCAGGGGCACGGGGTAAGGGTACCGGTTACCGGTAGAGAGCTCTACCCGCGCGATATCCGTGCAAAGCAATCTTGTCACTATATTATGACGTTAATGACAAATTGACGGCGCGTTGCCTTTGATGTGTGTGTTGTTTGATTGTTTTTCGGTTCTAATCATGCCGACTGCCGCCGAGGTAGTTCAGCTATGGTCTAGGGTAGTGCCCGCCCCCAAACAGAGCGCAAGAGAGAGCGAGGTAGAGCGAGAGAGAGAGAGAGTGTGTGGTTGCTTGCAAATGATTCCGTTTAATTTAACCGCATTGCGTTCCCGTCAATTAGCTATAGCTTTCAGCTCTAGCGGGGCTTATCAGCTGCCAAAAGTCATATAAACCAGCGAGCATATATACCATATATAGATGAACTACCTTTCGGTATGGTTGTGTGTAAATGCGAGATAAGCCTCCTGCTGCTATCCGCTATCTGCGGCGTGTGAGTGTGGTTAGTTCTGTGCTCACGGTTCCCGATTCCAAGCCTCTCGATTCTTGGGTTCTCGGTTCTCGGTTCTCTGTCATGTTTGATGATTGTGTGTAGTACACAACTCGTTGCCGGCGACTGATCCGTGCTACGTGACGCGAACTTGTCAAACAAGCCCTGGACAAATACCAAAGAGACTTCAGTCGAGTCAGTCAGTCAGTTAGTCAGTCAGTGAGTCGCGGTATCCAAAACTGCAGAGCCCCGTCGGCCTGTCAATTACAGTATACTAGGTATACGTAACACCCAACACACTCGTCGCACTCGCACTCGCACTCGCACTGGCACTCGCAGTCAGCTCGACCGATTTGCCCGTGTTTGCATTCGCGCCCCGAGTGTCATAAAAAGTAAAGCGAGTCGGTTGCCTTGATGCAGCCGCATTCAGTTATAGGGTATATATACAGATGTATATACACAAGTATTTAGGGGGTACACACATTTCAGTGTGTGCCTTACTTAATGTATGAAGCTCTTCTAGGGACTGTGACACACCATTTGCCCCACCCAAGTCCCTCTTCAGCCGCTGCTCTAGTGTCGGCACCGTCCAATAAAATCTAATTACCTCTTTCGTAGTACTCGATTGCCCCCTGCCAGCACCTATACACCCACAATGGTTGCACCACCACCCACAAGAGCTCGAGGAATGCGGCTATCTATTCACTTGCATGATTTTCGGCAGCTTTTCTTCTCTTTGGTCTTCCAAATGGGTTCAGATATTTAGCTTCCCATGCCTCCCCTTTCTCTATGAGATGTTTGACAGCGGCATGTCAAAGGGAAGCGTATATAGAGCTGTAGGAATTTGTTATAATATAATATTATATGTTTGCTTCTTAATTATTATGGATTGAAAAAGTTAAAATTTTACAAATTTTACCCAAGTTTCCAATATTATTGAAACGGCTTAGGACTTATAGATCTATAACAGACTTGAAACATGCAAATCTACCATATCAAATGAACCGATGAATTCTTTAATTCCAAATTCGTTTCGATTATACAATACGAGTATGAAATGGTCAGCAAACGATATTTAAAATATTCAAGAAGGAAAGCTCTAAGAGGAAAGACATGAAATTGTTTTGTTTAATAGTACTGTTTTCCGCTATTAGTGGCATTAACGGCATTATAATGAGGGGTATGTATAAATTGAATGTGTAATAAAACGTATAAATTATAATGTACCACTTCACTTTAGCAGAACCAACTGTAAACCCCAAGGACTATTAGATGAGAATTCAAAAAGATGGAGTCAACAATGGTTGTATCAAAAAATAAATAAAATATCTAAGAGCATTACAGAAACAATGTTGCTGTCTTCCTAATTAATATTATTCCGTTTTCATGACTATTATTTGGTTTCTACTATACTTAGACTTCTAAATGACGGAGATTCTGTATGTCATCATCTTTTACTGATTATTACTATGCAAGTAGTGGGATATAGTCGTTCGACTTGTATAATATTAAGACATTATATGCATTCTATAAAATATCATATGACTATATCAGTAGCAGTCTACTCATGGTATATTCAAAACCTTAAATACAGTTTTGGGTGCGAATCTATTTGACTCGATTGTTCAAGAACACTTAACTGACTCAATAGAATACTGAATATCAATTCGAGATGCTAGCTTACTGTTTTATATATAATATATAGTCTATAAAGTAGTACTCTTGATATTTATTAAAACTATTTCAAGCTTTTATTTTGATAGTTTCATATTTGACTAGAGATTTCATATATAGGTACCACATGAAATGCCCAGGATAGTATAGGTATAAAGTAACCATTGTACCATTTAAGGGATGTACAAGATTCCTACTTCTATTTCTAGAATCTCTTGCAATAAGCTAAGATTGGAATCTGTTGGCCATTCTATAGCTGCCCAAGACATTCTATTGGTTCTGGCCTCAACAACTCATCCTTTTTTCCGGTTATCTCTTTCACTTTTCTCCTCTTCTTTCCCTCTCTTTCTCTCTCTCGAAAATTCCTTACCCGTTCTGTGTGTGCTTTCAATATATAAAAACGTTTACGATACGACACCTAATTAGGCACAAGAACGCCGCATAATTTACGTTTCGTCAAACGTTGGCGCAGTAACTCGTCAAAGTCGAAGCTGGAGCTGCAGTTTGGTGTCGGAGTCGTTTGCCTAAGGCGCAAGAAGGGCGTGTCGGGGCAGGAAAAGGGCTTAGACTGGACTTGGTACATCAACGCTGAGCAAACATGAATTTGTTCCCTATTGAGGTGCCGGCTGCAACTTGATGGAGGTGGTGGAGGAGGAGGAGGAGTAGAAGGGTTCTGCGTAGGTAGAGAGGGGGTAGGGAGGGGGTTTCCGCCACCTTGTGCCCCTCCTGGAACGCCTCCAGCGTCCGGCAGAGACACACATACATCAAATCATAAAGCAAATGGTGCCGACAACTAACTGGCCAGACAGACCAGACCAGACGCGCCGGTCGCATGACATTTACATTCACATTCACCCAAAACCCAAAGACAACAGTAACAACAACAACTGCAACAACAACAACTACATGTACAACAACAAGAACGTTCCGCTTTTTGCGTTGGTTCCGGGAAACGCAACAAAATTTCACAAGCACAACGAAAATATTTCCAACTCTTGCGAGCAACTTCAAAGAAACCAAACCAAACCAAACCAAACTAAAGGAAACCGAACCGAAAAAACAGATACAACAACAGCTGGAAAAAAGCTATGAGGAGCCACGCCTCGACACTAGACAACATTGTTGTTGTTGTTGCCAGATCGAAGTGCCGTGTTGCTGCCGATGTTGCTGTTGCTGTTGCCGTTGCTGTTGCTGTTGCTGGTTAGTGATGGGCTTATTAGAGTTAGTTGGAGTCCAGCCGAGTATATGAGGCCGGCGTCCAAGTTGAAGCCAGAGCCGAGGAACTGAGAAACATTGTCAATGGGGCGTTGCGGAAACCTCAAAGCGAATTTAGTGCGCTCACTCCTCGAGCTACACTGAAAGAAAAGCGGTGGAAATGACATTTAGTGCAGAGTTTTGCGAATGATAAGAATGCTCAAGAAAGTAGCTTTAAATTTTAGCTTTAAAGTCAGTCTTGAGGAAGTTTTAAAATACCTAATAGACTTGTAGTTCTACATACATATATAATTTGATATATATTTAATTAGTTACTAAGTTGCTTAGTCTTTTTGAAGATTTTAAAGGTGTTTAAAACATAAAAGATCAATGGTCGAATCGATTGAGCATTGTTTGTCTTTGTAAGCCCTCAGATCTCAGCTATTATAAAAGCTAGAGACACCAAATTTGTCATGCAGGTTCCTGTATTTGCTGAGAATATCAAGTTTATTTCAGATAGTGGGTGCTACGAGGATAACATGAATAACTTAAGAGTTTCTTATCTTAATTCTTTTTGCTCATTATTTTGGTAGATCTGTAGTAACCTTTATGACATAAGAGTAACTCTGTTTCATTAGTTGGATAAGGTGGGAGCAACAAATATCAAATAGAAAACTAAAGGTTTACGGGAACGATAACTAATATAGTATATTTTCTTGCAGTGTAGTTCGCTGTTGTGGCTTTATGACGACAATGCGTTTGCTGTCATAATTATTAGTCAAACACAAACAATGAATTTCATAATTTTCCCATCAATATACGACGGTTCCAAGCCATGAGCCGCGAGCCGCGAGCCGCCGAGACGACGTTGAATGTTTAAACATCCGCTGGCTCACTCGCTCACTTGGTCGCCCGCACGCGCCGTCTCCTCCTCCTCCTCCTCCTTAGCCGCCTTACTTACTCCAGCTGCAGTTGCTGGAGCGGACTTGACCATCTTACTATGCTGGTGTCTCGCTCTCTCTGTGTGTGGAAATGAAGCCGTCGCGCATAAAGTGTGAAATTGCCGGCAATTCGCAGAGACGCGCTGCTTCAAACTGGACTCTGGAGACGGGCAGAGGCTACAGCTTCATGGAGCATGGAGCATGGAGCAGCTCCAGCTTCAGCTACATCTCCAGCAACAGCTAATGGCCCCAAACGTTGTTGTTGTTGTTGGTGTTGTTAGTGTTGCTGTTGCTGGGACATGTCTCGTTGCACGCTTGTTGTTCCATTGAATAGAACAATATCCGCGCAAATATTTGCTGAGAGCAGCGTGCGCAGTTTGTGTTTAACTGTGCGAGGGGGGAAGGAGCGAGCAAGTAAAGGGGT
The DNA here is from genome assembly GCA_018904035.1 of Zaprionus ornatus. Lineage (NCBI taxonomy): Eukaryota > Metazoa > Arthropoda > Insecta > Diptera > Drosophilidae > Zaprionus > Zaprionus ornatus. The sequence goes on along the minus strand of JAEIFZ010000002.1, from coordinate 17,680,811 downwards.
AAGCTGGTCAAGAGCTGAGTGTATGTGTGTGTGTGTGTGTTTGCAGCATAATTGTTGTTTGATCGTTGTAATTGGTTTGTTGAAGCTGTTGCAGGAAATGGCAACGGGGCAACGTGGCACCTTGTCGGCTTCACATTGATCCGTTTAACGACTTGACAACACTGGAGCGGGGATGGCAACAGTGGAGCCAGTGCAGGCCATTGAAGGCCAGTGTTCGGCATTTGCTTTTGAAGATCATAAAAATATAAATTCTTAACCATCTTCCAAATCTCACAAGCTTGGGAAACTTCTCGATCTCCTCTTGGGTGGGCGTTGATAGCGCCTGTTCTCCTCGATGTGGTGACAAGTTTGTCGATCGCTTGTACAACATTGTTTGTACCCGATACCCCGATAACGATAGACAAAGTAAGGGCTGTCGCTGGTGGGAAAGTCGAGTAGTCAACGTGTTGTTGCCTTGTCGCCTTGTCGCCTTGTCAATCTTCTGCCTGCCCCACTGTGCCTTTGTCTCTGTGTACCATCGGCATGGTTGCCTTGTCAAAGGCTTGTCAAAGGGGGGAGGTGAGGGAAGAAGGGGGTACCTGGTAACACCTTAATGGTACATTAATTGCCCTTGTTGGCACTCGAGCGATAAACATCGCTACAAATATTTGATTTTTAGTTCTCTACAAGTGTGTAAACACTGTAACAAGCATGTGAGAAAGACTAGTTGGAAATATAAGTGGTGGGGGAGGGGGAAGAACTGTAGAGAGGCATACAAAGGTGTGCAACAGGAAGCAAGGCAGCTAAGAAACAAATCGAAACAAGCCAAAACTAGCTAGAAATCTCCAGCAATGCAAACAGTTTAGTTACTTTCTGTTAAAGATCTTTATTTTTAGTCAGATCTTCGAAGTTATATAGCGCATGTTGAAAGGATCTCAGCCACTGCAAAACATAACCCAATTCTACCCGAAATACATTATATTATGGCTCTACTTGAGCTGCACTCTAGGAAAACAAGGTATACGTTTCATAAGTCCGTTCAAGCTATATCATTTATTCGATATTATCATAAAAGTCCACAATTAACTTATAACCTACGTATATACTATATATTTCATGATAAAGTCAAACTTTCGTGCTATAAATTATCAGCTAGAAATATCATTGTAAGCTTAATCGCTAATTAATCGATTATTAAATGCTGTAAGCCGTAAGCAACTTCAAGGCTCAAAAAAAAAAAAAAAAAAAAAAATACAGACACTATCTGGAGGGAATCGAATTCAGTGAGAGCTGCATGAGATTTTCTTAACCGACAAAGAGAGAGAACGAGAGCGCCAGAGAGTGGAAGAATCAATCGCTGACTGCCACCAAGTCTCGCGAGGCTGATGCTGTTGTCGTTCCAGTTCCAGTTCCCGTTCCAGTGCTGGGCAACACCATCGATAGTCCCAAATCGGAACTGGATCCATTGCTATTGTTGCTGGCAAAGAGATCGCCCAGAGCACTGGCCACGCCTCCCGTGCCGGAGAGATTATGCGTCAAACTGTGACGCCGGAGATCGCAATTGCGTCGAAAGACCTTGCCACATGAGGCACAATTGTACGGCTTGATGTCGGTGTGCGTTAGTAGATGCGTCTTCAGATTGGAGCGCTGATTGAACGAACGATTGCAGACGGGACACTTGTGCGGTGACTCCTCCATGTGCAAGATCTTGTGCACGGCCAGCGTGCGAGATTGGCAGAAGCCCTTGCCACATTCGGCACACTTGAATGGTTTCTCCTTGGAGTGAATGTATCTGTAGAGAGGCGAGGGGAAGACAAGGAGGACAGAGATGGTGAGTTGACAGTGTTGGATTATGCTATAAGTGTAAGTTAGTGTTGTTTAAACCTTTTTTTGCTAGATTTTTTGAAGCTTTTATGGCTTAATAGGGAAGTTGGCTAAGTGATATTTAAGAAGAAGGCTAGATAATTAAGTATTTGATGTGTTGTCTATGGTTCTTAGACCACATAACATATAATACTCGTATATAATAAGTATTGTGAAACTCTGTAATGAAAATAACCATACCTTTTCAAAGTTGATTTATCAATCTATTTTGTAAAGGAATACTTAACCCTTTGAACAATTTTCTTGGAGAATTAATCATATCCGAAGATCTACTGCACCTCTTAAAATTTAATCATACGTTTTAACCCACATAGTATGTTTTCTGATTTTTTTTCCGATACAAATTAAATAGATCTATATATATATTTTTGTATTTTTCTCACTACTTCTCTCTACTTATTCTCTTTTCATGTTCGATATATATATATAGTGTGTACCAACAAGATCTATAGCTGTATTTTAAATTATTATGTACACGGCTAAACGACCTACATATTTGCGTGCAATGAGTATTATCAGCTAACAACTAAAATACGCATTGAAGCTTACCATCTAACCGAAAAGTTCTCCCAATATAAATAAAAATAGCTTCATATACGAGATATATATCTTTTTGATGACGATACATATTTTTCTAGCACTAACGCCTTTTTAACCTTAATGAACTTTCTTATAAAGAAGATATGTAATTTTCTCCATGATAACTTAACCTAATTTAATTGAATTCAGCAATATATACTAAACATATATCTTCCTGATCCCAATGCACAACTTTTGTTACAACAAAGTTAGTTTACCCTTTTTTGGTTGAAGGGTATATACCTACAAACCCACCCTTAACTTAAGTATAGTTTCTAATAGATAATCCCCAGTCATCCCTTGCCCCCACTCACCTATGATCCCTTAGATGATCCTGACGCCTGAAGGCTTTGCCGCAGATGTCGCACGAATAGGGTCGCTCATCTGTGTGGGTGCGCTCGTGGATGAGCAGATTGTACGACTTGGTGAACTGGCGATTGCAGAACTTGCAGATGAACTGCTTCTTGGAGCGTTGTGCTGCTGCCGCTGCTGCAGCAGCTGTGGAACTATTCCCGGCCTCTTCACCCCCAGCACCAATGACACTGAGCTTGTCCTGGTACATGGTGGCCTGGAGCGAGTGCAGCGAGGTGTCTGTCTCGCTGGCATTGAAGTTGGACGGATTGAAGATGAAGCTGCCGTAGCTGCTGTCCAAATCGCCAGCCTCAAAGGACAAGGCATCATCGCCATCCAGGAGCGGCAGATCGCACTCTGCGGCCAGTTCAGCGGCTGTGGCACAATCCAGCGCTGCTTGTTGATTGGCTGCAGCGGCAGCGGCGGCAGCAGCAGCAGCAACGGCAGCGCTGACGGTGCCAATGGAGGGCAAGGGGGGAATGCACTTTGAGGAGGAAGAGGAGGTGGACACGGAGGGGGTGGAGCAACTGTTGCTGGTATTGCTGCTGTTGTTGTTGTTGTTGCTGCCACTGTTGCTACAATTGTTGTTGTTATTGTTGCTGTTGCTGTTATTATTGTTGCTGTTGTTGCTGCTGCTGCTTGTGGGTGTAGAGATGCTGGACGCACTGGAGCTAGAGCAACTGGACTTGAGCTCAATGCTGGCCAGATCAATGAGCGTGGGCAAGTTGCTGCTGCTGCTGCTGTGCTCTGCATCGCTGGTGTTGTTGCTGCTGCTGCTGCCACTACTGTTGTTATTACTGCCATTGTTGTTGTTGTTGCTGTTGCTGTTGCTGTTAGTGTTGTTGCTGGCTCCACTAAATCGAAAGACATCGGATTTGCCCGTGAGTCGCTGCAGCGCCAAATACGATTCAAGTGCCTGCAAATTGAGCGCAGCTGCTGCTGCTGAATTGGCCGGCAGCAATGCCGCCTGTTGCAGGCTACTGACCATGGTGCCTTGCAGCGAGAGCACAACAGCAGCAGCCGCTGCCAGATCATTGGTGGCAGCTGCTGCTGTCGCTGTGGCAGCAGCCATTGCTGCTGCACTCGATTTGGAGACAGTTGCAGCGGGGCTGTTTGCTGTTGCTGCTGCTGTGCCTGTTGCTGCTGTGCCTAATGCTGCTGCTGCTGTTGCTGTGGGGCTGCTAGTGTTTGCTGCCAGCTTGCTGGGGGCTTCTGTCTTGGTGCTCTCAGCAACACTTTGCTGCTGCTGCTGCTGCTTGCCGTGGTGCTTGTTGCTGTTGCTGTTAGCAGCTGTTGCAGTTGCTTCTAATTCGTGTGACTTACTGCTTGCTGCAGCAACAGTTGCTGTTGCAGCTGTGCTGGTGGAGCGCATGTTGCTGTTGCTGTTGCTCTTGCTGCTGCTGCTGTTGTTGTTGTCGTGGTGCTTCTTGGCAGCTGCAGCGGCAGTCAATTGCTTCGCTGCTTCGTCCATAAAAAGCCAAGTCGATCGAGCGATCCCCACACACAGCAGGATATCGTCGATGCTTAGCTCAGCTCAGCTCAACTCAAACTTGGCCCGTGGGCACAAAGATGCAACTGGCTTGGGATGTTGCTGCTGCTGCTGTTGTTGTTGTCGTTGTTGTTGTTTTTGTTGTTGTTGCTGCTGCCTTTAGTTTTATTGTTTGGCGCACCTACGCAGGTTGCTGCGATCGGTTTCGTGGCTGCCTTTTTGGCTTTTGACTTTGCACATGAATATTAAAAACCACACGCCATCATAAATCACGCCTTAGTCACGCTTTCAAAAGTCATAAAAATCGAATTTGACGTGAGAAAGAGAGACAGACACAGAGAGAGAGGGAGAGAGAGAGAGTAGGCAGGCAGGCTCAAGAAGGTGAGAGAGAGAGAGGAGAGTCAGAAGGTAGGCAGTATAAAAAAAAAAAAAAAAAAAAACTGGACACCAATTGATGTTGCTGCTGCTATTGCTGCTGTTCTTACTGTTGCTGGTGCTGTTAATATTATTGCTGTTGCTGTTGCTATTGGTGTTGCAGTCACAATTGCAGTTGTTGCTGTTGTTCTTACTATTGCTGTTGATATTGTTGGGCTTGATATTGTTGCCGTTGCTCCTGTAGTTGCTGCTGTTGTTGATGTAACAAATGTTGCTGCAATTGTTGCTGTTGCTGTTGCTTCTCCTGCTGTTGATGCTCTAGTGAATGTTGCTGCTGCTGTTGATATTGTTTTTGCTGTTGTTATTGTTGCTTCTACAGTTTCTATTGTTATTGTTGTTGCTGCTGCCGTCGCACATTCGTAAGAAATTTGCTCGCGTGGGCGAAAAGTTTTTGCGTGTTGATGTCGAAACTTTAAAAAAATGTATATATGGTTTATCTAAGTAGAAGATCACTTGCACTTGGTATATAGTGTTCATATGCTATATACTGCAGGTATATATAAGTAGTATATAGTTCAGGTATATTTAGATAACTGTGTAATGCGGCTTCTGCTGCTGATGCTGTTGTTGCTGTGGCTGTGCCTGTTGCTGCCTGCGATCAGCCGTCGTGCCGTGTGCGCTGCACAATATTGGTAAAAGATCACGGAATAACTAAAAGTCCATTACTCTGCGAGCGGTGCGCGGACCTGGACCTGTGCGATCGCTCTCACTGTGCTCTCTCTCACTGTCTCTCTCTCGCTCTCTCTCATACACTCACATTCGCATGCACGGCACGCACGCTCAGCACACGCGCTCACCACGCGCGAACTGCTCACTCTCGCTCTCTCTCTCTTGAGCCGAGAGAGCAACGTAGAAGAAAACGAGTGAGCGAGCGAGTGAGAGATCTTAGCATGCAGAGAGCACGCTGCGAGCGAAAGAGAGAGGGAGAGTGAGTGGAGTGGAGTGATCGTACGCGTGCTGAGAGAGTGCGCGCCAGGTGAGAGAGCAGTGGCTAAAGGTGCAAAGCAAACACGTTTCACACACACACACACACACAGTGATAGCTGTACAGAGAGCGCAGTGAGAAGAGAGCACGATCTCACACACAGACAGAGACCGAGAGACACACACAGGCACAGACTGAATTGGCAACCGGTTGTTGGCGCTCAATATTGTTGTTGTTGTTGGCATTGCTTTGAGTGGGAGTTCTTCAACAGTTGGAGGAATTGTTGTTGCTGCTAATGTTGCTGTTGCTGTTGTTGTTGCTGTTGCTGAAGTTATTGCAGTTACTGTTGTTGGCGATGTTGTTGCTATTGCAGTTACTGTTGCCGATGTTGCTGCTGTTGTTGTTGCTCATAATTTGCCATTTGCCCGTTTGATTATTTACTTACATTGCGAATTTCGCCGCACAGTTGCTTAGGCTTTTCACTTTTTCCATTTCCCATATCTTTTGCTGCTGCTTCTTCTTCACTTCTATATATCTATATATCATTATCATGATATTATATTTCAAGAACCTGCTGGAAAACTCAGCCTGCATCGCTGATAGCCTTGAGCGATAGCCGAAGTTCTGCCTGTGCTGCACTTGACGATCTTTTAAATTGCTTGTGCTGCGTGGGATCAAAGCGCAGATAACTATGGGGAGTTAATTGTATAATTACAGTTTGAACAGTTATAATCGAATATCGTTTAGAGTGGAAGAAGAAGAAGAAGAATCTGCTTGTGTTGAAATATTGCAGTTGACAAGGTGTGGTTCAGTTAAGGATGGGTAATTGTGAAACATCAAATAAATGACTACAGTAAATAGGTAGTTTACTATATAAATGATCTTGTTTGGGCAGCAAATGATAATTATTGTTTTTATTATTATTTATAGTATTAATTATTTATAGGATTATAGTCTGAAGCAATATTATGACAGAGAAAGCAAGAAAAACAATAAATAAATAGTGATAATAATTATAAAATGAATAGAGTATTTATAATAGAGAATAAAAAATAATATAACCATATTATTATTTGAATAGGGGTTCTGTACTGCAACCTAGATCTCGGCAAAAAAATATATATTGTCAAGTTTGTATTATACAAAAGTTGTATTATACTCAGGCTGGAAACTTATCAGACCACCCTCGTTTGAGATTTCGTGTACCTGAGCTTAGAGCTTCATTTTAACCTATAGTTGAAAAGTCCAGAAATTTCTATGACTGATTGACCTTATATTATAATAATTAATAATTCTGCAAGTTCTATTATTTATATTAATTTAATATTCGCCGAATAATAAAAAATGTATCATTAAATCAATTTAAAATTAATAAAATAATTGAAATTAATGAATCAAAATCGTTAAATTATTAAATTACATTTAATTAACTAAATTAAAGTATTAAATTAATTAAAAAACAATAAAAAAATAAAATGAAAATGAATATATTTACTTATTAATATTAATATTACTCCATAATATTAATATAATATAATATAATAATTTATTAATATTAAGGAAATTAAGTTAACAAAGAACTAATAAACATTAATGTAATATAAATTAATAAAATATATTTATTTATTTATTACTTTGGTCAAGTATTTATCTGAACAGAGAAACGATTGCTGTATTTGCTATATAAAGCAGACAGTTTCTCTTAAGTTTCCTAAGTTTCTTCCCAATTTCTCTCAGTGTAAACCTGCTAGTTCTTGCCCATTAAGCAACGCGTTGATTTCATAAGCCCAAAGCGCAACTCCCCCAATGCTCATGCTCAAGACGCCGTTCTAGCTTTTCGCTCCTCTCTTCCTTTCCTTCCCGCATCACTCTGTCTGCCTCTCTCCCTCCCCCACCTTCTCCTCTGCCTCTCCCTCTCTCGCTCTCTCTCTCAGGTGCTCCCCTCATAGGAATAATTTGACTCGCATACGCCCCACAGATGCGAACACAGTCAGCAACAAATGCAAATGCAGATACAGATACAGCTGCAAATAGAGATACAGATACAAAATGCAGATGCAGATATTGCTGCAGTCACAGCTGCAGCAAGCAGCTCCCCTGCCACTCCCCTCACAGCATCTCACAGCGATTGAAACCTTCGACTTGGTCGGCGAGTGCGCCCGCCTCAACTGTCAATTATTTCAATATGCATGAGATACTCTGAGCTGCAGATACTTTTGGCAGATACAATTGCACAACTTGCAGATACTTCTGGATACGTTTTGCCTTTTAATGCGCTAAACGGCGCAAGTAAATGACCAATAATCATGGGAGCTGCCTGCTCCGCCTGCTGCCGGTTGGTCAGTTCCAACTCCAACTCCAAGCTTCAGCTCCAGCTCCAACTGCGACTCCAACACCGACTCCAATTGCGACTGCAACTTCAGCTGTCCAGCGCCGACACTGCAATTTATTTTTGCATTAAATTGCAATTTGGCCTGAGATGGAGACGGAGCTGGAGAGTTTTCCTACCATTTATACAGATATTATGATGATTAATAATGCACAAACATGTCATATGCTCGTTTCGTGTGTGTTTGATTGGAGCGCATTAGGAGCGCGTCTCGTAATGATCGCGAAATCTTCAGGGACTTGATTGGCACTGCCTGCTGCCTGCTGCTGCTGCCTGCTGCTGATCCTCCTCAGCATCATCTGCAGCAGCATCCCACGGTAGCAATTATGTCGCTTAGTGCAGCCAAACGTTTCGCTTATGATGATCGTCCTCCTCGTCGTCGTCATCGTCGGCGCCTTCAAAAGATTAGCGATCGCAGCGCAGATCGACTGCATTCCAAGGTAAGCTCCATGGGGTTTTTCGTATATATTGACACAAGCTTCCTTTAAATGACTTCAGCTCGCTCTCACTTGCTCATGATCACTCCCTGTCTCTCTCCCTCTCTGGCGCGATCATTCCGCTTCGCTTTATGTCGTTATATTTCGATAGTCGCGCTTTTAAATGCGCGTTTCCTGTGCCGCTCTCTCTGTCAGGGACACGATCGACGCGTTGCGACGATCCCGAACCGAACCGATCTCCGTCTCAAGGCAAATGGTACATGATTTCAAATTTCAAGTACCAGTTTACATAAAGATCGTTTCGCTAGGCAACAGCAACAGCAACAACAACAACAACAAACGAAAAAGGCAAACCAGTCTCCCATCTACAGGCTACAGTCAACAGTCTTCCGTCTACAGTCTCTGTGGATCTTCTTGTGGCTCTCGGTCTCCGTCTCTGGGCACGGGAATGCCTTGCAGCCTTACACCATCTGTCACAGGGCAGCAAGGCGCGCATTGAGATCGGCAATAAGAATGCGCTAAACTTGATTCCTTAACGCTCGGTGCGCGCATGCGTGGGCTGGAATTACATGATCACGATCAGCGATAAAACTTGATGTTGTACATAGCACACAACATGCAAGGGGAGCGACAGGGAACATTGCAAAGGGGTGCCTGAAGCAGCGCCAGAGAGCGAAAAGCTTTACTGTGCCCACAAAAACAAAATGTCACACAAAGTTGGGCCAAAAGAAACGCAATGCCGATCGATATAAGAAAACTCAAGCTAACGGAACACACGCACAAGTTATGAGGGGGCCTAGAGATAAGATCAACTCCTATATGAAACATATGAAACATAAAAACCACTATCAAGTGGTGGTAATACCGTACAGATCCATGCGTAACAAACTCTTTATGGCTAGATACAATCTTAAGATTCCTTATGAATAAATAGATTATAAGACAGTTACAATGAAAAATTGGGAAGGCTAAAATATATATAACAGATATTGAATATCGACATTTAAATTGTCTATATAATCAAACATTTGTAGATTAGTTACCTTAAATCAAGAGAACAATAAAAGTTTTTAACTTTTATGGAGGAATAAAATACTTTCGGGAACTATAAATTAATTACTGTGTAGATCTGTGATTATGTTCATTACTAGAACAGTTACCTAAAATAAGAGGAATCATAACAATATATATGCATAAATATTACCTTTGTAAAGTATTAAAATAATGTCGGGAACCATAAATTAATTTTTATGTAAATCAGTGATAATGCTCATTACTAGAATAGAATAGTTACCTAAAATAATATCATATATATTACTTTTGTAGAACGATAAAATATTATCGGAATCAATATACTATAAAAATACCAACACTATATTTTATTTTTTTTTTTAACAATATTCCTTGTAACTGAGTAGGCCATACTCTACATCTCAAATAAATTCATCTAGTCAGCAAAGAACATTCTGCCGTGAAGAACTCAATTGCTTTCGAATTGCATTCAAAAAGAAATACACATAAAAAAAAGTACTCAATATTAAATTAAAAAGATCTTTAAATACATATACCAATTTAATGAAACCGATGAAAAGGAAATCACATGGAAAGTCCACGCACCATACGCACTGCAAGAAGAATAAGCTTAGTCAGAGTTTACCAGAATTACCCGTGACCTATTCGCAGTCCACACAAACCGATGCGATTAAAATGAATACTTTGAATAATGCTCCGCAAGTGCGCAAGTTCATTCGACCACGTGCTACGACGCAGCAACAGAAATGGTTGGAAAGCAAGCCGGAGCCATCGGAACTGGATGTGGATAAGCTGAATACCCGAAATAAGTCGTGTCAGACAATGAAAATGGGCTTCGTTTATACGGCATCCAATAAAATGGATACTCTCAAAGCAACCATGCTCAAGAGGCGCAAAGTCTCCATCGATGCAGATCGTAAGCGACTCAGGAAACTGATGGACGACATCAATGCGGATCCACCGCCCAGTTGGCATTTGGCCTCCCTAATGTGGTTGGATGTGGACATATTAGATCGACGCATTGAGGAATTTGAACGGCAGGAATTCGGGCGTGAAGAATTTAAAATGAGTGTGACAACCTGAGGAAGGTGATGAAGAGGAGAGAAGAATGATGAAAAGAATGAAGCAAGACATTTGTTGGAGTCAGACAAAGAAGCCAAGACAAGACATAAGAGACATCAAGAGATCTATACTTTTATAAATAAATACTGATATTTATTTTATTATATTGCATATGTATTTTCCAGAAATGTTGCGGAACTCAAAGAACAAAAAATTTCTATATATTATATATATTTCATATGTCATCTATCATATTTTCTTTTAGCCGCAACAATTTCACAGTAAAATATTTCCAGCATCTGAAACCTCAGTGAGTCGTTAGTCGTGTCAAAAAATTTTGATAGCTGTCGCCTAATTTGATTTTGATTTCCAGTTTGATCTCCATGCGCGCCTCTGTCATCTTGCCGATCTTGTTGATCGTTGATCGTTGATCGTTGTTCGAAAAATATTAATCTGCTTTGATTCCACAGCGACACAATGCGGCGGCAAGGAAAGTAAAAGTCACAACACACATCGGACAGACAGATCTGGATGTGGATTTGTCTATGGTCGCGATAAGATCGACACTCTGATGTTGAGCCCATTGTTTGGCGTGACTTTTTATCGGTGCGCGTAATTACCAGGGGCGTTCGTTGAGTTCGAGTTGTTCCCCTCCCGAGTTCCCCGTAATGGGACAGCAGCAGCAGCCGCTGTTCAATTAGCCGCAGGCGTTGCCGCTGATTGGACCAACTAATCCCTGGACCTAAACCGAGTCTGCTACGGGTCTGCCCCGTTTCCAGATTAGGCGCTCTTATTTTATTTCGTTTTCACATTTTTTGTCAGTTCAGTTTTCCTGTGAAATAGGCGGCACCTTCTGGTAGTCACATCGGATCGGATCGAGCCCGGTCCGTTGTGCGTGCCACAAGAGCCGCAACAATTAGTGGCTTGCGGCGCAGCAGATCGCAGATCGCTGATCGCTTATCGCTTTTCGTGTGGAATTGACATATTCACTTGGTAATATGATCTATTGTACGGGCTCGGAGACTGCTCTTCCAGCTTGGCCGGCTGTTTTTTTTTTTTTCTTATTTCGACCATTTTTCTGAAGGTTACATTTCTTGTGACAAACAATGAAGAGGGAGAGAAAGAGAGGGAGGGAGAAATCATAATTACAATGGATTAGGAAATATTATTATGGCTTGTGCTTTGATCTTTTTCCGCACGATCGTACTTGAGATCTCTCTCGTGGTTGTCGTTCTTGTTTGACGATGTTCTTGAGGCGAGTGAGCAAACAACAAATGAGTTGGCGCATGGACAAAGATCTTGGGTAAATAAAAGTAACGACAAAGTGATCGAGAGAAGGGGACAGAAAGGGAGAGAGAGTGAGTGCGATGTGCTTGAATTGGAGTTTTGATTATGGAAATATTGGCAGATCAGTGGGAAAAATATTCTGGAATAATATACAAATGTAAAACGGAATAATATTTAATTTATGCATTGTTACATCCAGATTAGAATCTTGTGGATCCGCTACAAATTAAGTGATTCATTTATATTCACTTATATTCATACGTTTACTTGATATTCTTACTTATACTTACATTCAGAGCATTTTATACTTTTGTTTATGTAATCGGAACGAATTTGGAATTAACGAATTTATCGGTTCATTTGATATGGTCTGTTATAGACTTGGAGCTCCTCAGCAGTTTCCATAATATCATTTACTTCGGTCACTTCTGTCAATTTGATTTGGCGACGGGTTAAACTTTTACATATTATTGTATTTGAATAAATTCCATATTCAATATTTCCCAATACAAGTTCCAACTTATATCACCTTCTCTCTATTTCTCTTATTTATCTTGCTTCCGCTACAAATGAAATTGTAACTTTAAATTCGTTTGCCAATTTTGAAATGTTTTGGCCCCGTTCAAAGTGTTTCCATCGCACAAGAACAACAAGTAAAGCAACCAAACATGTTCCGAACAGGGCCGAATGTGTTTCGGCATTCTTGCGCCTTCCGCGCGAACATTCCGTGAATGATTTGAATGCCTCAGCAACAACGGCAACAACAGCAACAAGAAGAACCGAAATTGAACTAAGGACGCAGTGAAATCAAATCGAAACCATCTGGCCAAAAGCGTCGTGGGAATCAGTTCAATATAATTTGCCTGAGAGTCGAAATTGGAGTTTGAGTTTGTTGAGTCTCAGTTTGACTCTCGATTGCGATTCTCGAATTGCGAATGTCAATTAATCGCAGCAAACGGAGACCAATAACAGCAACAGTGGAAAATTGTTGCAATTTTCTCGCGTCTCTGGCTAAAGGGTCGGGAGTGAATGAATGATGTGAGTGTACTCAAACACTCACACCGAAGCCAACCAACTGACAGCACTTTGTCTTGCATCGACGGTCCCTAGACATGTGTCCGCTTGCGATGACTAACCGAATCGGGAATAGTCCGAGTGTTTACTCGGTGATCGGGACGCCACGATCGCCCTACCTTGCTCTACCTTGCTGCCTGCCCTGCCCTAAATGACCAAATTGATGCACGCGACGTTTAACGTTTCCCTGATTGAGCTAATGACGCCGTAAGACTACGTGAGAAACTAAATAAATTTCAATTTCGCATTTGCCTGCGCATTCGCATTGGGTCAGTCCAGCGACAAAGTCGGGGAACACCTCGAACGAAGAATGGAATTGCGAGTGTAGATCGATCAGAAAAGGGGTTGGCCATAATGAGAGCATATGTGTAATAAAAGATAAAATATATAGAGAGAAATAGAGACAAAGAGAGAGAGAGAGAGATAGAGAAAGAGAGAGAGAGAGAGAGAGAGAGAGAGATAGACAAAGAAGGAAAGACAGAGAGATGGCTATTGAGTTAGAGAGAATGAAATAAAGAAACAGATAATGCTGATCTAGTTTTCATAGGCCATGAAACGTTGCTGATAAAAAGGCTTAACTCAGTGTGAAATATCTATTAATAAAGGAAAAGAGAGAAAGAGAGAAAGAGTGACATATATAAGATAATGAATAGAGAATATTTCAGGAGAGTGATGGATAACGATAAAGAAAATAGAACGGACATAGAATTCAAAGAGAGAAAGACATATTATTATATACAAAGAGAGAGATAAATAGAGATATGAGTGTAGAGAGAGAGAGATATATATAAAGAGAGATAAATATATATTATAGAGAGAGATCTAAATATATATATACAGCTAAGGGCAGAGACAACCATCAGAGTACGAGTATAGAAATGATTTCGATTCCCAGAAATCACACACCAATTGAATGGAGAAAGAATGTCTAATTATTAAATGCCGATCAAAAGAAATAATCACAACTATGAATATATTGGTACAGTCAAGAAAAAACCATCTTAAAAGTAAGAAAATACATTTGAAGTTTCTAATAAATGTCTTTACCATTTTAAAATACTCGCAGACTGTTAAATTCCAGCAGAATCTTAAGCTCCTCAGCTGCTTTACCGGATATTGCACTACCGACATTACTCAGCTGCTACCCTCTTGGGCTATATCTACCCGGCAGTACCTTGAAGATCGCATCAAAGCTTCAAATCCTCTGTTCGGTATGTCTCGGGCCACCCCCTATGGTGCCATCTGATTGTTCTATTGGCAACTCATTTCCTGCTGCCCTCTGCTTGGTACCTTCCTACAGTGCCAAAGCGCGTTCACTTTCAATCTCTGAGGAGCAGCTTCAGAGGCAGCGGTATACAAATTAATATAAAAGACTGTCTGGCGTCGGGAACGGCAAACTGGGCTGGGAGGCCTTTAATCATTTTTAGCTGCGCTTTAGCCAAAGTAGAGCAGCATCAGAAGAATTCGGAGCAAAGCTGTAAAGCGTGGCAAATACACGCTTAATTGGCTCCAGACTCCAAGGAGTATCGCGGCGTCGTAGTGCCGTAGTCGGTGCAATAAAATGCAAATTAAACCAACGAATGGAGGTCCCAAGAACCAGCGAAAGACGGGGAAGAGGATGCAAAAGAAGCCGGAGGAGAAACAGGCACATTTATTTACTTAGAACCTCCTGCTGTGCTTCCGAATTAAGTTTAAGCCCGGAGGCTAAAAATGCAAAAATGAGTTTTGCTAATTTCTTAACTTGCCCACGTGATGGACGTGGTACGGCAGGCACCTCCACAGCTTCAGCTCTCTGCTCCACCTCCTCTCTCTCTCCCTCTTCTGTGCTTCTTCTTGGCTTTGTAACTGAATCTTAATTCCTGCATAAATCGATTTTAAATGAGTTTCTCGTGTGCCTCGCGCACAACGCGTATAATCAAAGTGTTCCGGGGGCCCGCATGCAAATCTTCAAGCAACTCAAAGAGAGAAAGAGAGAGATAGGGAGAGAGAATTCTACCGGTAGCGCACCGAAAAAAATGAAGAAAAAACTCAATGGTCACTCCCACCTGACTGCCGAAAAAACGCCCGAAGGACACGACGCAGTACCGACGAGTGCCGACGAGATGCGTCGCCTCGCGTCTTCGGCTTGCGTTGAAAGTGGGGCGTGCGTCGTTTAGTATGCAAAGTGGCCCATGGGCTGTACCAGGGTACCCCGCTACCAGCTCTACCTCCCTCTGCCTCTCTCTCCCTCCCCTTTCTCTATCTCTCTCTCTCTTTCACTAAGCAGAAAATGAGTTATGACTTGGACTTGGCGTACGGCCGGCGCAACGCGTCTTCGGGCTCTGCTCTACCTCTCTCTCTCTCTCTATCTTTCTCCTTCTCGTTGAGGTCTCCTCTCTCGCCTCGCCTCGTTTGCATATTTTAGGCCACCGTTTAATTAAAGGTTCCAACAATTTCCGAACATTTGAAACAGGGCACGAGCACGAGGGTCTGTCAAGAGCTCCTCGCCCCAAAGCACTTGAGACTCGGGCCAGATGAAACTGTAGAAACTGTAGAAACTGGAGCTGCGATCCCCAACCACAGTCAGAGCCTGCAGCTTGGGTTGAGCTGAGGCCCTTTGTGCGCTCAAGAACCTGCCAGTCTCGCTTAGTGAAGTAGGCCCCGATCGATGCGTATATCGTGTGATATTTCAAATCAATAACCATAACCATCGCGGGCCTCTAAATAACTCTATTGTGCGGCGCTCGAGTTGATTCTTGGAACTTGGGTGGAAAATATGCGTACTCTCTCGCTTGGATACCGCTGCCGCCGCCGCCGCCGCTGCCACCGCTGCTGCTGCTGCTGCGGGTGTCATCAACTCGACGGCTGTCTGGGTGGCTACACAGCTCAGGCACCCTCTCTCTCTCTCTCTCTCTCTCTCTCTCTCTCTCTTTATCCAACTCATACTTATACTATGATAAGGTGCGTATCTCCCTCTCTTCTCTAGCTATATCGATCGGGCTATTAGCGCTGCTGCCTGTTGTGCGTTTTATTGTCTCTCGCTCGTCCCATAATTTATACGCAGCGACACCTTCGTGTAGTACCCGCAAGAACCGTACCATACCGTACCGAACCGTACCCGAATACCGAAAAGAACTTAAGCTGAACCTGTTTATCACACGCATTAGATCGCAGCCATCAATTCTTCTTCTTCTACAGGTTGCTGTATTTCAGCTGCAGCAGCAGCTGCCGTTGCTGTTGCTGTTGCTGTTGCCGCCACAAGATGCACCTTTATGTTGCAGAGAAAGGGGCAACAAGGGGATCGAGGTGAGTGGCAGGGGTAAGGGGACCCTTTGTTCGCTGCTCTATAAATTCAAGTGGATATCAATAATAAATTTCACTAATTTCTGTCATTCCACTTCGGCGCAGCGCGAGGTTGCTGTTGCCGGTGTTGCTGTTGTTGTTGCTTGTGCCCTTGTTGTTGTCGTTGTGGCTGCTCTTGTTGTTGTTGCTCATGTTGCTGCCTGTAAGTCTGTGTGTTAATGTCTTGCTTTTAACCACTTCATTGTTCGGGCGTCAAAGGTTAAGAGTCTCTCTCGCATGTTGTTGTCCAGCGCGCTGTCGCTTGTCTGCAGCAGCAACAACAACAACAACAACAACAACAACAGCAACAGCAGCGCCGCTAGCAACGCAGCACCGACCTCGCCCTCGCAACCAGCACCGGCACCAGCACCGGCAACGGCACCGCCCCCGCTCCTGTCCCAGCTCCTACCCTGGCCTGGCCAGGGCTGGACGGGGCAACCTCATCGACAGCAACACGAATACTTTGCGCTTTTGTAGTTATTTTTCTTGATTTTTATTATATGGTTTTGTCTTCGTCTTGGCATTGTTGTTTTTGTTGTTGCTGGTGTTGCCCTTATTGCTGTTGCTGTTCATGCTGTTGTTGTTGCTGTTGTTGTTATTTATCTTTGTATTATTTTCATTTTTATACACATCATTTGATTCCATTTCATTTCTCGACTCGGCTGCCGTTGTCGTTGTTGTTCGCCTTTTGCTTAGTTATTGTTGCTGTTGTTGCTGTTACTGTTGTTGTTGTTATTCCTCATAAAACGCCTCAGAATGCAATTGTGTGCTTCGATCTGTTGTCGATGGGTTTTAATGTGTTCGGTTTTTTGTATAGTTGAGCTGCACCACGAGAGAGTTTCATCGGAAAAAGGGTTGAAGAGTGTGCGAGAAAGGACGAATCGAATTGAAATGCAAGGGAAATGATATAGGAAAATGGCTCGCCGCATGTTTTGGTATATAACTCAAGTAAAATAATTGAATTTCAAGCATGCAAAGCTTCAGCTGGATATCTTTGCTTATACTTAATAATATTGTAAAATAATGTACATTTATTATGGGAAAATTATCTAGGAAAATGTTTTAGAATATATTTTAGTACATAACATTAGGGAAATACATAAGCTGTAACTATACAAAGCTTCAGCTGGTATACTTTGATGTTACTTATAATATACTTAACAGTACCATATTTAGTACGACAGAGTTCAGTATTTATTTTCCTCCAAGAAATTGAACGAAAGTAACTGAATTTCAGGTATGCAAAGCTTCAGCTGATTTACTTTGCTGAAACTAAGGAAACACTTAATAATAGCTTAATGATGTAGGAATATGGAATATAATTGAATATAATGTGATTCTAACTGAAGAAAAATTATTCAAATCTTCACTTAGTTCATAAGTTCTTCATCTTTTCATATCTCCTCAACCCACAGAGACAGTTCGTCTCTTGAATCTTCTCTCTCATTCACACCACAGTAGCCAACCATTAGCTCAATTCCTACGCAATTCGCTAGCAATTAATTTGTTCAGCTACAGGAACAATGCTTAGTCAAATCATCTCGTATTATATACACCCCTATATGATCTACAGAGCCGACCGACTGTCTGCCGTAGCGTACCGAATTTCCAACTGGCAAAATGACGAAACATTTTTCCTTTTGATATTTTGTCGGGTCTTCCTACTCCTCCACATCCATTCTTTGACTTCCCTTTCATTTTGGAGGCCATAAACAATGGATTATCTAACCACTTTAACAAAGTGCGTGAAAACACACAAAGCGCAGGCACTTGTAAGGCGACTTCGAATCGACTTTGAAATGGCATGAAAACTCAAGACTCAAGACTGAAGACTCGAGTCTCGAGTCTCGATCGACGATTGTGTCAGTTCATTCTCATTGTCCCCTGGCCCGGGGTTGGGCCCAGCTGGGTCTCGATTACAATGGCAAACAATTAATGCGGCTTATTGTTGTAATCTCTCCGTCTCCC
This sequence comes from Zaprionus ornatus, assembly GCA_018904035.1. Lineage (NCBI taxonomy): Eukaryota > Metazoa > Arthropoda > Insecta > Diptera > Drosophilidae > Zaprionus > Zaprionus ornatus. Next base: position 17,662,599 of record JAEIFZ010000002.1, on the reverse strand, counting down.
CCTCTTCTCTTGCTGCCTTTCTCTCGATTATATAGTGAGAATCGAAGTATTTTTCCAGCCACTCGACAGAAGTCAATTCTAATCGAATTGTTTTTCCAATAAAGGCGACTGATTCCGTGGAATTGCCAGCAAATTGTGGGAAAATGTATCAGGGAGAGTGAGAGAGAGAGAGAGATGAAGGATGCGAGGGTGTGGGAGAGGAACGCGATTCCGTCTTGGATTTTATAATGCCGTAATAAACTGAAACTGCAGCAAAGTGAAAAATTACCTTAGCAGCTCTTAAGCGCAGCCAGTAAAACGTTTAAGTTTTTAGCTCTCGAGACTAATGGCAAACCAATTTGTATACGGTCGCTCGATCCGGAGTCGGGTCGGTCGATCCTCAGCTTTCTTTCATCAAAGAATTTTCGGTGCTTCGCATCGCCATAAACGTGTGTACATATCTCTCTTATGGTATGTATGGTGATTCCTCTCGATTTTTGACTGGGCTTTGGCTCCTCTCTCCCGCTTGATTCGCTTGATTCGGTCGATTCGTTTGGTTCTTCTTGAACTCGACTTGGTAATTTGGTCGTCTGCATGGGATAAGGTAGCATCCGATCCAAGTGCTGTTAACTTTCGCATGTGAAACGTTTACGTGCTGGCATCTGTCGGTCAAGTTGCCCCTCTCCCCTCCCCTCCCCTCTCCTCTCCTCTCAATCTTCCACCCTAACCCGACTTGAAAGAAAGGTCGCTATACGCATTCTTCGCTTTCAAATTACAATATATTATTGTTGTTGTCGAGCGTGGCTTATGGCACCAACTGTTGTTGGTGGAGAAGGTTGTCGGCTGTCGGTTGTCGGTTGTCGGTGCTGCCAAATCCTGAGAAATTTGATTGAAGTTTAAAAGGCTTAAAAGCGCAACCAACTACCAAGTTGGCATTCGTTTTATTGCCGGCATTATCATCGTTTGTTCGCATCCCTTTCGCATCCTCCTGCGAATTTGAATACTTAATTCTCTTTTATTGTAGCCTTTAACTCTTTCGATTTGGTACGAAGGAAAAGGGAGCGAAGAGGGAAGAAGCACAGCAAAAGGTCACAGTGCAAGCGCCTTTAATGTCAGAGAGAGAGGCAGACAGCGACAGAGAGCACTTGCAATTTGATTTAACCAAGTGAGGTTAGCTAAGGAAGTCAGCTTTGAATTGGTTATATAGCGTATAGGTCTGTAAACTGTTCTATACTTTATTGAGACTGGCTATATATGTATATAATATAGATTGATCTGAGTTGAGTGTAGACAAGCTAAGTCAACTTCGATTTGGAATATGAATATATACGATATATACGGTTGCAAAGTCTTGCTCAAGATAGACAGAGAGTATTTGATCTAAGAGGATCTTAACGCTTTTCTTTTCGAACTATTTCTTCTTATGTACAAGAACATATATGTACCACTATATACGCGACGCTAAGGAGTTACAAAACAGAGCTGGATTGATCCCAAAATCAGTTAGTTTCTCAAGGGTTTTCTTCAGCTTTCTACATAGATAAATTCAGACTGTTTCTTCCTTTTCTTTTATCATCACTCTAGAACTATTTCCACAGTTTAATCACTCGAAACCTAACCCCATTAGATATGTCAACTGATTTCCGTTTAAATTCAATCTTTCTACCCCTTTTTGAGGTCTCAATTTCCTCTTTAACAAGCCGCGCTTTGATGTCGTTTAGATCAGATCGCATTTCACAGATACCTTTCCAAATGCCTTTCCACACTTGTCTCTCTCTCTCTCTCTCTCTCCGTACTCCCCCTCTCTCTCTCTTCTCTTCGCGGCACTTGTATCCTGAGCCCTCCCAAAAACTATGCCATGCATGGTTCTGCTTTGTTTCTGTTTTTCTTTTTGGATCTTCTGTTGCTTTTCCCGACCGCGATTGATTTATGCGCACCTCCACATGAGCCTATATATCACGGGGCCGCTTGTACTGTACGCTATATCTCACATCCGTATCCATCAGCCATGAAATATTGCGGCTCCTACTCGCTCTCTCCCTCTCGCTCGCTCGCTCTCTCTCTCTCTCTCTTTCTCGCTTTTACATAGTCTATCTGTCTCTCTTGCCCATTTGATGGCTCCCCCACCTGGCACGATAAATTCCACGCCCGATATTATCGTCGGGGCCACACAATGGCAAAAGCCGATACAAAATTTATAGCCCACCCGGGCCCATAGACATCATCGACAACATGGACCCGTTGAAATGATATGAGACTAGTTGGATGCCCCGTCCCTTGCCTGCCCTGCCTCCCCACTGGATATCATCTCCTCTCATCTACATTTAAGTTTTGTTCTGTTCTGCTCTTTCAGTTCTTGTGGCTTTGATGGTCAATTAAAATGGGTTATTATGGGAGGTGCGATATAACTACGATATGGTCAGATATATATGTATGCTATATATGCGGGGTATGGCGTTTAGAAATCTGTTTCTGTTTCGGTCTCTGTTTCGGTTTCTGTTTTTGTACTCCATAAAATACCGTTCGTTTACGAGCCTTATGACATACTATACGCATAAACCTTTTCGATTCTCTATTGTTGGGCCCGGCCTGGGGCTCATTAAACTATAAAAGAAGCTGAAGAAGTTGAAGAGGTTGAAGTTGTTGTTGTTGTTGTCATTTCACAGGTGTGTGCGAAGGAGTCGCAGTTGGCATCAATAAAGTGGTTAAGTGCCTCGTGCAACGCTCCCTTGGTAGCCAAAATGCTCCAAGTTGCAAGTTGCGTGTTCCGACTGAAGACAGAGAGAGAGATAGAGAGGGAGCCGGGCGCATTGTATGGTCACTCTAAAATGCCGTCCATCAGTACAGCAGCAGCGGCAGCCGCATCGTCATCATCAGCTAAATGAAATGATTGAAGCCGAATTGAAGTCTTTAGTCAGCTTGCAACACGCAAGGCAACAATTGGCTCCGTCTGCGTCTCCAACTGATAAGCTGTCAATGGCTGGCATAGCAGAGGGGTGAGGAGAGGAAAGGGCAGAGAGGGGGTTGCTGGGGTCTCTCAGCTCTTGGTCTGGTCACTCTGGTCGCGTTCATTAATCACAACATGTTGCAAATTTCTTTGGAAGCCGCTGCACGATTTGCATGCACAAATTGCACATACGCCGCGTTGACCTCGCCCTCGCTTCAGTCCAGCGGCCTGTGTATAATAATGCAATATCACTAATTTATTTATGTTCCTGCTGTGTGGTGGCGAAGCTGCGCTTCGATTTGCAGTTCTGCTCCTCCTCCCCCCCCCGCTCACTCCCTTTCCTTGTGTTGTTGCTGTTGCTGTTGCTGTTGCTGCTGCTGTTGCTGCTGAGTGGAATGTGCAACGTCATTATTTTTATGATTGTTCAGGTATTCAAAATGTGTGCTCGCTCTCTCGTTGCTGCTTTATGAACTCCGCTCCGATCTCTGCCTGGATCCATCTACATCTACAGCGACTATACAATATTTTCTTTAGTCAATCGAAGTTGTCGATGTGACTTTTATATGCCACTCAATCTGCTGTTGCTGTTGTCCATGTTGTTGCTGTTTCGATCTTCTTGTTGTTGTTGCTCTTGTTGTTGTTGCTGTTGTTGTTGTTGTTGTCTATCAGCGGTGCGGGTGTTAAAGACCACTGAAGACAATTGTTATTTTTAATATCATTGTTGGCACATTGCTGTTATTGTTGTTGAGAGCATTCACTGTAAAACCCATACAACATCAACACACTCACACTCACAGACACACACTCACACACATACTGGCAACACACCGAGCACTCAGTCACACTTGGACTCGCTGAGTCCAAGTCGCGTCTGGCGATTGTTATTGTAAGCCATGTCTAGTGATATGATTTCATATTGTGCTTTGCAGCTTTTTTTTCAGAGACTTTCAGAGGAGGCCGCCGACGCCGACGCAACCGTCATCGCCAACGTTGTTGCTGTAGCCCTTGCATTGCTGTTGTTGTTGTTACTGTTGTTGCTTAGCGGAATCAATGTGGAAGTCGAGCCAAGCCTCAGCCTCTTTTGGGCTCAGGCTCAAGATCGGCGACTCTGCGCGCTTGCTGGCAATGAGAAAATAATTGACATGATCCAAAAATATATTGATAAAATATTGAATAAAAGAGATGAAGAGATTTGCGTATAAAGGATTTGGAACTAAATATTATAACTAAATACTATTATAATATATATTATTTTACAGTATTTTACTTTCTTTTTTTGCTGATCTTATTTGGTTAGACCTTTAAGACCTCGAGCCGGCAAATCAAACAAATTTTCTAATATTCATAATTTATTAATAAATCCCGATCTTAGTTTGGTTAACAGCTTAAATGGTCTTTACGAAAATGCCCCTTAGAAGTTCTAAAAACAAGGTCAGAACTTTTAACTCTTTGAACTCATATAATTTTCCTATATTTGATAACTTTAGTAAAGATAACAATCCTTAACTTAATCGTCAAAGTCTTCAAAATATGATCTTAACTTAACGCTATGCATGTCATTTTACAAGATATCATAACCAAACTATGCACATTAGATTTTTATGATAAATATAAAATGTTGATTAAATTTCATGAAAATCGAACAACTATTGTATAACATAAATTATAGCTGAGTTAGGCTTAATCGGCTTTTTATGAAATTCTGCATTGTTTTTATGAATCAATCACACTTTATTAGAGTCAATTAAATTACGACGTAGTGTATATATTGTTTTCAAATCTGCTGTATATATAATTGAAGCAGGTTCGTAATGATCTTTCAGGGTCAAGTGCGCTCAACTCCAGCTACACCAATAATATAATAAAGTAATTATCTGTTGATGATTTTTGGAAGTATGCAAATAACAGCAGATTAAATGGAATATTGATTAATAATTAAGTGTAAGATATATTTGAATGGACGGTATTATCAAAGCACATAATAAAATATATCTCTGAAAGCTTTTGCTTTGCTATTCAAATGCAAAAGGCGATTAAAGTAAATTCTTTATGCGAACACGAACGAAATTGTTTAAAATTTAAAAAGGCATTTAAGTTTGTATTTTATTTTTATGTGCGGATCAAACAACTTGAAGTCGTATACCATATCAAAGTCACTGGGTGGGCCTATCTTCGGTCTGCGATCTGTCTCTCCCTCACTGGGAACGCGTTAAAATTGTCAGCTAATCGTCGACACTTCATTGTCACAGCCATTAAATCGTTAAAGTCAGTCTCAATAGAGAGGGGGAGAAGGGAGAGAGGAAGAGGTTCCTGCCTCTAAAACAAATGCTTAGATCGTTTGGTTATGCAAATCAAAGTCGGACTACACGAGAAGATTTGATGGAGACCACCCAAAATAGTGTTGAGCCAAGAGCAATTTGCATTTGCAGCGTCATCGAGGGAGCATCAAGTGATCATCGTCATCATCATCGCGAGGGATCAACTCTCATTCTCAGCTCCATTTTTGTTCAGTGTCTAATTAATTGTTTGTTGATTTAGTCGAACGCCTTCTCTCCTTCTTGTCGTCGTTGTTATATCCGCTACTTATAGAATAGAGGGGTACTACAACTTTATGTCAATCGAAAATGTGTTATATGAGTTGATTTAACCACATCTGTCTGTATGAACACCTTTATCTCGGAGATTATAAGACCTAGGACTACCAGATTTGTTGACAATATATCTTATTGTTGCACTTAGATAAAGTTTATTGAAGAAATTGGCCATGCCCCTGTAAATCGATAAAAATGGAATAACAAGCGCGGTTTTGATGCTAGCATGTTCATTTCTGGTGTGCACAGTAATTATTATCATCCAAATGATTCCTGATTGACGATCAGCTGAGTATCGGGTATAAAAGAGTCGAGCACACACTCGACTGTGGCCTTCTTACTTGTTTCTTTTAACAACAACAATAAAAATCGCTGAAATTCAGTAATCAAAAAAAATTTAGACATTCTGTCGGTCCCTGAGCTGATAAACCCGAGACGAGGCAATGAAACTGCCCACACAGACGACAAGACACAAAGTGGCAAGGCATGCTGATGATGATGATGATGATGATGCTGGTTGCTGGTTGCTGTAACTTGTGTCCCTACCTACCTACCCCTATAAGATGCCCCCGTCCCCAACCCATCTCTGACTACCTTCTTCGACCACAATTATCAAGTGTGAAAACCAGCGAATAACAAATTAAGCGAGTGATACCACGTCAACTTCAGAGTTCGACTCCAGCTTGGACTTCGACTTGGACTTGGCTGCGATATTGAATGCACACACACACACACCCATACACAAGCCACACAGAGTGTTCACACACACATACACACACATATACAGAGCGAGGCACTACTCCGATATCAGTTTTATGGGTGGCCCACATGTCGAGGGCCATAAAGTAGAAAATTATCACCTTTTAAATTGAAGAATCCAAACAAATTGAAACGGATATCGTGTTTAAGTGCTATCGACATCACTTCTATTAGTGTGTCCCGAGACTGGGAACAGACCACAAGCGAGGGGACAGTGGCCAGTGACATTCAAGCCGCGCTTACATGACGCTCCTTAACGGCTCCAACCCTCGATGCAGCGTTGCCTGCACCTCCTGTTCCTGCCAAGCCAATTAAACAGAGTGCGGCGAGAGAGGAAGGCAGAGAGTGGGGTGTAGGAAGGGGGGGGACTGTGTATAGAGGAGAGTAGGGGGTAACTGGGAACAGCTCTGGCAACCGCAGCAAAAATTGCGTGGGCTTTGGTGAACCTGGCAACGTGATCGTCTGCGGTTTCTGTCTACCTCCCTCCCTGCCTCTCTCTCTCCCTCCCTCTCAGGCCCATTAGCCAAAAGGTGTAGGTTGTATCTACTGTATCTGTGTGTGTGTGTGTGTGTGTGTGTGTGTGTGCGGGGCATCAAATTCGCAGCAGGATGCGTACGATATTTGATTTGCGGGACAGCTAGGGACACTTGCCGCATGTGGCAATTACGGCTGCATTACGTGGCCAGTTGACAGTTTTGTGACTGCTCTCGGTGCCCGCTTGATATCGAGCAGGGTCCCTAATTGAACTACCACCAACACTACCAACTACCACCTGCCTGCCTGCCTGCTTGCCTGCTTGCCTGCCTCACTGACCGCCTGTCTGCCTCATGGCCTGCTCCTTGGCCAGGCCAGCGTCCTCGATCTGTGATCGGCAGCCAGACCCGTGGCCATGGGTCGTCGGGGCAGAGCGGACAGAAAGACAGACGGGCAGGCGGACAGAGTCTGCCAGGCAGAGAGCGACCACTGCATCGTGGTAGCTCCCCTCCCCCTGCCCCCGCCTCTTGGTGCTTCTGCCTCCGCCTTGGTCAGCCATAAATGCGCGCTCCGTGGGAAATGGCGTGTGCCCTCGAGCGTGTGCCGACCAATTTGACTCCTCGCGAACTGCAAAATACGAAGGTAATAATTCACAAAAAAATATTTGTAGAAACTTGCATGGGAACAATCGCGTTGGACGTTGATTTCTCGAAAAGCGTTCGGCTTCAGCTTCAGCTTCAGCTGCAGCATCAGCATCGGCCCCTGCTTCAGCCTCCGCTTCAGCTGCAGCTTCAGTTCGAACAGCCTCCACAAGCGACTCCGAACTTCATGTAAGACTCGCTCTGGACATGATTTCGTTCGTTTGTATGTGTGTGAGTGAGTCCACTATACGAGTATGTGTGTGTGTTGGCTGCTCATTTTATCAGGCCAGGGCTGCATCACGCGCACTACGAAGGTGGAGTCAGCTTTTTGGGGCGTGCATCTACAAGGAACCAAAGGAATACGCTTTTTCTTAAGTCTAAGTTTGAGAGGTATAGGAATATATGTATATAGTTTAAATTAACTTTAATATTTTAAATGTGTATATATTCCCATATTTAATTAAACTAAAATATTATATAAATTGTATAATATATTTAAAAAAAATATAAAAAACATTTGCTTTAAATAAAATTACAAAGGAGAGATATATGAAAATATAGAAATTTTTTTTTTCGTAAGTCATTAATTTTTAATGATTTTTGGACTTCAATTAAAAAAAAAAAAACTACAATTTAAATGCATTTTGCTTATGTTATTCTTATGTTAAATTCTAAGAAATGTTTAAGGCTACAAATAAAAAATTTATACTGCCCAAAATCTTCTTTTAATTATATTTTTAGCCAACTGTAATTATTATATCGTTTTATTTATAAGCAAAGCGTACCATATCATTATTATAACTACTTTTTATAGAATTTATAATATGATAGTACAGTATAATGTGATACAGTATGATAACTGTAGAATGTGTCACATCATATAATATAGTATCAAATAATATCGTATCATATTATATTATAAAAGCGAAGTTTCTAAGTCTGCTTGATCGCATTATTTCAATTGCGATATTAAGTTTAATATATAATAACAAGAATTTCAAGTGTTATTCATATTATATCGTATGTAATATGTATTGTACGGAGTATTTATCATTATACCGTCTTTAATATATACATCTATATAAATATATATTATATAAGGTTCCTATCTAAAGCCTATCATCGTTTATGAATGTTATCAAATACTTTTGACTTTAACATTGAGAACTCCCAAACCAAATCGATTATGAAGAATTTAAAACTATGATATCATTATTATATCAACCTCTGTACAATCAAAGCAATTTAGAACTATCATAATTATTGTTAACCTATTTTGAAGAACAGTTTCCATTTCCCTTACAATCCTTTCTAAAATTCCACATAACCTTAAACTTTCCGTTGTTATGAAAGTTGTTTCTTCTGTGTTTGACTCCTTAATCGCATTCTTAATTCCTTATAATCTTCTTTTCAAAATGCATTCTTCATCCCTTGCAGGTTTTTATTCAATTATCATCGTTTTATTATATTTATTTTAACATTTTATTTTGCGAAAAGTTTCCACATTCCACACACGATGTGCGTCTTTCTTTGGGCCCTGCTTCTGCAACCGTCGAACAGCCTCTGCGACTACCAAAAAAAAAAAAAAAAAAAAAAAAAAAAGAGCAGGGCCAAAAGCTCATTGCGGGGCAGCGCTCAACACGCCCCCGTTTATGTCCCGAAACTGCCCGCCCCCCTGTCTACCTGCGCTGTCCTCCCGCTTCCCCTATTCCCTCCCCCGCCCGCCTACGCCTTGCCCTATGCCTGCCACTGACTAAGTGCGAATCTGTGGCGCAATCAGTTGCCAAGTTTCGACATCGACGTCGACTGCGACTGCGACGTTGACTGCGATGCTCACTGCGACTGCGACTGCAAGTTGGCATAGTTTCTGAATTTATTTCGAGGAGTAACCAAGCAACTGGTCGGGTCACGTCGGCTGCTGCTGCTGCTGCTGCTGATGATGATGATGGCGGTGCTGCCTCACAGTTGCTGCCCCACAGTTGCTGCCACAGTTGCGGCTGCCGTTGAGGCAGGCAGCGAGTAGGTGGATCGTACGTTTGCTTACTAACTGCCGTGGTCAAAATGTTTATCAACTTTAATATTAAATTGTTGCCTGGACCCGACTCCCCCTTCCCCTTGCTCCCCTTGCCTCCCTTCCCCCTCTCTTTCCACTCTGCCAAACTGGCTGGCAACCGCGCACCGCCCGCAATTGCCGGCAGAGAGTGAGTGAGAGAGAGAGAGAGAGAGACCCGACTGACCACTCCGAGGCGACTGAGCTAGTCTACCCCCTCTCTACTCCCTCGCCCCCTGCCTCTCTGGCTGTGCAACCCCGCCCCAATGGCAAAGCCGAAGCCGTGCTCCGCGTGCAGCTTTCGTGCTGCACATGGCCGGAGGCCAAATTTGTCGCACGTTGAGTATTTTTAAACCATGAGAAAATCCTTTGGCGCTAATAGCCCGAATTCCTTGTGCTTAACATAAAAATCGCCTCATGCTGCAGTGCATCATGCAACATGGGACGCGAAATTAGAGTGAGGGTGCAGCGCGAGGTGGGGAAGAGGGGGGAGCTGTTCCAGCTACGCGTGGTGCGATGGAGCGATGGCGTTGCATAGCTTTTATTGCCTCTTGCTGTTGCAACTTGCAGTTGTTGTGATTGTTATAGTTGTTGTTATTGTTGCAGTTGTTGCCCCTCTCGTTGCAGTTGTTATTGTTATTGTTGCACTGTGCCTCATAATCATGTGAAAATGCGCAATGCTTCTAAGTTGCAACTAAGCCAAGAATGAGGGGGACGGAGAGAGTGAGAGAGAGAGCACAGCTGCTTGGCTCCTTCTCGATCAGCCTCTCTCACTCTCGCCAGCTTGATGTGATGTCTAACTAATTTATGCATTAACTTGCCACCGCGGGGCACGTTGCCAACTGCCGTTGTGGCAAGTGATTTCCTAGTGGAAATTATATTAGAATTTTCGTGCGGCCAAGAAAGGATTGACGTGATACCATCGGTGTGAAAGTACGGAATTGAAATGGACCCAAGTGAAGTTAACATATATTTAAAGAAAATTGAATAAGTTTATTTGTGAATATTATGAATACCAGAAGAGTTAAACAAATGGTTATAAAATATATAACTAATATAATTGAACCATATAAATCATTGCCTAAGAATGAAATAATAAAAAATAACATATATAAAAAGAAAATTAAGATTCTTCGTTTAATATTCGTTAAATTAATTTAAATTTAATAAAATGTTCCTTATTATTAAGGTTAAATACTTAAAGAAAAAGTGTTTTTGTTGTTATTAATGGAAGAATTAACTAGGCATTAATGATAATTGAGGCTCTAACTATGATACGATAATAATACAAATGTACTATGTACATTCATATATCTAGTAAATAATTACCATTATAATTATTATTATATTTTATTGCCTCAAATTCTGGTAATTGTTATTTGGAAAGAAAGTTAAGGTAACTGTGTCTTAATTCAAATCTAAAAAACATATTTTGTATATTTAGAATGACAAATTGTAAGAATTTTGAATGTATTCTATTTTTTATTCAGAATAGTCATTATATTTGCTTTTTTATTATTATTTATATTTCTTAGGAATAAATTGTATAGTATAAAGTTGTAGCTTTGCTCTTCAACATGTCCTGGATAATGTATGTATGTACAATAGATTGTATAAATTTTGAGCATTTCATAATATTTCCAGTGCCATCACGACGGTCTCGGTTGTCCCTGTGTAAAACTTTATTTTGCTAGAATAAAAGTCTGATGCATTTTTGTACTCAGCAAATGTATTTAATTGTGTTGGATAAATTGAATTGTCATCATAAATGTCCATCAAAAACCTTTCATTGATGAGTAGCTAAGGCCCCTGGCAGTTGGAAGCCATTGTGTACCACAGACTTGGCACACAAATAGCTGCAGTCCTGCATATTTCTTGTTCAAACTTCTCCAAAACTTCCTTTAACTATAAGAAAGCAATTAATGATTAATTTTTAGGGTTCAAAGCCTTACTTTATATATAAGATATTCATAAAGAACTTATTTCTAAATATTTATCATAAATACTGTCAATTATTTATTATTTGTCAACTTATTTCTATATTCAAAGGACTCTTTGAAGCTGTTGAGAATCTCAACTCAATCAACTGAGATAATACTTTCAAATTAAGTGGACTTATGCGCTATGGATATCATAAATTATTCGCATTTTAACTTTCTGGCTATATCCCATTTCCAGTTTCCTCTTCAAGTCTCTCTCTCTCTCATTTCCCCTGCCTCTCCTTATCTCTTTCTCATTCTCTCTTTTGCTGACTGTCTCCTTTCGCAATCCATTATCGAATTTCAGTCTAAGCTCAACTTTACACTCAATTTGGCAGATTTTCAACGCTGTTTACAAATTTCTCAAGGTGTTCGCCGATAATTAGCATATGCCACACGATGTTAATGATCTCTCGCTCAGTCCGGCATCCAAGGGGATCCATCCGGCGACACACAGAAGTGCACAGACAAATGCCAGAATTGTTGTTAACAAATTAACGTAGAAAGCGCAACGAACCCGAACTCGAACCCAAACGCGAGTCGATTCCAACTTGGAGTTGAAGATGCAGATGGAGTCGGGTTGGGAGTCGGGGTTGGAGTCGGAGTCGGAGTCGTAGCCCCGACGCAGCGGGAATGACGTCGGCACCGCGTCACCCACCCAAAAAGCCAAAATGCCAAAGCGCTGTCGATGCGTTGATGACGCTGACGTTGATGCCAGGGGACACCCCGGTGCGCAGAACCAGAACCACAACCAGACCCAGTCTCAGACCCAGACCCAGACCCAATAAGACCCATACCCATGCGAGAGTTTCCCAGTTCCCAGTTGAGCTGAGCCAGGTTCGTCTGCCTGTGCATGTCAGAGGCTTGTAAACGTGAATAAACATAATTTGTAGGCACGTACTGCGGCAAACGCCAACGCCAATGAGCACAGGAGGTGCCCCGAAGGGGAGGGGGAGGGGAACGGGTAGCTAGGTGGGGGAAGAAGCATGAGGTGCAGTGGGAGGAGTGGGAGAGTGCAGTCTGGGAGGCAGCTGGGCACAGACAACGCGGACATATGTAAATGTCAGGGCGTTAAATCGGTGCATAGAAGATGATGCTGAGCTGCAAGTAACACTGAGAGAAAAACTAGACGAATTTCCGGATTATACAGAAGTTCAAGATAGAGAAACGTGGTTTATGATAGAATAAGTAATAAAAAGAAATTAGATTAGGTGAAAAGATTTATGGAAATGGTAACAATGGTTAACAATACTAAAATATATTGTTTGCAGTGTATAAATTGATTGTTCATTCTTAACTGTATATAATAATGCAGATAAACGCAAAATTGAATTAAAACAAATATATTAATAATAATAATAATAAATACAATAATTGAGAGGTTTTTCTTTTCCAGTGTACTTAACTTACCAAAGATAAACTTGAGAGTTTACATTCTAATTAAGTTAGAATTATTATAAATAAATTAAAATAATATATTCACTGTATATTCTTTACACTCCTAAATTATTTAATTTAACATTAGACATTAATTAATGTATCGTTTTAAAATCAGGTGACTGCTCATATTCGACTTTAATATAAAATATTACTGTGCTTGAAAAATACATTAAAATATAAATTATTTTATTAATTTCGTAATGTTTCAAGGTAAAAACTCACAAAAAGTGTAAGAGAAATGTTTTTAAAAAGAATTTATACATTCTGAATATATAAAGTGAATAAAAATAAAGCATAAGGTTTCTAATATTAAAAATAAAATTGTTATTCAATAAAAACATATTTTTCTCAGTGTATAAGAACATAACGGACACTATTTAAAAATAAACTACTACTAAATCAGTGAACGATAACATAATTTAATAAATTAAACTACATTTCCCAATTCAAATAAGAGAAAGTGTTTCCGAAATTTCTCTCAGTGCACTCTCCTCGCTCCCTCACTCCCGACAACCTGATGTACTACAGCCAAATACACTGCTAACCGTTTATGCGCATGAAATATCGTTTGCCATAGCGCATGATCATTGTTCGGCAAACCTCGAGCCCAGTAAATGCCCCCCCCTTCTACCTACTCCCCCTCAGGAGGGGTGGGGGGTATGTGTGCGTGCACGTGTGTAGGTGTGCGAGAAGCCAAAGAGAAAGATTCACATTCTTATGATTAATGATGTGGAGGCATTCCCGCCAAGTCGACTGAGTCCGCATCGTCGGCTGTGGCACAAGGAATTTCAACATCGAGCACTTTGTGTGCCCAGATACAAATCGTTATTACACATTAAATGTTCCCAGTGAGTGGTTAATCAACAGCCACGACAGGTAGAGGGAGAGGAGGAGAGTGGAGCAGGAGGGGGGGGAGAGAAACAGCTACAGGGTCAGCTACGTTGCGCGGGTGTTGTTTGTTGCTGGCAGCGAGTAAATCAATTGAAAATAATTTGTTACTTTTAATAATAAGTGAAAGAATCAGCGGGGGAGGTGTAGGCAAAGACGAAAGAGAGAGAGAGAGAGAATAGAGGCAGTGAGCGAGGGGAGTGCGAGGCAGGAGGGGGCACAGCTTGTAATTGATCATGTGCTGTGGGAGATGCCAAGAAATAAACAAACAACATTGCGCGGCTTTGACTTCAACTTCGACTTCGACTGTGCCATAATCGATGAAATCAATCGATCAACGAGCTAAAGCAGACGAGTTGAGAAAGAGAAAACGAGAGACAGAGACAGGTGAGAGGCAGCAGGAGGGACAGGAGCAGGAATATGCATCAAAAGGAGCTCAAAACATCAGTGCTGTCAATCTTTTTTAACGGAAAGTGATGCAAAAAAAGCTAATATTTTATTTGGAATATATTAAAACAAGAAATTAATCAGATATATATATTCCAGGCACTGGAAATACTTTAAACTCTATAATATACTCTAATAATAGATGAATTTCTTAAGAAAAAGCATTTTCAAAAGTTAAAAATATCTGTAAAATCGGAAATAAATTAGAATTTTAGCTTCCCACAATCTTTAATGTTTAGATATCAATCAAAGCCAGATTCATAATTTATCAATCTATTCTATAAAAAAATTTCTAAGATAAATCTTAAAAAGATTAAAGATATTGAATTACAAAATTTTGCAATTTTCGATTATTAAATTATATTTTAAATCAAGTTCTAAGAAAAATATTTTCTATACCGAAGAAAAACAGAAACATTTCAACTTCTTCTGTAATATATATACAATATTTCAGCTTCTCTCTATTTCCAAATTTAATAAGAGCCAGATTTTAAATTCTATATTAGTAATTAATTAGATATAACTATACATATTTGTAAAAGTGAGTATTTGAATTAGAAATGGTCTGAAAAATTGTGTTTTTTTTAAATTTTAAATAATGTTTAAAAAATAATGATTATAATACTCAAATAAATTAGAAAAATTTCAATTTCCTTTGTAAAGAATTTCTGAATTTCCACTTTCTATAATTTATAAATTTTTCTAGCAGTTATGCTACAAAATAAAGCCAGATTTGGCGTGGAAAAGGCAGAATCGCTCGCACTGGCAACTGGATCCGCATTGTTTTCACTCTCTCTCTATCTCCTTATGAACTTGACTGATGAGAGGATGCCGCTGTGGTGGGTCCCGAAAACAATATGAATCACAGTCCAGGCCAGTCGTCTGTTTCCATTTCATCAATGTCTCGAGCTTCCTTTCAAAGCTTTCTTACGCTGAAGCGCCACATGTCGTCGTCATTGTGGATTTCCTTGTAACTGAACAAAAGATATAAATTTTGTGTTTATTGTCCTCGCCTCGCCTCGCATCGCGTCGCTATAATGTCTTATTTATATCGGATTATGGCTATCACACCATTTTCAAGTGTGCCCAGCTCTCCAGCAAGTTGTGACCACCATCGGCGTCGGGCGTCAACGCCAACGGGCGCATTAAAATGTCAAAGAAAGACAGAGAGAGAGAGGGAAAGGGAGAGGGAGAGAGAGAGAGAGATGGAGAGACGGGCAGGGGGATTACAAAATAAAGAAAAGAATACGAGACAAGTGAAAAGCGATACAAACAAAAGAGTTGTTGCCTCAAGACACGGACTGGGAATGGGAGAGAAGGAGGAGGAGGAGTAGGTTGCCAACAAGTTCGAGCTGTCTTTATCGCTTGCTTCTTTTTGTCTTTTGCTGGCCACAACAACAGACTGGACACAGTAAGATAGTGAGGGAGAGAGAGGCACAAAGAGAGAGACAGAGTTTGAGATGGAGACGGAGACGGAGACATAGAACGCCTTGGGGACACAAGGTGCGGGTCGTCCCTCGTTCTTCTTCTCGGCTTGGGTAATTCAATTAAGTTCTCAATAAGTGCTTGGCTTACACACGATATGCTCTGGTATTAGAGGAAGGGGAAAGCGAGGGGGAAGGGGGGAATAGAGACCTCCCTAGTTAGTTTACAATAAAATTGATCGCTCTTTTAGCTGCGGCATTTTCGATACTGATTTGTGCCCAGCGATAAATTCAGCAACTAATTGACAGTCCCTTGTCAGGGTCGAGGTTTCGATTTCCCCACTCTCAGTTGCAGTCCCGATCCCAATCCCAATTCCAATCCCAATCCCAGTTAGGTCTCGAGTCTAGTGTCTCGGGTCTAGGTGTCAATTAATGCCCGTGCGCACTGATTGAGAGCCCACGATAAGCAGCACACGCAGCACGCAGCGATTAAATTGTTAGACCAATTCCAATTCGTATTGTTCGGGTTCAAGTAGAGGCCCCTGTATATATTTAAAACACCTTTTTAGGCAAAACAAAAGTGTCAAAATAGTGGATAGATAGTGCCACAGGGATTGGAAGAGGGCAATAAAATGCTGTGTGGAACACCCAGAAGAGACATTCAAGAAGTAACAGTACCCAGCTGAGTAAGAGATACTTCAACTATCTTCAGTCTCACTATCTCTATCTCTAGGTGTGTGTGTGTGTGTGAGTTTGTATGCGAGACTTGTCTGCTAAGTAAGAACGCGTGTAGTGCAATTAGGGAACGACAACAATGTCGCCTTGTGTCATCTGCAACTACCGTGCAACGCTGTGGGAAAGGCTTGAGTGGCACTCAGAGTATGTTGTACTAGTTGAAAGTTTTCTCAACACTATAAATGATATATAAGTTACCTATTGACTGTTAAATACTCTACAGCAGGTAGTATACCTTGCAGGAGATCTTTATATTAGTTACTCTACTTGATATTGGAGAATGCAATGTAAGCATAAAATTGGATATTTTGAAAGGTGTAAGAAATGCACAAAACAAATAAACAAATGCGGCATGAGAAGGAAATTCATTAGAGAACTCTCTAAATATATTTTTAGACTCAAAATAATAAAAGACCTAATTGAAAATTCTTCAAGAATTTGCTTCATTAAATATATTGATAAAATAACAAAAAGTAGTCAAAAAAAAGTTTAAGGTTATGTGGTTCTTCAAACATTTGAAGAATATATACGAGTATTATATGCTCTTCTTGGTTATTGTATTAAGTGAATGTGAAGTGAAATTTTGAAAGAGTTTAGACACTTCCAAGCTGCAATTACCTTTTCAGGAAAAAAATATTTTGATTTTTCGTATATATTCTTTTTTTAGATCAGCAGTACAGTTCCGAAAATGGTTAAAACCGGCAAATCATATAATAAAATCGATTTAAAAGCAAATCTATAACAAAATAAAATTGTTAATTTAATTCAAATGATTTTCGGCACTGTTATGTATATTGCAAACGATGGTTCTATTGTCGGTTCATGGCAAGGGATTCTCTTGAACCAAATTCTAAAAATATGAAAGTCAAATAACATTTTATTCATATTCAGAAATAGAACTCGTTCCAAACAAACACCAATTGATTCTTTACAAAGTTATGGGAACTAAAGGAATAAATAGCCATAATATTTGCTACGTATTGCAACACTGTAATGAAATCAAACATAATACTATAATTATACGATACACTATAGCATATGAATCAATCAATTCTAATAGTTAGATATTCAAAGTGTCAGACCTAGTCTGATGCTGATGGACAGCTAATTACAAGCTCACTCATAGAACATCACATCCGTTAGCTGTGATTAATTAACTATATATTACTTATGGTGTTTAGTAGCTTCCTCATCGAATTACACAAATGACTAACAGTTCAATTAAAATGCAAATCGAGGTAGTTCAAACTGAAAGTAATTAATAAGAAATGAAATGAGTGAAATGAGAGGCTATGATGAGGTCGAAGTAGGGAGAGGCCAAGCATGGAGGGAGAGTGAGAGCAGTAGGTATAGGGTAAGCAGAGGGAGAGTGAGAGGAGTTGGGTAACTGGGGTTGATTGTCATTGCAAAAGGCGTCGGCAGATCAAATGCGATTGCGAGGCGAGCTGAGGGCGCTGACAGCCGTAGACAATGTCGACAATTATCGGAGACAAGTTTTGGGCTTGGCCCACTTCAGCAACAAGTTAAGAAGGGGGGGGAGTTTGACAGTGAGAGTGGCAGCTAGAGGGGGATCAGGAGGAGCCAGTTTGGAGAAGTTTCAAATGGGTAAGAGGAGATGCTGTCATCATAATCAACGCACTCTCAGCCTCACTCCCCGTCGCACTGTCGTTGATTGTGATCAATGCGTGCTGCGGCACTTGAGGCGTGCTGCGTGTGGCACTTGTAAGTGGCACACACAATCACACACACACACACGCAGACACACAGGCAAACTGCCTATTAGAAAAT
The DNA here is from genome assembly GCA_018904035.1 of Zaprionus ornatus. NCBI lineage: Eukaryota > Metazoa > Arthropoda > Insecta > Diptera > Drosophilidae > Zaprionus > Zaprionus ornatus. The sequence continues at coordinate 17,644,457 of JAEIFZ010000002.1, read as the reverse complement.
GGCGTCGCTTGTTGATTATTGAATGGCGGCAAATCGATTTGCAACGTTTTAATTGCCGCTCAAATTGAGCCAAGAGGCAACTTCATTTCACTTCACTTCCATGCTCGCCTGGGTGGTCATGTGGCAAGGCCACTTGGAGAGTGCGAACGTGCCCCGTAGGCAACTCTGGCTACCCCGGGGTAGCCTGGCCATCCTGGCAAATGGCTCACTTTTGGCAGACGTTGCCTGGCAGTGCCTGCGCCTGCTGCTTAATCAGGGACAGGAACAGGGGCAGCAGCAGCATCCCTAGAGGCAGAGGCAGAGGCAGGGGTAGGGGCAGGGGCAGTTGCAACAAGGAACTGTGCAGATGCCACCCTAGTTGCGGAACCGATGCGTTTAATTGTGGCCTAAAAACGACACACACAACTCACGCACACACACACACACGGGCAGTGTCAATATATCCATCAAACTCAGAGGATAAGGCCGTCCTTGTCTGCTCTGCTCTAGCTGTCTCGCCCGCCCGCTGTGACTTTCACAAAATATTTTGGTTGTACGCAGTGCGGATTCGTGCAATTATGGCCAATACACACACACAAACACACACACAGGCACATCCTGGCTTTGTCTCCTGCGGCGAACTGTTGCCAAAACACACACTGTGCGAGTGTGCGAGTGTGTGTGTGTGTGAGTGTGTGTGCAACAAGTTCTACGGTTGACCAGAAGATAAGTCCGCTGTCTTGGCCAACCCACCACACACTGGCTAGCATAGACCAGATCCGACTGGGCGTGGCAGGAGGGCGCGTCCCGCAGACGTGCCCACCTAGGACGCCACAGCTGAGCGAGAGGACATCTCTATACACAGATACCCTGTAGATATGCCACGCAAAATACCTTTGCATTTTGCATGTCACACTCAGTTTGACAGGGTCAATAGGGTACGGGTTGGGGGTCTTGACCCAAAATCAATTGTACATGCACATAATGGTCGGTGTCATCGAGCGGCATCGAAGAAAATTGAGAAAATTGAGTCGGTAAATGAGCAAATCAACTCGAGGCAGCTGTGGCAGTGTTACCTTCAGCAATACCGACTTTTTGTGGCCATGCGGGCAGCGAGAAAGAAAAGGACTTCAGCATAGTTAGCCAGATATGTATCACACATATATCCCTGAGTTCCTGGTAATGCGCGTGCTAATAGCAATGAAATTGGGAACCCAAACAATGCCAAATGTCAATTGTCTTTGGTCTCGCTTTTGGCACGTTCCTAACCACTGTGCCTAGAGTTTTCTATGAACTAGACTACCAGACTGTTCCACACTATTGTACGACCACACCCCGACATGGAAGCAAGAAAACAAAAACGATATACGAACATCAAATTCAAGAGTTATCATAAATTAGACGCTGCGACAGTTTCCTTTTCGGGTAACTTGAAAATTAATAGACGCTTTCAAAATATGAAACGATTTGAGTTATGCATAAACAATAAACAAACCAATAAACAATGCAAACAAAGTATATTCCATATATATAGCATACAAACATCTCTAGGTGGGTGAGCCTCGTATATCGTTTATCGTTCTTGGATTCAGAAGAAACGCGTTAATATAGTTACAGTGTATTTCCTGCCCGATTGATAACAAATCAAATATTGCAAAGAACATTATATACTGTTGGAATCATAAAAGTATTTATAGAAATTGTCGATAGTAAAACAAAACATATAACAGTATTTGTTATTAATTTAGAAATTTGTCGTGCTATGAAATATGTTATACTTTTTGCGATAAGCCCAAACAAATTATATAGAAACGAAATAAAATATTGAAGTGCAATTATTCCTTAGAGTTTCTTCTACACAATACTTTGTTCCGTTCGTAGATTAAAGTAAAATCTATAAAACAAATAACGTTAAAATTAGCAGTTGAACATAATGGAAATGACAAACTAAGCTTCCTTAAACTAAGTTGAAGATAAACTCCGAATCAACAAAGAAATGTCAAGAATTTGTTTTAATTTGTGTAACGAATCACTGAATTATTGAACATATTGAATATTGCCTTTAAAACAGTTGAAAGATATGTGGACATCAGAAAGTTGTATGGAAATGGAACCATTCACAGTAAAAGTAAACCCAAGAGATCATAGTTAAACGCTTCTCTATCTAATAAAGGCAACTTCTATTTTCATTGTTTTTACTGTGGACTTATAAATATTTTAATAAATATTAATTCTGTGAAAATCTTAAATTTTTTGAACGTAATACTAAAATGAAATCCAAATAAACATCTAATAGAGAGAGCTTTGAAAAACTGTACTAGGTGCTAAACAATTCATAATACCTTTCTGGGACTTGCTAATTTCGAAGAACGTTATTCCCTTTTACTTAATAACAATCTATCTTCAATAATCCTTATTTCCTTTCTAGAACAATTAAAATTAAGAATCTTGAGTCTATTTAATTGAATACTGATTTACAGCAAAGGAAATTTATTGAATGCTAAAGTTAACCTTTCAGTCCACAACTAAAGTAAGTCCTATACCATCTACGATACCTTTGTTTCACTAATCACTTTAGAGTCTTATTCATTAGATACTGACCAACTAACAAGAAATTTCACAGAACTTTGAAATAATTGTCAAAGACCGTCTATGTAATGTATAGATATAATCAATATTCTTGATAAATATGGAATAAATTGAGTTTATATAAAATAACTTTGGAAATATATCAGGAAATCGTACAGAAATTTAAAAGTAGCTATAAAAACTATTATTAAACGAGCTTCTATACCAATCTTAATTCAATTCTCAGACTGATAAATTTCCAAATTTTACAGAAATGAAAAACAGAATAAAACAATCCACACACCTTTGTCAGATATCTAAATTTCAAGTAATATCAGTCATTTTAACTAAAAACTGAGATATCGACAAGAAATTTCACAACAATATCAGCTGAAACGTGCTATAGCACCCCTGATATCTAACCCAGACTGATAAATAATAAACCATTTATAGAACAACGGGGTCTCTTTGCGTCAAGTCGTCATGACATTGCCAAAAAACATAACAACATGGAGTATTTCAGTATTTGCAATTACTTTTGCATTATATTGTATTTCATTTGCGATAGCTTTCTTCTTTATCATAGACACATACATACTTTATACAATTACAATACACATGCATACACATATACATACACGTATATAGAGCTAGTTACGATAATGAGATCGTGTGTCTTTGTGCTTAGTCAGGCTACAAAAAAAAAAAAAAAAATACAGGGTAGATTACAGCATATAACACTTAACTAACATTTAAAAAAAAAAAAAAATACAGGGTAGATTACAGCATATAACACTTAACTAAGGGATCTTCTTGCTCTACTTCTATTGATAGATCGATCAATCGATCAGTTAATTTATTTCTTGATAAATTAAGCAAATTATACAGTCTTCGAGTGACCGTGACGAGGTCTGAGGTTTGTCCGGGAGGAATACTTAGAAATACTTAAACTGAATGCGGCTACTACGGCTATAAGGTACAAACGATTACATAACTATATAATAATGATGATGATAATGAAAAAAAAATCTGATAATGAAGTGATCATAATAATGCTGATGATGATGTAGATTAAACTATAGTTTACAGTTACTTATTTTGGAATTGTTTCTTTCTTTCTTCTTGTGCAATACTTTTAACTCCGTTCTGTCTCTCTTTCTCCTTCTCACTTTCTGTCTCTCTCTTTCTTCTTTCTCTTCCCTTTTGCTTTGTTTTGCTTTGGCTTTTTGCAGTTGTGACTTGCAATGCATGAGCTATATAGCATAAGATCTGTATATAGCCACGATTGCTGCCGACTGTGACTGTGTGATTCCTTCGATACCTTCACTGGGGTGCGGGGCGGGGGGCGTGGCTGCAGCTGGCGTCAACTCCGAGCCAGGCACTTCCCATGCCTGGCGGCGCACAGCTTGAGGCGAACATAAAACCAAGAGAGTATCTCTCTCACTCTCTCCCTCTCTCTCTCTTTCTCTCTCTATGTATCTAGCTGCGCTCCTTGTCTATCTGCTCATGATCTCATCGATGGTGAAGCCGAGAGTACGTTTAGGACGTTCCACGCCCGATGAGGACAGATCCAGGGCGGGTGGACTGACCAAGGGAGCAGGTTGAGCGGGGCTCAATGCCTGCATTGGTGTTGTTGCTGCTGCAGAGGAAGCTGTTGTATCCTTGTTGGTCTTGGACTGTGTCTCGCTGTGGCTCTGCAGATGACTCTTGAGATTGGCACGCTGATTGAAGCTGCGATGACAGATGTTGCACTTGTGAGGACCCTCCTCCAGGTGGGTCACCTTGTGCACGGCCAGCGTGCGCGACTGACAGAATCCCTTGCCGCAATCGTTGCACTTGAAGGGCTTCTCCTTGGAGTGAATATAGCGATGATCCCTCAGATGATCCTGTCGCCTGAAGGCCTTGCCACAGATGTCGCACGAATAGGGCCGCTCATCCGTGTGGGTGCGTTCGTGGATGAGCAGATTGTACGACTTGGTGAACTGGCGATTGCAGTATTTGCAGATGAACTGTTTCTTGGGGCGACTGCTGCCACCTCCGCTGCCTCCAGTGGCGCCTGCTGCAGCTGCTGCTGCTGCCGCCGCTGCTGCTGCTGCTGCGCTGCTCAGCTTGAGGTTGGGGGGCAGCCAGCCGGGCAGATTGCGCAGTGCGGCGGGATAGGGACGCACATGAGGATGTCCAGGCAGATGCACATGATGATGATGATGGGGATGTGCATGTGGATGTGCATGTGGATGCGGGTGATGCGGATGCGGATGACCCTGTGCAGCTGCCGCTGCTGCTGCTGCTGCTGCCTGCTGTTGTTGCTGCTGCTGCTGTTGTTGCTGATATTGTTGGTAGGCTGCATTGCGTATCCATTGGTTCATGAATAGCGCCTGCTGATGCACTGTTACGGGATCAGCATTGCCTGCTGCATAGACTGCTGGATAGTGACCATGTGGCTGCTGTTGCTGTTGTTGCATCTGCAACCAGAGTCGCTGCTGCTGATGATGTTGCTGCTGTTGCTGCTGCTGCTGTTGCTGGTAGTGCGCCATGTGTCGCATGTGCAGCTGCGTGGCCTCATCACCAGCTGGGGCAGCACGCCGAGGGGGCAGCGGCTCCTCGGTGGGCGTGTGCGGGGGCGTTAACATGGGCGACAAGCTGCTCTCGCGCTCCTCCTTGATAACTATGAAATCTTCCTCGGCAAAGTCTAAATGAAAGTAAAGAAGAAAAGAGTCATGATTAGACATGCAAACTACAATATAAGTATATCCACTTTGCCGTCGGCAATTGTTAAATGTATTGTTGTTGTTGCTGTTCTTGTTTCACTATTGTTGCTGCTGCTTACCTTGTTCTCTGCTCAGATTAAGCTCGTCGTCCACTGTTATGTTGCTGATGGGCGATGCGGATGTAGAAGACATATTCCGTTTTTTGTTTTTGTTACTGTTTTTTGGTTAGTTTGCACTTGCTTTGCTTTTTATTTACGTTTCTCTAGCACTGTCTCACTTGCACTCACGTTACGTAGTAACTGCAGTGTCTTTGCTTTGGTTACGTCTTTTCCTGTTTTTGTATTTGTGTATGTGTATTTGCAGTTGATCGGCGAACCTTGCGCTCTTCTCTTTGCTGCGACGTGCCCACGACAACGTCTCAACTCAAACTGAATTCGTGTTGCTCGTGCTGCTCTCCGACTCAAAGTCGTGAAAAGGCGACGGCGACGAAGGCGAAGAAGCGAAGGCGAAGCGCGTGTATGCTCGTTCGGCTCTGTGTGTACGTGCTCGTGTACTCCCTCTCTTTGATTATGTGTGCGTGTGTGTTCGTTTGTACTCCCTCTCTTGACTAAGTGTGTGCATGTGTGCTTCGTCGTCGTGTACTCGTGTACTCCCTCTCTCAGTCTCTCCACTATGTGTGCCTGTGTGTGTATATGTTGAGTGAAGTGACTTCTGCTGTGGCGATTGTTGCTGCTGCTGCTTCTGCTGCTGTTGGCTGCGGCTGCTTCTGCTGCTGCTGCTGCTCAGGCTGCTGTTGCTGTAGCTGTGAGTAGCGCTCGTTAATAACTGAATGCAACTGCGGCGTCGACGACCGGTTTTGAAGCAGCAGCAGCGAACCAACAGCAACAGCAGCTCCAGCACCAGCTGCCTCCTCTTCGTTTTTGCTGTTGTTGCTATTGTTGTTGCTGTTGTCGGGGTTGAATTTATTTGGAAATGGCAGATACGAACACGCCTACCTGCTGCCCATGCGAGCGCTCCCATTGGCTGATGCGCAACAGAGCAGAACAGAGACACAGCAGAGAGGCAGCGACTGCCGTAAACAGTATCTGTTGTTGTTGTTGTTGGTGTTGCTGTTGCTATAGTTGCTGTTGTTATTGTTGCTGCTGTTGTTGTAGTTGCTATTATCGCTGCTGTTGCTATCGTTGTTGTTGCTGTTCTCGCACGACTCGTCTGGACTCGTGCAACCGTCGCTGCTCGGCGCAGTAAACAAGCGGAAACCGTTGGGCTGATGGTCGGACGCCGTTGCTGGCTGCCGTAGCTGCCTCCGCTGGTGCTGCTGCTGTTGCTGCTGCTGCTGCTGCTGACTGGCAGGCAGGCTTCCATCCCGCATACGACCCGCATCCCACCCAGGCGCATGCCCCGGACAGCTGGGCAGGAGTATATCCTGCTCCTGCTGCTGCCCTGCTGCCGTTGCTCGTGCTGCTTTTGCTGCCTCGCCCCAGGATATTGTAATCTATTGTCCCTTTTTTTGCTGACTATCTCTGTGTGTGTTTGTGTGTGCAGTGTGTGTGTGTCAGTTTGTTTGTATGTGCTTGTATGTGTTTGTGTTGGGTTTTGCGCCTGATTCGTTTTCATTTACATTTTAATTTGCCACACAAATCGGAAATCTCTTGCCCTGCACTCTCTTCCCCCATCCTCCTCTCCTCCTGCCACTCTCCACCTCCTACACGTTTTACACTTTCAGCGGGCCTGGAAATTCAATTAGCCGCATCAAAGGAAATGCCCGGAAAAACTCATTTTTCGGTGCACGAATGAAATTTCCCTTTATGCTAATTTAGCTCGACAAACTGCGACGATTTAAATTGAATTTCTATTTTGTGATAAGCCAAATATGTGCAGGGACTCTATACATAAATATACCATAGATTACTCTACATTATATAGCTGTATTTATCGTATATTTGTTTTTATAATTGTACCTTCCGCTGTAATGAGTTGAGGCATTTCGAATTGCCTCAAATTACACCTAACTCATCTCACTAACTAATTGAATTGTGACTAAAGCTAAATTGGCAACACTTTATAGCGTCTTCCCCTCTCCTCACCCTCCCTCCAATACACAAAGTAGAAACTTCAGCTTTAACGATTCAATTTTCCACCATTTTATAGCGCAAAATAACTAAAGATTTATGAAGATTTACAATTTCGCGCTGGTTTAATGATTTTTAATGGCCTGAAATCATTGTAATGCCTGAAAGTCGCCATTGCAAATTGCTACACTTGCAGAAAAGTGCTAGTAAGTTCGCAGAGATATACAAAAAAAATGTATTCATGATTTCTTGAAAAAGTATGGAATGTTTCAGAACGTTTTTCTTTGTTTTACTTTGAATACGAAGAAGGATCCCAGGTATTTAAAGTTATTTTTTGAGAGAGAAGTATTATTTTCTTTTATTAAAATATTTCTCATAGATTTCCAAAAATGCTAAGTGAATTTTATATCATCTTTAAGAATTATGGAACATTTTACAATGTTTTTCTTTATTTTACTTTGAAAACAGGTTTCTCAAATCGATCCCAATAAAAGACGCCAATAAACATAAAATCATGTTCACTGTTTTTTGTTATCGAAAGAGATTTTTTCCCTTGAATTGAAAATGGATAAAACAATTTTTATTATCGCTTATCAGGCGAGCTACGTTTATATGTAGTATATGTATAAAGACTGTATGTGTAAATACATACTCTATGAGCAAGATAGGGTTTACGAGCTTCAGATAACTTTGCCAAAAAGAAAACCCCTTTAAATTGGCACAGACTTTTAGTGTATGATAATTGTAGAGTGGTTTCTTAAGCGCCAGAAGAAATTATCACAACTATATATAGAAACTTATATTTTGATTAGAAATGAATGCAAAAACTTCCTTTAACTAGTTAAGGTATAACAATTGGTCATTAAGTTTTTGACAATTCTAAAAAATCCGATGCCTAATGGAATACACAAAATAATATAAAAAACAAGATAAAGAGATGAAAATATTGTGCTTCATATTGTTATATTATATATATGTACATATATTAGAATAAACTTATTATAATTCATATAGGTCGTTTATTGTAAACTTGATCTTCAGGATGATTCCATAAATGTATATTTAGTTCAATCTCAGTTCAATCAACTTAGTTTCTGAAATCAATGAATTAATGCAACAATACAAACATTTCTTTTTTATTCATTGTTTCTCCAAGTCCAAACTCTTCTTCATGAAGTTAGTTTTGGAAATCAAATAAACACAGTAACTACCTTTCAGTAACTTCCACTTCCTGTCAGTAAAATAAATACGTAGTTCTCTATTTTCTTGTATAATATAATAATGCTTTGTTTTCTTGCATAATATAATAATCCTCTGCTATATTTTCTTATGTAGGAGACTTCTTTCAGTTTGTAACTTTCCCACAGCGCTTAGTTTCTTCGGTTTTACCGCACATTACCGGCTTCATTAAGGAAACATATTCTCATAGGGTATGTGGCTGGTCGGTTAGTGGTTTTACCCAGCGCTAAGGCACCGACTTAGCGGGTACTTAGCGGGGACTTAGCGGTTACTAAGCGGGGACTCAGCTTAGTTGGCACACTTTCATGCCGCGGCCAGGATGGAAAAGTCAGTCAATTAAAAAATATTTACACAAATTCTCAATTCTCAACGAAAACAAATGAGAGACAAAGTCAAATATCCTGAAAAACAAAAAAAGAAACCCAAATTTTCCCATCGGGTACGGCGCGTGTGAGTAAGGTGTCTCTGCTGCTGCTGCTGCTGTTGTTGTTGTTGTAGACTCTCTTGTTGTTGTTGTTGCTGTTCTGTTTCTGTCTGGCAGCTTTCTTGGCCGTTTTGCCGCTGTTGACAGCAGACAAACACACACGCACACAAAGTCGGCGAACTTTTCCGCTTCAAAGCGAGTTCCCATTCCCCTTTCCATTCCCATTCCCATTTCCATCCTATCCCATTGCCATATCCACTGCACGGGACAGTAATTAACATCATGTCATAAGTGTACAAAAACAAATAAATAAATAAATAGATAAAAACACGGACTGAGTCAGTGAGAGCCGCGACACATGAAAGACACAGACCGAATATTTCCCAGCGAGACATATGTGCCGTACATTGATATATGGCACCCACTGTCAACTTCCTGTCACATGCAGAAAGGATTAAGCTGGCAAACACACACATGCACACACACACACACACACGTATTTGCATACACTGTGCAAGAGAGGAAGCGGAAACAGCATCGCTAGACCTGCCCAAGAATGCACCAATAAAGAAGTCATTCCCGGGCCCATAAAGCCATAAAAATCCTGCTGCTCGACATTAGTAGCTCTCTGCCCTCTGTCCCTCATCCCGCCCTGGTCTGGACCTTTTTTCTTTGTGCCTGCCTGGGCGAATTTGGAGCGTAAAAAAGAGAACATCGAGAGCAGCAAAAAACACAAGAAATCATCATAAAACCAAAAAAAAAAAAAAAAAAAAAAAAATACTTGACAACTTATTTGGCTTTTTTCCCGCTGCTGCTTCTTCTCTTCATCTAGTTGTTTTTTCTTTTTTTCAATCATAAAAATTCTCATTGCTCTTCGCGGAACATCGCGACCTGCATTGGCCGCTTGGCCTTTGACCTGGTTTTTAGCAATTTTTGAGCAGCGTTTTTTTTTCTTCTTTTTTGGCTTTTGTTTTCCTCTGGCTCGTTTCCCATTGCATTTGTTTTTTTTTTTCGCAGTTCGTCGAAAAAAATTAGATTTTTTAGTGCAAAGTCACAAAGCGACTTTACTGGCTTTTCTTTTGCCCAGCGATTTTCTCGTTCGTTATTCCATTTTTGGAATATTTTCCATTTTTGACTTTTTAGTGCTCTGAATTTTTGTTTCGCATTAAAGTCGCATTTTCTCGTTCAGCTTTCATTGAAATTTTCATTTCTTTTTTTGTTACATTTCCAAAATGTTTGTCGAGCACTGCAAATGACCTTCAATGCGACGTCTCAAGGGAATTTTTTATTAGAGCAACATATGTGGGCAGCATAATTTGTAAATGTTATGAAAAACATAATCCAAAATATTGTAATACAGCTCGGGTACTCGCAACCCGACGGGTGGAACGCTACTTTAAGTTTCCCTTGATAACCTAGTGCCATATATATTCTTGATCAGCGTCAGCACACTACTCGATTTAGCCATATCTGTCCGTATGAACACTCAGATCTTAGAAACTACAAGAGCTACAGCTACCAAATTTGGTGACAATATATCTTATTATTGCACGCAGCTACAGGTTGTTTCAGAAATTAGCCACGCCCCTTTATGAAACCGTAAATCCTAAAACACGAATGGTAAGTGTAAATATGAAGATAGAAAGTTCAAATTTGGTGTGTATAATTTTTATTACCATCCCAAAGAGTTCTGCAAATATAAGGGGGTAAACAGATAGATATATTTTATAAAAGTTTATATAGTTTATAAAAAGAAGTTGTACTTCTGTAATATTTTACTTCTTTGTGGGCAATTTTAAATATATGTTTTAATTTCATTCACAGCGTTCCCTTGGATGCTCTGTTGTCAACAATTATAAATGGGTATTTTTGTAAACACAAAATTCATAACTCATAATAAGGGTATTTACAAATATCATAACATATAATTTGGTACAGTTTCAATAAAATATATACGGAGCACTGTTAAATCGAGTAATATATAAGAACTGTGGAAATCAGCAACACAATTGGGAACTTTTTACTTCGATATATCAAGTAAACTTTATAAGTCGCTTTTGCCTACAGCTCAAGGACATTTTTCAGTCACTAAACATTGAAAAAAGTAACCAATAATGCGAAATATTTGCGAAAATGCTTCTCCAGAAAACAGTCATGGAAAAAGTCCAGTGAAAATCATCTCAGGCCTTGAGAGATGAGGTCGCGTTGCACTTTATAATTAGGTAAATATTCGCTGTATGACCAGGCTAAATATATGTCCATATATTTATATGGCATATAGTATAATTACGGTAGTACGCGGGCAGAAAGGGATGTGCCCGCTAGAAAGTCAAGGTTGGACGGGTGCAATTTGCCATTGTTTTGATTCGCAGTGCTTGCGAAAAGTATCTAAACACACCATAAACGTGTCACGCCCGCGACGCGAATATGCATATAATAAATGTACACACAATATACTTATATATGTATAGGATATATCCCTGGGAACGATTGTAAATGCAAGACCAAGGACGAGCTGGAAACGAATGGGCGACAAACCGACCAAAACCAAAACATTGCAGGCAACAGGCGGAGAAAAAGGGGTGTACCCTTTACCGGAGTAATTAAAGAGGGTAGCAGCACGACCAGGTAGTCCGACCGTCCTCAAGGTGCGCCCTAACCCTAAAATCTGATCGCTCTCATTGTGTTCGGCTTGTGCGGTGGGCGCGACGCACTTTTACTCCTTGCACGTTACCTGGAAAAGGCCTCAAGGCTTAAGTTCCAGCCCAGTCAGCAGTACCGGGCAGCAGTACCGACTCTGCACACTCTTCTGCCTGTCCTTGCTGTGCAAAGGGTGTCTCTGTGTAAGAGGGAGAGGAGAGAGAGAGGGAGAGAGAGAGAGAGCGAGTTGTGACTGTATGTGGCATGTTGGCATCTCCTATAGTGTATCGCGTATCTGTGGCGAATCGCTAAAGGGTTGCAGGGTTCACAGGTTGAAAAGGGTTGTGATTATTTGCCAAAATAATTAGATTGATCCTGCTCTGAGCTCGGCGACAATTACTGGTCGCATTAGCCCCTCCTACGCACGCCCAGCCGTGTAGCGCTTGTGTAGCGCTACTTATCACGAGCACCCTCTCGCTCTACCTCACTCAGTATCCCTCTCCCTCTCTGGCTGGTAATAAAATCGCGTCGCACTGATAACAGAAAACAACAAAAATGTCGCAAAAATCTAATAAACTGTAAAAAAAAAAATACCGTACCGCAACCACAACAACAACAAGAAGGTACCGACGACACCTTTACGATTTCTCCTGACTTTGATTTTAGCCGCCCTGCCCTGCCTGCCTGTCATAAAGTTGCACGCTCGCTTTCATATTTCGCCGGCTCTGTTGATTTTCATATTTTCTTAACAGTTTTTGTTATTGTGTTTTATTTTTATGCTCTATTTGATTTTCTGATTTAGCAATATGGCGGACAAGGGCGGCAAATGGCGGCAAGCTCCAAAAAGCGCGTGCACACAGAGGGGGCCGTTGGAAGGTAAGAGGAGTAATCAAGGTAGCGTGGGAGGAGGGTAGCGCACAGCGGTGTCTGTCCAATCAAAAACGACGCTGTGATTAATGAAGTCTCCTCGACAAGCGATTCGAGTCATAGCTAAGAGCCGTAGCCGGAGGCCTAATTGATTTTTTGACCACTTCGTGTGCGAGCGGCTCATAGAGTACCTAGCATAGGGTATTGTGCTAAGGTCTCTTGCATATGTGAGATGTTGTGCAACATTTATAGATATATTACGAGGGATAGTGAGGTATAGTGATGAGTATTTAGGTAGACGGGCAAGATATCAATGACTATAGAATGTATGCTTTACCTACACTAAGTTTAAATGAAGAAGACCTTTTAGGTACTCAACCTGTAGATCTGCCTTTCATTTCAAACCACACAATTATATCTTAAAGTGGTTCAAAATATTGGAAGCTTAAACTTTATTTGCATGCCTGTTTTCTAGGTTAATCTTAAACTATTTTTCGTTCTTTACATTACATTTACATTATTATTTTTATGAATAATTTGACAAAACATTTATTTATTATACGCCTTTCAAGAAGAATCATTCTTAAGACTAATTTTGTATATGAAGAATATTTTGGAAGATATCTAGTCTACCTATACCAGGTTTGAGACCCGAAAACTACTTAATAATCTGCAATAAATACTATATTCTTTTGTTTATAAATCCAGAAATGATCTTACATATTTCTCTTACATATATTCAACTGAATTCTCTCATTAATCTCTTTCAACTTGAATCGAATTCAAGCAATGTAAGCGCATCAGTTCGTCGTCAACTCTCGCAAGACGATCTGCTATTTTGTAACACTATTTAGATTTTTTTCAATTTGCTCGATCTGTTGACACCCGTTGAGAGCTGTTGAGCTATTGACGTGGCCGAGTGCGAACCGGAGACGGAGTTTGAGTTGAAGCTGTCTAATTAAAGCGCTATTAATGATCCGCCCACCCATCGACAGTTTGAGGAGCGCAGCTCACGCGCTTCACTTGACCCGCGGGCATGTATCGCTTACAGATCTAATCAGCGCGACTCCGACTCCAAAAGTAGAAATCCAATCCAAGTGTGTAATTAATAATGCTCTGTTTTCCCATTCCCAACACTCAAGTCGACTCAGCTCGCTTTGGTTTTCCAGCGAAGGCTTGTAAAGTATTCAAATTACGGGGCGACGAAAAGTGTGAAAATGCGTTTTCTCTGACATGGAAAGAGACAGTTTTGAGGACGACGGACAGCGACCATAACATTCACTGATTTATGAGTGCAAACATGTGCGCACCCACCAACAAAAAAAACAAAAAGATCAAGATCCTCATACAGATCCTGATCGTCTTAACACAAATTCACTTCACTTCTGGGGCGCGTCCTTCAGCGCCAGCGAAGAGTGTCAAGTGCTCGCTCCGATTACATGCAACGTTGGTTATGCTCGGGTCACTCGGTAGATGCTACGGTTGTGTTTACAGTTTTCGCCTTGCGGCGCTCTCTATTCATAAATTACGCAATGCTGCCGCCTGTTTTAGCTGTAGATCGAGCGATCCTCTGCCCGTAACCCGATGCCGAATCCTTTGTCGATAACAATTCTCGAAACTGACTTACTCTCACTCTCTCTCTGCCTCGCTGCCTGCCTCTCCCTCTCCCTCTTTGTTTACACAGACTAATTGTCGCGCTGAATTTTCCCCATATTTTCCGGAATTACTTGGTATTTATTAGTGAGCTCAGAGTTCAGCTAGTATCAAGCTGAAGCTGGACTTGCTCTGCCCTTCGGGGTGGTCCCATGTGCAGTTTCCTCTCAAGTGCGTTGCACTTTTCATTGAGTACCCCTCCGCGGACACCCCTTGTCGTACTTAGAGCTAATGTGCAGTTCGAAGAATCGCAGTCGAAAAAACGGTAGTTCGTTCTCTTGCACTTCAAGTTTCTCCCGCTTCTCTCGAGTGGCTTCCCCGTCGCTTTCCTTCTACTACCGAACCGCAAGTCGAATGCCCCCTGACATCTGAAGATTGTTTGGTTTCGTTTTGACAACACAAGCAGCACATTCAAGAGACGAGTTTTGGGTTTCAAAAATACTGAAAACATTGCGGCAACTTCTCAAGACAAGACCTGAAGCGGGACCTGATAAGCACGTTAAGAACTTCCTTGGGAATAGGAATAGTTCTTGAAAATGATCTATAAAATACTGGGTTTTATTTTCTAGTTTTCAAAAATGCATTTTATTATCGAGCAGACTAAATTTTATACATTCTATAGATAATCCCTATTTTGAAATTTGTTTTATTCTGTTTCATGTTGATTAATTCTAATCATATTATATATTTTCATATATTCATTATATTCATGTTCATTAAGGGTTATTATCTTTTCAAAAATTAGATACGTTTTTTAATTTTAATATCAAGGTATTCTATACTCTTCTATTAGATTTATTCATCAAATCTTTCATATCATATCTTAATAAATTAATATTTAACGTTTTCCCCTCTTTTCTTAACGTTTTTTTTATTTACTTCTGGAATATATTTTTACTTTATTTTCTAGAATATGTTTTAGCAGACTTTTCGAGAATTTTGCTTCTTTTTTATGTTTCTAGAAAGGAAATGCTCATAATATAGTAATTTTCAAGTTTTTAAACCTTTTGCACTGGAGAAAATCTAGATCCACATGATTTCGAATAATTCAACACGTTTTTATTGATATGGTTCTTTCATTTTTAAATCAAAGTAGATTGTAATATATTGATTTCTGGAAATAATTTCCTTAGAGTTTTCTAAGTTCTTCTTCCTCTCAAATATCTTCATCCTATGAAGCTCTTTCTTTAAAGAACTGAAATCTAGATTCTTCTTCTTCTTCAACTTCATCTTTCCATGATCTTCTTTTTCAAAATGTTCTTCATTTTATGTTCATCTTTTATTTAAAGTTCTTCAATCACATTGTTCCTTTCTCTACCAGTTTCTTTCAACTTTATTATCAAAATTAATCTTTCTATGTTCTTCTTAGTATTAAAAGTCTCTCATAAGTTCCTCTTCCTATCTATGGTAAGCTCCTTTCCCTCTGTCTTACTTTACTGCACTTCTTGTCTATCCTAACTATTCTAATTAAAATTCCACCTTAAGTTGCTCTTTCGCACAAAGATCTTCCATCTAACTGCCTATCCCACTTAGTTCATCTTTACCAGTCATACCAGTTTCCTATTCCATAACTACAACTCAATCCTTGTTGATTTGTACATCGCAAACCTTTCCCGCACTAACTATCCAATCTTACCTTGCCCCTACTAATTTCTTCATAGCAATCCTTTGTCAAGCCCATCTCTTCTTGCCCTAAATGACCCATAGAGCTAGATCGCTCAATTAGTTGAGCCCCGTCAGTTGGTTAACCCAATCCAAATTGAGGCAGTTCACCTTGGACCACCCAACAGTCGAGGCAGGACATCTTCTTCTTCATCTTTATCTTCTTCTTCTACTTCTGGCCATGATCTGACGATGCTGGTGATGGTGCTTGGCCAACCTGCTGTTAAATAGTTACAAATAATTATCTGTTTTGGGACAAGCATCAGGGACACACTCAGTCGATATCCAATTGCAATTATGCGCTGCATTATCCTTGAGCCTTGAGCCTGACCTGGGGAGGTTAGCCCAAGCTGGCCAAAAATCGCTGGGATTTTGCCCAAGATCCCCGGGTACCGTTGCGAACTGAAGTGGACCACGTCGAGCTGCAACTAATGTTGTGATTAGCATCTGCGTTGACAAACACAGCGAGTGGTCTCAAGGCGAACAGATCGGGAATAGTTGCCTATATACGTGTACATGCATATACATATATCTGTATAACTGCCTCGCCTTGGACTGCGCTGTGCCCCCACGCGAGATGAATAATTATAGGCGATCTTTATGCGCTTTATGTGGCTCCTTGCTGCGACCGTTAATGGGCACAGGCACAGGCACAGGCACAGGGACACTGTGTACTGTGCACTGTGTACAGTGTACAGGGTATATGGTCTGCTCGCGCCTGTACACTGTGTGTACAGGGTGTTACCTGCGGCATTCCGGAAAAATTCTCTCTTGCCTCTCATTGTGCGATTGATGCGCTCAGTGAGTCGTCGCATTGTTGGACAAAACGAATTCACGCGTATTCCGCCGAAACTCGCTAATGGTCACAGCGAGCAGTCGTCCAAGGAATCTCTCTCCCCCCTCTCTCTCTCCTCTTTCGACTCTCCTTCTCCCTCTCTCTCTCTCTTTCTACAGTTCACCTTGGTCTCCGCCTGTGTTATTAATGATGGAAATTTGAAAATACAGAAGGTTCAATAATTGCAACATCATTGTGCGCGATGAGCGATGCCTGCAACGCAATGTACCGCAGCGAGCAAGAGAGAGAGAGAGAGACAGATAAGGAGAAAGAGAGAGAGAGAGAAGACTACAGCGTAGCTCGGTTAGGTGCGCACTGCTGCACTGGCTCGAGGAGAATCAGTGACTTTGTCTGACTAACAATGCTGCTAACAAATTGCTGTTGCCACTCGCTATCTCTCTCTCTCTCCCTGGCTGCCATTTTGGCCAAGCGTGCATTGATTTTATTGCCTCAAATACCTGCCTCATGCCCCTGTCTCAAGCCTCCTCTCTGCCACTGCCCCTGCCCCTGCTGCCCTCTCTACTTGCGCATCGATCGTCAGCAATGCGTTTATATTGCAGCAATTTTGTATCAATTGAATCTCTTCCACGAATCCACTCATAAAACACGTCGCGTGGTAGTGAAGGAGCGCGAAGGAAGGACACAACGCGACTTCTTAGTGCCATCTTTATGCCAATTTTTATGCGCTTCACCTTCACTTCCCAACGAGCGTGCGTCTATTTCCCATTTCCCAGTTTCCCATTTTCCAATTCCCATTTACATTTCTGTTCCCTTTA
Organism: Zaprionus ornatus; assembly: GCA_018904035.1. Taxonomy (NCBI): domain Eukaryota; kingdom Metazoa; phylum Arthropoda; class Insecta; order Diptera; family Drosophilidae; genus Zaprionus; species Zaprionus ornatus. The sequence continues at coordinate 17,627,037 of JAEIFZ010000002.1, read as the reverse complement.
CTGGCCTCACCTCACCTCACCACGCCTTGCCTTGCACATTTTATTGGTCTTTTTGTCCGGCCAAATGCAACGTGTAAAACATTTCTCAAGTTCCTTTGCCGTACGCGTGCCCAGCCTCGACTCGACTCCTTTTGCCTGAGGATCCTCGCACGCGACTCTCTCCAGCGAAATCAAGTCGAAAGCAAACATAAACATCGTTCTCCCATTGTCGATTCGAATGTATCAACTTCCTGTTGAGGCACAACTCGACAACGACCTTGCCACATGAAGGTAGCAAAGGCAAGGGAGCTGCAAAGGAGGCAGCCAAGTAGCATGAGCGACAACTTCAATTGAGAGGTGATATTGGTCAGAAGATGGTCTAGCTATTTCAAAATATGTGAAAGACCTTACAGTGGAAATACTTCTAAAAGAAATTAACTAAATATTTCAAAAGTCCAAGAAATGTGTTGACTTTTTGTACTGTTTTAATAAAATTTAAGAAGAGGATGAAAGAATGTTCATTAAAGAAACACTAACAAAAATTATAAAAGATTTTCGAAATTAATAAACCTTTCTATATATATCTCTGTATAAATTCTAAATGTATTTTAAATACCTTACGTATCTTACGTATTTTATATAATAGATGTACGGCTTTTATACCATTGCAGAGGGTATTCTTACATCTGATGATGTTATTTATCTCTATAGAGAAACATATATACTTATTTTTCTCACAATATATATTTTCGTTTATTCTTCCGCTTTACTTTATAGCATATCTCTTGATATCACCCAGTTGAATGGCGCCTTTCAGCACACAAATTAATAAGTCTAGTTATTTTTATATTCAAAATATAAATACTTGATATGAGTTCCCCGCTCGACCTCGGAGACGACTCAAACGACAAGGCATTGCCAAGACATTTGGACAACAGTAAAAACTTTTCACTTATGTTCCTACTTCACTTATTTTGTTTTAGTAATTCTTAAGAATATTTCTCCACCCTGTGATGTTGAGATACAATATTATGATGTACGGGTACTTCACTTAACATAATATTAATAATAATAAAAAAAAAAAAAAAACGATATGAGCATTTGAGTTTACAACATATAAGTCAACCTAAATTAAATTAAACCAAACTTTATCAGCTTAAGCAGTTAAGTTTTTCTTTAAGCTTGACTTCTTATTAAACTCTGATTTAATGCTGACATTATTTTTGGAGAGTGTTTGGAAAACATGTCTTAATATCAGAAATCTAACAATAATATTTTGGCATTCAATTACTAAGAAAACTACAATTGAGTGTATCGACCAAAACGACTTCTTAAATATATTATATAACCTGTTTATGTTTAGCGTATTTTGTGTTGCATACTATAGGGAGCGCTGTGGAAATTAGTAACTCTTTAAATTATTTCTTTAATAACTTCTAAGTTAATTAACCGATCGCAACCAAATTTTTAGAAATCGTTTGGGCATTGATAGTTATTGTCTTTGCCAAAAATGAACTGTCCTGCATTCAAATTACGCTTAGAATTGGAGTTTTATCGATTTACGGGGCGAAAAGGGGCGTGGTCAAATTCGAAAAATTGATCTGAGTCCAATAATAACACATATTAAGACCAGATTTGGTAGTTCTAGCTAAGATACTCTCTGAGATTTAGATTTTCATACAGAAGAACGTACGGTTCCCTTCTTCCCTATGAACAGCTGGTCTGAAACGATATAGGTATGCATACATTATATACTTATGTTATCATACTTTATATAATTAATTTTATAGAGCAATAAATAATTCGTTGATTCACAAAAAAATATTAGGAATCAGTTCAGCCAAACTACATAAACCTTAAGTGTAAAATGATTTTTATGAATGTCGAACGTCAATCGACTTTCAATGCTGAGGTTACTTTAAGGTTACTCAATGAAAGTGTTCGTAAATCTCCACTCAACTCAAAACTATGCTTTGATTGAGAAATTCAGTTGAGCACTTCAGCTGGCATTATGATTATGATATCAGTCTGAAAATAATCCCACAATTCCTGAGAACAATGTTTTCTAATTTGTGTTTAGTATTGCTAGGGAAGCAATCTGATTAATTTCGAAATTCAAGTTGTCATTAAGCCCCCAGCACGAGATTAGACCAACAGCAACTGCACCTGTTTGTCTGAGTGCATTCACGAGTGCATTCACGTCTGTAAAGGCACTCGAGGCAGGCCAAAGCCAATGCCAGAGATAAGCAGAGTTATCAGTGAGGCAGGCAGGTAGGTAGGTAGGGTATCTGTAGTGGGATACATTGTCAATGGTGCCGATCAATTCGAGTAGCCACACACGGCAGCCCTCGAGCAGCGCCATCTGGAGTGGAGAGGCAGGAAACTGCTGCTCCAAATATGTGACGAACTGCAGCTACTCTTGAGGGGCGTTAACCGTTATCTCTTCACTGGCTCGGCTACCCGTCATTGTCCAGCGGCACGAGTCGAGGGAACGAGAGTTGGAGGGAGAGGGGGGCAACTTTAATTAGATCACGCTCGCCTCCTGCGCAGCTGCCCCAGCCTGCTGTGCACACATGTTGCCCTCCTTCTTGCTTCCCTGCTAATCCTGGCAATCGATGTGTGGCTGCGTTCTTGGCTGGAGGAGCGACAAATGGGCAAACAAATGACCAGCCTCGGGTCAAATTGGATCATAACTGCACAGAATGTTGCAAAATCTGCACAAACAGCGCGCTAATTAAGTCCTGCTGTGAGCGGGGAGGGAGACAGACAGACAGCAGAGACAGCAGAGACAACAGAGACAGCGGGGACAACAGAGACAGCAGGGACAGCGGGGACAGCAGGGATGTGTGGGCAGTTAAAAGGACAACAAGGCGCGTCCGAATTCAGATGGCAACAAAGAAGCCATCAAAAGGAACGCCAAGAGCATTAAAAGCAAAGCGCAAATGGCCAGAACGTGTCACGCCATGACGTCAGTGTAGCACAGGGGCAGGAGAAGATAGCTGAGTAGCAGGGTAGTGAGGGTGTTGGGGTAACGTGGCTCATTGACTGGGCGTGATTTTGTGTAATTGATAAATATTGCTTAAATATATTGTGTAGCTATCATTATTGGCTTATTGAGACAGAGACATGACGACAGCTGAGCAGGTTGCTAAGGTCGCTAAGGTTGGGCGGTTCTTTAGGTAGCGCCATGAGCAAGCCCAACCTTGCTGTAGAGCTACCTAAAGAGCTTCCCAAAGAATAGGTTGGACTTTTTGGGAAGCACTTTAGGTAGCTCTATAGTCAGGTTGGGCTGTCTGCTTAGGGAGTTATTAAGGTAGCGCTAAGGGTAGTGCTGCAGTAATCAGATCAGATATGGAATATATTATATATGACAAGAGTGAAATTGAAGAAGTTCAGGGAAAGAAATATTACTGGTAATACAATATATTATAAGTGCTGCCACCTCACTTCATATAATAGATATATTTATAGATATGTAATACTTTTAAGACCTTCTTGAAATCATATGGAACTATTCATCCAGATTAAACTTTTCTTTAAAATTATTATTTAAGTTAGTTTTACGACTATATCGTGATACCAGATCTTGTATAAATGTGTATATTACTACATATTAATATTATAAATATACTTTATGTTATTATCAATAATTTATATGATCATTAACTTCAGACAATCCAAAATATTACCAATCTAATTAGAAACGAATTGTTGCCAAATAAAATCGCATATTATAACGATATAACAGTTTCATAAATGTGCCTTATCGATAATGAGATTTACATATTAATCCAATAAATAAACTATGCAAACTCTGAAAATTCCCTATATACGAGTACATATAGCCAATCCTAAGTTAAATCGTGACATCATTGTACAAATTTGTTCGACAGCTGTGAAACAATGAGAAAAACATTTCAAAATTGTATATTTTCAATGATATCGTGAAATCTGAAATCTATATATATACATATATATGTTTATAGGGGGCGTCTGTGTAACTACCGAGAGTCGGCAGCAACAGCAGCAGCAACGCGGCAGCGTGCTCGGTCTCAAGGGGGCACCCAGTTCACGTTATCGAAGTGCAGCACTCAGAGGCCCAGACGCTGTGCATATGCCTGGGCCTGTTCACTTTTAATTGCTCTGTTTGCTCAAATGTGTTCAACACTCACTCACAAAATACAACACTTTTTTATACTCTTGCAGAGGGTGTATCGATTTTGGGCACAAGTTTGCAACGCATCTAGGGGAACATCTCTAACCTTATAAAAGTACAATACATATTATATATTCTGAATAAGCAAAAATAGTAGAGTTTAACTAGCTATATCACAGTTTTAGAGCTTTCTTATTTAAACTAGACAGACTTGCTTCTTATGGGTGCAAGCTGTAAATAAGTCGGAACAATATGTCATACAGATCGGATAGATATATCGTAAAACTTCCATACAAACTATCGGCTGTTTTTGTTATTTTTCAAGATATTCCAAGCAAATTTACTACATCTATAGCATAGTGTGTAAGTAATATGTTGGTAAAATTTTATTTATGTCCGACCATTATAAACCATAGAAACAGTCCGCCGAAATAGGGTTTTATGAATAAAGAACAGTATTACATTTTTTTTTTTTTTAAATAACTAAACTTATTATTACCAAACAAAGTTATATTATATTATTATATCAATATACACTTTATCCAATCCATCACCAACTTCTAACTGTATGCTATAGTTTCTATTGAAACAATCAGTGAGAAATTAGTATTTTCATAAAAGAATTGTATATGCTATAATGGTATATGATAATAGGTATTTTCTATGCCCAGCGATAAGAGTTATTATAACATTCTGTTAACGAACACATGAACAATGCTATAAGATACTGTTCCGTTTTTTTATAAATATCATTCAAACAATCGGTGTACATTAAAGACCGGATCTGCAAGGGTATAAAACCTTCGGCATGGTTAGTATTTTCTTACTGGTTTTGGTATTTTTTTATAGTGGAAAAAACACTTAGGAGCGCGCTTAGCGGTTTGTCGTCATGTTCGACGCGCTCTTATCAGGCGTGTTGCCTGTGGCCCAATCGCGCTGTTCAATTTGTCGTCGTCGTCGTCGCCGTTGCTGGGAAGTGGGTCGTTTGACAACGCCCACCACAATTACAACTGCAAGTGCTCCCCTCGCCGCACTCACACTACCCCTGCCACACCCACGCACTGTTGTTATCGAGGCGCCTAACGAGCTGTGCCATCTGCATCGGCATTTCGAACCAAATCGGAATCTCACTCAATGTTATCAATCTCAGTCTGCACTTGCTTCCCCTTATCCCCTCCCCTCCCCTCCCCTACATTAACTCCTCTTCCGCCTCTTTCTCTTTGTCATTCTCTTGCTGCACTCTCTCTTGTCTGCCAATTACAATTATAGGCATCGCTTGAGGTTCAATTAACGCTTACTACTGTCCATTATTGGAGGCCCTTGTTTTCGGGGCGTCTGCCGAAATTGAAATAGTCTCAAGGCTTTTCACAACTGATTGGCTTGTAATTTGGAGCACTTTGTAAGGGGACGGGTGGGGGGAACTGGGCACTCAATTTATGACTGTGGGAACAAATGAAATATTACACAATATCAGAAATATTTATGGACTGTATGATTGAAATTCATGAAAATAATCAATTAATATAATAAATAAAAAGAATGATGTTTAGGCCTATTTCTATTATTAAGAATTCAAATTTTGTAAATCAAATTTTGTATCTTTTACAAAGTTTGTAAATAGTAATATAATACTATAACTGAAATATTTGTTTTAGTCCTTAAGTTCTTATTTAAGTAAATTTATTGTTATTTGATTTCTAAATATACTTTTATTAGAATGAATATGAATTGAATCAAATAAATTAAATTATAAATCATTAAACAAATAATCCATAGAGCTGACTTTAAATAAAAAAATAAATAAAATATACCTAACAAAATAATAAAATGTTTATTTTTGAGAGTTTCCCTGTCTAATTTAATAAATATTGTTTTTAATGCAAATTAAATTAAATAAATTAAAATTTGAATTAAGAATTTAAATTTACTTCAAATCAGAATTAAATTATTTTAAACATTATTTGGATTTTTATTCTTAATTTTTTTTTTTTGTTTAAATACGCTTTATTATTGTTTTATTAATATGCTTAATATTAATTTAATATAATCATTTAATAATAATAAAAAAAAAAATAATACTAATTATAATAATAATTATTTTTAAACATAATTATTCTTTCCTTTCCTGTGTTTCAAATTCTATAAACTTTTTGCTGGTACCACCTATATGTCAGATCCCACATTACCTAACTGCAATTTATTTTAGCTGGCGAACGAAAGTATGCTATGCTATAATTCACTGTCCCTCGCAGCAACCACATCATTGCCAGCACAAAAAAAACTCCCCAACTAAAAGTATGCAATGTTTTTGATCATGCATTGATCGATACCATGCCAGTGTTGCCAACTGCACAGTCAGTAATCGAGAACTTTCACACTTGTAGATTAATAACAAACACTTGACATGTATTCTATACGTGTATATATGTTGGAATCAATAGACCGCAGCCGCGCTATCATTAGATTACTATCTGTCAAGTGATTAAGTAACCGCACAATGAGCGCCTCAGTCAACCGCGAGCAGCGCAACGCAAATGACGCCGGCATTAATTGGTATTCTTCTTCTGGCCACCGCCTCCATTGATGCCGCCAGCGCTGCCAATGTGCTGGCGGTGTTCCCTCATCATGGATTTAGCCACTTTAAGGTGGTGCTGCCGCTGCTCACTGAGTTGTCACAGCGAGGTCACCATCTGACTGTCATCTCGTACGTGAAGCATCCACTTGCCGCACAGTTACCCAACTACGAAGAGCTGCTCATCTCAGATGCCGCAGTGGATCAGTCCAGCACGACAATCAACCAGGTGCCCCTCACCGAACATACTCCCAGTCGTTCACTCAGTGTGCTACTGCAGGAGTACTACGAGCTATACGTCAATGGCCAATCTGCCTGTCAACTGCTTTACACCAGCAGCCATGTGGCCAAAGTGCTTGATCGGCATAGGGTAAAACCATACGATCTGCTGATCACTGAATACTTCTCCACGGATTGCCAACTGGCTATTGCTAAGCTGCTAAAGTTACCCATTATCGGGCTGAGCACGTGCGCCCTCATGCCCTACTTCTATGATCGCATCGATCTACCCGATACTCCCTCTTATATTCAATCTGAGTTTGTGGGATTTGCCCAGCCGCTGACGTGGCACGAGCGACTGCTGAACTTCGTGCAGGCCAAGGTGCTCAAGCTGATCTATCGCTGGCATACGAATCGAGCGGATAATGCACTGATCAAGCGGCATCTGGATGTGGATATAGATGTGGCTAAGGTCGCCCGTCAGCAGACCGCATTCATATTGGGCAATCAACATTATTCCCACTTGGGCAGTCGGCCGCAGACTCCTCAGTTTCTTGAGGTGGGCGGCCTGCATATCAATGGCAGCGAGAAGCAACAGTTACCTGCGAGGATCGTACACTTCCTGAAGGAATCACCACAAGGTGTCATCTTCATCAGTTGGGGATCCATGGTGCGTGCCTCGAGCATTGATGCGGAGAAGTTGTCGCACATTCTGGAGGTGCTCAACGAGCAGCCATTGAATGTCATCTGGAAGTGGGAAACGGATGCAGAGGAGATGCCTCCACTGAAACCGGGCAAGTTCCTCTTCGTCAAGTGGGCGCCACAGCTGGCGCTGCTTTGTAAGTAGACCCTCATCTGAAGACCAAGTGAACTGTGACTCATTCTTCTCCTTTCCCCACCAGGTCAACCACGTGTCAAGCTCTTCTGGGCACACGCAGGTCTGTTGGGACTCACTGAAGCGCTGCACTGTGGCAAACCGCTGCTGATGACGCCCATCTATGGTGATCAGTTCCTCAATGCACATGCGGCACAAGATCGCGGCATTGGCCTCAAGTTGGACTATCAGCACATTGATGTACACAGTCTGAAGCGGGCACTGCAGCAGCTCAGCAATCCCAGGTGAGTGCAGAGTCAAATCAAGTAGAGAAGTTTACTAATATATGTTTTTCCTCGTCCTCCTACCAGCTATGCCGAGCGCGCTCTGAAGCTCTCACAGATCTTCAATCAACGTCAGCGCACACCCCTGGAGACGGCCGTGTGGAGTGTGGAGCATGTGCTGCAACATGGCGAGTTCGCTGTGGAGCTGCTGCATTCACCGGGCACAGAGCTCAATTGGTTTGTCTATCATTCTCTGGACAGTCTGGCACTGTTACTCCTCCTGCTCTGGTTACTCCACGCCAGTTGGCGCATCTTAAAGAGCACAAAGAAGACTCCTTCTTAACGTACAACTAACAACTTTTATTTGATGTGAACAAATATATAATAATAATATATAATGTATGTATACCTATATGTGTAGTATATAGAAACTTAAACATGTGTCTAGTACCGTATGCGCTGCATGCAATCGCGTCGACACTCCTCGAAGGTAAGGAAGTTGTTCTCTGTCGAGGCGCAACCGGTGTAATAGAAGCTCTCACAGTTGCCCGTCTGAGGATTGTAGGCGTAGCGCAGTTGCCTTCCGCGACACAGGCCCGGCGCCTTGGGCTGTTTGCAGGCAGCCGTGGAAGCTGAAGGAGGTAAGAAGGGAAAGCAGGTATGAAGCTGAACCTGATCTCAGTTTGGGGGTCGTGGCTCACCCACCTATCAGCTGCTTGACATGTTCACGTGTCTGATTCTCCAAACGCAGAGCGACATTCATCGCGATGGACATCACCAACAACAGCCACAGTACACGCCAGCTTATCATGATTTCAACTTCACAAATATATATATATATATATATGGCTACTATATAGTATTTGTACAACTTGCTGGGATACTTTCAACGATATACGATTTTTTCTGATATTTAATTTTCTTTTTTTAAGTTTCTGTTCTCGTATTTTTTTCTGTCAGAGTCGCACGAACTGTCTGCACAGAATGTTCTCTATAGAGTGTGCCGTTGGGGGCATTTGGCAGATTTTTCACAGCTTTCTTTGTGGCTTCTCTTCTTGTCTGGTTTGCGCACGTAATCGAGTTTTGTTTTCGATTCTACTACTATTCCGAGTTATATAATTTACACTTCTTTTCCACTTTCTTTTCTGTCTTTCTGCTTTCCAAATGAGCTAAAACGTGAGTTTCGCCCAAGTTTACAGATGTTTTTTTTCCCTATAAGTTCAGCTAAGTGAGCTTATTTTCGAAAGGAAATGGAGCTTATAATAGAACTTGAGTCAAGCTTAAAGAAATATATAACGAAAATTAATAATTGCATTTAATTTGTAGACAGAATTAATGTGCCATAATCAAAACAAGCTAAATTTTATAAGTTTTTGAAAACCAAAATGTCGAAAAGTGTCTACTGTGTTAGAAATGAAATCAGACTATTTTTGAAATATCATGGAGATCTTAAGTTAACAATCATTTCTTTATACTTAATCCCAACTTGAATATTATTAATTTTTTTTTTTTCCTATCCCCAAGGAGTTCTAACACTCTTTAAATGTTCTTTGATTAAAAAAAAAACGCTTTTAAATAAATGTTAATTTTAAATATCAAAGAGGTTCTAACTTTAGAATCACATAGTTTTAATCTCTACTCCATAGTCTCAAAGCATCTTCAAATCCATTGGGTTCAAAGATCAAAGGAGTCTAACATCAATCCATTCTATATTTTCTGCTTTATCTGCACTCTATATGGATTCTTTTCCTTCCGAAGAAATTCTCTTCCTGTTTTAAAATGCTGTGACATCAAAATCGAAGTATTTTGATTTAAAAGATTTCAATAATCCAAGAGATCTTACCTCCATGTTATTTTCTATGCAATAAATTATTACTCTTCAGGTATAGATACACTGCATGATATTCTGGAGCGGATATAAAGCTTTTTGAATTTCAAAAAGACCTTAATTTAAACCTTTATAATCGATCCCCAGTCTTCCCAAACAATTCTACAATAGTTCCACACTCTTTTGAAGGCGCATCAATTTGTTATTTATTATAATTTCTAGCTCATTTAATTAAAAGGTCAATTTTTACTCAGCTATATGTACGTATAGAGAGATATATGCATGTATATATATAAAAAAAAATAATGGTTAATGCTAATGATCCAAGAATATTGAGAATAGTTTCACAAATGCTTAAGATAGTTTTGACAGCTGGACACATATGGACATGAGGCGGTAAGGGGTGCAGGGGAAGGGGACACTTGGTCATTGATAATTGCATAAGAAGCGAACTTACTGACTATAAGGCAACCCGATTATTATATGTATACATATGTATGTGTGTGTGTGTGTGTGTGTGGCGTTTCCACTTGGTACAATAATTTTACATTAGTTTGAAAACAATTTACAGAACAGAAGTAGAAGATGATAACATATTGGCATGCGTGTATATATGTGTGTGTGTGTATGGTGTAAACGAACCTACTTAAAATTTATATCAGTTTCCAATGAACTAGAAATAATGTTTCTCAATCAATTTACATACATATAGAAAAAAAAAATAGTATAATATAGTATAAACATAAACTCGTTAATAAATTCATAGTTGTTGCACATGTTCACATATGATATCATTCAGATCGGAGACTTGAACTGGTTGAGGAAGTTTGGGGGTAGCTTTGCCCTGACTAAATCGCGTCGCACCCAGAAGGTTACTTCTCTCTTACTTTGTTCTTCACTCTTTCAGCTTAATTGCAAGAGAGCAGCGTCATGTATACATTAAAAGAGTCTACACATTGTTCAAAAATCCCTATCCCAACCGCTGACATCATCTGGTGGCGGTCCCTCTGGATCTGGTGGATAATCATCAAAGTTACCCGTATCAACGACGCTCTTTACTGTCGGCTTAATGGGTGGCTCTAGTGAACGGTTCTGCAGGCCCCACCAATAGAAGCCGTCGAACCATCTAAATAGGGGAAAGAACATGGTTTAGTTGGGTATTCTCTCGCTAAATTCTTCTTTATCTATACTCACTTGTGCTTCTGTATTTCGCTAATGCCGCCACGCTGATAGCCCAAACGCTCTGCCGGATTATCGCGACAGAGTTTCTTGATCAGGTTGCTGGCATTGCGAGTGATATTGCGCGGAAATTCGATGGCATCGATGCCCTTAAGTATGATGTTGTATGTGCGCATGGGATCGGAGCCAGTAAAGGGTGGAGTGCCTGACAAATACAAAATACAGATAAGTATTTATAATAAGATTATTATCTCTTTGTTTCCTTACCCGTCAGCAGCTCAAACATGAGGACACCAAGGGACCAGTAGTCGGCGCTAATGTCATGGCCACGATTCAGTATCACTTCGGGAGCAACATATTCGGGTGTTCCACAGAAGGTCCATGTCTTGCGACCTGTCTGCAGTTTCTTGGCGAAACCAAAGTCCACCAGCTTCACATAGCCCTTCTCATCCAGCAACAGATTCTCTGGCTTCAGATCTCTGTAGATTATATTACGCGAATGCAGATAGTCAAATGCTTCCACAACGCAGGCTGTATAGAATCTTGTGGTGGCATCATCAAAGTTTCCTTTATCTCTCAATATGGTCCATAATTCACCGCCCAGGCAACTCTCCATCAACATGTAGAGATATTTCTTATCCTTGAACGTCTTGAATAGTTTCACAATGAATTCACAATTTGCCTCTCCCATTATCTCCTTCTCGGACATGATATGTTGCTGTTGTCGTGTCTCCACAATCTGTGACTTCTTCATCTGCTTGAGGGCAAAAGAGCGTGAACTATCCCCATTTGTCTGTACCAACTCGACGCGACCAAAGCCGCCCACACCGAGTGTGGCAATAACGCGCAGATCTGTCAGATTAATGTCGCGGAATTCCTCATTGATCCTAGGGGAATAAATGCATATAGTTAGATCTGATCTTTTTATAGTTTATATATTCACTCTGCTACTCACTTTCTACGCTCCATGGCACCCTCATCGTCATAACGATGCTTGATCTCGTCCAAACTGGAGATCAGCTGATTGAAGGTCTCACGATCGATGACCAAACAACTGACACCCTCCGGACTCTCACAGATAATGTTCGCCGTGCGCAGATCATCGCTGTGCGGGAAAAAAGGACAACGTATCAGAATTAATTACAGATTTAAAATACTGTATCAATTCATTTTCAATCTTACCCTTGCAAAGCCTTCTCGCCAAAGAAATCTCCTTTGCCAAGCATTCTTATGAACTTCTCCTCCTGCGTATCCTGCTGCTTGATTGTCACACGCACCTTGCCCTTGGATATGATGAAGAAGGTGTCGCCACGTGCACCCTGTCGCACTATATAGTCGCCACGCTGATAGTGTGTCTCCTCAAGAACATCGGAAATTTTTATAAGCGTATCCTCTGCCAAGTCCTTAAATATGGGCACACTGTAAGGGGAAGAAGAAGTTCATTATAGCAGACAGTTGAAAGAACTTAGGGTACCTAACTGACGTACCTATTTAAGGTACCTATCTAAGATACCGAACTAAAGTACTTAACTAAGGTACCTAACTAGGGTACCTAACTAACGTATCTAACTAAGATATCCAGAGTACCTAACTAGGCGACCTAACTAGGTTATCCAATTAAGTTACCTAACTAGGGTACCATTATATGGTACCTAATTAAGGACACCCAACTAGGGAACCTAACTAAGATACACAAATAGGTTACATAACTAGAGTTAATTACTAGAGTGCCGTGCTCAAGTTTATTACAAGGGTATCTCACTACCTAAGAAATCTAACTGTAGGTTGTAGGTTAAAATGAATCCTATTTGTAGTTTTATATACGGGTACCGATAAAATATCTATAAATGTACAATACCATTGATTATTATGTTTATTACTATTATAGTTACCAATAATAAAAACTCTATTAAATTGCTTAATAATAAATTTCTATATTTATATTATGGTGTACTTTACGACTTTGAGTGAGGTGGTTTCGCAGAAGAATCCCCCTCCTGCGTTAGCATAGGGTTCTCCACCTAATCTTCGCCTAACGGACATGTTGGCTAATAAAACCAGTTAAATGGCAACACTAATGAAGCCTATTAAAACAGGATCGTAAATCAGAGTTGCCGGCAGTTCAGGCGGCAGGCAGACAAAAACCCCAAAGAGCTTTTGCAATAAAATACCAACACTATTAAATCGTAGGAAAGAATAATGATCTGCCTAATGCACTTGGGAAGTAGGGGAAATACTTGTTGTTAAAACTACTAATCTATGATATCTTAATGTACACCACGGATTATTATAATAGATACACTTTGATATACCTGGGAATGATAGTGAAAGCAACTTACGATCACTTTCCAGAATGCCAGTGGCCGTCCCTCAAGCTGACCCGCTGAATCCCACTCAATCTTTGTAAAAGTCAATACTAATAGGTCGAACTCTGTTTTCTATTCTCCCAGTTAGATTGCTATCTTTTGATCATCTACAGATTATGGAAACAATAGTTCCATGCTTCAAGAATTACTGAAACTGTACCTATCAAGCAAAATTATCAGCTCACATTATTAATAACTTTACGATGCGAGGTTTTTCATGTTTAACTTTTAATCCACTTTGAGTCTACACATTCACAATACAAAATATGGAAAAGTTATTTGTTTTACACACTTAAAGTGCGGTAAATTGGACTCTAAATTCAAGTTTCAAGATGTATCTAGTATTATAATCAGTGGTGTATGGTAAGTTCGGTATTCATTTCAAAGTAAGTAAATCTCAATTCTTTGCTTCTTTAGGCCCACGCTTTGTACATAATATTGATATTTCTTTCAGTGTACATTGAGTTAACTTCAGATTCAACTAAATCACCAAGGCTGCAGCTGCGGGCTTAATTTAAAGTGCCAAGTCAGGGCCTTGCAGGCTTTTTTAATGCACTTTCCATTTCATTTGGCGTAATGCACTTTTTTCTGCCTCTCTCTCTACCCATTTTTGTGCGATTTAATGCCAAATGAGGCACCCATTAAGGGAGGTGAGCGAAGAGGGAAGGGGGAATGGTGTACAGCCGCCAGACAAAACTGTTCCCGCTGCTGCTGCACGCGTTCAATTAAACACGATTAATTTGTCGGTCACTCACGGCGCCAAAAGACGCTGGCGTTGCCTCAAGTTGGGGCACAAACTGGTTGCACATTTGATGGAAAAGAAAGAAGAAAATTTCTATGCGTTCGTTGGCCGCCACATCTCGCGCTACTCTCTGTGTCCATTTTTGAGCACTGCACGTCATCGCAATAGACATATATGAGTGAGACGCCCATGACCATGACGACGTCGCGTCGCCTCGTCTGCAGCTTCAGCTTCAGCAGCTCCATCTCAAGCTGAAGCTGAAGCTGTAGCTGTCTGCCCATTTGATGGAGAAAGTTGCCTCAGCAAAACAAGCGCGAACAAAATAGCAGAAAAAAAATCCTTAAATCGAGTCAAAAACTTGCGGAATCGATACAATTTAGTGCAAATTCACATTAATTACAGTGCAGAAAAAACTAATTAAAAGTGAACATGCATCGAGGAAGTCCAAGTTGATCGATCGTCAGTGTTATTGACATCTCATATGCATCTATGGTGTGGTATACCTCGCCCTAAGGGTATCTCTTGGTATCGATAATGTCTCGCTAGACACTTATCGTCGCTTTGAGACTTATCGCTTTCGATATTCCCTTTTTTTTAATGCTTTTTCTTATACTTCTTTTTGTATTTGCATCACCGTAATGATATCTTCTTTACGTCTTTCTTTCTTTCTGTACATCGCTTCCATTGATATCTTTTCCTGTTCGCACTTCTCTTTATCGATATACATTCGATATAAAAATATAGAAAGGTACTGAAAGTAATATGTATCTCATCTCTTTATCAATAGAGAAAGATGAATAGTGTATCTTGATCGATACATATTACTTTCAGCACCTGTCTATCGATATCATTCACTATGCATGTATTTTATAATCCTTTCAGAAACCTATCGTTATTGTTTCCTATCGACACTCTTCTCTCTGGACTGTAGTGCTTGGTATTCTTTCCTGTCATATGTACTTACGGGTTTCTCCCATTTTTATCAGCGCAACTACTTGTATAGCAACCTTACCCTATTGGCATCTCTAAATATCGTTTGCTTTCCTAGCATACACCTCTCTTTATCGCTCTCCGTATCCCCTATTCTTCCTCATCGATACCTCCCACCCCACTTACCTCTTGAGGAAATCGGTGTACTCTGCCTGCCTGATAAGGCCGGTACGCATCATAATCGTCTGGAAGCATTGTCGCTCAATCGCCCACAGATTACACTCAGTGATGGCGGTAATTGTCGCCGTTCGCTGGCAATTGTAGAGTATTGCCAATTCGCCAAGAACCTTTGCGCCAGACAATGTTGAGAGATATTTGCCCTCACGAGAAACCTCAACGCGGCCATCTGGAAATGAGAGTGCGGAAGAATTAATTAGCAAGAGTTCATGGGGGGATTTGTTAGTAAACAAAATGGACTCGTCAATTGGAGAGAAAGAGAGAACGAGAGAATGAGGGAAATAAGAAGGAAATAGGTAAATAAATAAAGGAAATTGTTTACTGTCAGACTTAATATAGCTGTAGGATGCATCATATCTTAATATCAGAATCTCTATGGGGTTATAGCTTGAAATCTTGATATTGTTGGTAAATTATGTCCTCAGTAAGGTATTTAATATCAACTTATGTTACATAATATGGTAAATGTCTTTTACAATATAAAATATAATATATTGTATAGTATTATATGTATGTATAGTATGTAGGGATTGCAAGTTGCCCTATCCTGCTTCAAGCTCTTTTTTTTAAACCCAACCTCTTCCCCGACCTACTCTTACCACTGTTCTCGACTTCTTCCTCCTGCTGTGTCGCTGATTGCTCCTTGAGATTCCCGGTACGTCGCCGCCTTGCATAGGTATGCACGGGCACAATGAGACGTGGACGTGGTATGCAGAAGCCTTCGCCATTGAGATCCTTTGAGCTGCCATTGCTGCTTCCTGTGGGTGAGATGTGTTGGCTTCTCTGCTCCTCCAGTCTCAAGCCCTGCAACGCCTGTTCAAGGCTGTGCCGCCTTACAGGAGCAGCAGGCGCTGCTGGCGCTGGTGCACGTGGCGCTGTGGCACGACAAAGTGAGGTGGAATGATGTGGCATGCGAATGGTTGCATAACGTTGCACACTAGTCTGGGATCGGCTGAGTGATTTGCTGCCATTGCTGCTGGTGGCACGTTGCTTTGCGGCTTGCGTGGGCGGTGCAGGTGGCGGCTCTGTGGGTGGTGGCAGCAGACGTTGCGGTTGCTGGCAGATGACGCGCTGTGGCTGCTGCTCCCAGGCGGCGGCGCTGCTGCTGCTGCTGTTGCTGTTGCTGTTGCTCTTCACCTTGGTGGCACGCAGTGTGACATAGCTAGGTGGCATCTGTTGCAACATTGTTTGTGAGCGACGTAGCGAGGGTGGCTTCACCGACACCTGTTGTCGTGGGCGTGGCAAGCGTGGACGTTCCGTAGGATCAAGCACATAATGATTAACGCTGACAGGAGCCGGCGGAGCAGCGGCAGCTTTAGTAGATTTCTTCTCCTGCTCCATCTCCTCAACCTCTTCTGGCTGCTCTTCAACCCAACCGTTGTGCAGCTGCTGCTTGTGATGTTGCAACGCCGAGGGACGATACCCGTTGAGCTCCTTCATGGTATGCACCACACCACGTTTATCACGTGCCTGTTCCAATTCCAGCTGCCTGATCTTCTCCAGCGTCATTTGATATTTACTTAGCACAGAGATGCCATCAAGCAGAAAGCTGCCTGCATTGCTGGGCTGTCGATTCAGGCTGCGTAGTGGAGCAGGGGCAGTGGCAGGAACACTAGCAGGGGCAGAGACTCCTCCTGGAGCTGGTGCAGCTGTTGCTGCCTGCAACCAGTTGGCCTCATAGAGAGCACCCATGGCACTGTTGCTCTCCAGCGAGAGACTTGCGTCCACTGCCTTTCCCGGATAATGTTTGATTTTCATTTTTGGGTTTTTCTTTTTTCACTGATTTCACTGATTCACTTGCAAAGTTGGCGACGTGATACGTTTGTTTGGCGGCGTGTCTTAAGTAAAGTTGTTGTTGTTATGGGTATGTTTGTTATTGTTATTGTTGTTGTTGCTGTTGCTGTTGCTTTTGTCTGCCGTCTTTTGCATAACCATTTCATGAAATTCGCGCTTGGAATTTTGACGAGTCAGCGCAACGCGACGCTGGGAGGCCCTTCGTTCAAGCAATACCTAAATTGTATTCGGTTTTCTATTATTTATATTAGCCAAGCGATTTGTTGCCCATGTTGTAAACTTTCCAAGTTGTTCACACTTAGCATATTGTTGTTGTCTTTGTTGCTGTTGTTGCTGTAAACCTCGAACCTCGCGCTGAACTTTCCGCAAACTAAAGAGACACACACACACACAGCAGATCGTAGTCCGATCAGTTGTCTAAATATTTGCAGAGACTTAAGCAGTTATTGTTGTTGTTGTTGTTTACCCTCCCTTCAGATGAACGTGAGTTTTGTCATTTGGATCATTCGCTTCAATAAATAACAATTAGTTTCGAGTGTTGTTGTTGTTGTTGCTGTTGTTGTTATTGCAATAAGCATGTGAATGAATGAATCGTGTCGAACGAACGAACGAGTGTACGCAGTTTGAATCATCATTGCAAATTGCCCTCAAAAAAGCGTGTGCTGCATGTAATCAAAGGCAGAAGGGGAGCAAGAGATGGAGAGAGAGTAGAGAGAGAGGGGGAAGGCCAGTGCTGGAGAAGGGCGTGTGGGAAAGTTACAATAGATGATGATAGACACAGATGACGTAGTGAGCGATGACTTCAGCAAGCAAAGTGGAGTAGAGCATAACCGATCAAGCAAGTGATCACAATGGAAAGTTACAGCAAAGACATGTCAAGAGATCACTGAAGATCACAAGGGAACTTAAGATCATACTCTGATTACTTCTGTTAAAGATAACTAGATCAGTGTTTATTGAAGATCACTCTTTTGATCATTGAAATTACAGCAATGACATGTAACGAGATCACTAAAGATCACTCCAAATTAACATAAAATTTGAATTGAATTAAGTCAATTAAGGAAAAAGTAATCATAATTAATGGCAACGATAACTAAAGATTATCATTAAAGCGTATGGTAAGGGATCACTGAAGATCAAAGCGAAGCTGAAAGTCGCAGAAAAGATATGATAAGAAACTACTGAAGATTACTAAGCAAATCAAAGCTAAACTTTGTAAGAAGAAAGTGATCATAAAAGAAGCCGCCAAGACAAGCATGATCATAGCGAAAATAACTAGATCAGTGATCATGCAACTGCAAATCCTAACAGGATCAACTGAGCTACAACAAGCACACAGCAAACGATCACTAAACCGCTGATCTGCCTGAAATGTTCAACGAAAAGAGAAAAGCGAATCAGATGATTGATCAGTTAAAGCGAAAATATGAAAAATATACCCTTAATACTAGGATTAATACTGACTGCAACTTGTTTTCAGTTTCACTGATCTGAAAATCAACTGTTTTTATGCCAGCTGTGCCAGAGAAGTCGATCGTGACAGATCAATCAGAGTTAATAACGCAAAACGAAGACAGATCTCGAGTCTGCACTTGCTTACTGAAGTAGTTTTTGTGTTTCTTTTTGTGATCGAGGCAAAACAAAAAATTGTAGATCAGTAACGAGTTGACGATGACTAATCTACACAGAGCTGTGATCACTTTATAGATTACAAATTCCATTCAGTGACTCTTAGATAGTTTTGTAAATCTCTAAAGTAAACATGATAATATTTGATCGTGGCATTTCGAGGGAAATATGAGAAAGCAACGCTAAACAAATTCACACATTGCACCGGTTACCGGTAATCATGTTGTATACACAACGACGAAAACTGAAACTGACTCATGGGAGTTACCTAGTTAATTATGAATGTTGTGATAACTCAAGCGAACTGAACAAGCTGATCATAACGATCGTTGCCTCGTTCATTCACAACGATCGGGTAAACAGAAACAATTTGCGTAAATTGTAACACACAATCAATGAGAGGAAAATAGTAGATACATACAACTCTAGGCATGTGCTTATCAAACAGACATCACAACAAGTTCCCGAAACGATAACACCTTCTCCTACCGTACCTTTCCTTCAGTTCCCTCGATAACAATCGTTTACAAACCAACTGGAAAACTTGTCTATTAAACAAGTTTGAAAAACCGAAAGGCGCCGCCGGAAAGGGGCAGAGTTCAAAGACGGCCGAAAAACAATTCAATGCGGAAATCCGTTACGCAAAGTTGAACAACTTTAAAGACACAGTAGTGAGTACACTATGCTATATAGAGAGCAATACGATATTGTAGAGTTTGTCTCTGTACTGCAGCTGTTGGCCAAAAGGTTTTGCAATATTGGACGTGTTCGGCTCTTAATGGAGCTGTCCGGGCAAGGTCAGCAAGTTGGCTAAGCTGGTCGCGGTATGGTGCGATTTGAATACAATCGCATTGAGAGACGAGAATTTGCAAAAGCGGTTTAACATTTGGCTTAGCTCGCTTGTTTCCCACTCTGTATCTGTCTCTGTCTTTCTCGATCTCTCTCTCTCTTTCTGTCTCTCTTGGCTATTTATAGCCAAACGTAACGGTTGTCTGCGCGTCAAGACGCCCAGTCGCTGTGACCAGCCTCAATTAAAGCCAGGTTAGTCACAGACAGTTGCCTTATATGCCAAGGGCAGGAGATTTTATAATCTCAGCTTGCCTCACATACGATATCATTATTGTTACTACGACTATTATATTTCAGTACCTCTTCCTTTACTCATTCTATCTCTGTCTCCCTCTCTCTCTCTCTCTCTCACTCTACAACTTGTCATTAAAAATTCCATTAAGTTAGTCACTGGACTGTCCTCATTTCTTATGTTTATAATAATAAATATTTATCATCTGTCTGTCTCTCTTTTGTCTGTGAATGCTAATGAAGAAAGTTCAAAACTGATTGACGTGCGTTTCTTATAGATGATATTGTCGCTGTCACTGTCTGGGACAAAACTTTATTAGATTGTAGTCAAACCAGAATCGGGGAGTAACAGCTTGTGAGCTCATTAAGCCGAAAAATTTGCGAATCTTAACTGGTATAATTTGTTTTTTTCTTATAGAATATACATATTCCCCTTTTAGCATCACAATAAACGGTCTCGATTGTATCTTAGATAATGTATGCACAATTTGTAAGAGGGTCTCTCGTATTTTTCCCCCTTTATGTTTAGCGGTATTCGTGTGTGAACTTGAAACTTGATAGGAATACAAGTGAAGAATTGGTTATAAAATCATTTTGTGATAATGCCCAACAATCATATAACCAGAGTATCAACAATATTCGTAATGGAATTGTTTGCCAGTTCCCGATTTCACTTTTATATATGTGTATATGCTGTACAGAGACATTGGTCGCTAATTGAAATCACTTGACATTGGAGATTTCCATTTCTCAATTCAGCGTGAATCAATTAAATGATCCTCCCAATGAACTTTACAAGTATCATAAAATCACGATAAATTATCAAGTTCTCATTTGCAGCACCTCGTGAATAACATTTTCGTAATATCATAATAAAAATTGTACAAAATATCTTTACAGTTTATAATGAAGTTATCAAGATCATAATATTCTTTAATGATAGTAGAGAAGAGAGAGAGAGCAAGAAGGGGGAATTAAATCGATAGCACATCGATCAATGAATGCCGAAATAGTGAAGAGTTGAATAAATATAAATGATCTCATCTTCAAAGTTGAGTATACTAAGTATTGGCTTTTGTTTGGGTCTTACGAATTGTGTAGAGCAGACAAATCAATAAAGACGATCAGTCAATAAAAACAAAAAAATTCCCCATTAAAATATAACAGAGAGAAGCTTCTACAGATAGGAAATTCCCCAAGCTATGTCAAATGTCAATTGGAATAAAGTAAAATACGGTCATTTCCATAAACTAATTTTCCCATTTGGCCCCAAGTCGAATTACCAGTTAATTTCCAAATGATCTGCTCATTTTCCCAATATGCTT
This sequence comes from Zaprionus ornatus, assembly GCA_018904035.1. Classification (NCBI taxonomy): domain Eukaryota; kingdom Metazoa; phylum Arthropoda; class Insecta; order Diptera; family Drosophilidae; genus Zaprionus; species Zaprionus ornatus. Next base: position 17,605,900 of record JAEIFZ010000002.1, on the reverse strand, counting down.
GATCAACCTGTTCCGTCGTACACTCGCTCGCCCGAAGCGATCGCAAGTTACTCAATCAGAGATTCAGCGGAAAAGATCTCTTGCTCGTTAAGTAGAAGTCAAACAGATGTCTAACCTAATGTTAAGAAGGGGGCGGAACGGGCATGGCCCCTCAAGCTACTGGAAAAGTGAGAGTGCCCCGCGGGTCCCGGCTTAACGATCACTTGAGACAAATGAGCTATGAAAGAAGTCAAATGGGGCAACAAAGAAGAATCCGAATTAAACAAAACGCACAACATTAACACACTTTTCTTCTTTTCTTCCAGCTGTAGATCTCTTGAGTCTCTCTCTCTCTCTCTTTTTGTGGGCAGGGGCTTTTCGATTGTCTTTAACTTTCGCACGATTTCTAATTTAATGTTGATATTTCTGTTTCTGCTTCTTCATGATCTTCATGCTCTGAGCAATGATATGCGTCCCACGTTTTCCGCATTTTTATAGAACTTTCTGCAAAAATGAGATTTTCTCAACACACACACACTCCACTCTACACTCTTCGCGACATTCTTGCACGACTCGATTTATATCGGGTACGTAATCTTTATGCGATTCCAAGACATATATCAGTTTAATTGTGAGTCGAGTTACGGGTTTTTATTATTTGGTTTCATCGTGTCGACATTTGGCATTTTTGTTTGGACCTTTTCGAACGATCTTTTTCGTCGTCGGACCAATGACCGACAAAATACAAATGCGCGAAATACGAACTCAGGTAGGGGAGAGAGAATGGAGGGGTTAACGGAACGGGGGAACTGTGGAAAACCACAAAACCGGAATTCTTCAAGTGATCTTTTCGTTGTTCAATCGCACACAACAAAAAAACAAAAACAAAATTGAGGTAAAATGTACTGTAACTTCAGAGCTGCTGATTCCCGTTTCGTTTTGTTTCGTTCCACTTTGTTCCCCTCCTGTCCCTCCTTCACTCCCTTCTCTCATCTATCTGCAATGGTCTGTCTTCGATCTATGCATGTCACGCCCACAGAGTGTGGGCAGTATCGCGATCCAAGTACAAAAAATACACTTTCACTTTTTTTCTTTTTCTTTTTTTTTTACGTTTTGCTTTTTGTTTCTCCTCAAGAATTCTTCAAGTCAAAAGCAATTCGTAGAAACCACATTGTTGTTGTTGTTGGGGTTTTCAACATAATTTCTGGTTTTATAGCCGGGTCGATTTGGTTTTGTAAACACACATGGGAAAAACGGTGCGAAAGGTGGGGGAGAGTGAGAGAGAGAGGGGGAAAACAAGAAAACAAAATGTTTTTATTTATGTAATTTTCGTGTTGAAAATAGCGCAAAAAAAGCGTGTTAAGCCCCATTGTAATTATTGTTATGAACACGACTGTATGTATGAATGTATGTATGTGTGTATGTCTGCTGCGTGTGCAGAGAACAACAGAAGGAAAGAAACAACAACAATGAACGAATTCGGTTATTAAACATAAGTAAGTATTATATTATTTTTCTTTTAGTTGTGCCTTTTGTTGCAGTTGTTGTTGTTGCAATATTCCACGCGCGACGAAGCATGCACAGACAAACAACAACACACAAACAATATGCAAAAACTGCAACTGCGATACGACTCACGAAGCACGACGCACGCGACTCACGAGAACACGATGTATGCAATGTTGTTGTTAATGTTACGCTTACGAGAGTATCGAAAATGTTGTTGTAATTTTTTCGTTGTTGTTTGTATTTGAGGCCGAGCGCGCATGCGCCTCGCACGTTCACTCGCTACGCTGCCTACCGAACGAATGCGAAGCTGATTTGCTGCTGTGATTCCGAATAGTCTGTGCACTGAGAGAGAAAGAGCCGAGCGCAGCGCAACTGAGAGAGATAGAGCGCGCAATTGAGAGTGAGAGCAATTCGATAGTACCGACAGCAGCGTCGTATGCGAACGAACTTCATCTCGTGTGTGCGCATCAGCTGAGCGCGGGTGTAAGAGAGCGCCGACAGTATAAAAACGTGTGTGAGAGGCTGCGAGAGAGTAACTAACACATTCACGCATACGCACATTCGCTGTGTCTATACTTCTGCATACTCATATGCAGACGGCATAGTATCAACGAAAACAAGTGCGCTAGTTTTGCATAGGAAAAGGTCGACTTGCAGTTGTGCTACAGCAGTGTAAAATAATGGCTGGAAAAGTTTACTAGTTTAAGAGGACAAATATAACGTATAGTAATAATAATAATAATACATATTGATATGCCCACCAAGGTGACCAGCTATCTCTATACATCCCCAAAAATATGATAGATTATAGGGAATAAAGACAAAGAACGGAATAATAGGTTTTTGATTTAAGAAAAGGCTACAATTTCATTAATTTGGTACATTTTCTCATGTTTCCGCGATTATTTTCAAATAGTTCTTTACATGTTAAAAATATGTCTAATCAAAATATGGAAATATATGGAAACCAATAGTTCTGAAATATTTGGTCCTTGAAAATGTTGCTTTATATGATTGAAAATATATATAAAATTCTTAAAATACTCTAAAATTATTTCTAGCTCTTTATATTTAGAATAAAAATGCTACATATAAAAGAATCAAAATACAAACCATTCTCAAATTGACAATTGATAAGAAATGGATTTATTGAACTTCCTTGACCATGATTATACCCCTATTATACACAGCCTACAGATAAGTTTTCAAAGTAAATATATTTTGTTATTGCTTAGCTATGTTATTTTTTTCAGCCCGTGTTGAGCTAAAGTATTCTATATTTATACGAGTGCTTCCAAATCGATTCGACGACTAACTTATTTGTTGTGATGCTCTCACAGACGTCGCAGACGACGCGCGCTGATACAGCGGCCTCTATTCTAATCAGTAACACTTTTTTTTTCATTCCAATAAGTTAACGCCTTATCAAAGTATTCCGGTGTATACGTACACGTACTTTTTGTTATCACAGCTTTTTATTTTAAAGCTGACTTGTCAAACTTGGTCATGTGTACGGATGTACTCGGGGGTTTTCATTTCATTCAAATAGGGTACGTGATACGCCTACATTGCCGGCACTGACGGTTTTGGCACATCTGTTGCACAGATCAAGTTGCGCTCAGAGAGGAAGAGAGAAAGGGACTGAGAGAAAGACAGAGAGCAAGAGAGAGTGGGAGACCCAGAGCATGTATGTATTGGTTGCCTATGGCAACAGCTGCAGCATGACATCTGCTATTGTTGTTGTTGTGGTTGCTGCTGTGCCTCAAGTGCAGCCGGCTTTCAAGTGCGGAGGTTGCACGGCACAGCTTAAGGAAGCAGCACCAACTGTCGCTGTTGCTGTTGCATGCATCATCATCAACGGGGTTTTGTCTTAATGAGGAAACGACGTCTCGTTTTTTGCTCGCGTCACCTTTGCAGCTTATTATAATTGGGTATACTACGGACTATATAATGCAATTAGTCGCCCGTCGCCCAGCGCGCAATTAAAATGCAAAGTCAACGCAAAACTACAAAACAAAAACCTTGAGCTAAAGTCGAATTATTTAAAACAACAATTAGATAGACAGACAAACACACCCATCAGAGTAAAGCGACAAACAGACAAACCAAAATGAAAGGAAAATCGAGAAAAATTTGCTTGGGGAGCAGCTGCCTCGATGACATTTTGTCGCTGTCTGCTGTTTGTGTGGGTGCGACCAGAGCGCATTGCTGGGAGGGCACACTCAAGAGAGAATAGCATATATTGAAAACCAAAGACCAAAAACTGCAAACCACAAGTCGCAGCGCCGCACGGTGCGCACGTGCAGCGTGTGGCAGGCAGCAGTAGGCGCGCTTATGTATGTGACTTATCTGCCACAACGAGTTGCACGATCGGTAGACGGAACTGAGACGCTCTGTGGCTGTGGGCGGCAAGCACATAAGGGGTATGGTAGGGGCTAAAAAAGAGGGGTCCGGTATACAGCTTTAGCTTTTAAAATTATCATTGCATACCATTGCATACTTTGCGGTGGCTTGAAAAAGTTCCGTTTAGTTGGAAAAAAACTATTGCATACTTAGTAGCGCAACTATAAAAGGATTCAAGATTTTGCTGAATTAATTATATTATATCAAAAGGTTATAAATACAATTAAGAAAAATATCAAATAAAATTAAAATAAAAATTAATGAAATAATCGAAATAAAATAAAATAATTTAAATTGATGATAAAACAAAAAGTCTAAATAAATTTACGAATTAATCGAAAACATTAAACAAAATTAATAATAATAATCCAAAACAAATTAAACAAAATAATTTTAAAATATATGACATTGAAAATATTTAAACCATTTAAGATAATGTAATTAAAAATTTTTATATTATAAAAAATAAATTATTTTTGAGTATAAAATCTTGAAGTAAAACTTAAAAAAATAATCTAATTAAAATTTTTATAATTCCGTTTAATGATAAATATTGTATAAATCAATTGAACTTTTTAAATCAATTTAATTAAAATATTGAATTTGAGCAACCATTGAACCATTCAACCATTGAACCATTCAACCATTGAAAATGGTCATAAAGAGGTATACTAACTATTGTAACTTTGTGCAAATGTATGTAGGCAGAAGAAGGCGTCGGAGACGCCAGAAAGTATATATGTATATGTACATATTCTTCTCAGGATCACTAGCTGAGTCGATTGAGCCATGTCAGTCTGTCTGTCCGTCTGGCTGGATGAACGCGCCGATTTCAGCTATTACAAAAGCTAGGGACATCAAATTCCTGTATTCCATACGCATATCAAGTTTATTTTTAATTTGGGATGCCTACCGCCCCCGCAAACCGACAAATTCCTATTTACATTCGACTCATGTCTGAACGTTCTGCTTCAGCACACAAAATGAAATCTGATCGAATAATAAACACGGAAGTTATTAGATAAACCATTTTCATCTTTGACCAGCAAACAAGTTGTCAATGACGTCATAACTATGTTGCTTGCACGGAAAAGAAAAGGACGAACGATGCGAGTGCGCAGAGCGAGCTATTTCTCGACTCTTCTTTTCTATGCACATTTCTCGACTCTTCTTTTCTATGCACGTTTCTCGACTATTCTGTTCTATGCACATGTCAATTACCGAAAATCCATGTGCATATATAAAAACACTCTATATATTGTACTTAATATGTGTACACACATGCATATGTACATTTGTATGCAACCAATAGCGTGGTAGATTGGTATGCATGTACATATGCAGGTATTTACAAGCGTGTGTAAATTGCAATTATTAAAATCAAATATAAATATTGATACCTCGATATATTTCGAACTATCGATGTTGGCCAATTTAAAATTTACCGATGGACGTGAATAGGAAATGGTCACACTACATTGCAAGGTGGCAGCGCGTTGCAGTGTTATGATTAATTTATTAATTTGTAGATTGCGATTGGCCTGTTCGGTTTTTATTCTATCGTTGTCGATTGTCGATTGTCGATTACTCAAATTAAATCAAGCAGCGACAATAGATTATATAGGCAGGTTATGTTACGTAGTATATAAAAAATGTATTATATGAATCTATTAAAGTGTAGAGTATATCATACAGTTATACAAATTGAAAATATTTACTGATTCAAATCTAAAACACATTCAAGTCCAAAGTTCTATAATTCCTCTCCTTCATTGACGAATCAATTATTGGTTATTAATTTACAGCCCTTATTAAATTAAAAGATGCTTCAACTCACCTTCCATAACATACACAATGCTGCCCACATCTCCCTCCTTGATGATCAAATTCTTAGCTGGATACTTAACCGGATACATGCAATCGACAATTTCACGTATTTGCGCCAAGTCCAAGTTCTTCATGAAGTCATTATCCAAAATGGCCGCTTTGATAAGTTCACGGGAGCTGCACCAAAATAGAGATAGATAAAAGGAGATAAATAAATGAAAATGAAATATACTTTATACATGTGGCAGCAACAACAATTTGTTGCAGATACCGCAATTGGTAGCAAACTGTCAATTGGTTAGGTACTAAAATGAACCATGAGTCGCGATTACCAACGGACTCAAGTAAAAAGAGCCCAATTAATTTCACGACTGACACATATAAATCGCCTTTTATCTACCTCGTCGAGCAACATGTCATGTTGTTGCACGTTAAAGAAAATCCAAATTTTTATACGATATGATATTAATACAAATTCGAAAATTGTGGGGAGTGAGGAGAAGAGGGCGCGGAGGGAGGGTACTGGCCATGTTGCCAATGCCTGTAAATGTCAAATGGCTTTATCTGTCAGCGAATTTGACAAGCGAAACCAAACTGAATCGAGCCGATGCCGAACGTATACCGAGCCTCGGCTCGATCGTTTAATTAAAGCCAAAACATGGACACGATCGGGGGGCGTAACACGCACGCGCAACCGTCTGTCGACGGGTCGGTCAAGCAATTTGTTAGCTTCCCACTTATAGAGCCGAATTCGAATTCGAATTCGAAAAATTCCAATTCCCATTCCGTTGAGATGGGGCAGGCAACCCTGGCAGGTAACTCTGGCAACAGGTGACACTGTTGCCATCAATTTCTCTCCACACAGTTTGCAACTTGCGGCGCCAGTTTGGCAGCTACAATTAAAATATGAAAATTTGCAATGCGAGGTCGCAATCTCGGGTCTAGGAAGCAACCACTTCGAGTTTAGTTTTTCTTAAGTTTTTCGCAAGAAAAATGCGTATTAGATTTCAACGCCCCGACTCGGCCCCGGCCCGAGTCGGACACGGTATGGTTTCAGTTTTTGGGCACCCCGAAAACGGGTTCGCCATGCCATGAAACGGTGTTGGCGCTGTCGTACGATGTGCCAGCGATGCGGTGCATGTTCGTGTTGCTGTTGGTGCAACACCCGCGGCGCTGTTCCAACGCCACAAGTTGCAGACAACTCTGATAGTGGAAGATATGCAAGTGGGGTATATTGGTTTACATAGAAAGAAGAATCAAAGTGAAAATGAGGACAATACCTATCGTTCTTCTTATGGAGTACAAGTATAAAGAAGGAAATAAAATGAGAATATTTATTCTTCTTGCCTTTAAGGTCGTACATACAATAAGCAGCCGATTATACGAGTAATATGTGTATTGATACTCATCTTATAGTAGATGATAAGGAATAAGAAAATTCTATTCCAACTTTATAAAAGATAAAAAAAGCAGAAAAAAATATTATCGTAAATATTTAGGAATTGAATCGAAAATATATCTAGATTGAATACAAGGGAATTAAAGCCTCTGTTAACGAAGCAAATGCTTATATTTTAAAATATGAATAATATAACATTTAATTGGAATATATAATATAATAGATATTTATTCATCTTACCTCATTAAACCCTTTCCTACTTTCAAAATGAGGAATAATCCTTTGAATATTTACCCATTTACAGGGTATTTTCAACGTCGTCCACGCAACTCTTATTTGGACATTTGTTATGCGTTAATTATCACGCAGAAAAATGCGTGTAGTGTGCAATTTGTGTTGCCCACGGTGCGACAGTGGCAGCATTGCAACTTATTGCCAGGCTGCAAGGAGAGGCTACCGTACCCAGGTTGGGGTTGGTGCTGTGGCAGCTTAAGCTATAGCACCGCAGGCGAGTCGAAACAATTAATAGCATCAATTAGACCTACGGGGCGTGCTGCCAGGCAGGCAGGCAGGCAGTATGACAATCTGGCGGCGTTCCAGTTGAGTCTGTCGGAAGCTATAGCCATTTATATGACTATATTTGTGCGTAAATTTCGATTTTATGTGTGCCAAGGCAGGACCCTCCCACCGTTCCCCCCCGCTGGCGACGCCAGCAACTCACAGCTTGCTGCACCCATTTTGCCTGAACAGATCATAGATCGCAGTTCAAATATGCAACTTATGACGGGGTCTCTGTCTCTCCCATGGGCTCAACAACGTGGCAACGCTAAATTGAAAGTGCAAAGCGATCATTAGCGACAGCTAAAAGTGCATAATGCAAAGTGGCAGCTTCAAATGCAACCAGAGACTGCAAGACAGACATTTATGGAGCACCCCACACAAAAACACACACACCTGGCAGGTGAGACACTTAACGGCATCTCAGATACGCGTGATCTATGGGTGAGTTCATAAAGATTGTTATTTAAAGGAGCTTGTGAATCACTTGTGAATTATGAGTACTTTATGGTTGTTCGTTGACTTGCTTTCAATTTAGGTTTATAATTTATTTCAGATAGATTTGTTAGTGGAAAATGTGTGAAATAAAACTTTTAAGTAGTTTAAAATTTTAGCTATATATATTAATAAGTAACTGCGGTTGACACTTTTTTCGAGACTACTTGTGACTCATTGTAGGTAGTTATGAAGTGAAACTACCATATATAGTCAAAATTTAACCTACATTTTTGAATAATGAATTAAATATAATGGTTTATATATAGTATTTATCTGAAATTAAAAATTTTGTTTAATTTCATTATAATGTTAATAAAAATAATAGATAATCTTTCTTAAATATTGTAATTCATACAAGATCTTAAAAAAGATCATCCAAAGGAATGTAAAAGAACTTCCAAGTTTCAAATATTCATGGAATGTTATTCAAAATGTCTTCATATTATATCATTAAGACTTTTTCGACAATATAGGTACATTTTATTGCCACACAAATATTTTAATCTATTGTACAATACTAATGATCTTTAATCTCAAAATATATGTATTTGGCAAATATGTATATGCCGTAAAAATAAACAGAACAAATTTGACTTTGTTGACTAATTGGAATTTAATGGGAAGCTATTTATAGTTAACAAGTTATTGCCTTCTTATATAGATCTCTATATAGTCTATATATATGGAAATTGATCGTTAAAGAATAAACTCGAATATGCATACATAAAATATAAAAGCTTTCCGAGTGCACCCTTTGATAATTAAACTATTTATACTAATTATAGCCAGAATGAGATTCCCATAAAACGAGTCGTAATTATAGTAAGGCATGAGTCCATTATGCAATTAGTTGGGTTACCTAACGGTAAGAAATTCCCTCTTATAGTTTTATAGCAAGTTCTCAGGCAACCCGCTGGCAATCGACGCACGACACAATTTCGCACAATTTGCTGGCATTATTTATTAGATGGCCCCGCTGAAAGACGCCAAGAGACTCCGTAAAGAGGAGGGTGTGTTGCCCCATGTGGCACATTGCATGAGAGAGGCCTACGGCGCTTTTGATTTATGCCATGCAAGTGTCAAAAAATGTCCTGTTGCACACACACACAACACACAACTTTACCCGCCAACATAGATCGCAGTCAGCGATATAGAGTTGGTCAACTGAGCAACTGGTCAACGGGTACCCTCCTCTCTTGCACCACCTCCCACAACACGCTCTCCTACTCTGCACTGTGGACAACGCACGTTCCAAGTCGGATTTCAATTTGCCGCGATTTTCACTGATTGTGTCAGCAGTTTTTGGCCGAAAAGCCGCATAAATTGCCTTGCAGAGCTAACAAATTTGCCGCATTATTTAATGCCAAATGCAAATTTGTCACACAGAAACATGGATAAAGTCGCCGATCGAAGAATGCAAATGCAATAAAATAGTATGAAGGTTAAGTCGATAAGATTGGCGAAATATGCGATTTGAAATATTCATAAATTGAGCTTAAAGTGGAAAATGGCTAACAAAAAAAGCTTGTCTTAATACCCATTAAATAACTAAAAAACTAGTGTGGGTTTGAGGCAGGGAAAGTCTATGCAAAAAGACAGATGAACAGAATAATGTGTGTATGGTATTAATCTGTATATACTATATGTTGAATCAGAAAGTAGTGAAAATGTGTTGCTTAATTATCGATTTGCGTGGGCGGTAGGTGTGGCAACCAATATTTGATATAAACTTAAGCTGTGTATGGTTTCAGAAACATTCATGCCAAACTTGGTGTCTTTAACTTTGAGGTCAATACGTTCATAAAGGTGGACAGACGAAGAGAGACAAACATACAAACAAACAGACAGACATACAGACAACTGACAGACAGACAACAGACAGATAGACTACAGACAGACAGATATACTGCCATACAGAAAGACATACATACAAACAGACATACAGACAGACAGACATACAACCATACAGAAATACAGACAGACGGACATACAGGCATACAAACAGACAGACATACAGAACGACAGACATACAGAACGACAGACATACAGGCATACAGAATTAGAGACATACAGAAATACAGACAATCAAAAGACAGATACACAGACACGGCTAGTGATTCTCAATATATACACTTTTTAGTGTCTACTTCACCTTTTTCTGCCTGTTGCACAAGGTTAGCATACCCTTTTTTTACCATTTTCAATGATCGAAGGTTATTACTTTAATCTTGAAGTAGCTGATGTAAACTATCGACAAAAGTTATTATATTTAATACCCCAATTATTTATAATACCCAAAATAACATCTCAATCACTGTCAATACCAATATACTATAATATAATGTAATTCCTTAATACCATAAAGAATTCCCAAAACACATATAAGTAGCTTACCCATGTCTAAGTACATAATCATATATATTCTTATCAAACAGCTCAACCTATGACAAATGTCACTGACAACCTTGTCGCCAACTACGTCACAAGAGACAAGTTCAAAGACGCCTGCTGACGATTCCCTACACCTTCCTCATCCCATTACCATAGATGCTGATATCTGGCAAACTACACCGATCATTGACAGCCAATTGAGAGCGCGTGTCGCCCCATAGAATAATTTGCACATTTGCCTGCGCGTGCTGGCAAAGGCAGCAGGAAATATCTTGCGGGGAAAGCAAAAAAAAAAATATCTAAATATTTATGTTTTTTATGTTTTCACCCCCCGGAAAGAAGAAAAACAAAAACAAACAAAAAAAAAAGTGCAGAAAAAAACTTGACTAGTGCAAAATACCAGATGATCTCGACCAGATCTGGTCAGAGAAATCGAGCAGACCGCACGGTTTCATCGTGCAGCGTGAGGCACAAAGTGTGAAAATCGTAAGTCCGACAGATCAGTTCAGATCGGTTATAAAAAAATACACCCACGCATTTTCACACACATTTTAACAACCTTGGGGCGGGGTATTATCACTAGACAATGAACTTTACCAGACATACACGATATATATCTGCACATATATGAATTTACGATCTGAGTTCGAATACTTTTCTATTGTTTGTTTTACGAGCCAAGCAATAAAATATATATTTGTATATTATGTCGATTGTAGAATAGGATATACGATATTCGTACAATCTTTGTTTGTTTTCGCTTTCGCACCTTTCTTTGATTTGATTTTAGAAATCTTGTCTGTGGGGATATTCTATTTTCTCTTTTAGTTAAAAAATAGAAATAGATGAAAAATTGCCTGCCACATGACGCAATGAAATCGTCGTTGTCGTCGTCGTCGTCGTTCTGTGCCACTGTGCCCCATTTGGCACTGTCTGTACAATATGGGAAGCTTTATAGCAAGCACAGAATTATATGGTATATGACACTGGCCAAGGCCATTTCATTGATTTGTGGTTTTGGGATAAGGGAAACCGCCCAGAACTGTCAGCACAAATTTGAATAAACGCATTTTGGGACTGTCGAAAGGCGAAACGCGCCGCTGCTGCTGATGCTGATATTGATTAAGATCGCGTTCATATAACGCTAATGACGATCATTATCGCCAAAGCTATACATATATAAATATAGACTACACACAGACTATACTATCTACATAGTATATTTATATTCAAGTCTGGGATCTATATATAAATATAGTCATAATGCGCGGCTAATCTACAGCTAACTCTGATGATGGGCGCATGTGGGTTCTTGCTGATATTTTACTCGATTTAATCAGCAAGTGTTCCAAATTTCAATGTCTCTCGAGAGTGATGAGTGGTGGAATACAAATGTATATTCATGAATACCATATGGCCAGGGAAGACGAACTAACATACGAGTATCTTTAAGAATTAAAGACGATCATCCACTCAAGTTGAATGAAAATAGAAGGAGCTTTAACTGTTCTTCACCTGTTAACAATATTTATTCTTAATAAACCATTTACAATCCATTTCATAACATTTTAAACAACAAATATATTTTGTATATGGGAAATGTGAACAATAACTAATGAGTCAATGCTCATAAACTCATAAATATCCAATCAAACTGACGTTCTTTTCAGGCAATTATCAAAGTTCCATGGAAAGCGAAATGAAGCGCTATTTATATGACTTTGTATAAGCATAAACCCATATAAAATTATCTAATTTTTGGGAAACTCAAACATTATTTGCTTAACTAACGAATCGATATCAGGCTTATTTTCTTTAGAACATTCCAAAAATGCAATGTATTATGGTAGAGAACTCTCTATAAAGGTCTTACTTTAGAGATCTCACTTAAGTTCATTTCAGTAAAATTTCCTATATATAAAGCCCAAATCACATACACATGTAGTTAATGATTAAAATGATCTCTATTATATACAAATCCCATATCATCATTTAAATTCTATTTAAACTCACTGGAATATTCCACAATTCGTAATATGTTAAATATCCCTAACCGGCTTACAATTTATGTAGGATCATTATAAAAGAGTTTATTATTATGGTTCAAATTGATTCAGTAAGTTGATTGAGTACAAAAATAAAACGATTTAACTCGAGTTTGTGTTTTACAACTTAATATCGCGGTTTTACAACTTCAAATGTGCATCGCCTTTAGCATTTAGGGTGCCAATACTCATCCCATTTACAAAGATTCTATACAAATTTATACCCAATTAACATTTCAGTTTCTCGAATTGAAATCTATTGAAATTTGTTTTCAGAACTTTCCGCAATTGCAATCTGCAGCAAATCTACATTCCATATGTCTACTCTCCACCAGCCCCATTCACTTACCGCTCATCCTTCTCGTATTTGGGAAAACTGACATGCTCCAACAACACTGAAGATTCACTCTGTGGTTCCGCAGAGATACCCTGTGCACGCTGTCGCTGAAAGGTTTGTCCCGACTTGCGTGTGGCACCAGATGCCGAATTGGGTCCACCACCACCACCAGCAGCAGCTCCTCCTCCGCCTGCAGCAGCATTTGCTGCACTCCCTGCACCAGCACCAGCATGTCCGGCTGCACTGCTGCGACTGAAGGGGAAGACACTCTGGAACTTATCCAGATGCGAACGCAGCTCAGCAATTTCATTATCCTTGAATTGTAGAGCACGTTGCATCTCTTGGATCTTCAGCTCCTTGGCCTGTATGATCTGTATGAAACGTTCCTCCTGTGGCGTTGCAGCCACATATGTGATCTGTGGGTCAACCATGCCAACGGGTGAGGGCGTGGCTGAGCAGGGGCTGCCGGGGAGAGGGCAACCGGAAATGCGTAATCCCTGCATTTGTTGAGCCAAAGCCAACGAGTTGGGCGGCTGTGGATGTTGTTGCAATTGTTGCAACTGTTGCTGTTGCTGCTGTTGCAGCTGTTGCTGCTGCTGTTGCAACTGTTGTTGCTGATGTTGCTGCTGCTGTTGTTGCAGCTGTTGATGCAGTTGTTGCTGTTGCTGCAATTGTTGCTGTTGCTGCAGTGGAAGCTGCGGGGAGTGACACGTCCCTGGTATGGCCACGGGTTGACTTGTTGGCGTAGGTTGATATAACACCGGCACAGGACTACCCGATGCAGTATAGACACCCTGTGTTTGTGCCTGCAACTGTTGGAGTTGCTGATAACGCTGCTGCAACTGCAACTCCTGTTGATGCAGCAAACTACGTGGATCTGTGTGCAACTGTTGCGGCGTACCCGAAGGTGGTGTGCCGTAGATCAGTGTGTGTGTAAGCACATCCGAGTGACAGGGCTGCGGTGGTGCGGGAATGTAACGCAGCCCGGCCGCAGTATGCTCCAGTCCGAGCAGGCCAATGCTGTTGGCAGCGGGCAGGGTCACAATGCCACCAGCAGCAGCACCCCCGTGATTGTTGTTGCTGCTATTGCTGTTGCTGTAAGCGTGTGCGTTGCTGTTGCTATTGTTGTTACTGCCAGCAACACCGTTGTTGTTATTGTTGTTGTTGACGATGTTCACCAGACCCAGGTCGGGCTGAAACTGATAGTTGGCATTCGGTTCCTGCTGCATACTGATCGCTTTTCGCAATTTCACGCTCGTCGCTATATTCGAATCAGTTCGTGTCGTTTTCGAATTCGAATTCGAATACGTGCGCTGATGATCTTCGGCGCTACTGTGTCGCCGATAGCGGCACAAGAGAGCAGCCAATGCCGGCGGCGGAGGTGGAGGCGATGCTTCGTTTGCCTGCCGAGTGGATGTTGTTGCTGCTGCTGTTGTTGTTGCTGCTGTTGTTGCTTCTGTTGTTGTTGTTGCTGTTGTTGTTATTCCTATTGCTGTCTGCTCTCTCCGGTTCTCTACTATGTCCGGCGGTTTGGCCTCAGTGTCGTTGCTGCGCCTGATTATCGCCGGTTGCAACTTTTGATACTCGGCATAAATTGTTGGCGGTGTTGTTGTTGTTGCTGTTGGTGCATTTGTTGTTGCTGTATTGATGCGATTAGTGTTGCTGTTGCTGTTGCTGTTACTGCTGCACGGTTCATTAATGTTTTGAGGATTATTATTGTTGTTGCTGCTGCTGCTATTGTTGCTATTGTTGTTGTTGCTGCTGCTGTTGTTGTTGTTGCTGGCTGGCCGCTTTGTGGCAAAGCACAGCCGATCAAAGCAAAAACGCATCCAGGCGGCTTTCTATGGTAACCGCCGCCACGTGGAATTTGCTCAATTGATTAAAGGAAGCCCTAAAAACGTAAAACGAAATAAATAAAACAAATAAATAAATTTAGGAAATAAAAAAATATAAGACAATTCTAAAATGAAACTTAAATAAACAGCACAGAACATCATACAAAAAACATAATGCATTCAAAGTATTAAAGACCTCATTGAAGGTCTCAAATATGGAAAAGAAACTAAAAGCGACTGATTTTTCCTATGTTAGCTATATGCTATAGTAGTCTTATTTGGCTGAAGTTTGGACAACATGTTACAAATATATTAAATATGACATATGGTGAGTTTCATTCGGATATCTCAAAAATAGTAAAGTTCTATCGATAGTTTCTATGGTAACCAAACGATATATCATCCCAATCAAACTGATTCCCACTTATTAGAAAACATGTCTACCAAGTTTCATCATGATAAGTGTGTACTATACGAGTACACTGATAGAGAATATATATGCCTTATAAGGTCGAAGATCTCCAAGTGAATATACCCTCAGTAAGTGTATTAAATCGCAACTAAGCACTACAAACTAAACTTTATTTAAATCGGAAACTTTTCACTTGGAAACTTTTTCCATAACAAGTGAATAAGTCAGAATCTTATCGCCGACTAATCAACACGGCATTCCCTGCTGATTTACAGTCATGCCAGAAGATTATATGCGATTCCAGTTGGAACTTGGAACTTGTTAATTGAGTTGCCTTCAATTTGTCGCTTGCAATGCGTTTCAATTACTTTGGGCATTCAAAAACCCCGTAACCCTCTAGCGTAATCGATAAGCTGGACAATCGTGGGGTCTTTAAACGTGCTAAATGCCGACCCACACAAATTAGCAACAATTTCCAGTTGCCAGTCCCAAAAATATACGTTGCCTGCCTATCGTATAGCGCCGATTTTAGGCCAGCCAACTGCGCTAAGAGACATGTCTATATGGAAGTGGTTGGGGCACCTAATACCCTAGAGATAT
Organism: Zaprionus ornatus; assembly: GCA_018904035.1. Lineage (NCBI taxonomy): Eukaryota > Metazoa > Arthropoda > Insecta > Diptera > Drosophilidae > Zaprionus > Zaprionus ornatus. Next base: position 17,590,107 of record JAEIFZ010000002.1, on the reverse strand, counting down.
TAGAGAAGTAAAGAAATATTATGGTATTTAAAAATCTTTTTTAGGACGTAATAGAAAATGTTTTTACAATAAAAATAAATATTAAAAATATGTTCTCACTCCGCTGATTTGATATCAATATATCAAATTTCAAAAGTTTTTATTTTATATTTTATTTTATATTGTATTTTCAGATTCCCAAAATTTACAACAGTTGAATTCAATAGTCTTTATTTTTTTTGCTACCAATCAATTTTAGATCTTTTGCTTTTCAAAATTCATTTAAAGATCATCAACATCAAAAGTGCTTTATCCCTTCCATCTCTATCTGTTTCTAAAGATTATACTCCTTGCAGCCTCATTCTACAATATACATATACCCCACTCGAGTTCTTCATTAACAGGGCACTCATATAGATATACAAACATTACATGACTTGGCGGCTTTTCGTATGTCTCATTTCTGGCTGGAAGGAGGCGGTGGAGGGAGTCTACTCGCTTGTCTATCGCTTCTAAACGACGGCCACGCCTTCATTTATCCACGATAAGAATTTTTTTTGGTGTCTTTTTCGGGTTTTCTAGTATCTAAATTCTCGTTTTGCGTATGTTCCGATGAATCTAATGAGTCCCAAGCCAAATGCCGAGCAAATCGCAGAATGGAGAACTGGCACAGGCAGATCTTGACATATTTCTCTACTTATCTCTCTGTCTTCTTCTCCTTCTCTGTCTTACACTTGTTGTTTTTGGCTACGCTTAGACAATAATTCAATTCGAAATGAAATGAAAAGCTAAAAATAAACAACGCAAACTAAACACCACAAAAAGGTGAGCTATAAACGATTAGCAATCAGGTTTTACGAGAAGCCAAAGAATCTACGATATACGAGTGGGTTGGCAGCAATTGAAGAACGATCAGGTTGAGATAAGACGACAGACAGACAGACAGACAGACAGACAGACAGACGATCAGGTTGCCACTTATAAGCCAAAGAAGCACAACAACAGAGACACGCAAATTTGTTACGATCCACATGTAGAGCAAGCCAAGATCAGCAGACGAAGAACGTGAAGATCACCTGAAGACTCTAACCAAGGCAATATAGGCAAACATTATATGATCTTTTGAGTCTACTAAACTCTAACATGCAAAAGTTAAGTTCAGTTTTTTCAAGCGTGGGTGTTGAACAAAACTGATCGTTGCCACTTGGTACGAGCTGATGATCGTTTGTAAGACAGGTGCTCTTCAGTTCAAGCTAAATGATTGTTTTGATCTTGCCTTGACAACAACTTGAAGACACGATCACACAAACCGATCGCACAAAATGATCATATCTTCTATATTAATTATACTTCAATATTGTTTAATTGAACATTTATTATCTATCTGATTAACCTGTAATGCAAACGATCTACTCTATCGTTTCATCCGGTAACGATCAATGACGATCATTTTAACAGCAACAACAAGTATATTTATCTATCTATTAGCTATTTATCGCTTTACTTTCACTAATGCAAATGAGCTGATCTTCACTGATCCTCAGTGATCATTTAAAAAACGTTCTTTAATTATTTAACTTTCTAAGCAATGTTCTTCTCCAGTTTATTTTATTTATTTGGAGCACAAAGCGTTGCCAAATATAACTCGATCGGCAACGATCAACGGCGATCATCCGCTCTGCTACAAATGACATATTTATTTTACTATTGGCTATTTGTTATCGTTTGAAATTAAGAAATGATCGATCATTTGAAGCCAAACAACTTTGCCAAACGATCGTATTAAAAGTTAATTAGCATTTTTATGAGCGCACAGCGCGGATTAACGATCGATTTGTATGCCAAGCTAACAACACTTCGCACAATGCGAATACAAAGAAATAAAAAATGAAAAAAAAAAAAACCAAAAACAACAACAGCAAAGCGAAACAACAATGGGAATCGGCCATGGGGGAGGCCCCTTGCCGGGCAATACGGGCAATTACAGCGCGTAATTGGGCGCAAAATTTGCCAGTTCAGGGAAAGAAAGAGAGAAAAAAGTGTTGGCAAATAGTGAAAACGAAAACAAAACGATGACGAAGACGACGACGACGACGGCGACGAATAACAAATTAAAACAATTGACACAAAATGTTCGATAGATATTGTTGCGTTTATTTAAAGAACAATTGACAGACCACTCAAAGAAACATATATATGTACCATACATACATATTGGAAATGCTTCGATCGTGATCGTGATATGTTGCAGGGGCAACTTGTGGTGTGTGTGAAGAGTGGAGACTGTGTGGCAGCTTTGGGCCACTTAAGCGCAATTACGCGTGCAATTTGTTTTCATCTCGAGCACATAAATAATCAAACAGAGATGGAAATGGAAGAATCGACGCGTTGAGTAGAACGCGTTACGTATACGTAATATTTTAAATGATTTTATACTTTTATTGTCGCTTAACTGATGCGCGCTCTACAGTGTCTGTGAAGCAATGCAAACAGGTTCTTAACTTTAATAAGTATTATGAAAACATTTACATATAAAAATATGAAGCTTCTCCTTCTCTTTCTCCCCGTTCAGATCGATTGAATTCGATTCGATTCGATACGCTTTTGAATATTGCTTCGTCAATAAAATGTGGAAGGCGCCTTGGAATGTCAACGTGCTACCCAATCGAGGGTATTAACATCAATCGATCGTGAGTTCATTCATGCCACTGATAAGCGCACACACAGATACAAATACACAAACACAGAGATCCCCTAAGCCATCGTATTCAGTTTGTATATTTATATTTATATATAGAAATAAGTATTATATTGACCTGTGGCTTTGAGCATACATATGTCGCCAACCAACCATATTGGGTTGTAGTTGGACTCGTGGATTCGTGCTGAGATTAGCAATGTTTACAAATCATATAACCTGTCGCGAAGATCACTCTGTATCTGTGTCTGACTGTGTGTGCAACGGAAATTTTACTGTACTTGTTATTCAAAGTGTTATTCGATACAGCAGACTATACTTAGTCTTTAATTATGGAGTATCTTATTTAGTATTTACATACTTTCTTAAACTGATCGCTCCATGTGATCAATCCTTCATTGATCTACTGGTTTTCCAAATTAATTTCCTAACTAATTAGAGCTTATTTACATAAGCAATTGGTTTGGGGAAAACTTAGTAATTACAATAGTTAGCTAGTATAATGAGTAATCCATTTGATTTCCGAATGATTCACTATGTTGATCAGGCTGTTGTTGAGTGTATTTTCGAAACAAAACTAAATTCGACTAAGGAAATAAATAAACTGGAAAACAAGGAACTATTTAGTAATCATTTACGACTACGTGAAAAGATCGCAAAGAGATTGCATAGAACAAGTATACTATATATATATGTATATATTTTAATTAAAACTCTCTTTGTTGCATTATAATACGGTTTACAAAGTAATGAACAGGCAGAAAGAGTTAAAAAACCTTTATTCAACAGTATTTTTGTTCTCTTTTTTTTTCTTTTTAAATTGTTATATATTCAGAAAACTTTCTCAGTTCGCACTCTTAATAAATGTATCATAGTTTTCACACATTTCCGGCTCTAAACAGTTGCTCGAAACATTGCTTGCAACATTCTTTAGTTCCATTATTTGTTATTATTTACTCTATAAGGCGTTCAATTTGGAATTATGTCCAAAACTCAATTGCAACTTTAACTTCTAGACAATTGACATAGCTTCCTGATTGCCATCATCATTATTATCTTCATCGTCATCATCATCGTCGTCGTCAATGATTGTCATCGTCATCATCATTTGCTAATCAAAAGAGACAGCAAACAAAATGCCACAAGACATCTGAATGCATGCGGCATGCATGATTTGATCGCAACAAACTGTCTCAGCTGTCAGTCAACAAGTTAGCGACAAGATAAACACACACACACACACACATACGCAAACTCATTTATACCCACACTTATGCATATGTATAAACAGAGACAGACAGAGACATACTGAGAAACAAATGCGGCATGCCAAAAATGCAGCTCATTCGAATCATTTAAACATAATTAAGCAGTTAGCCGGGCCTACAACGGGTGTGTGTGTGTACGAGTGTGTGTGTGGGGTCTACTCCTTGTTGAGTTCTTCCGAACTGTCGCATTCTCTGATCTGTTTGTCGCGTTTCTGTTTCCCATTCTCTCTTCCCGTCCGCGTTGATCGAATTGAGACATCAATTGAAAGTTATGTCGATTCCATAACGGGAGCCCATATACAGCTGTGTTCATGTGTGCGTGTATGTCTGCTATACTCTTTCTCTCTCTATATAGAATGTTATAATTATAGGTTTCAATAATTGTCAAGTGTCTGAGTGTCCCGCATGTCTCTCAGTCGCATTGTTTGTTTGTTGATTTGTCTGCGTTTCCTCAACTCAAGGCAATCATTCAATTTCAACTCGAACCGAAGCGTAGTAAACACTCACACTCACATTCACTCGCAGCACTCACAAAACATTCGCAACAAGAGAGAAATACCATTGTAAAAACAATTGGAAAACAAGAATGAGGCGGATTTTTGTGACTTTGTGGGGACAACATAATAAGTCTAGGAGAAATAAAAAGATCAATTATCGAGTAAGAAGTCAATCGGTTCAGGAAACTATATTGCATGTAAAGCTAACTTGAAATAACATATTGGACCACAAAGCTGATTAGGGTAAATTAATACAGTTTTTATGAAGAGTATAACTAATTAAATATGATATTATCAATTTAGGCCGAATTAATCGACCTATAGGTCACTTAAATAAGTGAGTAACTAACCAATTTTTGTAGATCGATTGCCATAAAATGTTTACTCAACTCTTAAGATTGAACTGAAGATTTATACTGGATTCTAAAGCATCTTAAAACTAATCGTATATAAAGATCATTTAATTAGTTGGCTATATATAGTTCCATACAAGATAATAATTCGTCATATCACTTGTAGTTAACCCTATTTCAGACCTTCCTACAGGGTGCCTTCAAGTCGAACTCCTGCAATAACACTTTCCCAATTTTTGACACTTAAAAATTAAATTGATCGAGGCAGCGCTGTCTATATATAGTATAAAGAAACCATATCATAGAGCGTGCAATTATTCAAGTTATTTTTAAGCATTTCTCAACACATTTAATGTGTGCCATAAAATTGTAATTAAACGTAAAGCGTAATGTCGTCAATTCAGTGACTTATTGGCAGAGTACCCGATTGACCCGAATGACAAGATCACAAGTCGAATAACCCCGAGAGATCACACGATTGTGATTTATGTGAAGCCTTCCGCTTGCCAAAGTCGATGCGAGAGGGATTCCGTTGTAATGTCTGCTTCATTTGTTATTTTATCATTCGGTTTCGACTCCGTACTCATTAGTGCCGGCGACACGTTCACACAAGATCGATCGATCGCAGGCGGCCTGCGAAGGCAACATACTGATCGTATGATAAGGCGTAAAAAAAAGACAGCAGGTATTAACTAGTTGGTTGGTTTGGTTAGTTAGACATGGTCGATACGATTTGCACAACAATTTGCTATAAGCTCACTCGATCCTCCCCCTCCACACGCACACACCACTATCCCTCCTCTCCCTCTCGCTCCTTCTTCTAACTATGGCGACGCTTTTTCATGGCGAAAATCAACTCGGTCGTCGGGCAATTGGCATGAAGCGCACGTTCGATCAATTAAAAACCTTCGCACAGCGGGACAACAAATACAAAACTGTACATAAAAAACAGTTAAACAGGCTGAACGAAAAACAGTACAGCATATCGAGAGAGAAAACAGAAGCGAAACCCCTAAAGCGAAATGTGAAACAAGTGCAGAATTAGTTTGGATTCGGTTGGGTTTGGGGCGGTTCAAGGGGTTAACATAGCTCTCTATTTGTGTGTGAGAGAGACAGAGACAGAGAAAGAGAGATAGAGATAGAGAGAGAGAAAGCAAGTGTGTTTTGAATGTAAGGTAATGAATGGCAATGGAATGCCAAGGCTAGGGCACTTAATAAATGTGTAGGAAGTCGCGTGAAGCGCAGAAGATGAAGAAGAACAAAGGAAGGTTGGAAAATGTCAAAGTTGGGAAAGTTCTGGAAAAAAGTGACTTGCTTTAAGTGCAAGTTCCGGTTAAAATGGAAGAAGAAGAGACATGCAAAGAGCACAAGTTTAAAACATATACAAAATGTTTATCACTTTAGATTGTAAAATCGAATCAGTGTGAAAAGATCAACTCAAAATATACTATTCGAATCTTACTTTGAAGATCTTAGAATACGAGGGTCGTTTGATAAGTCCGTGACTTTTTGAATAAAATATATTTTTTTCGTCAAAGAAGCGTTTTATTTCTCAACATAATCTCCTTTTAGCTCTATACATTTAGTCCAGCGTTTTTCCAATTTTTTTATTCCTTCCAAATAATAGGTTTTCTCAAGGCCCTCAAAATAGTCGTTTGTTTCTGTGATGACCTCTTCATTTGACCCGAATCTCTTACCGCCGAGCCATTTCTTCATGTTTGGAAACAAAAAATAGTCACAGGGGGCTAAATCTGGAGAATATGCTGGATGGGGTAGCAGTTCGTAGCCCAATTTATGAAATTTTGCCATGCTGACTACACACGTGTGCACCCGTGCATTGTCCTGATGGAACAGCACTTTTTTTTCGCCAAATGCGGTCGTTTCTGCTTCAAATCAATATCGAATCTGTCCAAAAGCTCTGAATAATATTCGCCGGTGATCGTTTTACCCTTTTCAAGGTAATCGATGTGAATGATACCTTGTGCATCCCAAAAAACTGTGGCCATGACCTTGTTGGCCGACAGACCCACCTTGGCCTTCTTTGGTGCACGTTCACCCGGAGAAACCCACTGTCTTGATTGTTCTTTGGTCTCTGGTGTGGTGTGGTGGATCCATGTTTCGTCTACGGTAACGAAACGGCGCAAAAATTCGTTTGGATTGCGGTTGAACATCGCCAAACACTCCTTTGAAATGGTCACACGGTTGCGCTTATGGTCGTGTGTGAGCAATCGCGGCACCCATCGCGCGGAAAGCTTTTTCATGTCCAAATATTCATGTAAAATGTGATGTACCCGTTCAGTTGAGATGCCTACAGCCTCAGCTACCTCACGCACTTTCATTCTCCGATCATCCAATATCATTCCATGGATTTTGTCGACGATTTCTGGCATGACGACCTCTTTTGGGCGACCTGAACGTTCGGCATCACTTGTACTGGTACGACCACAACGGAACTCAGTAAACCATTTCTTAACCATTGAAATTGATGGTGCAGAGTCCCCATAATATTTATCAAGTCTTTCCTTGGTTTCGGTGATGGATTTTTTACGCAAAAAATAATGCTTAATTAGCACACGAAATTCACTTTTTTCCATTTTCGTTAAAATTCACGAGATCGTCTGCTTTCAATGCCTATAAAACGCAAACTAAGAAACGCAGCTTTCTCAAAATTTTACAGTCAGCTGTTAATCGATAACTGCTGACAGGAGCAGTGTTGTATTTAGAGCAGGTGCGCGGCAAATACAAAAAGTCACGGACTTATCAAACGACCCTCGTAGTATTTAATCATAAAACTTCAATTACAGTCCAATTAAACTGATATTGATTTGAAAAAAAATAAAGATCTTCACTCAACTCAAAGTTAACTCAATGAAACAAGCAACAATACAATTTGGTATATACCCAAAGTCTCAACACTCCATAAGGAAGTATTTGCCAAAGAAGAAATGAATCTGAAAGATTTAAAAACAAACAGTTAAGCACAAAAACTTTATAAAATCTGTGTGTACAAGCTGACTTATTAAAATGGAAACAGTTCAAAAAAAAGTATTTCCATTTTTCCAGAGAAAACAAATAAAATTGTTAAGCAAAATTGAAAACTCCATAAAATCTTAATTACACCACATAATTTCCATAATAAAACGAGAATTTAATAACGAGAACTGTTTCGAATTCCGCTCTTGCTCTACAATCCTCTACCCCTCCCTCTCCATTTCTCTATATTTCTTTCTCTGTCTTTCTCTATCTATTCTACACTATATATCTTTCTCTGCCAAATAGAGTGATTTCAACTTTCCATTACGCTTGTTAACAACGCTATGTGATTTGTTTATAGAGATACATACACAGTACACACCGTCACACACACACTGCCACACACACATACTGTCACACACACATTGAACCACACACATTTGTGGCATTTCCGTCATAAGCATTAGAAATAGCAGCCTATCAAAATGCCATCAAATCATGTGAAGCCACGCACAGGAAACAGAACCAGATCAAGATCTGGAACTGGAACTGCAACTGAATGTGGATCGGTGTGTGTAACATATCCAGGCATCATGCCACAGGCCACACAAAGCGCATGCGCCGCCTTTACTGCCGCGTGTCTAACGATTTCGATTATGAATCGAATTGAGAAACCGTTTGACAGCTACGGCGGCTTCTGCGTTTCCATGTCACATGACTGTCATGGAGCTGTCAGAGACTTGGCAAGCCTGGCATTTAATTAAAACGCCAATTTGGACAGAAAGTGCACACATGGGACTGGGAACGAGACCAGGACCGAGACTAAGACCGAGACTAAGACCGGGAACGGCAGGCAGGCACCGTAAATGGGCATTACCTTAAGACTTCAATTTGCACACACTCAACTCGCGACTCTCGACGTTGTAATTAGTCTCGGGATGCGTGTGTCTCGTTTATAGCTTGCGGACCCGAGAAAAAAATTAATTGGTAGACGCGTTGCGTTCGCTCTTCCAACTTCTGAAGAATTGCTGGGAAATTCCGGTAAATAAAAACTTAACGAAATATTGTATTTTGCGACTATGCCCCACGACCGCATCGAATGAGCGACAATCGAGAACTGAACTTAACTCTGTGTGAGAGGGAGAGAGAATGCGTTGGCAGCGATGGCAACGGCAACGGCAGCAGCACGGCGAGAGAGCGAAGACCGTAGACTGGCTATCGATAGTAGTTGAATTTGACGTTGGCAGCGCAGCCAACTGAGCACCAACAGAGGCAGCGACGTTGTTGTTATCGAAGTGAACCCCCAGAAGCGTCGCCGTTGCTGCCGCTGCTGCTGCTGCTGCCGTTTGTACGTCGTTTAAATTAAAACTCGGAATTTGGCTGAAACCAGTTGATTGCACGCACACACAAACACACGCACACACACACACAGAGAGAGAAAGAGAGACACACACACACACTGCGACACACACGATCGCCGCCTGAACGTAACTTGTTGACGCCTTTGAGTCTTTGCTGTGATTCGTGCGTTTTCAGTTCGATTCGTTTAACAAAATAATAGAATGGTTGCAACAACAACAATAACAGCAACAACAACAATTGCATTGGGGGCCTCTGCGATCTAATTGCTCGCTTGCATGCTACAACAACAACTACAACGAGGCAGCAGGCGAAACAAGTATGGAAGTCTTAAATCGTTCCACCGACTTTTTAATACCCGCGCCTCGAGGCAATCGAACAATTAACGACACGTTCGATGATATCGATGAATGCGAAATGCAAAATCGAAGCCTTATTTATGTTTTCGCAAACAAATTTTAATGTTGTATCCCAAAGGCACAGTGGAACAAGGATATATTGAAAGTGGTATGAGATATTAAGAATATTATTCTTTAAGGGAGAACTAAGAAAGACTAACAGAGATTTGAATGTTAATTAAGAAGATAAAGAAATATTAATCATTTGCTAACTAATGTAAATATATTTTATTGTTATATTATAAGGGAAGGAAAGCAACTTCTGGAAGTTAAGATTAAATCTTAACATCCACGGATGAAACACGGGACTGTTAATGGAACCCTAAACTCTGCAAGGGTACAATAGATCTTATAGGACACTGTACAAGCCTCCTTTTCAAATAATAATATATTATATATGGGATATTTTATTATTATTATATTAAAGTTCCTTTGTAAATTAATAAATAAATGAAGAACACGAGGATAGAAATAGTATCGAAATGTAGGGAATATATTTAAAAATTTTTCCCAAACGTGGAAATTCTGAGAAGAATTTATTCGTACAATATAAAAATATTTGATTCAAATTAATAATTATTACTTACTGAATTAAAAGCATTCAATACACACTTATCAATCAAAGATCTATAATATATCATTAGATTTCTTTGAAAATCATAACCAAATTATAGATAAACCTATCCCATAGCATACTTTTGGGCATAGATGTGCATGAAAAGAAATTCATTAGGAATATAAAGTTCTATAAGACCAAATCAAATCAATGAAGCTAAGCCATCAGCCAGGAGACACACGCAATTTTTCAGTCGTATATACCCTTTCACAGGGTATTAACTTTCAGGCACGCATTGTATAGTAGAGCAAGACGAGGCACCTGAACCTGCTCTGAGAGATTTCCTAGCACATGCATATTTATGAGTCGCTTGGGGATCAGAGTATTTTTCGCTGACATGCGCGTAATTTAGTGAGATGTAAGGGGAGAGAATATCTTAATTGTTCAACTATGTATGTGCTCTGGCTCCCAGGGGATAACTGTGAGATATTCGCTTATCGGGAACTTAAGGTAAATAAACTGTGTACAAATTAAATATAATATTTAATTGTTGTTTAAATAACTAGGTGAGTTGAAGACTTCTACTTTTCTACTAACTGACTGACTTCTATAAATTTCAGAGCATAAACTAATGCAAACATATATTGTGTATACGCAGTGTGGGCTTGAGATTTTGTACTCTATATTATCTCTAACTTTAGATTTGATTTACTTTTGAATAACACGAATTTTGTATCTCTTTTTTAATTTTTATATTGCATTATATAACATTTTTACATTTATCTATGATTATTTTATTATTATATTTTACTTTACTTAGTTATATTCAATACCTTTTCCATATATCCCAACCATGTGCAGTGTGCTCAACCGTCACCCAACAATTATCGTACGCATATTTCAGCCTTAACTCGATTTTTATATCGATTAATGCTGTCTTTAAATTAACGCTCAATTGTCGTGCTACCAAGTTAGTTGGCCGCATAGACCCAACAATTTCAACGACTGATTTATTATTGGCCAGCCCATAAATCATATCAATTGCCATACTTTATATGTATGTACTCGTATATCGATATGTGTATGTACGCTGTACATGTATAGTATATGGTTTATGGTTTATGCTAATATTAAGTTGTGCAGCTCATAGAAATTTCGTCACAGCCAATTGTCGTCGAGTTTCGATTCCTTTTTACTTTGCTTTGCCTTACTTTGCTTTGCTCTATTTTCGGCTTTGCCATAATTACAAAAGCGTGTTTTTTGTGCTCGGCATTTAGGAAAAGTGATTTATTTATTATAAATAATATTACGGGGCATGTAAACAAAGCGATTCGTTGAAAACTCAAGCTGGCTGCGAGGGCTATTTGGCAAGTAACCAATGAAGGAAGCTCAAGGAATTCATTGAAAATCTTTACATCTTAAGAAAATTTGTATTAAATATTAAAACTATTAAGTCTGTTGTCAGTTGACTGCATAAGTGGGAAAATACTCAAAATTTTAGCTTGGTTTCCAAAGAACAGTTCTAACTCTTAGAGAGTTTAAAAAAAAAAACAAGAAACATTGCAAAGAAATTATAAGGATTTTTAAAGTTTTCATAAAGTTTACGAAATTTGAACTTTCTTCTGTTTATAATGTTCGAACTTCACAACTTTTAAAGCTGCCCTCGCCCACTCGTCGTGATTTTATCAACTGTGGCTCTTGTTAATGCAGTTGTTGTAGGAAACGAATTCAATAAATATATCAGGGGGCATTATTTATTTATTTAGACATTTCGCATTGGCAAATTGTGAACTACACGCAAAGCGCTACAGGTTTATGAGGGGATTGAGAGGGTTGAGTGTGTGTTGTGGGCCGTACTCGATGAGGTTGAGTGAATGATCGCACGACAGCGACGGCTGACTTCGATAAATATCGATAATAATAATGTTATTGTTGTCGCTGTCTGTTTGCATTTAGCGACATTGATAAGCCCATGGGGAACTTATGTAATTATACATGTTTATCTGTATGTATGCATGCATGTATTTAGGTTATTTATGTGTGCATGCAATATTTATTTAATTGACGTAATCGAAAGGTTATTTGGGCGGCGGCGATAACAACAAAAGTAGTAACAACAACAATGGAAAGAGCTCACGCGATGCCCTCTTTTTGTTTATTATTTTTTTTTTGCATTCGTGAAAGTAGATAACATGTTGAAAGAGGGTTCGAGAAGCACGGAAAAGAACAGGAAATATTAAATCATAGTTCGATTAAAGTAGTAAAAACTATAATTTCCAGTTGAAAGGAATTTTAATAAATATTATTTTATTTATTTGTTTTATCATAATAAATAATATCAATTCCACGAGCTTTTTCAATATCAATTTTCCGTTACACACTCGCTGAATATCAACAGCAAAGCTTTCGCTGTTCAGAGAGAGCTTACGGTGCAACACTCTGGAGCTTATTCAGCAAAAGCTTTACGTAAAGCACACACGCAAGCCGATAAGCATCTGCTCCGAACGTAGAGCACAAAAGAAAGAGCGAAAACACTCTTGTAAACAACTGCAAAAATTGAGAAACAGAAACAAAATACTAAAGGCTAAAGAACTCTAAAACAAAGTGTACTTTAATTTATTTATTTATTTTTTATTATAACCCAGTTCCCTAGGTCAATGCCAGAGGCAGAAGATTCATTAATAAACATCGCAAAACAACAACAGCTGTTTGAACCAGAGAGAGAGAGCAAAAGAACTACGTGTTGCGTCGCCTTATGCATTACGTGACGTTACATTACGTTGCGTGCTCTCATACTCTCTCTTGTCTGCCCTCTCTCTCTTAATCTGCCAAAACGCTCGTCTCAACTCTTTCTCGCTCTCTTCGATGCCCTGCGCTCTTCCTTATTGACCGCTGCCAAGATCTGACAAACAGTGTTGCCCACTTGGCTGGTTTCTTGTTAAATCTGGTTATGTTGCTGGTTATCTAGCTTTATTTTAATACCGAAAGGATTTATTGCATGTTATTTTATTTATTACATAATAAAATATGTATTATCTTATCTTCAGTTTTAAAGCATTTTCTAGCTGTTTTTCACAAAAAAATTTTGCCAACACTGATCAAATTCGAATCAGGCTAAAATCAATTTAGCTTTCAATTATATTTCAGTGATTATTGGATTTTAAATAGCAGCAAATAGACAGAATGGAGAACAAACGCGTCTGTTGGTTATACATTGTCGGGTTTTCGCTGTTTGTTTTAATATTCTATAATAATTATTTTATAATAAGAAAAAGTATTTCGGTAATTACTCGACTAGAGGAAGATATAGAACACTTATTGGTAATTTCTGTTGATTAAGATTGTTTTAATTGTTACTAACAAGCTACATCTCCGCAGATTACTCTTAAAGATTATGACATGATGAAATCCGAAGAAAGGTGTAGCCTAGTTTTAACTAAGGTGACTAGAAAGGTGACTTGGAAGTCTAAGTATCTCGGAAGCTTCACATACTAAAAGAAAAATGTACGTGCATTATGTAAACAAATACAAGTTTTTTACGTACTACAATTTCTTTTTTTTAGTTTTTTTTTAATATTTGGCAACACTGCTGACCACATTCCACAAAGTGCAAAGTTTGACATTTCGTTTTCACGCGCTCTCTTTGACCCTTTCCTTTTTTCCCTCTCCCAGTCTCTCTCTCTCTCTCTCTCTCTCTCTCTTTGTTGCTAACTGCTGCTCTCTTTGTCTTCGTTGAAGAACATTTTGAAAGACGACCTGCACAAGCTGTAAACGTAAACAAGCAGCGATGCCGGCTGCGACGTCAACTGCGGTATAAATATTTGTGCCATTTCGACAAGAATTTGATATGCGGCTTATACAAGCGCAACGAATGCTAATGACCAACAAGGAAGGGATGAAGAGAGGGCAAGAGAGAAGAGGGCAGGGATCGCACTAATTTTGCAATGTTTCAAAAAATAAAAAAGGGGCGCGGACTACCTCGCATTTCTGCGGCAAATGTCTCCAAATGAACCATAAAGAAGAAGATTTTGAGCGTGAATTGTAAACCGGCTTTGGATCTAAGCCTAGTCTGTTGTATCTAGTCGAACAAGTTGAGGCTGTGCGAATATAATATTTAGATTATGGTTTTTTTCATATACCTTGTTTTGTACAGAAGTTTCGCAACATTATATAAGTTTCTTTAAAAACTTAAAGGGGTTATATTCACAAATGATAAGGATTTTTTTATAGAGACTGCTATCGTTTTATTTATAGGAGTTATCAAAATTGAAAGAGAAGGGGAGAAGAAATCAAGAAAGACTTTATATATACTGATAAGATCGATGAATATTCATAATATTTGCAGAACAATTTTAAATATTTTATATCTTTACGTCTTCTAACTTAAGGCTAGTAGAACCAGTAAAATATAGTATAGTATAATTTAGAGTATAGATTTAGTATAATTTCACTATAAATAATCGTACAGTATTTTTAGATTTATTTACAAATGATAAATGATAAGAACTCTTGAGTTATCTTGAGTTATATGTACTGATAAGATCGATGAATATTCATAAAACTGGCAGAACATGATTAAATATTTCTTATCATTGCGACTTCTTAAGTCTAACTCAGCTTAGTTGTTTTCCCTAGAGTTTATAGCTCTATTACTACTAATTTTAACAAATGATAAGAATTCTTTTTATAGAGACTGTTTTCGTTGTATTTGAGGTATCAAAATTTAAAGAGAAGGTAAAAGAGGAACTAAGAAAGTAAATGATATGTATTCTGATAAGATCGATGATTATATTATGGTGTTTACCAGTTTTTATCATTAACAAGCAGTTTAAAGTGGATTAGGTAAGTCAGGAAGGTGAAATAGGAGGAAAGGGAATAGAAAATAAAGATAGTCTAGATTAATCAAGTCTTTATCTTAAGTATAGGAATATAAATGTTGATTCGAACGACTAAGAACCAGTTCGTCTCCTTTTGGTTTTAAACCAAACTGAACAGGTTGAGAGTCAGGAAAATACCAAACAATTTCCGCACACAATTTCAATCTTTCTAATTTTTTCACCAATACAATATCAATTTATTCATTTAGTTATCGATTTCTTTGTTGCTATGTTGTTGTTCTTGTTCTTTATGACATACCATTAACCGTTAAAGCAATTTGGTTAGTTTACAGTTACAGTTACAATTGTTTTTGTTGTTTCGTTTTAGTTTTGCGCAGTTGTAAATCGACGCCGACTGCGACGAATAATTTTATTTTATGGCACAAATTGTCAGCTATATTTTAATTTTTTTTCTTCTTTTTTGTTGTTTTTTCCGCATTTGTGCCGCTGTTCGCTGTTGCTTTCTGCTGCTTGTTTGCTAAACTTTATGACAAAAGTCTAAAAATAAAACACAAGAATAACAACAAGGCGCCGCCTTTGTGTGCATGTGTGTGTGGAGTGCGCAGCAAAGAAAATGAATATGCAAGTAATGCAATAGCAGCAACAACAAGAGCTTAAGAGACGCACAAGGGCTGAGCTTCTTCATTGATTATTCAATGCAGGCGCAAGGGCAAGCACACACACATAGACACACAAAGACAGACAGAGTCGCGGCTTAAGGGCGCTCAAAATGGCGATAGCCTCGTCAACTTTCCACTCGATTGTGCAATCGCAAATCGTAGGCGTAGTCCATAAATAACAAATCTTGGAAACACGTACATACATACATTCATACATTTGCATACACTTGTAAAACAATAAATCATGCAGCGGTAAACAATAATATAATTGCATATTAATACTCACATTTTGACAAGTTGTTGAAAAATTCGCTAAAAAGGCAAGTGTCGTTATTCGCGCTCTTCCTCTGGCTCTCTCTTGCGACGCACACTCTCTCTTTGCGCTGCGCAGCCGGCTTTTAAAGAAATATGTTGTTGTTGTTGTTCCACTTGTTGCTTTTACACTTACTAACGCATTCACTCTCTCACATTAATTTTGTTTTTGTTGTTGCTCGTCACAGGAAGCACAAAATTAAGGCAGCGACGCTGCTGTGCCGACGCTAACGTCGCTGCACTTGGAACTTTGTGACAATGTTGTTTTTGTTGTTGATCTTCTTCTTATTCTCCTTGCAGTTGTACTTGCTGGTATATGCGTGTGCGTATGTATGTGTGTGTGTATTAAATTGAGCTTAACACAGGCACTGTAAAGGGAGCAAGAACAGAAACAACACGCACGCATGAGAGAGAGTGACCGTTTCTTACTCTCCCGCGCTCTCTTCACTGCTCTCCATGTCCGTTATCACCTGAGAGAGCGCGCACTCTCTCTCGCATAGTTGGACTGTGTCTGCATACGCTTTGCTTTGTTGTTGGGGTTTGCTTTGTGCTGCTCTTGCTCTGCTCTGCCGCCTCACTGCCAGCGTAGCGTAGTTAACTTGACAGGCAACAACAAGAACAACAACAATTGTTGTTGTTGCTAAAAATAGACGCGCGCGGGCAGCAGAAATAACAAACGAGACAGAAACGAAGCGAACTGCGGCGCACAAATTGGAAACAAAAAACCCAACAACAACAACAACTAGCTAAATATATATGTGTGTGTGGCAAAACTACTACAACAACAAAAAGAAAAGCTGAAGCAGCTGTGAAGCTGAAATGGGAAAAACTTTTGCGAAAAAGGAAAATGCGACGCAGAATTTGACGAACAGCGAAACAAGCAGCGACGGCAGTTGCGTGGGCAGCACTTCTTTTTCTAAAGGGGGCGAACGAACAAAGCACACAGCAACATAAAATATTCAATGTGTGTGTGTGTCTGTGAAGCTTTGATTGATGTTGAGACGCAGCTTTTGATTTTCATTTCATTTGGCGCACGCAGCAACAACAACAAGATCAGCAGCAGCTGCAGTAGCACCGTCGTCGGCAGCGGCAAATTATGCAAAGCAAATGTCGCATACATATGCGTCACATGCGCCAGAGCGAGATAGAACGAGTAGTGCAAGAAATCAAATTGCCTGCCATATTTTTAGCTTTTAATTAATGCACAAAAAAGGAGTCTATTATAACAACAACAAGAACACGGCGAAGGCAACAATTTTTATTAATTTTCCACTATAAATTAAGCAACGTGCGTTGTTTTTGTTGTTGCAGCGACTAACTAAAATGTCAAATGAGCGTGTGTTCACTCTCTCTCTCTTGCTCGCCCTCTCTCTGCTTTCCTGCTGCTCTGTTGCTTAATCTCTCTCTGTCTCTCTCTCGTTCTCTCTCGAGGCTGACAAGTGCATTTTTCAACTATCAATGTTGTTGTTGTTGTTTTTGCATATGTTTCACAGTTATTAAAGCATTTTTTAATTGTTCTGCATGTTGAATAATTTGCACATATGGTAGACGAAGGTGTTGCCGTTTTATTACGGTAGATGTTGTTGCTTAGAATTGAGCACACGGCGCGCGATATGCGCATAGATCGTACGAGTAAAAAGCGTTGGCAAAAAAAAACGAGCACACGACAACGACGGCAACGGTGACCGCGACAACGTAGTTTGCGTGCGGCGGTTGTAAAAGCGAGAAACAAACTAAGCGGCGAGCGCAGTCGCTGCGTGCAAAACTGTTCGAGTAGAGCAGCAGCAGCAGAGAGTTTCGTGAGCAATGCGAGAGAGCAGCAAAACGGGGAAAGAGAGCGCATTAAGCTTGCTCACGTCGCGACGTTACAGTGGGCTGTGGATCGTTGTGCTTGGCAGGAAGTGGGTTGACTTAGTGAATAAATAAGTAACTATTTAATTAATAGTTCAATAAGTAATTATTGTTTTGTTATTAATTATTATTAAATTATGAGCTATTTATTGTTAATATATTATTCATTATTGATACATTAATTATATTAAGTGGTTAAATATTATTATTAATTGTTATTATTTCCAACTTCAATAATTTGTACTTCATGGTAACTTACACAAACTCCGGTGCCTACTTATAATTTCAAATTCTGTTCAGTTTAGACAATTTGTTCTCAACAAATATATTCTTATGTATATATAATAACATAAATATTATATTCTTTGCTTCTATCTGCGTACTTGCATCTTTTATTGCGATTTTTATTATTAATTATTAATTTGTGGAACTGTTACGGTTGGTTGGGCATGTCTTGTACTATGTAAGCATTAACTCTAACTCTGATTGGGTTTTTTCAATACTCTACAAAAATGTTGGATCGGCCAATTTTTGTTTATACCAGATTTAATAAAATAAATATTAAATTAAATCAGTTTACTGTTAAGGTTAGACCTTACTTTCTGTATATTTCCAATTAATTTTAATGTTTTCAAATGTGAAATCGTATAATTTAAATAAATAATGTAAATCAATCATTAATATTAATTACAATTATGGAGTTAAATAAGAGCACTGCCAAAACATTGCCTGTTAAACCACTGTCTTTTGCCAAGAGCGGCTTTTGCTTAAAAAGCAAGGGAGAGAGAGAGAGAGAGAGAAAGAGAGCGGGAGAACGTAACTTGACAACAGGTAGTTGCTGTTGGCGTTGCAGTTGCGTAGCTGCAAGTCTGTGTGAGTGTATGTGTGTGCAATTTGGAACACATGTGGATGCTGGTGCGGGAGTTTTTTGTTCCCTGCCGTGATTGTAAATCAAGTGGAACGAACTATAAAGAACATATATTAAAATAATATCTAAATACTGGGGTACTCACTCTCAGCCAATTAAAGTTAAACGGACAAAACACACACATATAGGTCAAGTTTGTATTTAGAATCACACGCGCGAATCTCTGTGGGGAGCTTAATTGAACCAATAATATCCGGAAAATGTCTAAATATACCGATTTCAATTAAAGACGACCCCACGGGAATAACAACAAATATGGGGAACAAACGAAAGTGTAAAAATTGACAAGAAATTCTAATTGCTGCGGTTTATTTTTAAGTTTTTGAATAAAATTGCAATTGTCTTTGTACAAATTAAAGTTTAACGGGAAGAAAAGGGAAAAACCTGCAAATATTACGAAAAATTCAAAGAAAAAAGCTCGAGCTCGCAAGCAGTCGCGATGTTGTCGGTAATGCAGTTCACGACGAGTCCTCTTTGATTAGAATTATCCGGGACGCAAATGGGAAGTGTCTTGGGAAACAGAATAATAATACAAAATCAGTTAATTTCTTCTTTTCGCTAAGCCTAAGCTTTCCACTTTCAAAAGTCTGCATGTCCACATTCTCCCACTTTTTAAGGCTTCCATGTGGCACTCTTTTCTGTCGAACATTATCATTTTTTTTAGTGGGGACAACATCCTGTTACAGCAAAAGCTCTTACGGATGCTGCACTCGCTAAGGTACCAAAAGTACTGTTCAACTTACTGCTCACTGACAACAGCTGCTTGTCTATGTAACTCACACATAGCACTAGCTAGCTGCATCTCTGTTGCACTCGTACAACAGATTGGCCGCTTGCAAACAAGTGCAAGCGAGATGCTGCGCTGCAGACATTTTTTGCACACAAATGAGGGAGGAGCCAATTTAGAGGGAATTTAGGTTGTGAGGGGTAAATCATAAAATGGGGAAATATTTGAAATGTGTCTTAAATGTGCTTAGAATGTAATTTAAAATTGAGAAAATATAGAGAAATATTAAGAAATATATATTTATAATTTGAAATAATTTTGCATATTTCTGTATATACATTTATATATATCTTTAGGCTACCACGATCTGCCCAGAGCAGTTCCCCATGTTTTACATACTTCCCGACTTTTCCCCGCTTGTAGGCGTTCCAAGACAACCACCCACTTTGCGTCGGCTTCGCTGTCGCTGCGCTGCTTGATTGTCGTTTGAGTTGGAGGCGGGGCAGCAAAGGCAGGGTGGGTAGCATAAGGGAGAGCAGGGAAGGCAGCAAAAGTTGATTAGATGGATTTCGTTTGGTTTTTGTGTTTTTAATCACACACCAATTTCATTTATTAAATCTTCGCATCAGCATTTCATTTTTCCTTGTATTTTCCCTCTTTCTCTGTCTCTTTCTTCCTTTTTTTGTGCCTTTACCGTTAGCTCAGCTGCTGCCACCGAGGATATTGTTGTTGTTGTTGTTGGTGCTGCTGCTCTACCGACGGCATTTTGACTTTGCTTTTTTTGCTTCTCTCTCTCTCTCTCCCCCCTTTTTCACACATTTTTGTTTATTGTTTTTCTGTTTCTGTGCAAAAGTTTTCGCTGTGTGCGAATTTTTCACTCATTGTCACGAGCAATTTACGCCGTCTGCCACGCCCCCCTCCATCTTCCCCCTGCCCATCCCTTCCTCTTCTTGCGAAACTTTTTACAAAATGAAATTGTTTTCGTATTAACAATTTCATTAAAATTAAATTACTTTTATTATGACAACTCGCACAGCGCGTTGCCGGCTGAGCTTCTCTGTCTCCCTCTCTCTTTTCTTCTCCCTCTCTCTCTCTGTCTGTCTCTTGTTGCTGCTCTTACGTCCGCTTCATTTGTCTATCGTTTGCTTCATTTCATTTGCCTGCCCAGCGAATTACGCTCTTCCCACTCCCTCCCTCTCAACCTCCTTCTCTCTTTCTCTTCCTCTCTCTGCTCTGCTTGCTGCGGCGTCTGTTTTCTTTAGCTGTCAAACAAATTAATTGCGCTTTTAATTGATTTTGTGGGCCAAATGAGAAACGAGAATGAAATTATGCACGGGAAGAGAAGAGAGAGGAGAAGGGGGAGAGGGAGGGGGAGAGGGAGAGGGATTGGGAAGCTTCTTGGAGTAGAACTACAAGAAGAATGTTGGCAAAATTGGTAGAAGATTTGTTTTCTTTGAGGTCTAAATGGAGACACAGAAAGACAGCGCGAAGGAAAAGTAAAGAAATTGAGGCAGGCAGAGAAAAAGATGGTGAGAGACACACTAGACAAGCAAAGAAACCAAGAAGAGAAGTAGGGAGAGTAGAAAAAAATAATATATATCGTATGTTTGAAGAGAAATAAAGTTTGAGAAAGAGAAAAGGTAAAGAACCAATAAAAAGAGGATGCGACAGAGACAGATGTAAAATGGATTGATGGAGATATGCAGAGGAGAGAGGTATGTAGTATCTAGAGGAGGTAGTATGGTAGGTGGAAACACAAGCACGAAAGCTACAGTTGAGTGTGCTTGACTGTGAAATACACGCTGCCCAGAGAAAATTTTTATTTTTTTTTTATTATTATTATTAAGCGAAGAATCCGTACATCATAATATTGTATCTTAACATCACAGGGTGGAGAAATATTTTTAAGAAAAAACAATTTCATAAATTATACATTTATTATATTTGTAGCATAAAAAAAATAAACAAAAATATTATATTTGTAGCGCATTTTGTGCTGCATACTTCAGGGAGCATCTTGGAAATCAGTTACTCTTAAAAATAATTTCTTAAATAACTTCTATATTAATTATCCGATCGCAAACCAATTTTCAACAAATCTTTTAGGCATTGATAGTTTTTGTGTTTACCAAAAATGAACTGTACTGTATTAAATTTTTTTTTTTTTTTTTTTAAATAACTCCTGGAATTTGGTTTTTATTGATTGTAAGGGGGCGTGGTCAAATTCTAATACAAACTTAATCTGCGTGGAATATATTGAAAATAAATTTTCTAGCTCTAACTATTAAAGTCTCTAAGAACTAGTTTTTAAAACGGACAGACAGACAGTTGGCACTAAGTTATAAAACCCTGCTTCCCTATGGCTAGCGGGTATAATTAAATTATTGAAGTAAACTTAATCTGTCCAGGATATATAATAACTTTTATGCCAAATTTGGTGACATTAGCTTTTTCAAAAGCTGAGATCTGTGTGTTCATACAGACAGGCAGACAGACAGAAAAAATACATATAGGTACTCTGTGGTTTCTGCCACGCCTTCTTCTGCCTGTTATATACATTTGCACAAAGTAAGAATACTCTCTTTTGACCATCTTCAATAGGTTTTTTTTTTTTTTTTATAATGGTCTAGTGTCTTTTTACAGCGTGTGTAAGAAACAAATATAAATAATTTAACGGGGTTATACAATATGTATATATGACTATCACAGTTTTTCTTCAGATTTATCTCGTTCTCAAGTTATTAACTTTTTTTAAACATATTCTACTACTCAAGTGAACTATGATAACTATTTCATAATATTATTAATTTATCTATTTATTTCCTTTTATTATATCTCATCAAATCAATTTCCTTAGACCAATTCGAAATCAAATTCAAATCGGATTTTATTTTCCTGATCTCATAACTTTCTTATCATTTCAATTTTTCCATCTGCACCTTAGCTAACCTCAAAAAATCAGCAGCATTTCATTATGTTTCCCCTTCCCTTCCCGTTTCCGTTTCATTCCATTAGATTTCGTTCCCCAGCTAAGGAGGACAAACTTTATTGCCGCATTTGATAGAATTTTCTCCATTTTGCATCATTAATTTTCCCAGGCAGGCACATAAAGTAGAAGCAGCGTGTGAAAGGGAATGAAGAAGAAGAAGAACATAGATAGTAGGGGAGAAGGTGTGGGCAGTAGGAGGAGGTGGAGGGGAAGAGGCAGTTATAAACCGCCAAAGTAGCGCCACAGCAAAATGGACGATTCGCCCATTTCCGCTGGGGCAGGGGGAGTGGCAGGTGGGAAGTGGAGAGAGAGAGAGAGAGACGCCCTCAGGGTCGCACTCTGGGTGAAATTTATGTAATTTATATGGGCACTTGACTGTCTAAATTGCCTGCAGCAGACCCACCCAGACCCCCCTCCCACTCTCTAGCTGTCTCTCTGTCTTCCCTCTCGCGCTTTCCTGTTTCTCCTCTCCTAGCCACTGGGATGTGACTGTCTAAATTGCCTGCGGCTGAGCCTCCCCCTACCTTCCTCTATCTATCTTCCTGTCCTCTTATTTTCCCTCCCTTTCCTTCTCTCTCTCTCTTTCTCTTTCTTTATCTCTCTCTCTATCTCTCTCTCTCTCTAGCCTTTCCTCTCTTTATCTTTCCCACTTTTCTTTCTGTCTTCGCCGCCTTCTTCTTTTGACTGCTCTCTTTTTCTCCTTCTCTCTTTATTCCCATCTCTGTTTTTCTCCGTCTCGCTTTTTATGCTTCCCTCTTATTTTCCTTTGATCTTTCTCTCCTGCTTTCTTTCTCAACTTCTCTCTTTTTCTCCCTTCCCATCTTTTCTCTTTCCATCATTCTCTTTTTCCCTTCTTTGCTCTTTTTCTTTCTTTTCGTTCCCTCATTCTCTTCCTTCCTTTCTGTCTTCTAACCCTATCTCTTTCCCCTCCTCTCTTTCTATTATCACCTTTTTCCCTCTCCCTCTATCTCTCTCTCTCTCTTTCTCTTTATCTCTCTCTTTTTCTCTCAGTTTCTCTCAGACTCTCTCTCATTCTCTCTCTCTCTCTTAATATCTCTCAGTTTCTCTTTCAGTTTCTCACTTCCTCTCTCTCGTTCTGTTTAGTCTTCTCTCCTCCTCTTCTTGACTGTCTAAACTGTCTCTAGAGTTGCCTCCCTGACTCCGTTTCACGCTCTTTCTTCTCTCTCCCCCTTTCTCTCTTCTTTATGTCTTTTTTACTCCCTTTCCATCTTTCTTAATTGCCTATGGAGTTCCTTCCGTGGCTCCTCTTTGCACTTTCTCCCTCCCTTCCCGTTTCTCTCCCCTTCCCTCCCCCTCCTTCCACCACTCTCTCTCTTTTTACATCATCTACTTAGCCCTAATGGCAAATAATTAATTTCATGCTTCCGCGTTGCCACGCCCCTGCCCTCACACACGCCCACTGACCACGAGGCCAGCTGCGTAGTCATCTAACGTTGGCTGTCCTTTCTTTCTCTCTCTCTCTCTCTCCCCCCCACCTCTGCATCTCTCCCTCCATTTTCAATTTACAAATTGCTTCTTTTTCGAGTGCCTTCTGCCTTCTTCTTCCTCTTCTTCCTTTTGCCTTTGCCTTTGCTGAGGCCGAGCCAAACAGGCAGTTAATGCATTTTACGTGCAAGCAGCAGCAGCAGCAGGGGGGCAGGGGGCTGGGGCGTGGCAGGCAGCAGGGCAGTCATCTCAATTACCGTTATAAATTTTGCTCAAGCCAAAAATGGCGCAACGTGAAATGAATAGCCCCAGTTGAGCGGGCTTTGCCTCATTCCCCCTCCCCCTGCACTCCACCTTTCTCTGCATGTCTCTGCCTGCCTGCCCCCCTTTCTTCCCCCACCTCTTCTGTACGCACAGTCTGCGCAAAATGTTATTAAACTTCTTTTAGCCAAAGTTGTTGGCCAAATTACATTGCGGTTGCCACTCGGCAAGTCTCGCTCTCTCTCTCTCTCTCTCTCTCTCCCTATCTCACCTTCTCTCTCTATCTGCCCTTCCCCCACCCCCTCTAGGGTTGCCAGGCTTATTTATTGCGCGACATTTCGCTGGAATTGGCGGCATGAAAACAAATTTATTGGCGCCATCAAATTGTTTTTCCAGGCAGAGGCTCAAAGTGCCGCGCCCCCTTGCTGCCTCCGCCCCTTCTCCTTAACCTATACCTCGTTCTACCCTCTCTCTCTTCTCCCCCTCTCTCGCTCTCTCTCTCTCTCTCTGTTTCTATTGCGGTCCATTTGCTCGGCCCGTGTCGTCGGCCACTTTGGCCTTTTTATAGCCAAACGAACGCATCATTTTGTTGAGAGCTTCCCCTTTTCTCACTCCCACTCCCTTTCGCACACACTCTCTCTCTCTTTTTGCTTTCGCCATCTTACGCATAAAACGCATAATAAAATAAATGACTAAACAGAATTACGATAAAGCGCTAAAGCGAAGAAGAAGAAGAAGAAGAAGCTGAAGAAGCAGGCAATAGAAGTGTGCGAAACTTGATACGTCTCTCTCTATCTCTCTTTCTCTCTCTATCATCTTCTCCCACTCCCTCACTTGATTCGTTATGCGTTCATCCATCAAGTTGTCGTTTATCGCAAATGTTTTTTCCAGCTAAAATTGCCGAATTTCATGATGTCGATGCAATTTTTAGCGGTTTACTCGTAAAATTGAAATCCCCAAAGTGGTTTAAGGAATTGATATTCTATATATTGTAGAAGAAAGGAAACATATAAATTCAAAAGGATGTATGTAATATATATATAAAGAAAAACAAATATAGTGATATAAAATAAACCTGATATAAATATAAACCTTATATAATCTACAATAGAAACCTCCATAGAAGTACAATAGAATTCATCAAGTTAATTAATATTGAATATAAAGTTTTATAAAGATCTTCCATTATCGAGTCTCTATATTATCATGACTTTGCTGATCATATGAAATTAAACCTGCCCTAAAATTTGTATATTGTCTACTCTCGAACTTGAAACAAATGGTACATTATAACCTTTCATTAATATGCTTATTTATGATATTAATTCCTTAATTCGATTTTAATGTACTATGTAACTGAGCTGAAAGTTACATTTTTATATATATTATTATAATCAGATTTATTTTATGCACTATTTATGATTTATTAATTGCACTATTTCAATTAATCTCCAGTTAAGCTTTAATTAAACGACCTATTAATGTTTAACATATTTGTACTTTATTATTATTAAAATATCTTTTCTTCACGTTTTTAGGTTACATTACCATAAAAATAATAATACTAAGAGACTAAGATGGATAATAATTTGCAATTTATTTAATTAGAAGGTATATTTAAATAGGTATAAAATATGAACTGAATTTTATTTACTTTTATTCTTATTTTGATATTCCTGTTTAATTCAAAACATTTACGAATCATCTCAAATTTCTTTTTATTTTATATCCCCTTTGATTTATAGGCATACTTTCTTTAAAGAATGCAATTAAAAACTTGAGTTAATTGAGGTTATGTTGTAAATTTAATTATAGCAAACCGTTAAGCTCAATTATAATCCATAATATAACTATCTGAATTATGTATATTAAATTATAAAATGTAACTTATACATAATATTACTATTTTTATCATTATTATGTTATCAATTTTCTGCTTTTTTTTCAAATTCATTTCAATCTAATTTCACTCTTTGAGGTTATGTTGGAATACATTTTGCTAATATCAGTGTTACATTTATTGAATCTCTCCTGCTTTATCATATTTTCATTTTACTGCAAAGTTTTGCTGCAATTTTCCCCGGAAAATCAATTGTAACCCCGTGGAATTCCCCAAGTTAATCAATATGCAACAAGCAGGAAGGAAAAATCTTTTGCAGAAATCGAGGAATTCCACAGAGAAACTGCCCCCTCGTCACTCCGCCCTCCCCATTCCAAAAATGCAACTGCAGTTGCAGTAGTATAGGTGATAGAAGGGGATGGTAGGGAAGAAGGGGGAGAAGAGTTTGCAGCACATTTATTATTAAGCAGGTAATTCCGCTAAAACCACGAGAAAAATGAAGCTGGCAAATAAAATGATGTGAAATGAAATAAGCTAAAGTAGAACAAAGTAAAACAGGGCAGTAAGAAACAGTGAGAGAGAGGATAAGAGAGGGAAAGAGAGCGAGGAAATGAAATGAAATACTAATAGAACTAAGGCGCAAACTAAGCAGCAGCAGTGGAAGAAGGAGAAGAAGGAGGAAGAAGGGAGAAAAGCAACCAAAACTTACAATAGCATCCAGAAACAGAAGAAGAGGAGGGGCCACAGAAGCAAGAGGAGCAAGAGGAGCAGGTGGAGCAAGATAAGCTAGAGGAGCAGGAGGAGCAAGATAAGCTAGAGGAGCAAGAGGAGCAGGAGGAGCAAGATAAGCAAGAGGAGCAAGAGGAGTAGTAGGAGAAGAAGGAACCAAAACTTACAATAGACAAACTCATAAATCAGCGCGCCAATTTGCGAGACTGACAGGTTGAAGCGCCCAAAGCAGAAGAGGAAGCAGGAGAAGGGGAAGAAGAAGCAATCAGGGGGGAAGAAAATAGACAAGAAGGTGTGAAGAGGTAGAGAGGGAGGCAAAAGAAAAGGCAGCAGCAGCTGAAGGCAAATAGTAAAGAGGCAGGCGTAAGATAGGTGAAGAAAGAGGAGCCGAGAGAAAGGGAAGCAGAAAGAGGTAGGAAGAGGTAGAAGGGGATAATAGAAATAGCTGAGGCAGCAAATTCATTTGGTAATTGTGGCCAACGACCCAAAAGCAAACAATAATAAATGGATCAGTGCTGAAATTGGGCAACATAGAGAAATTGGGAGATATAGGGAGAGCGTAAGAGAGAAAGAAAGAGGAAGAGCAAGAGAGGGAGACAGAAAGAGTAAAAGAGAAGCAGCTATCAAGGCAATAATGCATGATAATAAATTAACTGAAATTCACTTAAATTCTGCAAGGATTTGCTATTGTCAGAGCGAGGAAGACAGCAAGAGACAGAGAGTGTGTGAGAGCAAGAGGGACGGTAAGAGCTTGGGCAGCGCACTCTCTCTCTTTCCTGGTAGGTGGTAACGTCGACTGCGCTGCTCAGCTGCAAATTAATAAAAATAAATTGAGTTGTCAAAAATGATATGCCAAATAAATTCCAACGCTGAGTAATCGCTTTTACCCAGGGCAGAGCA
The DNA here is from genome assembly GCA_018904035.1 of Zaprionus ornatus. Taxonomy (NCBI): domain Eukaryota; kingdom Metazoa; phylum Arthropoda; class Insecta; order Diptera; family Drosophilidae; genus Zaprionus; species Zaprionus ornatus. The sequence continues at coordinate 17,562,546 of JAEIFZ010000002.1, read as the reverse complement.
GCAGCAGAGGCAGAGGCAGAGCACAGCACAGGGAGGAACAACAACAAGAGAGGGAGCAGCATAGTAACAACAACAACAGCAAGAGAAGACAACAAGAAGAGAAGAAGTAGTACCAGTAACAACAATAACAGGAGAGGCAGCAGCAGCAGCACGAGCACAAACAACAACAACAACACAGAGAGGACCACCCAAAGCACAATGGCTGCAAGCCACTCAAAGCTCTCCCACTCTCACACACTCCACTGTGCTTACGCTCTCCCACTGCTGCTGCCGCTCTCCCTCTGCTGCCTCTGCTGGCGCCGCAAGCACAACCTCTCGCGCGGCGCTCACTTAACGGCCAAGCATAACGATGAAAATCCAATTTAAGGCTGCCTCAGCAAGTGAGACGCGCCTTTGTTCTCACTCTCTCGCTCACGCACACACTTACTGACTAACTGCCTCTCGCTCTGACACAGCCTGACATGCCTGGCGCTCTTTCTGACTCTCTCTCTCTCTGTAATAAAATAAAGTAGCCTCGTTGCCGTCTCTGCCGTGTGGAGAAATTAGAAGTCAAGTCGACGTCAACTTCGCAGTCACCGTCGCCGTTGCCGTCGCCGCTTGGACTTTCCCATGCCGAAAATTCAATTTGACAATGAAAGAAGAAAACAAAACAACAACAACTTGTGCGTGAGAGAGAGTCAACAGCTGTGCGAGTGAGCGGGCAATAGCAGTGCGCTGCTTTGGCTGGTCGACGCCGCAGCGCCTGCGCCGCGCACAAAAAATACAGGGAAATGCAGCAAGGCGGCGCTTACGCAGTCAGGGGGCCCCCATTGCCAAAGGCAGCGCAGTCACGAAGGCGGCAAAGCCGAAGCCGTTTGCCCGAACCCAACCCCCGATTGCGGCCATCTTGAAGCGAACGCAACACACATCGCAGCGCCGTCAGCGCAGGCAGCGCAGTCATAGCAGCAGCAACAGAAACAACGTCGCCGCCTCTGTGCGCGCTGTTAGATCATTCGCAATCGGTCGTTGCATGTGTTCGGTACAGAGCAATTCTAACATCACATAGACAGTTGCACAGTGTGGACGTTGCATACAGTATAACAGTTTTCCAAGTCAAATCTACGTGTGCAAGACAAGACTGCTCGTCACGTGTGTGTGAACTTCTAAACTCGCAATTTTTTTTTTTTGCCAAATTAGAGCTTTGATTGAGTGTGACCCCCCTTGGAAAGTTTGCCACAAGTTAAAGTCCCGTTAAAGTTGAAGGCTTGCACCTGCCTCTGCAACACGTAACACGCAACAAGGTAAACTCCACGACAAGAAAAGTTTACTCGCTCTTTGCACAAACCCAACAAAAAGTTGCTCATTTTGAGGCAGCAACAGAAAGGATTTTCTTTCTTCGCCACGCTTGAAGAATTACTGCCAAAATTTTCACGGACGGTAATAAGGTAAGTCAAAGAAAGAGAGATAAAGAACAAGGGGGGAATGTGTCGAAGCTGTGCAACAATTGCAGACACTGAAAGATAATGAAAGGATGAGAACAGAAGATAGATAAATAGATAGGTATAATTAACATTTGTAGGGGGCTTATAGATTGTAAAGAGCTCTTATTCCTTACCTAGAGCTGCCTACAAAGATAAAACCCAATAAGGGACGACTAAACAAGAACCATATAAGGATTTGTGAACTTTTATAGCTTAAGGAAGGAAGGTCCGAAGAAAGATATCAATAAAACATACATAGAATGAGGTAAATAAATAAAATAATATTGTTTCTTAGTTTGATTATTATGTATAGAAAGAATATATATATTCCTGAATAGTACAGGAATGAATACTCGTATATATTGAGAACTTAATTTGATTCTTTCAATTAGGTTAGATTTATTTACAGTGCATCCTGGATGTTACTGTACTGTATTAAGTGTTTATTATCAAAATATAAAACTCAATTAAAACCTTTAGATCCATTAGAAAACTATTTCCATTTTTTAAGTGAAAAGAGACTTCAAGAAAACTAAGCCAATCAATCAATCAATGTTATGCCATATAACTAAACCCTTTTTTTTACAACTTAGATCATAATGAGTAGTATATACTTTACTTGATATGTAAAGTTCAAATACAAGGCTTCTAATGATGGCAGAGAAGCCATTCTCCCATTCCCATTATCTTTAGGTTAATCTGCATAATGCAGACTCTTCTTTAAAATTTCAGTCATTCCTTTCTGTTAAATCATAGAACTGATTTATGCTAATTTTAGCTATATTGAATCTGATATATCATGATGTTTTTCAAAAATCAAAAAGCAAATCAAACCTTGAAAGCCGGAAAAAAATTTTCAAATTTGAGAAAGTATAATCAAAGCATTTGCAGAAAGACCTGATATGATAATCTCAAGATATAAATCTGCATAGAAACCACAAATACTCATATACTCGTATACTTATGCCTCTATCCGTTCAATTCTAACCTCTCTCGGTCGCATTCAATTCCTTTCAAGGCACAAAAATTTTGCGCGTAATTTATTTAGACGCTTTTAATTTGCATTAAAAATTTCTTAATGAGTTCTGATGCGATAAGAATCTTTCACAAGTGTCTTCAAGTGCGCACAAGCTATGCGAGTGTGTGTGTGTGTTTTTTTGTGTGTGCGTGTGTATGTGTGTGAATTGTTTGAGTGCTCGCACACCAAAAGTGTTTGTGTTCATGCCTTTCCTGTGAGAAATCGCACAAAATTCGTGCAACACTTCAGCAAAAGGATTTCAAAAGAACTGGGGAAAAGAAAAAGAGGAAGGAGAAGAGAAAGAGCAACAGAGAGAGAGAGAGAGAGAGAGAGGGAGGGAGGGGGAGAGAGGAAGTGCGACAGACAGCTGCGAAAAGAAAGTTCGTCAGCTTAATTGCCGAGCGACCCCAAATGGATCACTTCAAATGCAGTTTGAATAATTGCGAATAATTAAAGCAAGAGTTCGCTGTGCCGTTCTCGGTGCTTCTCATGCCCCAAGCAACCCTCTCCTCTTCTCCTCTTCTCCCCCCTTTTCCCATCTCCTCGACCACAACATGGCAGACACGTGAGGGAGTACGAAATCAATGACCAATAATTCGCCAAACGAATCCGTAACGCGCCAACAAATTAAGCTGCAGCTAACGAGGTAGGGAGGAAGAGAAGGTGCCCGGAAGAGAGACAGTACCGGGTACCTCTGGCAGCAGAAAAAAAGGGGCAAAGCCTTCAAATTGAATTGATCAACCGCAAATTAATTGGCAGCCATGCAAACGCCATGCGCTCCATTGGAGCTACCCTCCCTAGTGGGGATACCTCCTCCATTGAGTAAGAGGTGCAGGAGTGGGTGCAGGAGGGTGTTGTCAGGGATGTTGCTCTGCAATCGCCGCTGTCGTTCAATTTTTTTGCAGTTTCGATTCGTTTTCATTTCGTTCAACTCAATTAGGGGAATGGGGAATTGGCGAGAGAAGAGGAAGAGCGGGTACCACGTTAGGGTACTTCGGCAAAAAACAGTGAATAAAACACAATTTGGCATATTTAAATTAGTAAATAGAATTATCGTGCAATAGTTGGAGGTTAGTTGGCATGTTTATTGATTGCCTGATTGAATTGACTGTCGAAATTGCAAAATTGCCAAATTGAAAACATTTTTTGAATCAACTGGGGCAATTGCTGTGCGGTCTGGCAACGCGAATCGGTTGGAAAATATTGTGAAATTGTTATATATTGGTTAGGTTAGCTTAGGTGTTATTCGAACTGAAAATAGACTGATTCAATTAAGTGGAATAAATAGAATTAGCATATAGAAAACAAGTGAAATTGAGTGTTGGAAATTTTAAATATATTGAGTGGAAGCGATGTAGGGCAGATAAATGTAAAATAAAAACGTTTGTATTGCTTATAGTGGATTTAAGTTGAAAATTGTTGCTTTGTTTTTGAAGAACATGTTTTTTAATTTTTTGGATATATATCATCTTGTTAATTCTTTTTGCAATACCAAGTTCAGATCTAATCTCTGTTGTTCATAAGGAAATTTTTTAACTGTAAAAGATTATTTAAAACGATTCCATATTGATCGGAATATTCAGTTTCTTCTTTAATTTTTTAATTTTTCTTATATCAAAACACTAAAAGCCACGCTCAGTTGCTGTTAATCAAGTCGCGGGCCCCCCAAGCGTGCGACAACAAGAACCAAGGCAGATAATGCACGATGTCGATGTTTAAATACTCTATTAAGAAAGATAAAATAGATCAATCTTTCTGAAATTGATTTACAGTTCGGAAGATACTTTTTACTTTATGTCTCTAAAATTTCATGTAGATAAAGCAGTGTTTTCCAATTAAACAAACTATAACTAGATATACTGATATGATTTATTTATATTTATGCTTGGAACAATCTTCAATTAAATGCAGTAATATCATTATTAATTTAGAAAACGTTTAATATACTGTCAGATATGTCTAGTTTAACATTGTGCTTGGGTTCCATTACGCCCGCTTTGTGTTGCATATAGCGTATCGAAATTATAATACTCTCTGTGAGAGTATGGGAACCTGCAGAGCGAGCGAACCCCTTGGCAAATGCACACAAAAAGCAATTTGCTTTAATTAAACAGAAAATTCAATCAAAATATTTATAATAAAACAAAGCAACAACAACAACACGAGGCACGCAATTGTCAAGCGAGATATATGAAATACGAATATGAATATAGTAAATGGTATATACGGTATGTGTTGCCAGACCTCCTACATGCGGGCGCCCCGAAGACGTATTCAAATTGAAGGGTTGCCTATCGCCCGCTGCCACTGCACGTACCGCCTTGCCCCTCTCTTCCTCTCCCACCCTTTCCTCTCTCAACCCACTCTTTCCAAACTGCCGCGTGTTGCACAATTGGCGACACTTGGACACGGATCGTCGTCGCCACGATGCTGCAGCTCACGGCGGGTGGGCAGCTGAGCCGGGCGCATAATTCAATTTAGAAGGTATTTTTCGTAGTCAGAGATTTCAGAGCTGCAGTCTGACTTTGCTCGGAGATACCCTGTAGAAGTCTAGGAAGCAAGGAGATGTGTCTGAAGCGGCAGGCAGAAGGTGTTTTTGAAGATCCTACTCAGTTTAAAATTTCATGAATATATGGTAAAATGAGTCGAGAAACATGGAGAAGAAAAGAACAAGATGGCTTGGAAATTGGGAAAACACAGTGAGAAACGATATTTTGACTGTTAGAGAAGAGAAAAGTTGAGAGATTGGAGGAAATTTAAGGAATTATGGGAACTCTATTGATTATATTGGTGTTATAAATAAACGAAAAAGAGGGAGATCAGCTATGAATATTTTACTCGTTGAAATGGTCTTACTATTCAGGGTTAAACACTCTGTTTCTTATTATTTAAGTATCTTTTTCTTTATTTTTAGGTTAAGGACACTTTTAATATAGTGCGAGATTAATCTTGAGAAAGATCTTTTCGTTTATCATTCTCTCTAAAATTATATTTCACAACTATATTTCCTATGAAAACAAGTCTTATATTCATCGAGTGACCTATTTAATATAATGATTTGTTATTATATAAAGTTATTTTTGCTCTCCCAAAACTTGAAGTAGCTTAATTACCATCTCAACCCTCTTAAAAGTTTATTGATTCATTTAGAAACACGAAAAGTTAAACTGTCTCGCACTAAGTAAACCTATTGCTAATCGTATGCGAAGTTTCCTTGCTGTAGGGTATCTTTAAGTGCTGCAACATCACCTCAAATCACAAACAGTTTGCAGTTTTGTGCTTTTTTTCCCCATATTTTTGAGGTTTGAGCTAGGCGCGAGCCAATTGACGCAATCAAATGCGCTTAATGCAAACAGCAAAAACAAAACAGCAACCAAAAACTGCAATCAACGCCAGAGAAGTGCATAGACAGACGGGCAGACAGACAGACGGGCAGACAGAGGGACTGACGGAGCGACAGACTGATGTGGGCTCTGCGCCAGTTTAGTTTGATTATGCGGACGGACAATTCTAAAAACGGATGCACTTTACTTTTCGCAAAGTGATAACCTCATCAGAGAGAGAGAGGTAGATGGGGGAGAGGAGGCGAGAGAGAACTGACACCAGGCCGTAGTACCCACGTACAACCTCCGCCCGGCGTAAAATTATCGCACTTTTAGGCAGCAGAAAACAAGCATGAAAGCTACGGTCAAGCGTGCTGCACTGTGATATACCCGGTAAACGCTTGGTCGAAACGTTTTAGTAAAGGTTAAACCTATATGCCTGGGGTATTCTTTGTTGCATACTTTGCAGCGTGTGCCTTTGAGAATTGGCACGCCCTTAAAATGATTTTTTTAAATAACTTTTATGTTATTAATCTTTTCGCAACCAAAGTTTTCAAAATCATTTGCACTGTAGCATTTATTGTGCTTATCAAAAATAAACGATCTAGCGCTTGCAATACGGTTTTTATCGATTTATGGGGGTGAACGGCAAAGTGTCCAAATTCTAAAATACACTTTATTTACGCGCAATAATATGACATATTATCCTCAAATTTGGTGGTCCTAACTCTTATAGTCTTTGCGCTATAGGTGGTCATACAGACGGACAAGGTTATTTTGACACTCCAGCTAATGCTGATAAGGAATTTATATGCTTTATGACGTGGACACGCCTCCTTTTGCCTTCTAGATGCATTTTGATTGCCAAAACATTATAATACCCTTTAAACCTACAGGTATCGGGTATAAAAACAAAAACATAGATTGCAGTTGCAGTTGCTACCGTTGTTATTGTTGTTGTTGTGTGGGTGGCCAGGCAATTTCGCAAATGCGTTTAAGTGGTCCTAATGCCAGCGGGCTGCGACGGGCTGCAGAAAGCCGGGATCGGCTACGACTACGGCTCCGGCTCTGGCTCGGGCTATGCTCGCACGTGGATACAACGCGCCGTTGCCTGCAACGTCCGCTCTCCCTCTTGCCGTAGCTGCCGCGTTGCAGAATTTCTATTTTTCACCTCGCGCTTTCTCGCTCACTCTCTCTCACTCGCTCTCTCATCTCGTTTAGTCGCCGAGATTACAGCGTGCCGATAAGTCCATTAGGGAAATAGAGAGTACCGAAACCTGAACGAAACTGAACCGAACCGAAAATTGCACTGAGCTCTGAGACAGTGCAGTGACGTCAGACTGTGACTATGACCTGACCTTGTGTCGCTTGAGTGGAGGATTTAGTGGTTTACTGGAGCAGTCCAATTAGGGGAAGAGGCGAAGGTGTGGAGGCGGAATAGATCTTTGTATAACTGGGTTAGTTGTGGGCGGTGCAGCTTGAAAGTGGAATGAAAGTCTGGCAGAGATTTCAAATACATAAGTGTTGGGGAAGAGCAGAGAATACGAGAGAAAAGTACAGTGAGAGTGAGTGACAGAGACGAAAATGAAGACTAATTTATTAGAAAAGAAGGGATATAAAAGAAGGGGAGAGAGGAAAAAAATATTGACTTGCAAGGTCGCATAGCTAGGGACAACAAAAGATCTTTCGACAGATTTAGAAGGAGAAACATGAAAGGAGAACGAAGCATAAAGTCCGATAGAGCAAGAGAGTTTATAGAAACTTAGAGAGTTTTTGGAACCAGAGTCACTTGGTAGATTTTATGAACCAAATAGAAAAAGACAATGATCTTCTTCACATCACTAAAGTTACCATATGATAATAATGTCTTATAAAATTAATTGAAGATATTATTGGAAGAAGAGTAAAAAAATGAGTATTTAGAATAATGGCATAAGCAGTTGATCTGTTGATTTCAATTTTCCAAATAATTTAACTCTCTTCATGCATGAAGAAAATATATTACTACAATTCGAAAGATATCAAAACCTAAAAAATTGGCTATGGTTATGGTTGAGGTAGTAGAGCTACCTAGTAGAGCTACTATTTCTCAATATAATCATTAAGTTCGCTCAGAAGATCAATATTACATTATTTCATCAAATATATATTTTATTGCTTTCCTTTCAAAGAGTTTAAGAAGAGTATAACGTTATTTAAAAAAACCTAAATTGAAAACTCAAATTAAAAATCAAAAAGAACAAATATATTTATTGTATCCTTCCATTCATTCACTGTACTCATGCCTTATTCACACAAATAAATGAATGAATGAATTTGCTGTCTACAACCGAAAATCAGACACTCAGCTGATTGTCTGCTTTGAGTGCTTTGCTCAAATGAAATGCAACAGTAATAAAAACAACAACAACAACAACAACAATAACAAAAACAAATGAAAAATGAAAATTGCAGCAAGAGGAAAACAAAATGAAAATTAACTCAAAATTAATTAAAACGCATCAAAATGTAATGCAATTTGCAGCAGCCTCGTCTGATGCGCATTATGCAACGGCAGCAGCAGCACCAGCTGGAAAAAAGTAATATAAATATAAATTAATAATGTCACAAAAATAACAACAACAACAACGACACTAGTAGCATCAGCCGAGGCGAGCAATTGCATTAATTGAGCAAACAACAAAGTGGAAATGCGTCTGCGACAGCTTCTGTCCGTCTGTCTGTCTGTCGGTCTGTCTCTCTGTCTGTTCATGCCTGGAACTGCGTCTGCTGCATACATATTCATGTGCATCAATATGCCAATGCACTTTATTCATAGCAAAAGCAGTGCATGATAAGCAGATACCTCTTTAGTGGCTTGAAAGAGGAGAGAAAGATGAGAAAAAATATTTAAAAAATGTGTATGAAATAGGTATGAGTATGAAATTCCACATTTTTTTATTTCTTATACATTTTGAGAGGTTTAAAGAACGAAAGACTTGATAAATAAATGGGGTATCATTAATAAAATTACAAAATTAAACAAAAAGAAATATGAAAAAGAAAAATATTTAAAAAAAACTGTAGTTTTCTATAATATTTATTATTTATATTTTTTTAATATTTTGTAAAACAGTTCCCAAAATTATTATATTTCTTAATATTATTATTTAGTATTATTATGATTATTTATATTTTTTAAATTTTTTTTAAAACAATTCCCAAACTTTTTATTATTCTAAAAGAATGTTGTCTAATTGTTCATGTATATACACGTATTTGTACTTTTTTCATCAGTTTTTTAATCAAGTGAGTTCTGTGACTTCGTTTTTCCTTTAATATTTTTAGAGATTTGAAAAACGAAAGAAAGTATAAAACGTGGAAAATCTTAAGAAAATTTTTTCTATATCGGTATATTTTGTTTTTAATGTACTTTCCTGTATCCAAACATCAGATATTGTTCCTTTCTTTCTTTGCTCTCACACAAATATACTCCATTTCCATTTCCGGGCCTAGGGTATGCAAAACAAATGCACTTTCAGCGCGACACAAAAAAAGAGTTGTCGACTTCGCTTGATTAATTTGAATTAACCAAATTAAAACGAAACACAAGTCAATCAGCGGCAGCAACACCCTGTGCCCAGGGAGAGAGAGACAGAGAGAGGGGCGAGAGAGCGAACATCAAATGAAAGAGAGTGCTGTGCAGCTGACGAGGCTCCCCTATTGCTGTAGTATGGCATGAAAAGCGCAGCGAGCACAACAAACAAGCGACAGAAACAAAAAAAGAAAAATGGGAAAAAGGGGAAAAAATTGTAAAAATTTGTTAAATTTTTAATTCCATTAACGCAGCGCGTAGACGCGGATGTGCAGCGCAGACAATGGGAGAGAGTGCACACAAAGACTACAAGAGTGTAGGGAGGGAGAGGGCTCTCTCTATCTCTCTCCTCCTCTCCTTCTCTGCCTCACTCTGCCTGCTGTCGTCGGGCTAATCCTACCAGCTCTGATTGAATTTCCCGTTTTGGCGACGGCTCGTGGCAGAAACTAACGACCGCGTGCAGCGTGCAACACCCACATGACGCACACACTAGAACATATATACACACACACAGGAACACTCACCCACACACACTCACCCACACTCACGCAGTGACAACAAAGGCCGCGCCGAGTCCGAGCTTAGCACACAGATTTGCCCAGGTTGGCAACGCCGCTGCACGCCTCTCCTGCTCTCTTACTCCTCTCTGCTTCTCTTCCTCCTCTTACCTCGATTAGTCTCCGCCTGCTGCTCTCGCACAAATCGAAATCGTTGCGCTGTTTAGTGCGCAGCTAATTGAATTCCGCGTGTGCTGCTGTTGCAACATCGCTTGCTGCCACACATTGTGTGGCATTGTCTGCGCCTAGCCATGGTGCGTAGTACTGCGTGCAATTGGATAATTGCATTTGGCTTTGGCGACACTTGGCCGGCGTTGCAGCAGTTGCCAGCATTGCCAGCTTTAAGCTGCGCTCAGGTACGTGCGTTAATTAGTTGGCGCCGCCCGAAAGTAGGCAGCGGTTTTTGTTTGCCTTAAACAGTGAGTTGAGCTGAAGGTTAAATGTGGTGAATAAAGTTAGTTGTATAAAATCGAATATTGTAGATATGATTGATATACATATAAAGTAATATAATTCTTTAGATGGAAAATACGACTAACTTGAGGCCTGCTAACTTCCTTGTCGCAAAAAGTACTTATATTCTTTCTATTCTTGATAATTATTTGAAGGTCTCAGCTTATACAAGAGCTAGACCAATTAAATTTGGTAGACTTATTCCCACGCTTAGTATATTTCATCTTTATATCGTAAAAATCATAGCATAAGTACATCTGGAGTGTACTGATATTCTATATTTTTAAATCCTTGAAGATCTCTGCTTCTAAAAGAGCTAGTACTATGAAATTTGCTTGACCAGTTCTCACATATGTATACTATATATCTTAAATCATGTCATATTAATCATATTCATCTGGTGTACCTGATGTATTTATAATGCTTTAAGATCTCAGTTTCTATAGGAGGTACAACTATGAAACTTGGTAGACTGATTCTTTCGTTTTTTGTATATCATCTAAATACCATATACATCATATCATGCGTACATTTTGAGTTTGCTGATATTCTTTATTTTGAAATCCTTGAAGATCTTAACTTCTACTGGAGCTAAAACTATAAAATTTGCTGCATATACTCCCGCATGTATTTTATATCATTCCTTATGTATATCATAAGCACTTTTGGCTTATTCAAATTGGAAAGTTAATAACTTTTTTGTATAAAACACTGCGAATCTGAGTTCTCATATGAGCTAGAGCTATAAAATTTGGTCAGCTATCAATAGGTATTAAATAAGATAAGAACTTAGACACTTATCGTACGCAGCGCCATTTATTACAAAGTTCAAAACCTATTTATGCATATCATAAAGTATCTTAGCCATTTGATGTGTTAGATATATTAAACTTAATATATAGAATCTTGTATGAAGCTCTTGCCCATTTCAAGTTCGAAATCCAAGACCTTAAACGTTTCATACGAGTAGTTTTCATTTAAATGCGTAGCTCCAATCAATTCTACCTCACATAAATTTGTTCTTTTTGCATACATCAATCCTTGCACACCACATTCAAATACTAGTATGTGTATTTTCCATCAATTTATGATGTTTGTGCACACATTTGGGAATAGAATTACGTAATGTTTTGGAGCTTTCAGGCATTTTTGGGGGCTCACTTCGCGCTTCTTTTGCTTTCTGCTTTCAATTTCCTGTGTGCGCTCGCATTGCTAGTTATATTTTCAATTCCGATTGCAATTAAAATTAATTGTGTGCATACTTTCCCATGCACAGTATACTATACTATTGTATATATATATATACCAGATATATATACATATGCGACAGTGCCCAGAGCAACCCAATCCCCAACCAATCCCAGTCGAATTTGTTGCCGCTTCCTTGCGCCATTTTAATTTATTTGAGTAAATTTGTTAAAAAACTTTATGAATTTTATTTATGGCCCGCACACGCGGCACACACAGTTGCCTGCCACGCCCTGCGCCCCCTTGGGTGTGGACCACAAGTGTTAGCATATCATGTTACAGACTATTTCCGCCAAATTTACACACGCAAAATAATTTAACGGTACAGCGTCGCTACAGCATGCCATCTCCCTTCCCCCACTTATCTGTCTTCTGTCTCTCCTCTTCCTTCTCTCTCTAGCACTATCTCTCTGGGCAGCAGCTGCGTCCCCACAGGGTCGACGCGACCTGTGTGCGGCGCCAATAAATTTCCATTTAGTCAGGCAACTAGGGCTACCTGTCTCCCTCCCCCCTTCTCTCTCTCTGTCTCTCTCTTTCTCTCTCTCTCTCCCTGTGACCAGCGCATTCCATTAGAATTGTGAGAATTTGTAATTTTGCATAATTGTTGTATTTGGAGTCCGTCGGCCGCAAAACTCATTTGCCAAATGGAAAATTGCCATTTCGTGTCTAATGTTGCACATGCGGCCCGTGGGCAGCACCCTGTACCCTGTCACATCTCCCCCCGCCCACTACTTACCCCCTAGAAAGGTACTGCTAAAGTTTTAGTGCCGCCCAAGCTGGGACCGTGCTGGTAGGTGACGCGCTACCGTTAGTTGCCGCTGCCGGCGTTGTTAGTGAATTAATTTCCACTGAATAATTCATGCTGAATTATTTTGGAGTATTAAATCGAGGTACCCTGCCTGCACATGCCTGCAGAGTCGTGCACAATCCTGCACATGCCGGCGCAGTGCCCAGTCATACCTCAATGTGTGTGTGTCTGTGTGTGTGTGTGTGTTGACCGACCCCGGGGTGTTAAATGTAAATCAAATCAAAATGCTATTTCTGAAATTGATTTTTGAAATTTTAATGGGACGCCAAACATGCAGAGAGAGTGGAAAATCAAGTGGAGAACTGTTTGCGCGATATTGGCGAACAATTTTATGGGGATTTTTGGGATCTAAAATATTGATGAGGTAGGAGAAGGCATAAAAATATTGGGAATATCATTAGAAGTGTAGCAGGAGCTAAAGAAAGGATTAAGAAAATGTCAAGTAGGTTGTGCCTAAAAATAATATATGATAAAATTGAGATTTGTTAAAGTTTTTTTTTTTTTTTTTTTTTTGTATTATTATTATTAAGTGAAGAATCCGTACATCATAATAATTGTTATAGTAAAATATATAGTATAAATTTTTATGATCTTAAGTTATTCATCAATGGAAAACTCATCTTTGTAATATGATTTAAATAAAGGGTTGAATTCAAATATGATAAAATTAAAAGATCAGATAGTAGTTTCTGAAATATAGAAAACATGATAACACTATATAATGTTGTAAGTGATTATCAGATTAAAGTTTCAAAATAGTTAGTGATTATAGCCATAGAGTGGAGGTTAAGATGGGATGTGTTGACATATAAACAAGAAAATATATATTTTATAAAATAAGCTATAGATCTAGATACACAGACAGCTAGAAGGCTATATCGACTTGGCTGTTGATGCTGAATAAGAATATATATATAAATAATATACGTAATATATATAGTTTGTAGGGTCTGCTACATTATGGGAAGCGAGAATAAAAAGAAGAGATTGGAACTAAACTTAAATATAAGAAGTTAATGAATATAAATAATTTCATAAGATGTTTTCCTTAAATTTAGATCGTTTCTACTAAGATATATTCTTACTTTGATCTTCTCAATACATAAGTAAAAAACTATTATTTCTTTTGTGATAGATAACAAGATGTATCTTCTTGAAAGATATTTTCCATATTGTAATAGATCCTCTCTCTCTAAGAGATGAATCTTCTTGAAAGATATTTTCCATATTGTAATAGATCCTCTCTCTCTAACTCTGCCAATTGAAGTTCTCCCTCTTCACTTTCCTAGTTTCCTTCAAGACATAAAAAGGCTTTCAACAACTTTTGTCCGGACTTTCCTCAATAGAAAATTCTCACAAGTATCGCTTACACGGCGCCTCAAAAGATATTGTATCTCTTAGCTCGCAATTTTCCTTGTTGCCCGGTGGTTTTTTTGGGTTGCAACATTTTCCTCGCTTGACATTTGACTTGATTTCCACTCGCCTCGGAAAATTCTTGGACTAATTAAGAGTTGAAAGATGCTAAAGGCGCCAACGGGACCGGGCAATTGTGCTCGTAACTGTTGTCAGTTCATCAAGATGCATGACGAATAGTGCAGAGAGGGAGAGCTACAGCTGATGCGACTCTTTTGCGGCAAATGCAATTAATTTAAATCAATTGATTCGTTTGAGGACAATTTAATTGTATGCAGACTGCAGCAAGAAATGCAAAAGAGACAACAAAAGAGATAGAGAGAGAGAGGGGTAAAGAGAGAGAGAGAGAGAAAGAACACAAATCGATTGTAGATTATTTGTCATAAGGCTGTAATTGTCTTTAATTGAATCGAATTGAGTTTGAGGTGCATATGACAACATTAAAGGCGACGCAAAGTCGCCACAGCCTCAGCCACAGCCCAAGCCCGCATGCGTTGCAGTCGCTGTCGCTGTCGCCATTGGCGTCGCTGTCGCAGCGCAGTTAGCATTTATTTTTGATGTTCAATTGAATTGCAGTTAAAGTACAAGTCGGAGAATCGGAACGTGATTGGCAAGCAAATTAATCAAAATTACTGACAATCTTCGCCATGAATTGTATCTGCATCTGTAGCTGCAGCTTGTATCTGGCATTTTTATGTATCTGCAGGCACAAATGTGACTGTATGTGCAGCTACAACTGTGGCTTCTACTTTAGATGTATCTTGTCTTCGAGTACAACTCTACCTGCGCATACAGCTGCAATTATAGCTGTGTATAAGTATATTTGTATTTCATCTGCACCTCGTATCTTATATCTACTATCTCGTATCTGCAACTCATATATCTCCTTATTTTCTTGTTCTACTTACAGCTCGGTCCTGCAGCCGCGGGCAGAGGAATGTTTTGCTATCAATGCCCGCCTGCCCTGCATCCCTGCGGACCGCATCCGCCGCGTCTGCCCACACTGGACTATCCCTTTGCCGCCACGCATCCATGTGAGTAGCAAATGTATCTCAACAGTGCCTGCCAAAAGTGCAACAACAGCAGCAGCAGCAGCAGCATGAATTGAATTTAGATAAAAAGCCAATGATAATCGCCTTCGTCGAGCAACGGATTATATTGTGCTGTGTGTATCTTGTATCTTGTAGTTACATTAACGAATTATTCTATTAGTGGCACGAAAATCCGCAACATGCTACACAGGGTGGCAAGTTCTATTGAAGGCAAAGGCAAGAGGAGAGGCAGGGGAGGGGCAGGGGAGGTGGCATGCCTGGGGACTGTGTCGCATATCGGATTACATGCTCGCACATGTCGAGAGGGTTTGTTTTTGTTCGAATTATGCGCAGAAGTTTGCGCCCAAACGGTCAGAGGGTAAGTGAGTGCGAGAGAGACAGCAGGATAGGAGGTGACGAGTAAGCTAGCTAGCTACGAGCTAAAGCGAGGCAGCAATAGTTCTATGCTCACTTTCGACTGCTAATTGAATCTGTGATAAGGTTTTCGATAATAGTTTTTCGAATATCTGATCTTTATGGATGGAATATGCATTAGGAAAGAGATAGAGTGAGATTGAGGGAGATAGGAAGAGAGACACATGCCAGCAATTTGAATATAATTGAGTTGTAGTTGAAAATTCTATGAGGTTCATCGTTTGTGGCATTACTTGAGTATTTTTGGTTACTTTCCACAACCTAACCTCAAATTATGTCTTTGAAATTACTCAACACTAATATGAGTCTTGATCTCCAAATCTTTGTTTCGATTGTAGAAGTTATATATGGATTTTATTTCAATACATTATCAGTATAGACAGAATTTGATTGATTTTTGTGTAACATTCTTCAACATAACCTCAATTTGGGTAAATAGTGTACTTAATAATGTAATAATTATTTTCAATATAACCTTACTTTAGATAGAATTTGAGGCATTCTTCAGGAAATTTCTTAACATAACCTTAACTAAAACAGAAATATTTTCGAACAGGAGCATAACCTCAACAAGGGATCTTCAAAACTGTATTTTAGTATAACCTGAACTACATTTACACTAAAAATAGTTTTTTTTTCTACATAACCTCAACATAGGTTTTGAAAAATACTCGTTTTATTATTTATTGTCTAAAAAAAGAGCATTTTTCTCAGTTCAATAAACTCTTTTCAATGTAACCTCAATTTTTGTTCACATAACCTCAACTTTTGCCTACATAACCTCAACTGTTGACAACATAACCTCAACTTTAAGTTCTAAAAGAGTCATTTGGCATTGCTTGCACTCTGTAGATACGCTCCAACTATTTGTTATGTCAAAACTCTAGTTCGCAGAACGAATCTCGGCTGAAGAATGAGTCAATCTGGCAATCAATCAATCCTACTATTAGTCTGTCCATGCCCAGAAAGAGTACTTGCACTTGCTGGCAGAATTCGCGGAATGGCAACGCATAAAAATTCCATTAAACGCCATTTCGTCGAGCTGTCGAAAGAAAACCACCAGAGCAATTCGATTTTCTACTCCCATCCCATAATAAACTTTGCCTTTGCCATAGGAACTACCCATCACAAGCACACCAACACCAACACACACACACACATATAACTATAATTGAATAAAAAACAAAAAAAAAAAAAATCAAAAAGAGACGCGATGTGATGCGATGCGACGCGAGACGAGGCGGCAACTCAATCGATATTCACAGGCAGCGCAAAGCGAAGGAGTGGCTCCAAGTAGGGAGCAGGAGAGGCAGGGAGATGGAAAGAGAGGTGGGCAGATTGAGTAGTCAGCAGAGTCAACTTGGGTTTGGTTGGATTTTGGATCATGCAATTATCTCGCTCGCTTTTGGCATGCAAATTTTTTTTGGAATGTGTCGCGCGAAAGTGTCTAAACGACACGATTTCGTCAGGCAGCAATCAGAAATATTTCGGAAAAACAAAAAAAAAACAAAATCATAGCTGAAAATTATAGCAATATCAAAGCGCCACCTGCCGCCAAAAGGTGCACAGTGCACTTCATATTGATTATGGCTTAAAAGGTGCCGACACCGACACAAATTGCACATAGCGCAGCATTTAAGTCGAGTTTAGTTTTTGGGATGCCTGAGCGATTCCTACAGCGTCTAATGGGATTAGCTAAGGACTTACGAACGCATTAGCCTCATGGGCGACTGAGAGAGACAGAGAGAGAGAGAGAGAGAGAGAGGGGGAGAGAGAGAGATAGTGGGCGCCTTGTGCTCCACTTGTGTATCCATAATGCATGAGAAGGTGCCTGCCTGTACACGTAGCCAAGATTCGTCCTGCTCACGTCCTGCTGCTAATCAGCTGCCCAGAAGGTGCAAATTCCATTTACTGACTGACTTATTCAATATGACAGACAAGCGAGACAGGCAGAGACATAAATAGAGAGAGAGAGAGAGTATGGTAAGTGAGACAGTCAGACAGTTAACTTATGCTGGGACTCATGAACAGGCTACGCATATTTGCGGCTTATTAGCTAACAAATTCAACTGTCGCTTTTGATTTCAGTTCAGGTACAGCAACAACAACAACAACAAGAACTGATTCTATATGGCATCCTTATGGCAGGTGTCACTAATGCAATTTATAAATTGTCTCAGTCTCAGTCACAAGTCGAGCTGAATCGAGTCTAGTCGAGTTACTTGCCTAATGCAAACTAAGTCCAAGGAAAGGCACTTTTAATGAGTTCGCATCAGTTGTGAATTACAAATGTTAATTGGATATTAATGTGATTGATGTGGGGAAGAGATTCTGTTAGAGATTCAAGAAGGAGTTTACGAAGACACTCCAGAAAGGATTCAAGGTATTTAAAAAGAGTTTCCAGAAAGAATTCAAAAAGGAATTCAATAAGTATTCAACTCGGAATTCAATAAGGAATTTAAGAAGGAATTGAAGCAAAGAATCAATATTGGATTCTTAAATAGAATTATAGATCAGTTGCTTATACATCAATTCTATTCTCGCTCTCTCGACTCTTCTGCTCTTTCAACTTTAATTGACTTAATAACAATCTAAAAGTAAATCATACTAAAACTCTTGCTTTGTGAAACCTTTTAAATTAATTTATTCCCAGTTAAAAGATAAAGTTCTGAATGAAATCCAGACATAAATACGTTTACATAAAAGCTTATGTACTAAGTAATCACGCCAAATATCTGAGGTATCAACTGCGACACTTTTGCGACACAAATCAAAAAGCTCGAGAAATTTGCATGGCTAATTCAATTTAGTTTCGTTTCGTGATTCCGTGATTCCTTCTCGGATTCCTGCTTGTAATTCGTGATTCGTGATTCCGTCACTCGACACCGTAGAACATCGTCGTCGGCTCGATGGCTAAACTAATTTAAAATTTCGAGCGCGTGCGACAACGTCGAGAAGTGAGAAAAGAGAACTGGGAACTCAATGCGGGAAACTGAAATTGAGAGCGTGACACGGGAAAGGGCTGCCCTATGCACAGGGAATTGGGAATACGATAGAGAGAGAGCGGGGGGAGGGGAGTACAAACTTAAGCGCGAAGTGTCGCAAGCAATTTGCAAGGTGAATGAGAAAAGAGAGAGAGAGAGACAGAGAGAGTAAAGTGTGCCATAAAAACTATAATAAATGTTAATTCGCCTGAGATTACGCAAGAGAACATGGGAAAAACTTCGGAGTATGCTAAAAATCGAATGAAAATTGATTTTCCCCGAGACAAAGTCGAGCTGCATGTGCCAATCAAGTGCCAGACAGACAGACAAAAGTTGCAGACAAGTATCTTATAGATACAAACACACAGACAGACACACTCAGTCGAAGGGGGGTAGCTGATTGCAGAGAATCAACTCTAGCTTGGTCTCCAGCCTCATCTCCTCACAGCTCCCATCTCTCTCGTCTCCACTCGACTCTCGACTTCACTCGACTCTCGACTCCAGTGAGGACCAAAAATCCCTTAATGATGGTTTCGCTTGTTATGCCAAATGTTTAAAAATTGAATTATCTCCCATTACCGGCGCAGCTAACGAGCGGGGCTGCAGACAGTGCCAGAGCAAGAGTGAAAGGAAGGGAGATTGCGAGAGAATGAGAGAGAGAGAGAGAGAAAGCAGGGCTATAAGGGCGAGCATAGGGTAGATTTAGAGAGGTCTTGTTATGACCTGTAAGCACAGAGACAGATCGGGTATGTGTGACTGACAAAGCTGAGAAGTTGTTAGCCATAAAGTTAAACCATGTATATGGTTTTAGATAACTTTGACGTTTCTAAATATATTTTCATGAAACTTGTAGGATCACTTTCTAATATATTAATGTATTTCTAAGAAAAATTTCAGAAGGATAGATTGTATAACTGAAAATAGAAAGAATATTAAATAAGTTATGATTTTGATTTTTTGATTTCGATTTATATACAACTTGGTATACTACCTTATAATATAATAATTGATGGACAAACCAAATGTCATGGGCATAGCTTTGTTACTTTCTGGGATATAGCAAAAAGGTACTGAAAATATTGTATTTATTAAGCTATATATACTCAACTTGGTGCAATGCGTTTAAGTATATTAATTTGTCTATAAACCAAATTAGGTAAGTCTAGTTTTCTAACTTACTGGGATATAGCTAAAAATAGAGAAAATATGTTAAAATATGTGAAAATAGGTTAAAATAGGTTAAAATAGGTTCTATTTCGTTAGCGACTTATTATAATTGAATTTAAACAATAATAAATTGTTTATAAACCAATATCAATGAGAGGATATAGCGAAAAAAATATAATATCATGAGTAAATCATGCCATATATTAGTAGTATATAAAACTTGTAAGTTCTTGGAGTTGTTTACAGGGTATTAGGGTAGTCATGCCTGCATTTGCTGGCACATTCTTATGCATTGACGTTGCGTTTTGCCCTCTGTGTGCGCGCTGCGTACTTTTTGAATCAATTTGCCAACAAGGATTTGTTAATCCTGTCTTCCTGACAAGTGCGGTTAGTTGAGTTGTTGCTGCCACTGATGTTGCTACTGCCACTGATGTTGTTGCCCCTGATGTTGTTGCTGTTGCTACTGCTGGGGCACGGCTGACATTTGATGTTTGTGGATGAGAATGTTTGCTCGATGCTTTCAGCATGAAATTCTTATTGGCGGAGCAGGAAAGGCAAATAGAGAAGAGCTGAGCGAAAGCAGTCTAAAGAAGGGAAGAGAGAGAGAGTGGGAGAGTGGGAGAGGGCGGCCCATTGGTATACGTAGAATTGAGCCTGATGAACGCTTTGGGGATTTGCACTGGCAACCTAATTGTGCTAATTGCCGTTGCCGGTTGCCAGTTTGACTCGATGCCGTTTTGCCTGCTACTTTTTGGCCTCGGCCACATGCCGCATGCGGCACATGCCGAAGGCGTCCATTTGCATTTCAAGCAATTATTGGGAACCAAAAAAATTTGATTAACAAACTTGACCCCCCCCTTGCTGAAAAACTCAAACTCAAACGGAAGTGTACACGTAGCTTGGCTCCATGACTATTCGATTAGGCCGAGAGAGAGAGAGAGAGAGAGAGAGAGAGAGAGAGAGAAAGAGAGCTCTCAGAGAGTTCTAAATGCGTGTCTTATTAGCAGCAAATGACCATGTGCGGCATGTGTGGCATGTGGCAAAGTAGCTGCTGCTGCAAAATTTCTAATTACTTTGGTAATCAAATATTAATCGAGACTTAAATGCGCTGCATAGCGACACTTTGATAAGCCGCCGGCAAGTTGTGTGTGAGCAAACAACATTAGTGCGCATTATATGCGCCTTCCCAAGGGGCCAAGGAGCCAGAAGCAGCACCAGAAACAGCACAGATCCCAGTATAGATCCCCGTACAGCTCCCCCCTATACCTTCCCCGCACAGACCTAGCCCTTGACAACAACACGTCGCACGATTCTAACAACATTTTGCAGCTAATCCGATTAGTCCTCGCTTGTTGCCCCAAAAAAGTTGACACAACCATTGGGCGTTCAGCGGGCGGTGGGTGGTGGGCGTGGTTCGGCTGGTGGCAGAAGAAATGAAAATTAAATTTTGCAATTTGGTAGCCTAATTATTTATTTAAAATCAAATTGAAAATTAATTTTACAACAAGCCAAAAGGCGAAGAAGGCAAAGGAAACAACAGCAACAGCAACAATGCCAAGTCCGATAAGTTTTTGGCCTCGTTTCTTGTTGCCTTTTTGCCTTTCGCCTTTTACCCGGGGTCAAGTGCGGCTGTCAACGCTGTCTCTACTGCTCTCTCTCTCTCTTCTTCTCTTTACTTCTCTCTCTCTCTCTCTCTGTCTTCCTTCTTTTGGCATGCTCAAAAGGCAGTTATAAAATATTTCGTAGCATAGAAAATGGCGCTGCCTGCTTGAAAATTCAATTAGCTTGGCAAATTTTGCAATTTTTGGCAACAGCTGCCTTTCAGCATGGGGCATCTCTCCTCGGCCATGCCTCGCCCCTCTTCTGGGGCATATTGATAAGCCTTGGGCAAAGAGGGAAGGAGGGGTGGCACATTTTTAGGTAAATAATTGAAAGGCAAACTAAGAGTTGGCCATAAAAAATGTAAAAGCTGGAAAAGTATTCTAGGAAATATTTTGAGTGGACATTAATACAGTTTATGTATCGGTATACCAAATACTTGAAGGTGTTTTTTGAATCTCGAGAAAATTGGGTTGTCCACCCTTTGCAACTAAGCATTTTCTACTTACTTAGGTTGAGTACTATCTGCCTACGAAATTTGATAGTTCTAGCTCTGTTTTTCACTCAGTTTCAATTATATTGTTGATAGGAATTCTACGCATTTCTTTATATTCAATTTATATTTAGTTTGTTCTTAACCTGTATATAAAGTTTCTTAGCTCCAGCTCTTTTTTCAACTGAGTTCAATGGGGTGAATTGCGATTATATTATAAAAGAGTAAGAATTTGATGGATTTCTGCATATTTTATATATATTTGAGTAATTCATAAGTTATATCTCGAATTTCATAACTCTAGCTCTATTTTTAACTGAGTTCAATGAGGTAAATTGCTATTATAAAATGAATTCGTAAGAATTCAATGAACTTCTTCCGATTTAATTAATATTTAGTTTATTTAAAAGCTATATATCAAATTTCATAGCTCTTGCTCTGTTTTTAACTCAGTTCAGTGAGGTTATTTCCTATTGTATTATAAATGAGTACGAATTTTAGAAATTTCTGCATATTTTATGTACTTCTACGTGATTCATAAGTTATATATCAAATTCCATAGCTCTAGCTGCAATGGTCTCTGAGATCGTTGAGTTATATATTTAACAGTATACAAAATCGACCTTTATGCTTAAAAAATCTTACTAGTTTGGCTAATAAACTAAGGCAAATTAAAATTCGTTGTGTTACCTTCTCGAATAACCGAGTTCAGAGAGGTTATACAATATATGCATAATTAGCTCTTTGGATTGATTCAAACCTCAATCATAAACAGAAATACAGTTAAATCCTATTTAATCAAAGTTGGTTAGCTTAAAGTTTCGTAAATGTTAAAAAACTCTTTCGTCCTTCAATTTGTAGTGCAACGTAAATTCCCCAATGTCTTATGCTGTTGTTTGGGCATTATGCACTCTGCTTACGTAATTACAAACACGTAAGTCCCTTTAGTTGAGCTCTCTCAACTCAAATCTGTAGTCAGCTTATTGGCGCTTATGTTGCCCCAACTTATGCACAGCATGCACAGAGGTCAGCCGAGACAGAGACAGTCAGACAAAGAGAGAGGTAGAGAGAGACAGAGAGAGAGAGAGAGTACGATACGTAGTGGAAGCTGAAAACTATCTTAATTATGCCAGCTAATGCAAACACCTTAGGATGGCTAATACCTCGAGTGTAACCTCGCTTCTTCTTCTTCTTCTTCTGCATGTACTTGCTGCTGTGCTTCATCTTGCTGCTACCTGGATATACATGTATATGTATATATAGATACAAGCTACTCGTATCATCCTGCCATACACGATGAGACTTTTGTGCGGCGCAAGCAGCGACGGAATCGCACCACCTTTACACTGCAACAGGTAAGCGATGGCGATGGCGATGGCGATGGCTGATGATGAAAGCGTTCAACTTACATTGAAAATCTTCCCCCCATTCTCCCAATTTCCTTTGCATTTTTCATGTCTCTCGCTGTCCCACCGGAACAACAGTTGGAGGAGCTGGAAACGGCATTCGCACAGACCCATTATCCGGATGTATTTACGCGCGAGGATCTGGCCATGAAAATCAACTTAACCGAGGCACGAGTTCAGGTAAGTCGAATACTGATAGCCTTCTCTAGCCGTCGACTCACTGTGATTTGCCTAATGGGTCAACCCTTTTCCCGGAAATTATGCAAAATACTCACGCCCCACGTCCACGAAAAAGGTTAAAAGTGGAAAACAAACGAAGGCAAAATGAAATAAAACAGAATTTCAGTTTCATAAATTGTATCAAATTTCACAAGAATAGCGTGCCTGGAAGGGGAAGTGGGGGTGTGGCAACCCTAGCCCCTGTCCGGTCACGCAGTCTGATCAAAGCCAGCAGTTGTGACTGCCCCCGACTCCATTAATAATGCATATGCATGTCTTAGAGCAGAGTGGGATGGGGGTAGGGGAACGAGGATACTAAGAGTAGGGTTGGGGGCTTGTTAGCGGGATGTACTGGGGTCATGTACCAACCTAATGCAATAAGGGCCTTTAAAAATATTCTATATACATTTTGAATGAGGCGAAATATGCAAAAGTTCTTATGAAAGTCAAAAAACTCTCACTCAACTCTCGTTCAGCTCGATGAGTTGTGGGCCAACAATTTGTTCGCTTACAAATTGATAAGGGAGAGAAGGGGTAGAGAGAGGAGTACTGCCAGAGGAACTCGTAGAAAATCAAATTTACTCTTCAATATACAGTTAGAAACGAGTTTTGCCATAGCCTTTATTTTGATCAATGCGCTAAAAAACGCGCAAGCGAAAGGCACTTGAAATGATTGTCGATGAGAAGCGCATCCCATATTTGCAGAAAAGAAAGATAATGTTTGGAATCATGGGAGAAGTTAGTACTCCTAAGTTTTCATTCCAACAATATTTAATCTTCATATCACATTCTTTTTCAAATATTTCATACATTATGTATGCTGTCTAAAGTCAGATTGCATAGATAGAATATTCATAATTCAGAAGGAACTCGCTTTATAGCGACCCACTCTTCCCTTTTGCCAGTTTAAAGTGCCTTCAACTTGAAAACAGATTTCTTCTTATCTGCCTTTGCTGCCATTTGGAATCGATGTGGAATCTTTAGCTCATTTATCAATCAATATCGCTTACTATGAGCTCAGACTTCAAAGTACTTCGTCTCTGTCATGGCGGCGAATGCAAGCGAATCCCTGGTATATCCCCCAGTCCTGGGACCCTGGCTGGACCCAGACGGGCTTAACCAGTAGTCGTTCACTTCCTCTCTCGATACACATTAAGTAAATGATTTTTGCGTCGCGGCAGACGCCGAACATCAGAAATTGACAGTGGAAAAACATATCAGGTTACCGCGTTGAGCCTGCGACTTTGACTCCAAGTGAGCGGCAAACGAGTCAGGGCAGGGGCATAGCGGAGACCTTGTGTCAGACGGGAATCAAACGAAGTACATAATAAATTTTATTATAAAATTTATTTCCGGGCACAAAAAGAAATGTGTCAAAATGCGGTCGCTGAAAATGTTTGAGAGAGAAGAAATGCTGCACCCTCGTCAGGAATATTTGGCATTCATTCCATTATCGAAATCCCAGACTAAGCCAGGACCCTCTTTCTCTCTCTCTCTCTCTCTCTCTCTCTGGCTCTGTCTTTTGTTTTGTTTTTTTTTTTTGTGGCATTTTCCACTTATTTTGCAATGTATTTTTTTTGTTCGTCTGACATTCAAAGTCGAATTTCAGTTCTAAACTCGGACAGGGCAGCTTGACAGACATGTGGGGTACGTGGCAGGTACTGGCCGGGTGGGCAGGAGGGTGTTCGGTTTGACTGTTAATTCTGTTATGGCTGACAACGTACACGTGTTTGCGACAAGTGTCCCATTGTCGGACAGTTGACATGGAAATTTGCAGCAAATTTAATTCAAAGTATCAGGTTGCGCCTGGGAAACTGTTCGAAAACGAGGGGTACGAGTGGGTGGTGAGGGTAGCTTGGTACTGTGCGTGTGGCAAGTGGAACTTGTCTGTGTGTGTGCGGCCTGCTAATTGTGCCGGAAATAAGCGAGTGCGCCTCATTGTCAGCGCCTAACGCCACCAAAGTGTTTTTAATAGCCAGCTCGTTAGTTCGAGCGGGTGGGAGAGAGACAGAGGGGAAGAATGAGGTAGAAAGAGTGTCTCTAGATCGGGGGGCTATACGTGTCTAGTTAGCGTTGCATCCTCATTAAGTTTTTTTTGCCACATACATAATTTGCTCAGTCTTTGCTCAATCTTTTTGGCTTTGCCGCGCGTGGGCAACGTGCCTGAGTGCCTGCCACCCACATCTCAAGAGTATGTGTAAGAGCGAGAGAGAGAGAGAGAGAGCGAGAGAAGACTCGCCTTCTGGCATGGAAGTAGATCCGCTAATTGTCACTGGCTGCCCCCGCACAGTGTTACAAATTGCTGCAACTAACGATTGTAATTTCTCTCTGCGAAATTTCCCTGACTCAATTTGCATTTTCGCTTCAGGTTGAGCTTGCTTAGTAACGGAACCAGATAATGCTCGGCATATAAGTCTATCAATTTGAATGTGACGCATTGAGTGCAATTTGACAATGATATGAAAGGAAATTGTGAATGAATGTAAATGAAGGAATACAAGAGTGCCTGTAAATGTGGTTTATGATGTTAAATCAGAGTCAATAGAATACGTTGAGCTGAAATTGAGCTAGAGGGTCAAGACAAGGTGGATGTGGGTAAAGGGTAGATAGATTAACATTTTTTGATTTGGTACTGCATTACTAATTTATTTTTTTAACAAAAAAAAAAAAAAAACTTTATTTATTTATTGTATCAACGTTCATTACTTATTTATCTATCTACACACTTTATCTTAATTCAAAAAACTCTTCCCAAGTTCCGCAAACTCTGCACTTCATTCCATCTTAACTATTGTATATAACAGTATAACAGTAATAGATGCCTAGCTGCTCAGAGTTCCTTTATGCTTTTAATGGCATCCTTTATTTGAATGACTTTGTTCTTTTATTAAAGATAATCAATCAGTAATAATTTCTAGATAGATTCTTTAACTCAACTTATTTTTAGTTACTATCAATCATTCGACTTTGGTTGACAATGTCAGTATGTACATAATATAATTTTAATTTTAATTTTTTATCACATTTTGAATGCTTTATTTTAAAAAATTGAAGCTAAATGATATTTAAAGGGAACCTCAACCAGTTCAAGAATCAGTTGCTTAGAAATATCAAAGATTATTCCCAATTCCGCTTACCTCCTTAGACCTAATCAACTTCTTCTTGTCAGTTCCCCCCACTCCGAACCAAAGCAAATTAGAAATAAATCCACCCTTGAGGGTTAACCAGCAACTCTCTCTCTCTCTATAACTATGCGAACTAAAAACATTAATATTAATATTTATGAACCTGCCACGTCACATGCTGCACGATTAGTCCGTCTCACGTTTCGCATTACAGAAGTATTTTCATACATAATTCGTTTAGCATTATGTCTGGGTAGCATAACAATTTCGCCACACCCACCGCCCACCGCCCACAGCCCCGAGAGTTGAGAGGGAGAGAGAGAAAGTGGAGAGCACATATAATGCCAATAATTGATAATTTATTATAATCACAGTGCTTGGGAATTGGGGGCTGACTTGAGCGGGCAACTAGCTTGGCTTGGTACCAGCCAGGCACCCTCTCAACCCAGCTAGCTTACTCCAGGAGGCTTCTCAAGACAAAGGGGTTGGCTGTCAAATAATTGCATTTGCCTCAATAATCCTTTAATGCTGATCCAAGTTGATGGCAACATCGCAGGGGCTGCTGCTGTTGCATATGTTTGCCCGCCGGCAGTGGGCACTACCAGAGAGAGAGAGAGAGTCGGAATCGGTTGCGGTGTTGAGGGGTGTTGCCTCTTGCGGTAGCTCTGCTATGATTGTTGCAAAGGGTTCACCAAATGCGTTTGATATTAACACATCTGTTCGTTCATTCCACTTGAGCAGGCTGTTTGCGGAAGCTAATGGTCCGCACTTGCCATAATTACCCGGCCGACCTCATCCGCATATACATACCACATCCTTCTGCACCCGCTGGGTGGGGTGGGGTATGAGTAGTAGGGTGTTTTCGTTGCTTTTTTTTACCTTTTGTTTCCACTTGGGTTTTTTTATTTCGCCTGTTTGTTTTTCTTTTCAACGCAAATCGCTTTTGGTTACTTGTAACCACAACGTGCAGCACCTCCTCCAGTTATGTTTGTATATCCCATATAATATTATATGTTACAGTTTCATCTCTCATCTTGTTTACCTTCTGCCTGCTGCGCATTGTTATCGAAATGAATCGAAATTATGAGCACTTTTGTCGCCCTCAGGCGTTTTCCTTCCTTTCTCTTCAGCAATTTATTTACTTTCTATTGTTGTGTTTTGTTTTTTGTTTTCTGAATAGCGGTAAACAAATTACATGAAGTAGGGCTCCTGAGACACGGTAGCTGCCTCGATAGGGAGACGCGCTTGATAAGTGGCTTGGGTTATGTCTTATGACGTGTTTGATGAGGCGCAAATTGAACGAAAGGCTGGGAGAGAGAGTGGAAGAGAAGTGAAAGACTTAAAATAGGTTTAAAATAGGTCAATAAAATAGCTTTGCTTATAAATAATGATAGGTTATCTATAAAGAATGATAGGTTACCTGTTAACTGAGGAATACATTTTACATAGCTCATTTTTTAAGTTTGAATATTTTATATCATAGTTTCCAAGAGAAAGTTTAAAAATCATTTCATTTTTACCTATTTTTGAGTATGTGTAAACTACAATACTTCAAATTCTATATGCTTATATTAAGATAATTATGCAAAGAAAGTAAAACACTTAGTTTTACTATTAAAGGAGTAATTTCCAAGTAAATGTTTGCGAAACTTTTTTAAATTGTTGAGTGTTTTCAATAACTTACTAATGCTAAAAAAGACTATGTTTATCTTTCTGTTTACCATATTTGAAAAGAAATTATTTATAATCTGTTCGATATACATTTATGCATTTGTTCGTCTATGAAAGTAGCAATGGCGATAACTTAGGATCCATTTATTTTTCCATTTCACTAATAGAAATTCAATCAAATCAAATTATGCAAAGAAATACGAATGCAAAATCAAGGCAAATTCTATAAAGCGTAGTTAGAAAATTGAAATCCATTTCTTAACATTCTAATCGAAGTTAAGTGAAAGTCTGCATACATAACCAGGTTAGAGATAAGAAGAATCAGATTCACAACCTTTTGCTCAAGTCAAAACGACAATTTAAGCGCTGCGCCTGAAAGTATGCAAGTAAAGTAAAATAAAATAAAATTTACTTAAATAAAATAAATGAAAAATGACAGAAAATGCAAGAAAAAATCCAAATAAAATACAGATAAAATATATATACGTATCTTTATGTGAATTAAATATGCAAAAACGAAATGAATTAGCAAACGTTGTAAATGAATTTGCCAAAAGGCAAAAAAGATTCTTGCTGGAGTCAAATTCAAATAGAGTTGCCATCATCAGCCAGGGAAGCAATCAAGAAACTAAACCAAGCGAATTGAATAAATAAAGAAACACGTAACAGGGCAAAGAGAGGCCAATAAAACAAAGCAAAATTGTGCATGAAATTATTATTGAAGGAAAACACACACACACACACACACAGAGGGCGGCAGAGGGAGAGAGAGAGAGAGGGAGAAAGGACGAGTGCGAGTGTGAGTGGCAGCAAGAAAATTGGTTGGAAAAGTCAAGGCAGACGCACACAATTGTTTTTCATTATTCAATTTTTGTCAGTATAATAACGAACATACAATATCTATCTCGCTTGCTCCACCACCCTCCACCACGTGTCTCTTTCGCACACCCTGAGGGCGCTGGGGGGTGCAGCTCCCTGCACTTGGAAAAAAGTTTACCCAGCCATATTTTATTGGTAATGTGCTTATGGCATAAATATTGTATTAAGTAACTGGTGGGCGTCGCCACCGAAAAATAACCCTGAAGCAGCCTCGACAGCAGGAACAGGAGAAGGGGGAGGGAGCATGTGGGGGTAGCTGCTGCTGGTGGGTGGTTACGCCCGTCCTGGCCCTGGCCCAAGCACAGGTCCGCTTTGGGGGTTGGATTGTGCGCAATTTATTGTTCGCTGGAGCTTGGGTTAGTGTTTGGTTAAGTGGGTGAGTGTGTGTGTGTGTGTGTGTGCGGAGTGTATTGTGTCTGTGCCAACATGGCGGCACAGGAAGTCAAGCTGGGTAAGAGAGGGAGGTGAGGGAACAACGCCTCGAGGCGCAAAATGTTGAAATTGTTTTATGTTGCGTTATGATTACAACAATGCGAACTTTTGCACAATTTCTAATTTGAATTTTGATTAGGAAATTTTGCCAGGCAGAAAGAGCGAAAGGGAGATACAGAGAGAGATACAGAGAGGGAGATGGCAAGCAAGTGCAGACATTCAAGATGGCGAAATCCCATTAGGGGGCGCTCTAAGCATCAGAATCAGCGTAACCGGAACTAAAAGCAAAAGGAAACACGCGCGCATAAGCAAACAGGCAGGCAGAGCCAAGTATCTCTGCACGAAGAAGGATGCCAGCGCCATTGTCTTGATTGTACCTCATTAGTGACGGCGTGTGTGTGTGTGTGTGTATGGGTGTGTGTGTCTGCCCCTACTCCTCGTGCTGCCCCCGCTCCCTTACCAATTTAGGCGCTGATTACAGGCCAAATTTGTTTTGTGTGCCTGCGCAAAATTGAAAATCAGATTTTGTTTGTTTATGTCTTGGGCCGCAAGAGGGAGGAGCGGGGCTGGGGAAGGGGGGCACAACAAATTGTTAAAGTTTCTGAGGTGGAAAATTTCGTTTATTGTTTTCCCTGCTCCCACTTCTTGTGTGTGTATGTGTGTGCGTGTGTGTGTGCAAAGTTTTTCAATTTTCAATTGGCTGGCAGCCAAGCGAGGACACTCGACATAAATAACGGTACTCCAAGCAATTTTCTAACCTAACTTTACGTTTCTCTCTCCCTCTCTCCCATTCAGGTCTGGTTCCAGAATCGACGTGCCAAATGGCGCAAGGCGGAACGACTCAAGGATGAGCAGCGCAAGCGGGAGAATGGCGAGAGCAGCAGCTCACTGGATAAGGTGAGTTGCGAGTGTGGGGAATTTGGTGAGGTGAATCTGGAGAAAAGGAACTAAATACTTCAAAGTTTTTGGGGTTAACTATAAATACATATATTGGAAAGTTTCAGTGCAAACGAACTAGCTCAAGATACCTAAAGATAGAGAAAAGTATAAATATTAATCAAATGAGCTAGTTCAAACAATCGTTCAGGGTAAAATATGTTGGAAAGAGCAAAGGAAGTAGTTCTAGATACATTTATATTGAGCTAAGTTTCAAAATACTTAAGAGAACTAATTCTTATTTGGTATATAAAGAGCAAAGAATAAATATAATGAAAGGAACTAGTTCATTTTAGTGAAGTTTTAGGTTAAAAAAATTAATTCTACAAGTTCTTGATTCATATCGTGCGAATTTGTAGTTTTTCTGGTTTAAATTAATTGTTGAGATTAAATTAGTCGAAATGAGCTAGTTCCAAGTTTATTACTATTATTGTTGTTGATCTAAACTTTATGATAGAATTAACTAACATCTAGATATGTTTGAGACAAATAGGTCTATTACAGAAAGAATCAGTTTTAGAATCAGTATTGCGCATAAGTGTATGAAAGTGTTCAAATGAACCAATTACCATATAATTTCTAAATATTGCCTATAAATACATATATGTATATACATATATATTTCTAGTATGGATAAAGCTAGAGATTGTTCCCTTCAGTACAAGTTCCAGTACAAAAGTACTAGTTTTTTGCTAGTTTTATCAAACTAAATTCGTTCGAATTGCCTTATGTTTACTCCAACTTTCTCTTCACTCTCTTCTCTGTGCAGCTTCACGACTCACGCGAATCCTCGCCTGACATCACCGGCGAGATCGACGACGATATGGACGAGCTGCCGCCACGTCAGCGTTCGCACAGTCCGCTGACAAACGGTCCGATGGACCAGCAGCAGCATTCGCGCAGCCCGGGCGGCGCTCATCTGCATCTCGACTCCAGCGACAACGAGCGTCCGCTGTCATCCAACCAGCTAACGGCCACACCACACTCAGCCTCGCAGTCGCTGGGCTCCATCAGTGCCGGCTCACCCTCGCCCTCGGGCATGCGCGAGCACACGCCACTCGCCTCCATCAGCGGCGGCGGTCTGGGGCCCAGTAGCCCCTCGAATTCGCGTAATACTGACTCACCCATTGAGGTGGGTGGCCCCATGTCGCTGACCACTGGCTCTCGCATGGCTCATGGCTCGTCCAACAACTCTGCGTCGTCCACTCCCACCCCGACGACACCGCATGCCCCTCAGCTGCAACATTCGGCAGCGGCCGCAGCTGCCTTTGGTAGCCACATCTTTGGTAGCTTTGGTGCTGGCAGCGTTGCCAACGAGACGTAAGTAGACACGCTTTTAACCATATATATATAGTGTAGTATATAAAAGTGAGTAACAGTATTGTGAAGAACCGCAATTAGTTAATTTGGAAAATGTCGAAAAGATTTCTTGAACAACTTGAGAGAGAAATGCTTTAAGTTCTATCTGAGATATTTTATGAGATATGTTTATGTCAATAATACTCGTAAGTGGATAAGGTTGAGGGGTTTTTTCGGACATTTTATGAATTAGACTTATACATTATGAGATATCATATTTGTACCATACAAGGATATATTAATTTAGGCAAGACATATTAGACATTTGTATCTGACCCTATAAAGTATATACTCGTACATATATTCTGTATCAGTGTCAATAAGGGAGTCGATCTAGACATGTCTGTCTGTCTGTCCTTCTGTCTGTCTGTCTGTCAGTCTATTGAAACAAACTGGTCTCTCAGTTTTAAAGTTATCTTAATGAAACTTGTCACACATGCTTCTTATAGCTGCACTCTATAAATAAGTCGGAACAAACTGAATCGGACCAATATATCGTATAGCTGCCATACAAACTATCGGTCGATATTCGTTGTTGGTCAAGATATTGCAACCAAATTTACTACATGCCACTTTTTCTATATATATAATATGCATATCAAATTTAATCAAAATCAGATCACTATAACATATGGCTGCCATAGGAACAATCGGTCGAAACGAAGGTTTCTCTATGAAGAACTGTTCTGATTTTCGAAATAACTGAACTTATCAGCGACCATCAAAGTGAGACATAATATTAAATATATACAATACCATTCAATTCTGCACTATCATAATCAGCTAGTATAGGAACGATCGGAGAATATAAAAACCTGCATGTGTATAGAACCATTTCTTTCTGTTTCCATTTCATTAGAATTGGACAACTACATATATCCCTTCATAGGAACACTCACATCAAATTGTATATCATAATTCAATTATTTTTACTGCATAGCTCAATGCGCTTACAAAATTTGGGGAGTTTCTAAGAAGTATAAATATATATATCACAATCTACACAAAGAACCCTTGTTAAACTATAATAACACTATTATAATACTGACATTCTGCTAAAAGAAACCCAAAAAAAATATAATAATAATATCATAAGTCAGACAAATTTACCCAAATAGTCTTCTCGATTATATTCCGTCAATTCTCCCAGAGGATTCCCCTCTAAAATCCTCACAAGCCAATTAGTTCTCAGTTCAACATAAATCGCGGACTATCCATAGCAGTAGCAATCACTCGACCGCCCATGTGTTTACCCAAATGAGTGTCAACCCTCGAGACGCCCCTGGATGAATAGAGATGGGTGTGGGTAGTGGGTAGCAGGACGATTAAAGCCTGAAACGATCTGCTAATTGCCCGCGTGTCATTAAGCCTCCACTTGGCGAATGGCGAATTAGGCAAGCAAGAAACAAACAGACAAACAATAAATTTATGGCAAGTGTCGCATTTTGTCGTCAATTTGACAACAAAAACAACTGCCAGAAAAAAAGGACGAACAAAGAGAGAAAAAGGGAGAGAGAGAGAGAGAGAAAGGCGAGAGCAAACAAACAGAGCAAATGTCAACCCTCAAAAACAATTTTCCAAGCAAATATTTACAAATCTGAGCGGGAGATGGAAGTGAGAAGGGGAAGGGGAAGGAGGTCAGACGCGAGACAAGGACAACCCTTAGAAAAGAAGGACTCGGAGTAGAAGCAGGAGAAGCAGTTGGTGACGATGACTAAATTAGCAATTGATTACGAGTGGAAAGCAAGGAAAAATCCTTATAGATAGACTGGGGGGAACAACCACAATGAGAGCAATAATGACATTAGTCTGGGTGGGTACAGCGGGTCGACTCTTTGGGACGACTCCTGCGGTGCCATGAACTCCGGCACGGGCTATTGAACAGGCGTGCGCAGCGGAAGAGGATTCAGTTAATGTTTTGGATGAAAACGTTTAAATTCCATTGGCGCACATCCGGTCAGCGGATGTCGTGTGCGCCAGCGGAAACATTAAGAGAGCAAGAGACACTCCACGCTCTCTCTCTCTCATTCTCAGTCTCCAAGCAGGAGGAGTAATGATGCCGCATTGATAGCAGCGACACGTGCTCTGGAGCAGCCTCCTCTAATCACCAGCGGAACAGCGCCTGAATGACTTCAGTTCGCTTTGTCTTAGCAGAAGTTAAAGGGGAGGGGAAGGGGAGGGGAAGTAGTTACCAGCTAATAGATAAATCAGCTGGATAATCGATTTGATGTCTAGAAAGAATGAGTCAAATTAACTAGAAATCTAAGGGGATTTAACTTGGTTTCTCTCTCTTGTGAACGTACAATAGAATCAGAGTCCCTTTTAACCCGTACGAGACATGCAACTCTTGGTTAGTCAGTCATTAGAAACACTTTAGTGACAATGAAGCCCCAGGCTCAGCAGAAGTACCTTCTCAAATAATAAAATGCAAATACTCTATATATGGTAAATATCCATTTATTGTAGAAGAATTTAAAAGACATCTAGACAAATATTTCCACAAGAAGCTTCTTTGAACTATGCAATATTATTTATATTATAAAATTTTCACTATATATAAAAAACTTGATAGAAATTTCAACTTTTTGAAGAGAAAATATGTAAAATCTTGTCATATTTAGAAACTCTATGATCGGTTGAATCTAGTTTCAAGTTTTCTTATTTGTTTCCTGACAATTTGTTCATCTAACTCACGAGTTGTAAAGTTTTTTCTTAGCCTAATATGATGAAAAACTTGTGTTAAAAATGGTCCAATACTTTATAAGATCGGTAAGTCTAGGATCATCTGTGTTTCTGGAATTTGTTTTCACTATTTATGAAGTTTATTTCTTTCACAATAGGCTGACCAAACTTTTTTAAAAATCGTTCTCTAATTAATAAGAAAATTAAGTATTAGTAAACTCATATTCTACAATTCTTCAATATTATTTTGAAATCCTCTTCACACTTAATACATTTCATATGTACTAAATATATTTCATACTACCACTTCAAGCATCATCCAAGAGACTCTTCAGATCAGCTCGAAATATAAAGATAACAAAATTTGTTACATTTGCTTTGGGTGCTTCCATTAAGAGATGCTTAACACATTGTCGATCTATCACGGGAATCAGAAAACTCCGCAGTGAAGTTCATAAAAAGCAAATCGAGAATTTAATTGGGCGTAAACGAGGGTGTTTTCGCGTGTTTTGCAACCATATGCCACGCCCGACAAAAGGCGGCGGGTGTTTTTTTTTTTTTGCGAAATGATGATGAGCCAAGGGAGAGGGAAGAAGGACAGAACAGGGGATGGGATGGAGTGTGCCGCTAAGCAGTGGGCGGTCTCATCAGGCCGGCAAAAAGGCCACGGGCGGGCTCAAACTCAACATCAACTTGGCCTCAATTCTTCTCACATGTCAACGCGCCCAGACAACAACAACAGCGACAACAACAAAGCATCAAGCCACAATAAAAAACTCAACAACAGGGATAAGGAAGTGGATCAGGATATAATAGCGCTACTAGAAGGGGGACAACCCACTGGGCAGCGGCACAACTGCTGAATCATTGTGCTTTGCCTGGTCCTGCTGCTTGTGTTGTTGTTGTTGTTGTTGTTATTGTAGTTGTTGTAACGGTTGACCAAATCAATTCCGACTTTACGCTATATGCTAATGCCAATTGTCGATGCCTTCGGTGCATGCACTCAGCACTTTGCGATATCGTTTGATATCTTTCTTTCTCGATTCCGTTATTGTTATTCAAATGCCTTCGACCGGATGTCCTGTGTGTGTGTGTGAGTGAGTGTGGGTTTGTGTGTGAGTTGGCGTATGTGTGTGTATGAGTATGCATGTGTATATGGGTGTATGGGATGCCTTTCCCACCCAGTGTCCATTTGCAAGCGCAACTCGAGCGTTTCATCACAAGCATTTATCATCGCATTAGACATGCTCTTAGCTAGATATCTTTGACTATATACGATATACTATATCCATATCGATTCTCTCTTGCATATTTTATGCAAAACGAGCAACGGAACACACTCGAAAGACTGAGAATGAATAGAGAAGGGCAAAGATTAAGGGAAAGCAAATTGACCGACGTCAGTTCAATTAGCTTAGGATCATAACTAAAAATGTTTGTTTCTTGTTTTTTATAAAAGGTAAAATGTCTAAAATAGTTTTAAAAATTGTTTATATTTTGATTTATTCATTTAAAGCTACACACAAAACTTCAGCTTCCTGGCTTATGCCATAGTTTAGATCTAGCAAAAAAAAATACAACAAAATACAAACAAATTATCTAAAAAATATTCTACATCGAAAAGTGCAAAGCTAAAAGTACCGCGACGTTACTTAATTAACTTGTCGTGCTATAAATGAATTAATAAAGCTATATCAATATATACATCTGTAGTAATCACTGTAGAAACACTCCCTCCCTGTTGTGTTTTTTGACCTACTCACCGCATACAATATAAAACTCACCTGGCAGCTGCTTTTTTGTCAATGTTTGTTTTTGTTTTGTTTTTATTGAGGTACGTTCATTACGTGTTTTATCAATAATTTGCATAAACAATTAACACGAGAAAACACTAAAGATTTGCAATGCAATTGAACTGGTTGTGTCTTGATTTGATCTCATCAGTTTGTTGAACAATTCACAATATTTGATGAAGCTTTGAACTTGAACTACGTACGAGTATATCAAGAAAGGGGAAGGTCAAGGAGGAGCTGTGAAGTGATGGAGCAGTACGGGTGTATTGCTTGTGTTGTTATAGATTCTATAGTAGTTTTCTACAGGTGAATTATTTGTGGTATTGTGGAGTTGAGAGTTGTACGAGGAACTGTTATACAGATATTTGATATGATTTAAAATGGTTTGAGACTTTTTTTGCATTAGTATTAGTTACATAAATATTCACATATGACAATACTCACCAACGCTTAAACTGAATATAAAAATATAAGGACTAAAACATAATAATTGTATATAGAAATATTATATCATATGCTGAAACTTGACTTAAGTGAACCTAACTTAATCTGATTTCATGTGTTCCTCTATCAAACCGAACTTTTGAATTATTCAATTTGTTTAGTGAATTAAACAACATGTTGTAGAAAATACTGCGGCTTCTTTAGATGAAACAGTAAGATAACTCAGTTATATAGTCGATTTCCAAGCTAGTACTGGTCTCTACCTATCAAAACCCTAATACATGAAGCTGAGAAGACAGGAAATTGGGTTAATTAAACGCGAAACTACTTAACCCGAATATGTTAGCCAAAAACTGACTCAGGCAGCTCAAATATGTTATGCACAAATAACTAAATATGTAATTACATGTGGGTGGAGTTAAGGAATGCTGCAGAGAAGGGGAAGAGGAAGAGACAGAGGATTCATGCAACATTTGGGGTACTTAAGCATGTAAACAGCCGAGAGACCAAAAACCCAATGATGTACCCGACTTAAATAGCTATATACCAATATTGTATGGCATATACATATGTTTACATATGTATACATGTGCACATACATATAGGTATACTCTGTATGTGTGTGTACGTCTGTGTACGCGTATTTCGTAGCTGCCTCGTAGATGTTTGCGCGCACGAATGCTTGAATAATAAATTAGGCAAATATTTTAATATTCATCATGCAATTAAAATAAGCCGCTGCCTCGCTCAGCAGCCCCAACAACAACAAAGGCAACAACGACAACAACAACAAGAAGAAGAACAACTTCTGGGTTGCCTAATATAATAAGCATATAATGTTCAGAGCTTTCGCGTTGTTGATTTTGGCGGCTTGGGTCGGAAGTAGGAAATAATTTCAGCTAAAGGTAATGCGAAGCATAAATGTGCGGATCAAGACTTAACTGATGGAATCACAGTTACCCTGCAGATAGTAGAGAACATTTTGTGAGAGCTACCAACGGTTTTTTAGGGGAGCTGAGTTGAAAATGTGCAAACCTTTTACAAATATAAACATGTCATTTGAAAACTCTAGGAATTCATAGCTAAAATATCAATAAACATACACACCAAATTTAATAAATATTGTTCCAGTATTAAAACGGAAATCATAATTTAAAAAAAGTTAAAAAATATTCATGGAACCAAAATTACTAATGAGTTAAATAAATAACTAGTTAAACAAATTCAATAAAGTAAAAGAAAATAACATAAGAGATATTTATTAAATCTAGTATCTCATTCAATATTCCTCTAAGTTATAACACCACCTTAACCCGCTCTCTATTCATAGAGGGTATGCGAGAAAAAACTTTAGTCTGCGCAAACAATTTACGGAAATTGGGTTTGCCTCTCAGTTGAGTGTGGACCAACTGTGGGTGCCTTGTCGAGCGGAGGCAAATAGAAGGGGGCGTGGCACTGAGCTAAGCCGTCGAGGTGTTGATTGCTCGAGTTTAATTTGTTAGAATTGCGTAAAACATTAAAATGTTTGCCAGAAAAATTACGGTTGAAGGCAGCATGTGTAAAAATTCATTAAGCCGAGTTGAAAGAAAGGAAGGGGGGAGTGAAAGCAGGGGTAGAAGAAAAACTTTATCCTCAGCAATCTGTGGGAAGTGCGAAAATTTAAAGAAAACTTTTTATGCGCTAGGTAAGCGACAGAGAGAGAGAGAGAAAGAGAGAGAGAGAGAGAGTAAGTCTGACATTGACAAACGTGTTACTCTTTCCTCTCACTGCGTACTCCTTTTGCCCACTCTTCTTCTTCTTCCACTGCGTCTTCTAGCCCCCTTCCTGGCCGAGAGCAAAAGTTATGTACTAACTAACGAGCTCAACGACAACACTCGAGCTTCTGAATGTCTTAATTAGGAGTGCGAGAGCAGCCAGCCTCTGACTGGGCACGTCGTTGTTGAGTGTTGCAATTAAGGCGGCGACAGACCAAGTCAGGGCGGGTGCGGGGCTGTCAAACAGCATGCTATGTGTGTATGTACGTTGCCTGCGGCCAAAGCGACGTTGCCCTGCTCAGAGTCTCAGACAGTCTGCACAGTTAGCTCTCATGTATACCCCTCTCTCTCTCTCTCCATCTCTCTCTATAGATATCCCTCTCTCTCTCTCGCAGAGGGGCAGCTGTTGGATGTGCACATGCAAAATTTAATTACGACCAAAGGATGAGTGCTTAATTATACGCAAACATTTAAGTTTACTGCTTTTTTCACCAACTTGCACAGTCGGAATACTATATACACACACATACATATACCATACGTGTATGTATGTTACTATATGTTAGTGCATCCCAGTGTCTGTGTGTGTGTGCTGTTTGCGCAGTCTCTTCAGTCAGGACTTTTGCTTTTTGCCTCTTGCTTGGGGCCTAATTGCCAGCAAACGTTGGAAAGAAAGAGAAAACGTAAAATTTTGGAATTCTAAATTTAATTTTGTACGTTGAGAAGAGAAATTAGCTAGGTATATACTGTATAACCATAATATACCTACCATAATACCAACTATTTTAAATAATAAGAGTTTACTGAAAGATATCGGAAAAAAACAGAGCGCAAAAAAAAAAAAAAACAGAAAACCTGAAAGACAGGTTATTTATTTTCCAGTTTCAACTTGCTCCCTTCATGATATCATAACTTTTAGGTTGAAGCACATAGTATGTGCTTCTATAGTACTATGTGCAGGATATAATTCCAACATATTCCTATTGCTTAAACCAAATATGCAATGTTAGTTGTCTCTTTCATTAGTCTTTCTTTATTTAATCTGGATAGGACGCCAAATTTGCACCTCAAAAGTTCTACATTTATTTTATCCTACTCGAAAATCTTTCTTTTTTTTCACAGTCTTGTTCTGTCAGCTTTGTCCGACAGTATATTAAATTATATTTTCAATGTCCACACTTTGCAGTCTTATACCATATTCTAAAATAGCACTTAGCTTCCCCCAACTTGACCCATCATCTGCCCATTGTGTTATCTAATGCCCTTTCAATCAGTGCCTCACAAAACAACAGCTTATAAATGCGTGAAATATTCATTAAGTCAAAATAGAAATATCGCAAAAAAATAGAAAATTCTGTTTCAAGCGTCTGAACTAGCCTCGAAAATCACAGCGTGGAAAACGTGGGACGCAAAAAGCAATGCCAAAAACGTCAAAAGTTTAGACGCAAACAGCGTGGAAGGGAAAAGCGAAAAAACCCACACAGAGAAAAAAGTGAAAAGGAATTAAAAGCAGCAGCCGCGACGACTGTGGCCCAATGGCTGTGGTCGCGACATTCAGTCAGCTCATCCTGTGCCCCCCCCCTACCCCTGCCAACGCCCCGCTACCCCAATGCGTGTCCTGCTGCCTCGTCGCGGTTGCAGCTCAACTCGATTAGCATTCAGAGATTTGTCAGTGTCTGTCTCACCTGGCATGCTCTCTCTGGCTTCCTCCCTCCCGTGTCGCGTTAGGCCGCACTAAGAATTATTAAATTTTGGACACATTTGCATCGTGTGCTCCAAAAAGTTCTCCCCGAGGACCGCAACCGAATGGCCTAAACGCTAAAAAGCTTAACGCAAATTGGAACAAATGGAAATTGCATTTTTTATTATTATTTCTAAGGCCACTCTGCTTCTGGGGGTAATCAGGTTGTGTTTGAGTGCTTGAAAGAGAGAAATGGAAAGTGAAAACGCGATGTGCATGAAATATATCTAAAAATAATCCATAATGGGATTTGGAATTCAAAAAAGAGGCTAGTTTAATATGAATAGATATAAAGATGGTATTTTCGACAAATGTAACAACTGTTTGATAAAGTCATTTCGATATACTTATACAGGAAAGACTCATATATCAAACTATATATACTTATCTCTTTATGATAACTACTTTAGATTCTCAGAATATTATATTAATCAGTATTTGATATTATATCAATCAATATTTGATATATATACATATGTACATATATAACATACTTATTCCTATCTCTTACAAATCTGTAGAAATACTTAATTTCTCAGAAAGATTTCACACTCAAATTCGAAAATCCCTTGAGAAAACATCAATATTAATTTTGCGTTAAATAATTTCACTTTAAATTAAAACAAATTGATATTAAATTTCCATAGATATTGCGCATCATTCTATGCTCTAACTCTTCTAACTCAGCCTTGGGCTGAGCTAAAAAATGAAATTGCGTCAACAATTATGAGCAATAAAAAACGATAATAATTTTATTAATGGATTATGCGAGGCATATCATTTATCCACTATACTATGGTGTATACTGGGTTTGCATCTCTTTTTTATTGGGCTCACTTATCAATTAAAATTTGTAAATT
Organism: Zaprionus ornatus; assembly: GCA_018904035.1. Lineage (NCBI taxonomy): Eukaryota > Metazoa > Arthropoda > Insecta > Diptera > Drosophilidae > Zaprionus > Zaprionus ornatus. The sequence goes on along the minus strand of JAEIFZ010000002.1, from coordinate 17,521,682 downwards.
GCATTAACTCTGCGCTAGCGGGAATTCCGGACTGTACCGGAGAGGGAGGGGAATGTACGGCCCTCTGGTATGCGACCTAAGCGTTATATTTCATTCAATTAAAATGAGAATGGGACTAGACAACATCAACAACAACATCAACTGTGGTAACTGACGCTTGATATACAAAATATTTAGGTTTATTAATAATAATGCAATTACGCATAAAAATGTTTTAATTTATTTCAATTAAGCGTTAATTAAAACTCGGTTTCTTCTTGTTGTTGTTGTTGCTGTTTGTTTATTTGCGTTGGGTGTTTGTGATACAATTCCAGTAAAAAACGAAACATTTGAGGAGGAGTAGGAGGAGAAGAAGGCAGGCACAGCAGTTGCATGTGGTGAAATGTATAAATGAGACGAGAAATGAAATGAAATGGGAGGCCAAAGCGGTCAACACTTTCCCATATGGTCATCCTAAGAGACTAAAATTGTTAGCTGCAATTGGAGACGAGAGATATGAATCGCACTATGATTCATTCATTATAAGTAAGCTCAATGGAAAGTGAGGAACGCTTTCAAATAGAGAAGATCTGTTAAGTTTATACTTGAATCTTAGTTAAACTAAAGCTGACCATATACAGTGTATAATTTTAGTGAACATGCAAATAATTAATGTAGAATTTACTTAATGAAGTCAATGAAGTGCTTTATACAGAAACATTCAAGTATCTAAACAATTTACATGCAGTTGACAAGAACCTTTATTAACACTTTGCGATATGGTCACCCTAACTGGCAAAGTTTGCTAATTGGAATTGAAGTGTGCAAAACTTTGAATTTTCTTTAAATGAAAAACAACTTAAGTGTATAATTTGAAACTTATACACTTATACACTGAAAATCTCTATAAGTAATTATCGTAATAGTATTAGTAATAGACATTCCCCAAAAATATTTAAATGTATTGTATTTCAAGTTTATTCCATAGTCAATAGGGATTTTTGAGCATTTAATTCACACACTTCTCCTCACAGTTCTTCAGACTTTGAAACTTTATTCTTAGTTCTCCGCCAGGTCTTACCGAATAAGGTAAACATTTGTTGGTTTTATCATCGTAAAAATAGCAAGCAACATCCATCATACATTGTGGATGGCCACGAGGGTCACCGTAACTGAGTAAGTCCACTGTGCAGAGTTCTAAGCACAATAAGTTCAGTATATATTCACAATTCTGTCCAATTTCAATTGTACAACTCACCATCTTTTTCGCAGAAAGAATTGCCCACAAATAAAGCAGACACTACAAGAATCAATACAAATTTCATTGCTAAAATATCGAGAACCTCCGGCTGACAATGCCTTATCCCAACTGAATTCTTAACAGCCTTAAGCCAGATTTTATAGAACATTACTCAGTATATATAATCGTTTTGTTCCACTAATTACTCGTATTATCAGCTTATTCTCTAAGTAAACAAAGATTGTGCTCTCTGCCTCTTCTATCTCTTTCTTAGGAAATTAAATAAAGTTCAATCTGTTCAAGCGTGTATATATAAATGTTGAAATTAGCATATGAGTTAACCGAACAAACATTAATGATCTTACAGAGTCGAGAATTCTCTAAAGTAAATACGTTTAAAGATTGTGCAACTCGAGCGCTTGGAAATAACATACAATTAAATATGTTTGATAGAGAAATCTCAATTTTGGCAGATAATAATAAAAAAACACGACTTTGTTGATCAAATAATAATACGTTAATCAAATTTGTGTTTAATTTTGACCAAATACCCTTCATAGGGGTCTTGTTAACTAACTGAAAATATGTTCAAGAACTTTGCTTGCCTTCACTCCAACTACTATAAGGAATTTTTCCTGCGTTTGCTTTGGCAGTAAACCCAATTGAGAGAAATAACTAAACAATAGGTAAAGCATGAAGTGAAGCGACGACAATTATTTCGATTATGAGATGAGTCAATATATTTCTCATGGACTCAGTTTAAGCTTGGCGCACAAATCCATGTGAAATCTGATACTAAGTCATTATTATATATATGTATATTCTTGCACCTTACCTATTGTATAACATATGTAGTTCATGTTCAGCTGAAGTATGTCCCTGTAAATTTCTCGATGTGAAAATCAACAATAATGTTGGTTATTTAAGAAAACCCTTCTCACGATGCAAATAAATAAATTAAAAATGGACTAAACTGATAAATGCAAATCGCTTTAAAGCATTTTTAGCTGATTTAATATCAAGCTAATACTTTTATTTAGCCATAGAAACCGAATCGCAATAATCTATCCCAAGCACATGGATTCACATTCCTCTAAGGTTTCGAAATTGTTTGCGTTGCCGGAACATCCGCCATAAATAAATAGTTTACATATGTTTAGCTCTGCGACATAAGTGAAACGCCTAAAGTACGCCATGCAAAATCCCGAATCTCCAGAGGGGAAACCACAAATATCTGTAGACACTTGAAAATATTATCCTTTTCTAAAATCTGTGAAGTATTTGTGCTCACCATTCTTCAGACCCAACGACAAACCGAACAATGCGAAAAGCAGGCAAACTATGGTGGCGAATTTCATTTTTAAATGTTTTAATTGATTTAGTTCTCAGTAGCAACTGACTGGATTGGGCTATGGGACACGCTGATTTATAGAGCACCAAATGCCGGTTCATTATCAACTGGAAATGATGTTAGAATCCCATACGTGTATTTCCCTGAATCAGTCCACGCGCGAAACGATAAGGTCATTCTTGATTAAATTTGGTACACGTAAACAATCATTTAGAACTTTCCCATATTCATTGGTATTTCATTGATTGAGTGTGATATTTCTCAGCTAGAGATTAGATATTTTATTAGATATAAGATACGATATTAGATACGATATAAGATACGAATTAAAATACGAATTAAAATTCGATACGAAATATATCTTCGAACATTTTATGAGCTTTTCATACCCAGAGTGAAAAGGGTATTCTCTATTTGAGTATGTCACAGGCAGAAGAAGGCGTAACAGACTCCGCAAAGTATTGTACTTGTATATATATTCTTGAATAGCATCAACAGCGAGTTTTCTGCCTGTATGAAATTCTATATCTCAGAGCTTAAAGAAGCCGGGAATACCAAATTTTTTGTACAATACACGTATGTTTTGTTATTGCATGTAAAGTTTAATTTAGAATTTAGCCACGCCTTTTACCCTTCCCTAACGATCGGAGGATCTAATAACCTGCTAGACTATAGTAGCTTCGGCCTGCCGAAGGTAGCCTTTCTCTGTGGTTTTGGATGATTAAGTGTGTAGGCTTTTATTACTTTTCCGTTATTAACCTGTTTTCTTCTTCTTCCTCTTTGTCTTTGCAGCAACTGCGGCTTTCGCCCAGTGCTCAGCGAGCAGAGCGCGGTGGCAGCAGCAGCCGCTGCGGCAGCAGCACAGCGCAGCGCGGCAAATCATCCACCGCTATTCCTGCCGCCTCATCTGGCGGCGCAGTTCTCGCATCAGCCACTCTTTCCGGGACTGAAAGGTGAGTGTGAGGTGCAAGAAGAGGGGGAATGGGGATGGTCATGGGTTCATTGTGGGGGTTGGGGTGCTAATGGCATAATCTCGATGGATGCGCTGTCAATCAGTGGCGGCAAATCAAAAGCAAACGCTAATCAAATCAGCAGCAGGTGCTGCCATCAAAAAAAAAAATCAATGAACATCAATTTGAAAATTGATAAGCACATTTTTATAATATTTTCCTATGCTTCTTCTTCCTCTTGTGGCAGGTGTGTCGCCCTTTCAGAGTCTCTGCTCGTGCTGCTCGCTAAAGCCGCCACCAATGCCGCCCTCCTCGTCGGCCTCATCGTCGGTGGCTTCGGTAATGGCACCACTGAGTGTGCCCGTGAGTAGCAGCTCGGCGGCCAGTTCACCGGAGTCACCAAAGTCCAGTGGCGCCGGTTCGTCAACTGTGCATGATCCACGCTCCAATTCGGTAGCCGAGCTGCGTCGCAAGGCACAAGAACATTCGGCGGCGCTGCTGCAGTCGTTGCATGCCGCTGCTGCGGCTGGTTTGGCCTTCCCTGGCCTCCATTTGCCGCCGCTCTCGTTCGCTCATCATCCGGTGCTGGGGCATCATCACAACAACAACAACAACAACAATAACAATAGCAGCAGCAACAATCACAACCACAACAACAACAACAACAATGCGATGCGACTGAAACACGAGGCGCAGGATATGACGGCGAGCACCATGAACGGATTGGGCTCTGCCGCAGCCGCAGCGCAGCCCAGCAGCTCCACCTCGGCAGCGCTGCTCGATTTGGCCGAGTCTGCTGCAGCCTATCATCATCATCAGCAGCAACAGTTGCAGCAACAACAGCAACAACAACAGCAGCAGCAGCAGCAGCAGCAACAACATCATGCCACACTGTCGCCACCAACCACGCCCACTCAGGGGCAGCAACAACAACTGCCTGCGGCTGCAGTTCGTCAGAATACGCCACCAATAACGGCAACAGCTGCTACACTGATGGCCAAGAGCGAGTAGATGCCGCAACGTGGCACGCCACATGTGCAATTTTTTTTTTTCTAGCATTCCACAACAACAATTAACAACTAGTTTAAGCTATAATATTATATATACACTATATATACAGCATATAGACACTTATGCTATAAGGCAACTTTTTTTTTCTAGCATTCCATAACAACAATTAACAGCTAGATTAAGCTATACAATTATATATATACTACAATATATATACACCACATAGACACTAGTGCTATAAGGCAATTCTTAGTAGAGGGCGCAACACAATAAAAACAATAACCACTCACATTTACTTATAGATTAAAGACTACGTGGATAGACGTAGATTTAGCTACAGACTTGTTGCTGGAGCTCTAAGGCCGCTGATAATCCTTACTTCGAAGAGGGTCGGGAGAGGAGAACGGAAGCAGGGAAAGAGTAGAAGAGTATGGCTCTCTTTCCCAGTTCTAGGCGATTGTTTCAATTGAAAAAAAAAAAACTTGGGTTATGTTTTAAATATTTCATAAAACGCTCCAAACTTTTCTGTTTATGTTGATGGATTCAAGGAAATAAAGAACTTAGGACATAAAATAAGAAATTAAGAATTCTCAAAATTCAATTTCAAATACTTACATCATCTGTTTTCGTCTTTTTCTTGATTTGGAAACGTTTCTACACTCTTAATGTACAAATTAAATTCTTTTGAGATTCTCTTAACTTAAGATCATAAAGAATTGACTCAGTAAATTAAAAAAGCATCTTCTAAAATTTTACTACAATTTGTGAGTATTTAAAACTGACCTGAAACTGCAAGATTGCCGTTGGAAGAGCCACAACAACAAAAAAAGATTATAAATATATCAATTAATGAGCGTATACTTACACATATTGAACATGAAGTATATAAATTCACACGTATACACATGCAAACATATAAATATATAACATACAATACATTAATAAATATTCCAATTGGAAGCAGAGCCTAGAAAATTAGTACTAACAACTAAGTAGATTATCTCACAGTGAAGCGAAATTATAAAGCCCATTATAAACATTATAAAACCCAGAAATAAAGAACATAGTCTATAAAACAAAACGTATATCTGTATATCGGAATAAAACCAGTTAATTAAAGTTCAACAAGTTAATTCAAAACAATAAATGATCATACAATACAATGGCAATGTTTATTTACTCAACAAATATATTTCTATATACACATATCATATATAGATTTATATATATATATACATATATAACTTTCTCTAGTTCATGCAGGTCTTTTCGCACTTTTCTGGTTGTTGTTGCCGTTGCATGCTCCATAGTTGAAATCTTCGTTTTTGTTACGATTATTGCGATGGTAACTCATTTTTACAACGTTTCCACTTATTATAAGAGCCAAAAAATACAAAATCGCAATCATTTGGCGGAGCTACGTAAATTAATATGAATTATGCAATGCTTGAGCTATACTTGAAAACTTACCATTCTTTGGTACATCACCAGCTTCAACAGCTGCAGCAGTTAAAGCAGCTCTAGCAGCAGCTAATAGAAAACAGAAAAACAAGAAAACAGACAGAAATTTCATTTTTGAAGTGGGTTGAAAAATTGCAAAAAAATAAAAAACAAACTGAGCCATGTCGAAACACTGTGAAAGATAACTTACGATTCAACATTTCATCAGCTTTAACAGCAGCAGCAACAGACAGAAATTTCATTTTTGAAGTGGGTTGAATAATTGCACAAAAAAAAAACAAACTGAGTCAAGTCGAAACGAAGAGGCAAGATGCAACGAACTGTTCTCAAACCGCGCTGCAACTTGCGTTTCATTTGCTCGCTTATCGCTGATCCTCAGATAGGCCCAGCGACAGGGTCAAGATAGGGCGCTTTACAACAATCACAACAGGCTCTGTTATATAAATGTTAGTAACCTATTAAATGGAAAATAAGCATGAAAGCTACAGTCGAGTATGCTCTACTGCCATATACCCGCTATCCAGCTAAACAAAATGAGTATGTAAATACATAACTTCTATGTTTTGTATATTTTGTGTTGCATACTTAGCAGGGAGCGACTCGGAAATCAGTTCATATTTAAAATTTCTTAAATAACTTTGATGTTAATTATCGTATCACAACCAAATTTTTAGAAATCCTTTGTCTCTTTATAGTTTGTGTGTTTACCAAAAATGAACTGGCCTGCATTCAAATTACGCTTGCAATTTAATTTTGTTAATTTACGAGGGTGTGAGGGGGTGTGGCAAAAAACTAAAATAAACTTATGCGCAGAATCTAGCCAAGTTGTCGTATTTTTTTGATAGTCCTAGCTCTTATAGTCTCTGAGATTTAGACAGACAGACTAACAGATGGGTAGATTAACAGATAGACATGGCTATATCGATTTGGCTGTTGATGCTGACTATGTATATACACAGTTTGTTTGGTTTGCCACGCCTCCTTCTGCCTATAACATACATTTTTAGTAGCAACACAGTTATAATACCCTTTTAACTTCGATAGCGGGTATACACACAGTTCTCAACTGGTTTCGGAATTGATAGTGGTACCATCTTCGTAATAGAATAACATATTTGGATTTGCTTAATGGCTACAAATATGTTGCTATATCCATGAACAGAATTGGTTTCTCTTGGTTTTCAGAGCCTTGCTCATTATTAAGAAGTGAAAAAACTATCTGAGGGTTTTCCTGATTTATTGCTCAACTAATTCGAGGCATTAACTGTTTTATTTCATTGAATTTTAATTTTATATTTCAAATTTTGTATATACTATGTTACATAGTTCTAGATCTTGCAGGTCTTTTCGCATTTTGCTTTGTTGTCGAATAGATTGTTGTTGCCGTTGCAGCCGCCATAGTTGAAACTGATGCACTCGTTAGTATCAGGACGATAGATCCATTTGTTCATAAAGGATCTACAAGTTCCTTATTTACCGAAGTAATCGAATGCAGCTGGCAAAAATATGTAAAGAATTATAGAATATGCTTAGCTTGAGGTTCTCTAAAACTTACACCATACAGCATGCAACAGTCACCAGCGACATGAGCGAGCAGATCGAGAAGAGCGAAATACATAGCATTTTGAATAACAAATATCAAATCGAAACACACTAAACAATGCAACGAACTAATCGTAAATCGCGCTGTTACTCGGAATTTATAGGCTAGCTTATCACCCAGGCCTCCGACAGGGTCAATTTGAGGTTTTTTATAACAACAATCAAAAAAGAAATCAAAACAAGCAACTAAGGCACTCGACTGTTAGACATCCTTCCCGAAAAACCATTTAACAAACACTGCAAACTAATAATTCCCAACAGAAAATTCTTCTAAAAATTCTTTAGTCTTTTAACTTGAATTGGTTCTTTTTTTTTCATTCATTTTTGCACTTATTACTTATTCAGTAGTGTGCATATGATTGATATGATTTATAGCCAGCTCAGCTGAATCTTTCACATTTCCAACTCAGTCAAAACCTCCACGACATTTGCTTAATTTAATTTTCACTTTTTATTTTAGGTTTCTTCGTATATGCTACATAGTTCTAGTTTTTGCAGGTCTTTTCGCAGATTTCTTTGGTGTCGAACTGGTTGTTGTTGCCGTGGCAGCCAGTGTAATTGAAATTGACGCACTCGTTTGTGTCACGACGATAGGTCCACTTGTTAATCAGGGCACGGCAGGTGCCCATTTTGCCAAACTCTTCACCGCAGACAGCTGACGAGAGTAGAAGAATAACAAGAAGGTATTAGCTTAGGCTTCTTTAGCGATTATCTTCTTGGGTTCTCTTCCTCATCTTAACTTACGATTCTTCAGCTGAGCCTGTGCTGCAACCAACAAGGTGCACATCAGCACGAAAACAGCCAGAAATTTCATTTTGAAAATGGGTTAAAGATGCTCAAATCGGAATACGTAACACGATGACAACTGATCGCAAAACACGCTGTTAACTTGGGTTTTATAGGCACGAAACCGGCTCGCTTATCGCAGCGGCGCTGAGAGAGAGAGAAGAATCCAATCCAGCCAGGGTCAAGATGCGTCTCTCTTTGCACCAAACTACGAACAACACAACAACAATAACAACAACAACAAACCTTGAAATTATAGTGAAATTTATTGAATCTTAAAAAATATGTTTTGTTTTTTGCGATTTTGCTTTTGATTTTGAGCTTGTTTGTTTGCTTCTCGGGGTTTTGCCCACTTATGCAGACAGGTCTTAAGTGATTTCCCATTGATGTTTATTATGGATTAATCCTTGCAGGCCTTTTCGCAATCCTCTCGACTGCCAAACTGGTTGTTGTTGCCGCCACAACCGCCAAAAATGAATTTTTCGCAAGCATTTTTAGCCGCATTGTAAGTGTAGGTGGGCATGAAGGCCATGCAGGCTGCCCCGTCTTGTGGCATACCAGCCATCGCTGGTGACTCGCTGCAGGAGGCTAGAGGGAGAGAATAGATTGCAGGTATATCTCACTATCTCTGTCTTTAGCTACTACTTACCCGGCTTGGCTTGACTGCTTGCCTGGCACCAGAACAGCAATACGATTGCCACTTGCCACAGATATTCGCACTTCATACTTGCAACTGCAACTGGTAGTGCAACTGCCACATCGGTCGTATTTAATAGGTGGCTCCATATATTGTATATACTCTAAGAAATCTGCAGATGTTAGACCCTTATCTGTACTCTTCTTGAGCTAGACATCGCAGGTCAGAATAGAAAGTCCAGCCTGATACACGTTATCAGGCACAGCTGTCGCATACTTATTGTCTACGTGTGTCACCGATTATATAAGTAGAAACAAATCTGAGTAGTTTGTTCCACATGCCTGTCCGATAAGCTCAACATGAGCATTTACATGTAGTATATTTCTTTATTAATGTATTTATAGAAACATACAAGTAAATTATGCTTTTGGGAAAGTCTGAGAAATCGTTATCGCAATGCCATTCAGTTGGCTTTTGATGGTATAAGGGTTGTGAGGTTTTTTAGAACACAACAATTTGACATCAAGAAGCCAACAAATAAAGCCTGATCTTTACGATAAGATGCTTTATAGTTCAGGGTATCCAATAAAATGCATGCAATCCGAATCTTTCCGACATGCATATATACAAGCTTAGGTCTTTAAGGCAAACTCTGTATTTATCATGTTCTAGCTAAGCTTATTCCATATTTGATGGGTTTCTTGAACGATTATTTCACACACTTTTTTATACACTTCTCCCCATTTTAATACACTTCTCCTCATTGTCGAACTTAAATCTGAGTTTTACATCAGGTCTTTCAAAAGGAGACTAACATTCGTGAACCTTATAATCGTAAAACAAACATATATTGTAGTATCTGCCATACATTGTGCTGAACCAAGTGGAGCTCTCCATGAGGCTAGGTTCACTGTGCAGATGCCTATATATATAATAGGCCAAATAAGTTTAGTAAATTATTGTTGATATACCCTTAATGTACCTTTTACAGCTTTAAACTAGGTCTAATAGCAATATCAAATCGTTTCGATTCACTACTCACTATTACTCGCATTATCAGCTTGTATTCTTATTAAATCATGTTCGCTGTCTATATGTTGCTCTCTCTCTCTCTAACTCTCCGAGTTCAGCTTTAGAGTAAACCCAATTTTCGTATTCCTCTCTTGTAAAGAGATAAGAAGACAACATTATTTGTAATAACAAATTGTGAAATTAATAAATTTGTTGCTCTTGGAATAAGCTATTACTGAACAAACATACACTTATGTATGCATATAGTATATTATATATTTATGTACATTATCTGTCGCTTAGTTAATATAAAACCAAAGCGTATCGAACTAAATTATTGATAGTTCTAGTTAACATAGAACGTTCCGCGTATGCAACAAATGCCATATATTAATAAGTGCAGATATCGTCTACCTTGGATACGCCCAAGGTCGACCCATATCTTACAAACTTAGAACTTTATTTAGCTGAAGTAGTAGAAATTCAAGAACCATAACATTTAACTTATTTATTCCTTGCACTTGGCCTCACATTTCTCCAGGGTATTGAATCTGTTCAAGTTGCCACCGCATCCGCCATACATGAAGCGTTCGCATGCATTCTTCTCGGGATAATAAGTGAACATCCTGAAGTCGGCAAAGCACCTTATTCCATTGTCGCCATCGGCCGCAGGGGGCAGACCACAATCCGCTGGGGAGACATTCAAAAGTCGAATACTGTCCGAAGATCTATGAAGTACTTGTACTTACTGTGCTTTAGACCCAACGACAAACAAAACATCGCAAAATGCAGGAACACCACAGCGGCAAATTTCATTTTAGATTTTGATTCTTTAATTATATTTACGATTTCGGATTAGCGACTAAACAAACTGAGCTGGAACACGGTGTTTTAAAGCACTTCCAGCGTAAACAATTCTTCGTTTATGTGCTTGTGGTTTCTACTGATAATATTAAACAATTAAATGGAATAAGGACCGAAGAGCAGGCCCGTAGCTAGGTGATTGCTGTACGTGCATTGCATTAGGGCCGCCACTGCCAGGGGCCGGTTACCAACCACCCAAAAAGAGGATTTTGAAGGAAAATTAAATTTGTTTAATAAAAATAAATGCATGCATGTCGACACTTTAGATTCATTTTTATTCAATGTATAAGCTAGGCGCCCCCAGAAGTTTGACACAAGAGCCCCCAAGACGGTCGCTATGGCTCTGTCTAGGAGATATAACCACGAGTGTGTTATCAAAATATACTAAGTCTATTGGGACATTCACTCGAGATTTTATGTCGGTGTTACAGCTACAAATTCAACTATAAACGAATGAACTGGGATTGATCAATTTGGCAATCAATGCTAACCAGGAATATATAGAAATTAACAGTAGTGTCCGCTCGATATGTTGTATATATTTTCACAAATTTAGTATAGAACCTTTTTAATGGTCGAAGAATACAAAAAGAGACATGTCTTTCAATGTATACTTTATATACTTTCAGTCAATACATTGTTCAATCAATAAATGAAATTCTAAAATCTTGTCATCATCATTCTTCCAGAGCATGGAATCGATTCTCGTTGCCTTTGCAATGCTACACGATGTTCCATAGTATTTTAAAGCACTCGCAGTGAAATCAATTTGGTTCATTATCTTTTCTTGTATCTCTTTCAGAAATATGTATTTATTATTATTTAATTTCTTCATTTGACACAACATTTGCATTATCTACAAACACGTCTCTTCGCAATTCTCCTTCGTCGGGAAGCGATTCCCATTTCCTCCACAGCCTCCATAGATGAACTTGATGCACTCACGAGCCTGTGCATCGTATGTCCAGCTAGGAATGTAGGCTTCGCAGGAAATACGTCCGTCACCGTTTCGAGAATGGGGCTGACCACAAACATCTATGAGGAGAAGAAGATACAAACACAAATACACACGACATGATGCTCAGTTTCAGGTTGTGTTTTGATTGATTTCTAGGGGAATTACGTACCCTTATTGATAGCAAGACATTGAGAAATGCAGGCGATAAACAGCACAAACAGTACTACGACTTTCATATTGATTCCAAGAATTGTTTTTCAATTCTATTCACCGGAACTTGACACCAACAATTCTGACAAATGTGAACTAACCTGCACAAAAGTCAAGCTCACAATTATATACGATTTGTGTAGCTTCAACTGAGTCGTTTATCTCTCCACATTTGTGAACAACAATATTACAAAACATACAGTACAAACATTCTATAAAGAACATCGATTGAAATCAAAGTTGAACAAGTTTAACTGAAATTAAACACTGTGTTGTGGCTCTATCTTGAAAATCTCATTTGTTTCGCTTAACGTTCGTTATAGAGAGTGACGCCCGTACTGTCTTATATACAAACTTATTACGTATATTTATATTCATAAGTATTTGAGTCAATGTTTAGCAATACGCATGCGATTAAGTACATATACAAAGTGGGGGAACTTTACTTGTTTGTACTATAGGTGTAAATATTTACATTTATCTTTAAGCTGTTTGTTCATCTTTATTATGGGGAATATGGGGTTCAAGAACAAATCACTTTAACTTGGAAGTTAACTTATATTTTTGGAAAAAGCATTGCAATATTTGAGTTTTAATTGATTAACATTTAAAAATATATGAATCATATATACATAAATACACATAAAACAGATATTCGAAGTGAATTCATAACATTTTGATTCCCTTGGAAAAGGTTCTAGTTTTGGAAAAAAAATGCAATATTTGAGTTTTAATTGATTTGAATTTGGGAATGCTTGAATCATATATAAATACACATATAATAATAATATTTTAATAATATTTTAATAATAATTTTTCGATTTTTCTATGAATGCTTAATCTATAAACAACTTGCATAATTTTAATAGAATTTAAAAACCATATTATTATCATTCAGTCGTAATTATTTCTCTCTGCATTAACCTCTTCCAGTCTTCGCAGGAATACAAACACTCAAGATAGGTATAAAAACAGTTTGTATTGGGCTTGCATCTTATGCGTTGATCGATTTCTTCACATTTTCCCGAACTAAAGGTCCACATGTTATAGATCCATCTCTTCGCTTCCCTTGTCGTATCAACTCCATACTTTAATGAACATTGAGCTATGCAGCGAGAGAGTATCATATATGTAAGTACAACTGGTGTTGGATTATGAATACTTAAGGTTACATACCGTCTCTGGGTTTTTCCTCGGCTAAACAGCTGAAAATTGTGATAAGTAATGTGAGTAAAGAACACAATTTCATTTTGTTTACTGCACGTCACAAGACTCTCACACACAATGTATGGTTAGGTCAGGGCGTAGAACTCTATAAGCAACTCTTTTAACTCTCTGCTCTATAATGAAATTATCACGCTTGTGACATAGTGTAAAGGTATTATATAATATCTTAGATGTGTAGAGGTACGTCTGTGTACTCTTTTATCAAGAAAATAAGTAAGAGGATATGAATTCAGAGATAGTGCGGTTATTTTTTTCTTATATAGCTATACCGTCAAGTATCGGTTAAAGTAATCGTTTATTTACTAATTGCTAGTATTATCCGCTTATTTCAAATACAAAGCGAAACACAGTTGCTCTCTCTATCTCTATGAAAATAATTAAAATTCAATCTGTATAAACAAAGTTTATAAAATGTATGTACCATATGTAAACATTTATTTATTTTAGCTCATATAGAAGTAATCGAAATGATCTCATACTTAGCTCCAAGAAAGTAAAAGTGAGAGACACTAGAGTTTATAGAGAACTAACAATTATAAAAGTTTGACTAAAAAATCATATTATTAGTAGATAAAAAAATAATATCAGAATATTAAGAATATCATAAATGATTGAAAATATATGTAATTAATTTCCGATTGTATTATTAAAAGACTTCATAGGGGTATTCTCAACTAATTAAGAGTATTTTTTAACTACTTTCCGTCCAACTTAAATCACTGTTTTTTCCCAGCTTAAACTCAATTTGCATATTCCTCTCTAGTATAGAGATAGGTAAACAATGAGCAAATCGCTACGTGAGGCTCTGAAAATTATTCTCATTAGGCGATCCGCCGGCTTTCGTGTGATAACAATAAGCTTGTTGAAGTGAGTCAATATATATAAGTGAGTCAATATATATAGTACATTTGTTGCGGTCGGCTTCAGCTATAACTGGGTACACAAAGATATGTATGTTATTACTATATATTCATGTACCACACCTAACAAAAGTCTGTGCACTGTTCTTTGCCAAGCCAATACATGTTCATATACAATAGAATACTTGATGTGAAAACTTTCTCCAATTTTAGTTAATAAAGAACACTCCTCCAATGCTGCAAATGGAATATACTGATAAGTTCAGACCTTCAAGCTAATCTGTCTTGCTTGACCAACGAAAAAATAGACCCAAGGCAACCTCATTCATCTTAGATTATCATATGCATTAATTTATTTAGATTAAGGATCAAGGGGTCAATAATTAAACAGTTTATTCCTTGCATTTGGCCTCGCAAGCTTCCTGAGATTCGAACTGGTTCTTGTTGCCTCCGCATCCGCCATAGACGAAGCTCTCACATGCATTCTTTTCGGCATGATACGAGAACCTCGGAATGAAGGCAGCGCACTTGATCAGACCATTACCATCGGCAGCAGCGGGAAGACCACAATCCTCTGTGAAAACAATGGAATATTATATTTATTATCTAATCTTCAAACCTGTCTTATCCTTATTCTTACCGTGCTTCAGAGCCAACGACAAACCGAACAGCGCGAAAATCAGGCAAACGACAGCGGCGAATTTCATTTTGATGTTGATTCTTTAGTTATATTTGCGATTTCTAAGTAGCGACTAACTAGATGGAGCTATGGTACGCGAGATTTTATAGCATTTTGAAGTACTCACAGCGTAATCGATGAGATTTTGTGTGTGTGTGAGGTTCATTATCATCTACATGTGAAATAAAGTTCACTATATTTAGCAATTGAATAGGAGAGGAATCAGCCTCTGGGTGATTTTACGGTATAAACAACTTTAAATTATCTGTAGTGTTAGATTAAATAGAAGGTTGTTGTTTTAGTGTATGGTCTGCTCTCTAGCCCAAGCTAAGTTGTTAATGTATGAGTGAGTATGAATTTAATGTGTGCGTGAGAATGGTTTAGTCTGTTTTAATTAAGTTTCGGAACATTTCGACGTCTGAACACTCGAAGATATTTTGTATTATATATTAAAATGGAATCGATTCGTTGCAGTGCCAGAAAAATAATACAGTTCTTTAATGCAAATCGTTATTCCGGTGTTTCCTAAGCGAGCGATAATTAGATATTGTACGTATGGTACCTATGCCAGCTATACATGTAGATATGGATGGTACCTATGCTAGCTATAAGTTGATAAAAACCAGAAGTTTCTACAAAATTCTCATACAAAAACCTGCTTTGCGTTCAATTGTTCCATTGACAGCTATATGTTGTAGTTATCAGATTCTTATGAAATTTTATATGCATATTATATATATATAGAAAAAGTTCGATATAGTAATATCTTGACAAATTACAAAAATCGGCCGATGGTTTGTATGACAGCTATACGATATATTGGTCTTATTCCGATTTAATTACAGCGTGCCAAGTTTCATTACGATAGCTCCAGACGTATACACGGACACACGGACAGACGGACAGGGCTAGTTCGATTCCTCTGTTGCTGCTGATTCAGAATATATATACTTTATCAGGTCGGAGATGTCTCCTAAGGTGCGTTGCAAACTCCTGGCCAAAATTAATATACCTTCTGAAAGGTATAAAAATAACTATTACTAGTGAATAACAAAAGGCAAATCAAGTTAAAGTCATATCTGTTCCAACATACTCTAGTTAGTACTTTATTTAGCTCGAAAATCAGAAGAACATTCCATTAATTTATTCCTTGCACTTGTCCTCGCACTGCTTCAGGCTATAGAATCTGTTGCTGTTACCACCGCATCCGCCATAAATGTGTCTTTTGCATGAATTATCGTCAACATGATAGGAGAAAGTGATTACTAAGACTAAGCACATTCTATCGCCGTCTCTATTCACGCCGTCTGTATTAGCAGGGGGCAGACCACAATCCGCTGAGAAGACACTCGAAAGGATTATCATGTCCTGAAATCGGTCTCATCCGTTTGCTTACCATGCTTTAGACCCAACGACACACCGACCAGTGCGAAACACAAGCAAATTACACGCGAAGAATTTCATTTTTAAGTGGTTTTAATGGATTTAGTTCCAAGTAGGGACTAACTGGACAGAGCTGTAAAACACTATGCTTTATAGAGTTCCCAGGCGTGCTGTGTACAATCGATTAGCTGTTAACTGTATGTGTGTATTGTGAGGTTATAAGGGATATCTAGGGGATATATAAATAACTGTCGAACACTGCGCTGTAGCTTGCTTACTTGTTCACATTTTGGGCATCATCTAATGGAAATGTTTCTTGCATAGGTTAGATTTAGGTTTAGTGCCTTCTAAAAAAGAGAACTTTTGCTTGCATACTAAAAGAGTTTATACTCTTACTACAGTAACAGTTTGTACATAGTATATATACGTATATATATATATGTATATAATTCAATTTAGAATTTCACTGTTCAAATGGCAATCAGAATTGTCAGTTACAAATCATCTGTTATGTAGTTATACATCCAATACAAATTTAGGTCAAATAGGCACCAGCTTTAATGCTTTTCTCTGATTTTCTGACAATGATTTACTCATGCATTTGGCTATAAAATCGGTCAATCCAATTCATTGATCAAGCAATTAGCAGCACATAAAAGGGTACAATCTGTTGGCCAAAAGGTACAAAAAAAGAAATGAAATCTCCACTTAAACTATATTTTTATCATGACTAATTCCGACTGTTCACAGTACAATTAAAAAAAATATATATAATGTGGTATAAATATTTTCACAGTATCAATAGTTAAATGTTGATTAAATTATAAGGTATATGTAAATTGAACTCCTCTAAACTGTGGACTTGTCCGTTGTGGCATCAGCAAGGGGTTGATCTGTGGTTAGAGTGAGGCTGATGTCTGTCGCCGATGCAGGTGCCACCTTGCCCAGGCAGATCTGTTCGCACTGCTCCAGGGTCTCGAAGTTGTTGCTGTTGCCGGCACAGCCGCCATAGATGAACTGCTCGCAGGAATGTGTGTCCAGGTTATAGGCGAAGCGATAGAAGAGTGCAAAGCAACGACCAGTCTCCTTGGGTTGATGACACTGTTCCGGCACCGAGTTAGCATCGACAGGCTGCGAAGTTGGGGCAACTGTCTCTGGTAGCTTCTCCACCACCAGATCCACAGCGGCGCTCTGCACGCACACCGCAAGCACCGATATCAGGCTGAGGCACAGGAAGATGTTGATTTTCGAGTACATTTCGTTACGGTTTGTGAGCTACAAATGATGTCGAAACAGTCAGTTAGCCTGGTTTAAATAGTCGCACAGCGTGCTCACACTCCCCCAGCAAAAGATGAGTGAGTCACAGACAATGATGTGTCTCACGTAGCCATAGTTTTATTTGTATTTACCTGTTTCATTTGCCGGCTCACCTGTAAATCACGTCTCGTCAACTGTCGCTGCTGACGTACGATATATGCTCAATGAGCATCGGTTCAACGCTCTTGTTAATACGGGCCATACTGCCCACTGTGCGTTATGATAGCTCGATCGTTTGATGCCTACTTCCGCACAGCTGACGGGAACTTCCCCGTCAATCATATTGAAATATCAACACGAAATAGATTGACAATTGCCCAAGTAATGATAATAAAGCTAATGGTTCTATTAATCGCTGTGACATGGATATTGTTTACGGAACTAGAATGTTACAGACAAAGTAGGAAATATATGTGAGGAATAAAGAAGGATGATTGTTGTTAAAAGAATCTACTGGATATTCAATAGTACTTATGAAAGTAGATCGAATTGGGAGAACATGAAATGGAAGAGGGAACATTAACCTAAAGACTAGAGACAAGATCATAATATAAAAAATGTACAGAGAAACACAACAGATCTAATTGGTATTAAAGATTGGTTACGGCTACAACTAACACGTTGGGAGGCGCAGATAAAATGAGAGAAATTTGAGCAAAGAAGAGAGATAAAGGGAGTGCTAATGATTGTTGCAAGAATCTTATGGATATTGCAGATTTATTTGAACGAATTGAGAGAATCCTATAAGGAATGTATTATCTTAAATACTAGGAACTAAATCATACTATAAGAGACCTACAGTGAAGAAAGGCACAACAGATCTATGTGATATTAAAGAGAGACAGCGATTAATAATGTGAAGGTAAGTGGGAGAATGATAGAGGTAGAGAGAGTCAGATATAGAAGAAAGTGATATCAAATTAATAAGTATCAACTAGATTTTATAGAGACTTTAGCGAAACATTTACAGAAAGAAAGTCAGAGACCAGAAAGACAAGAAAGAGAATCAGCCATATAGAGAGAGAAGGAACATAACATAGAGAGTAAAAGAGAGACAGAGTACATGCGAAAATGTTAGGTTAGGTTATGAACACTTTAAAGTGAATATGAAGACTGAGAAAGAGATGTAGAGAATACATCCTCTAGGCAGTTAGATGAATACATTGATAGTTATATTAATACCAATATCCGATGGATGATACATCGCGTTTAACAATGAGCTATAAATAAAGAGAGTGAGAGAGAAGGAGAAGGGAATGTATCTAGACAGACTGTCTAGCACAGTACAGTATAGCAGTAAAGATATAATAGCACATAGCAGATCGGTAAATATTCCCTACAATATTTCATAATACCTATTCAAACTTGACTCTAGAAACCATAAATTAATTCTCATTCTTTACGCCTTTTGCAACCACAACAAAATGATGCAACTGTTTTGCTGAATTCATTTGTTTACCTGGAAACACTTCAGTTATTCCCCCGACTAGAGATGCGTGTCACGAATACAAATATTGAAACAGAGAAACAGAGTGAACAAACAATAGATCCACTAGGCTAGTTGATATGCGATTGTCGAATATGATTTCCAGCTAGATCTTTTATTTACTCGTTAATAACACTAGGAATGGGTAAAGCAGAAGAGTAAAGAGTAAAAAGGGGGAATCAGTTTCGCTTGACTCATCGCCGCTTGCCCACACAAGCCTCCTCGCAGGTCTGTTTGAAGCCCCAGCGATTATCGTTTCCCCTGCAGCCGCCATATTTGAAGGTTTCACAGATCTTCTTCTCCTTGTTGTAGTAGAAACGATCGAGACTCATGCGACAAGGTCCCGTCTCCAGTGGCTGCAGGCACTTGGCATCTGTGTAAAGCGTACTTTAGATACTTTTGCACAGAAGATACACTCGCATCTTTACATCTTTACCTTGTTTCCACGGCGCAGGCTGCTGTTGCTGCTGTTGCCTCGTCTTGGGCTTCACTGTAGTCGTCGTCGTCGTCGTCGTCGTTGCTTGTGTGGGCTGCACTAGTGCCACCTTGGCAGGGGGCGTGTTCACTGCCTCCACTGTCAGCTGGCAGAGAAACAGTGCCAGTACAAAGCACAGCAATTGGGTCAGTCGTAACATTATGTCGATCGATTTCGCTGTCCGATTCTCAATGTGATCGCCGATAACTGCGCGCTGAAACTGACAACTGAAGCTGTAGTTGAATCTTTGTTATGATTTTGCTGACGAGCTTACTAAAAAATTAATATAAAATATAAACATAGTCTATTAGTGTCTCTGTGTGTGTGTGTGTGTGTGTCTGTCTTTGCTGTTAAACGAGGCGTTTAGCGCAAATTGCGCATACGACGCGTTGAGCGCGAGCGAGCTTAATTATCAGTTTCACACACACAAACACACGTACATACATATATATATACACATATGTTATATATACAGTTATCTGTTTATACATATGTGTGTGTGTGTGCGTGTGTGAGTAGGTACAGCCAACGCATCTGTTGTACGTCAAACTGAGCAAAGCTTGGAATTCGACCTAGGTTGGGCGTGTTTCATGATCACAAAATATGTATAAAATAATTTGGAAAAAAAAACATAAAAATAATTTAAAATAAAAGCTAAATCTTGAAACCTTAATTTACGTCAGTTAGTGAACCAACGATCGAAAGTCAAGTGAATTTAAAGTTGTATTTAGGTCAAGTTTTAACAGATAAACTATTTATATTGGCTGAGAAATATAAAAAGAAATATTAAAGCTGAAAAAAGCTATATTCTGGCGACAGTAAGCCACCCTTTGCCTTGTTTAAAACCCTTACAAATTCAAAGGAAAGTTAAATATTTAAGTCATCTAAATCCATGTCAACTTTATCACTTATACGTTACTTGAAAATCGAATTGAAAAATTAAATGATCGATTTTTGTATGCTGTGGGCGTGGCATCCCATATTTTTAATATACTTTATCTGTCGAAGAAATACAGAAACCTTCCTGCCCAATTTGGTGTCTCTAGCTTTTATAATAACTGAGATCTGTGTGGTCATACAGACAAAAAGGCAGACAGACGTACGTGGCTGCATCGACTAGGCGACACTTAGCAATTATTTATTCTATGATTTCTGAGTTCTACCACTCCATCTTCAACCTTTTTGACACATTTACACAAAGTTAGTATACCTTTTTTAACAATTTTCAATGTTCGAAGGGTACCGAAATACTAAAATTATTTATAAGCCAAAAACAAATTTCTTTAATTAAGCCGTAGCTCATTAGCTATTCCTTGCTAACATTTATAATTTTGTACTACAAAAAACATATTTTAAATGATATTATTCCATATATGTACATATATATATTTCAAGCTAATATACCCCTCAGCTTACAGGGTATGCGCATTAGTTTCACAACCAAAACTCGAAATTTGTTCTAATTATTTTTTCCAGCGCAACTAAATAAATTTTATATTAATTTGTTAGTCAATAAAGTGGCACAAATGGTGACAATGCCGGAACACGTTGTGCCTAATTTCTATATTACTAGTAGACAGAGAGAGAGAGAGAGAGGAAGAGTAGTAGAGTAGAGAGAGATATAGTGGGTAATTTGTCAGTGAGTAATTTGCATAACAAACTACGACGATGACGAGTTGGCCGAATAAGTTGTCCCAGTTAAGTTATGCATTGCAGTTTGTGGACTCATTAAAATTGCATTACCAACAGACGGAGAGATATATATGAAGAGGGAATTAGAAAGAGAGATAGTAGAGAGAAAGAGAGAGAGAGAGAGAGGGAGAGAGGAAGACTTGAGTGTGTGGTTCAAGGCAAGTGATAATTAGACTCTGATATTATGAGGGACAAAGACGTGGCCAAAACTGAGACTGAGGGCTGGCAAAAACCGTTTGCAGGTGTTAATGGGCAGCTCAAATTGAATTATCACTCAACGATGTGAGTACTCATGATGATTATGATGATGATGACGATGATGATTATGATGATGATGAGGCTGCTGATTGTATATGATGATGAAATTCGATGATGCCGACGATTAGTCGCATCGCTTTGCGTGTTGTGTGCGCACCCAAACACAGTCGTGCTATTTATTCATTAGCTCAACACTCGCACTCACACTCACTCGCACTCACAACTATCGAGTGTGGGTGGCAAGCAAATGTGCCTGATTGAATGGTCTGTGTGTGTTGTGGTGACAATTCAGTTAACTGTTTAATTTGCTTGAAATAATTGAAATGCTGCCCAACTAAGAGAGAGTGAGACAGAGACATAGAGCACGAAAGTGACAGAGATAGAGAGAGAGAGAGAGAGAGAGAGAGAAAGAGATAGAGCTACACATTAATTGCGCCCCTCGCTATGTGAAACTGCGTTTAATTACTAAATTAGAGATGCGTTAGGCCACTGAAAGACGGCGACGAATGCAACTGGAAGGCGAGCAAAGTGAATAGACTCACTCAGCATTCATTAGTTCATTCAATTAACTGACTAAGTTAAGGATGTGTAAGTAATAAATGAATGCATGAGGTACTTGAGTAATGCCCCTAAGTATCTGTAAATGGTGTGCATTATTTAGCGGATTCAAGTGTTTTCGAATTCACAGATGTTTTATATAAAACTAAACAAGCACGAAAGCTACAGTTGGGTGTGCTCAACTGTGATATACCCGATTTGTTAAATATTGTTCTTCTCTGTTAAGCGTATTCTTCAAATTAATAGACAGACAGAGAGACGGTCAGATGGACTGACAGACACACAGAATGACAGGTGAACAGAAGAATGGCAATATCTACTCAGCTGTTGATGCTGATTAAGAATATATAACATATAACTTGTCATGTCTGTCTGACCGTTCGTCTGTCCCCATATCTTTCGCTCAGACTTGATCGTTTGTATGTATATCAACTATTTGCAAATGTATCTTTCGATAAAGTAACAGTTACTCTTGCTCAAACGTATCTCTTTAATTGATCTCTGCTTGTATCTTTTACTTCACACCCATTCACAAATGTATCTACCATTGTATCTGTATCTATTTCCATCGTTTAGCATATGACTCTGGCTGTAAACAACTTCAGCTGAAATCGAAAGCTGCAACAATAACAACAACTACCACAACATTTAGTTCTTTTTTTTCGCACTCAGTTAAATCAACTTGGATTTTTGTTGTGGTTTTGCTTCGCAAGTTGTAGTTATTGTTGCTGCTGTTGTTGTTGCTACTGTTGCTGTTTTCATTGATATGCGGAACATGTTTTTGTTGCCACTGCAAAAGCTTTACGTCATTTTATGTGAACACCGACGCCGCCGCCGCCGTTTGTTATGAGCATTTTGAGTGTAGGGTATCGGCAAGAAAGTGAGGCATATGAGTTCAAGGAGCAGTGGAAGAGAGAGAGCTATAGAAAAGAAAAGCATAAAATTAAAATATGACTATTATACTATATGATATTATATATGTACTTATATAAAGTGGAGTCGATTGAGCCATGTCTGTCTGTATGAACGCACAGATCTCGGTTATTCTAAAAGGTAGAGACACCAAATTTAACATGTAGGTTTCTGTATTCATTGGACAGATAAAGTTTGTATCAAATGTTGGCTGCCACGCCTACTGTCTTCGCAATTAATAATTTTATTTTTTCATTCGTTACAAACGACTTATAATAGATAAGACTTTCTGACGTTGACATGTACTTAACTGAAATTAATATCTAACTCTTCTCCAAATTTAAATCCAATCGAACAAAATGCACAGAAGTTATTCAAGTCACTTTATAGTGAATAAATGTGTGAGAGTGAGAAAGCAATAGCCGGTAGAAGAATTGGGATATTTGGTATTATTAGTATAATTATAATGATTTTTCGAAACAGGTTTATAGTTTAATTTTGAGAAGTTTGCTTAAAAACAAAGGTCAAACATGCGAGTAGAGTAGTAGGGTATTTATATAACTGTTAAGCCTGATTTATTAGTGACGAAGCCAGGCATATGAGTTGAATAACAATTAGTTAGGTTCTAAAATATATGACAACGGAAATAAAATACCTAAAAAAAACCTTTTAAATGCATGATATTAAAAGAAATCGAAGAATTATAAAAGAAGAATAGGCAACTTGATGGTAGGGTAGGAGTAACAAAAGCCAGGCTTATCAGTTTATTAAAACAATGAGTGATGCGTTTAGTATAGAAAAGATTTAACAACAGCAATATACTATATAATATATTAATCTTTCTTTATATTATATAAATTACTTTGATATAAAAGATGAGTTTTCGTTCATTCATTTATTCTCTTAGAGTTCTACAAATTTTGACGAATTTCAACAGAATTTTTCAAGATTATAAAAGTCAATTATAAAGACGGTCGATGCTTAGATCCGTAATTTAACCTCTAACTCACAACTTTTAATATACTAGACATATATACATAATCTTTATAGCATATGTTGGGAATCTAATCTGTACATTATGTAAAATAAATAGATGTGAACTAGGCTAGCATATATTACACTATACTACACACTATATACCATGTATGATGTGAATTATATAAGCTAGCATATATTACCCTACATAAGGTGCGAATGTGAGAGAAGGTGATGCATAAGTCGCACTGGCCTAGATGATTTTGGTACAGACTGGGGCTAGGCTTGCTAACTTGGTCAATGCTGAGCTGAATCTTGGAGAGAGACATTTGAAATGTGACAGCTTGGGCAGAGTGAGTTGAGTTCAGTGAGTTGTTGGCCAAAGAACGAAGCAGTCACGAGGCACAATGCCTTGGCAATGGCTGCTCCTACTTCTGCTACTCGGCGAGGGTGAAGGTGCCTCCAGACGTGGTAAGTAGAGGTTGCAGCAGCAGCAGCAGTTTCCATTGTATTAGTTGTTATTGCTTGCTCGATTGCAGTTAAGTTGTGCCTGCAACCGATGATCAGCGGACGCTGCTTTGGCCAAGTGGAGAGCTATGCCTACAATCCCGTCCAGCGTCGCTGCGAAGCCTTCATCTACGGCGGCTGCGGTGGCAATGAGAATCGCTTCGACAGCAAGGCCGAGTGCGAGTACAATTGCCGCGATATATAGTATAGATATAGTATGTACAATAGTTAAGACCGATCAATAAGAGAAGCACAAGTCAATATTATCTAGTGTTATCTATATTCAATTCGTTGTCTGATTGGCCTTGCTGCTGTTGTTGCTATTGTTGCGTCGCTTCACGTGCCGCGGATTGTTGCAAATCCTTTCGCAGTCCTCCAGTGTCTGAAACAGTCGCTTCGCATTGCAGCCCACGAAGTGACAATGTTGCGTCTCCACATCATAGTAAATACCCACTGTGGTTGGCGAGCACAGTCCATTGCTGCTGGGTTTGACCTGGCACAGATCACCTGAAAGAGGTGGGGGGGGGGAGGTAGATATAAGAGACTGCACTTAAAGAGACTCTTCTCTTCCTTCACTTACGTGTCTTGGCCAGTGTCAGAACCAGCAGCGTCAGCAGCCACATTAGTGTGGAGATTTGAGTTGCACGACTCATTTTGCAAATACTTTCTGGCTAGTGGTGGGGGGGGAGGGTATGGGGGTAGGGTAGATATCCTTGATTTCTTAGGAATGATTTTCCTTTAGTTATGTTTATTTCTTATTTTGACAGACTCCTCCTCTTTGGTTTTCCCGTATTCAGCTCTGTACTGCGGCTGGCACAGATATCGTCTGTATTTCCATAGAATCGCTGTGTTGAAATGCGCAGCTTCTCGCCATATATATAGAGAGACTTATAACTGGCATATACTATATATACCGTTGATCTCTTGATACGTATGTCTCTCTCTCTCTCTCTCTCACTGTTCTTTATACTCGACAAAAGTTCAGACACTTCAAATATTCCACACGAAATTCGTCTATATGTTTCTGTTTTAATTGGTATTATATTTCGTTTCGTTTTTATGGCTATATTATTATTATTTCCGTACCGAAAGTGCGCACAACATCGACAATCTTTCGCTGTTTATGTTCTATTATATTGTTCTCTATTTAATTTCTTTTGCAAATTGTGGCAAATGAGTTAGAGCGACACTTTTGGTCACTGGCTAAGTTGCTGCTCTGGCTTTGGGGCCGTCGCAAACTCGACTCGAAACCTCGAACAAAAGCCAAAACACACAGCAATCGTAATCAGGCTGCGCTCTGCCGATGCCGATGCCGCAGCTGACGCTGACGTCGACATTATCCGTATGGCACTGATAAGAGCACTGAACAAGCGCACGATCCAATAACACTTCAACATCGACATCGACATCGGCGTACTACGACGTCCCCTATATAATGATAATATGTACTGTATGTATGCTATTATATGCATTATAATATTGCGATCTGCTCTCGCAATGATGTCGCAGCTTTCAGCCCCCGATTCCGGCTTTAACTGGCGTGTGCCTGTTGCAGATCCCCCAACATATTAGTCAGGGCAGCCGGAGGCAGGTGGAGCATATATACACTATGTTGACTGAGGTATACCCTGGTGCCAACTTAGAAGACTGATCGAAGCCTGATATATAACTAACTGAGAATCATAACATATATACATGAAAAGCATAAGGATTAGTTAAGGTACATAAAACAATCAAACTTGAAGATTTCAAGTTCTTACGAATATTATAAAAATATTGAAAATATCGGTTAACTATATTCAAAATATTTGAAATAGATATAACATTATTTGAAGACAAAACATTTTGAAGATTCTAGATTAACAGTGGGGGCTATAAATAAATCACAACTGCTTAAATTGAATCTCAAAACTAAACAAATTTTGACTTTTTTGCAAATATTTTAATTAATAGAATCCTTTGGCAAGATTTTTGAATTAAATTACTATCAAAATTGAAGCAGTTTATAAGTTTGTGTGCAACTTATTATTATAATATTGAAAAAGTGTTTCTTGATATTTAAATTATTATATTGAAGTTGAAACTTATTGATTCCAAATTTTCGATTGGGATTTTAAGATTTTCTATGTACACAAATCAAAATACTAAATCAATATATATGTGGAAAAAGACTCTCAATTGATATCAAGAGGTCTTAAGAAAAAGTAAGACTACTTTAATTGAACTTAAAACAGTAACAAGACTGTATATTTGGATATATTTAACAGATATTAGATCCAACAATATTTCTGGTATTCAAAAATATAATATGTATTTTATTGCATTGGCAATATTTAACAGATTTTTCATTTAAGAATATTACTGGTATTCAAAACTATTCAAATTAAAGCAATACTTTAAAAAATCTTACAAAACATTAAAATAACTCCATCAAATTAAATTTTCGACTCTCCTAGCTGTGAAAAGAATCGTTCTGGTATTCCCAAATATTCGAATGAATTCAAATGTATTCTAGAAATCAATTAAAATAAGTTGAGGCTTTCCCCGCTGACAAATGAGTTAGCAAACTAAGTACATACTATACACTGAAACATTCTCTGCAACTGCTTTCCCATCTCCGCCCATCAATGCAGTGGAGATACCCTGTTCGGGTGTATAAATCGCTGACGCAAGCGCCTGCACAATGTTCAACTAAGTAAACTAATTAATTAGGCTGCGACTTGGAACACGCCACACACACACACACAGACTCGCACACACACGCAAGGCACACACATTGAGAGAGCAAGGCACACGCGGAGGCAAAGTCAAACACGTTTTGAGCAAGTTCGGTGAAAATCTCATGTGGAAATAAACAATTACGTCACGGGTCAGAAGCATTTTCGATTAAAATCAGACGCAATTAATATGCTATAAGTAATCTGTGTGTGTCTGTGTATGTGTGTATGTGAGTGAGTGTATACGTATGTCTGGCAGGTCAATTTGTGCTTTATTTCATTATTCATTCCTATAGTAATCCGGACTGCGACGCTGTGACTGCAGACCCCGCACACACTTGTTCACACAATCCTGCTGGCTGCCAAAGCTCTGGCCCGGCGTGAGGCGGCAGGCACCGATGGTGTACATCTGGCAGTCCAGTGTGACCGGATCATAGTAGAAGCCCTCGATCTCAATGGTGCAAATGCCATCGGAGCGTGGCGGCGGTTGGCTACAGATTCCTGAAACAGAATTGAAAAAATTAATGAATGAGAGAGAATCATCATAGTCTGTTAATGAGTGTTGGTAGTGTCAACTCACTTGGTATTGGCACATAGCGTGCCTCGATCAGCAGCAGCAGCAGCAGCGACAACAACAAACGCAAAACGGAACTCGGCGATGACATCTGACTGGCACAACTGGCACCACACACGCCGGCAACTGAGTAAGTGATTCTCAGACGAAGACGGAGACACCAGCCGGGCAGCATGGGCAGGCGGCTACGGGCTACTGGCTACGTCAGCAACAGTTGCCGATAGCTGGCAAACGGATGCGATAAGCCCGCTTTATGTTTATGTGAGGCTGCCTGCCTGCCTGCCCTACAATGGCTGCCCAAAGCTCGAAGATCTCACAAGAAACTACACTATACTATACGTGTATGTAATGTACGTGATAGAGGGAGAGGCTGTACTTGGACTCCGATAAGGAGCAAGAAGGTGAGTGTGCTTTATCAATGCCAGCAGCTGAGCGGGTGAATCTAAGCTGAATCAGCACTAAGTAATGCGACCTTGAATGTTCAAATACTAACAAAGCTATATACTGTTTCCAAATGGAACCTTGAACGCACCCTTGTTTAGCATGTCCATCAGTTAGATCAGTTGACCTATGCAATCTCTGAAAGTATGTTGACTTCATTCTTCTCTCTTTCTTTAATTTATCAGCAGACAGAGTCTATAGATTAAGCATATATGCTATAGTTCAGCTACAGTTCGCTCATGTCAATGACTGACATAATTAACAATCAATATGTACCTGAACAGCTCAATTAACTGAATTCAAGCAAAACAAAAACAATTATTTGAATCCGTCTCTCTGTCTGTCTTTTTTTCTACAGTTACTTTCCAAACTGATTAATCTGATGATTTTCTGCCTTGTCGACAAACAAGTTACAGCTGTCCCATATATATGCTAGACGATCGTTCGACGCAGCGATCTATTGATCTGATCAGTGCAATTTTGTTTGCTCATCGCATGTTTACAATACATTGGGCGTATTTACAAAAATTAATCATCACTTTGACAGTGTGCTAAACAATTTCATGATATACTATATATACTATATGTATTATCTGTATTATTGTCTGAAAAATGATTTATCTATATTTGGAAAGCTTTCTGGTACATTAAGGCGAACTTTCTGTGCGAGCTTTCCAATAGTTTAGAGACAGTTTTCCTCTTGGCATATGCGAAAGAAACACGAATGCATTGGTTCAATCATCTACTGTGTGTCAACTTGAAGATGTTCCTCTGCTATGGTGTCCCCCTAGGCTGTTCTACAGCTGCTTAATTGCATTGGTTATCCTATCTGAACATTTCCACTCTACATACATACTATAAGCATCAAAATACCTAACACATTCGGGAATAATTCGGTACAATATATTGAAGAATCATAGTAACTTAACTTTAACTTTGTAAATAAATAGGTAAATGAATAAAACTACTATTAACTGTACTACAGCAGCTCATTGAGATGCACATCCTTGCGCACAGCATTGTTGAAGCCCTCCTTATAGCGATACCATATGGGACTCTTGACAATTGCATCAGTTTTTGCTAGAGAACGAAACAGTTTACAGAATGAGTAAAGAGTTCCATAAAAATGTAACTCAACTTACCCTCTTCCTGGGCAGTTGCTGCTGTGGTTGTTTTGTGTTTAACGCGACCAAAAAAGTCCTTTGTAAGCTGAAGAGGCGAAAGAAAGAAAGACAAATTAGATAAAAGAATATTATATTATATGCACAGCATTGCGGCGCACACACAAATGTTGATAATAATAACAATAAAAAGCCGTATACAAAGTGTCAACACAGAGAGCGAAAGCAACCCTCGTTAGCCAGGCCAAATGGCAGTCGGATTCGCTTAAGGAAGGCAATAAATGTTCGTTTGGCTTGATCCCACATTACGACCCCGCTGAATCCCCTTATGGGTTATTAGCTCTTACAGGATTTGCCTGACTCAAAGCAGAGTGGAGAGGAGCCCCACGAATTGTGGCCCCAAATTGTGGCAAAGCCAAAAAGAAATTTGCAACAAAATTGCTGCTAAGTAAATGCAAGGCATGCAAATTGGTAGGGGAATGTTGAACAGGATGATGGATGATGGGGCAGGGTAACTGGTATGCGTACCTGCTGCTTGGGTGCATCGCTTCCATTGTATTCGGTAATTTGCTTTGGCTTCAATGTTTGCAAATGATTCGGCAAACGTGGCGACGCATCCTTTGCCTGCCGCTTCTTTGATGCGGGAGCTGCGTACTTCTGCTGCTGCTGCTGCGTTGTTGCATCTGTATCGTTGCCCTTGGGGGCCGCACGACGTATACGCTCCAGGTCCACCTCACGTGCAATGAGCTGGCGACTAAAATACGGCAGTGTGAGCCCAGTGAAACCTGCACAGAGAACCATTTATTATGTGCTAAGTTGAATGTAGTATGAATGAGCTGCGACTTCACCTGGAAAGGAGCAGAGCGTATCCAGATCGGGCTCGGGCTGAAAGACATAATGTCCCTCGGCTGATTTGACCTGCACAAAATTGAGACCCAAATCGACCATGACTTGTATTGTGTGGCGCAGATCATATTGTTCTCTGTGCAGAGAGAGAGAGAGAGAGAGAGAGAGATAGAAAGAGAAAGGTTAGATAGTTGTATAGACAGATGAATGTATAGATAGATGGATATATACATGGGTATATGAATCGAAGGATAGATATATAGATAAATAGATAGATAGATCAATAGATAGATACATGTATATATTCGATTGATCGATAGATACACAGATATATATACAACTGAATGGAAAAGGTAAGTATATAGAGATATAGCCATCTCACTCACTTCTGTGAGAGCAGCTGTACTGCCACCGAGCGCAGCTGTGGCGACAGTATCCGCTTCAGCAGTGGCACCGTGTCCAGCAACAGTATCGTGCCCTGACCCACGCCCTGTGCCGATGTGGTGACACCTTTGCGTAGCGACAGAAAGATGTTGCGCTGGTTCGTGCTCTTCTGATTGAACTGAAAAAGAAGAGGAGAGAAAGAGAGAGAGAGTAAGAAGAGGAGTGGGAGAAGCGGGTTTGGGCTTAGTGTAAACAGTGCGGGAATCTATGCAGAACTCTCATTAATCTTGTGATTGCATTTGAGGCACATAATGCACAAGAAATTACATTGCTTGATTGTGTTGATTATGCACTTTCCTGGTGGCCCTTCCTTGCCACGCATAGAAGGCTGCAAGGCTTGTTTGCCTCTGCTAATGAGGTCTGCATAATACATGAACTGCGAGCTGCCTCAAAGACCCATTCAAAAGCATCTTCATGAAAAGAAATGCTGATGCTGATGCTGCTGCTGCTGCTGCTGACCAGCACTCTGTGGCGATGTCATCGTTTCGTTTACCTACCTCAAAGCCGCGCGTGGGAAATGCAATTTTCGGCCAGGCCAATGTGGCAAAGAGTAGATGCCACACCACAAAGCCGTACTGCAAATACGGATAGATGCTGTAGTTCTGTTGCCGTGAGATCTGTTGCTGCAGCAGGTCCGAGAAGCAAAACCATTGCAGTGCCTCACAGATGCCCATGAAATTCGGATCGGGCATCTTTTGTTGCAGATAATTCTCGTAGACTCCCTGTGCGAGTCTGAAAGAGAGGGAGAGAGAAAGAGAGGGAGAGAGAAAGCGAGGTAGAGAGAGAGAGAGAGAGACAGTTAATACACAATCAGAGAACACTTATGACATCTACAGACCGCTCGTAGTCGCCACTGGAGTGCACCACATCGAGGACATTGCGCACGCGTGTTGCCACCGACATGTTTGTCATGGTCACCTGTGCGGGCTCATCGGCGCTGCTGTTGGAGCTGCTCTGCTGCAACTGCTTGCGAGGCCGTTGTATCTAAGTGGAGGAAGAGGGAGACAGAATTAGGCATAAGTGGTAAAAAAGAAACTGCAGTACTCACCCTAAACACGGCACCCCACACATCGAAGAGGCCCTGATGACGATCCTTTTGACCCAGATTATTGTTGAGTACATCCTGCAGCGTTAGGCTGTGCTTCTGTACACTGCAAGGAGGGAAGGAAGGGTTAGTATTGCATCAGGTTAAAATCGATAATGAATGTTAATCAAGTTGTGCATGGAATATCAAGATAATGCTTGCTACTCGAGAATCGCACAGGAGACAGGAGACATGAGGTGATTAATTGAGAATGTAATAGGTATTTCAAGACAAGTTTGCTTAATTTTTATATAGGTGGAACAGAATTAAAAGTTCTGAGACGGGTATAATGTTTGTGATAGCAAAAATGAAGAAGAGTTAATTACAGTCCTAACAGAATTCCCTGAACGGAACCTATTCGACCTCTAAAACAATTAGGAAGAGTTAGCGGTGAGTTGTGACGGGTATTTCAACAAAGATGCGCTGCTTACTTAAAGAACTGCATCGATGAAATGCAGCTGCGCACATCGTTGCCTGATTTCTCGGCCAGCGCAATAAGCGAACCAAAGTCAGTCTTCAGATGCTCCTTGCGTGATATCTGCAGCAGTCTGTGGGGACAGAAGACATGATCATATATAAGGTATACATATATACAGTTGATATACTCAAGTGCCTCTCACCTCTCTGCCAGACGGGCTGAATCGATGGGCGGAAAACTGACCACGAAGGCAATTTGTCGTAGCGGACGCAGTGCGGGATCGTAGATGTCATTGCAGATGCAGATGATGGGACGACGTAGCACATTGTGTTCCGCCTTGGCACCTTTGGCCTTCACCTTACTATAGATGCCATCGCTGACGAATTTCACCAGATACTCAATAGATTGACGTGGTGCGCCATCAATTTCATCTGAAGGGCAAGGAAAGATTAGATTGTAATACACATCATGAGAGGCTTGAGAGGCTCACCCAGCACAATGCAATTGGGTCGCTTGTCTTGGTTGAGCACCGATGACATCTGTGTGCCGTTCTCCAGCGCCAGTTTAAAGGCCTCCGGACTGCGATCATCGGAGGCATTGATCTCACGTACATTGTAGCCCGCGTGTGTGGCAATTGTATGCGCCAATGTGGTCTTGCCCAGACCAGGTGGACCACAGAGCAGTGCCACCTTCTGCATGGGCCTGCCCAGCTCATCCACATTGGTATTTAGTGCCTGACGCGACTTCCGCTGTCGCCAGCCACCGTTGGACTCGAATTTGCCAGTGCGTTTGTTGAAACTGTTCAACTGCTGTTGCTGCCCCTGCTGGCCGCCAGTAGCGGAGGCAGTTGATCCATTTGTGGCCTGTTGTTGCTCCTGTTTGCTGTGAAATGCTTTGCCAAATACGACTTTATCCCACATCTTAAGCCAGTAGAGCAGACTGCGATTGGTCATCTCATCCGAGAGCAGATCAATGTATTTCCTCGGCTTGTACTTGTCCACCCAGAGACGGCCCATCTCTGGGCTTGGTTCGACGGCTGCCACAGCCGCTGGCTGCGTTGGAGGCGCCAGGCGACGCAATACCTGATAGGGAGGATCAGTTAATAACAGAAGATAGCTCTGGGCAAATCTAAACATACCAGTTCATTGGCCTCGCGCCACACCTGTTCCTTGGCCTCGCCTAGCAGACTGCCAATTTGATCGCCCCGCACGCTTAGCTGCTCTAGCTGGCGTCGCTCGTAATCCTCGGAGTGATAACGCACATAGAGACGCTCCAGATCACTGCGTTGCAGGGCAAGAAATGGCCACGAGGGCAGGGTATACGAGAGGTTCCTCATCTTGAAGTCGTGCAGCGCCTTCAGACGCGATACTTCATCGTGTCGCACCGTTTTACTCGTCTCTCGCATCTTCCGTCGCAGCTCCAGAATGCGTTCGATCGCTTCGTTGTCACGTTGCTCCTCTGTGCGTGCCTTCTTGACCATGGGATCTTCGTAGCTCTCGTGATAGAGATCATCGATGTCACCAAAGAGATCTCGCTCCAGGCGTCGTTTGCTCGGATTGCGCATATCCAATTGCTGCAGCTGATCAGCGGCTGCATTGAGCATTGGTGCAGCAGTGTCGCTGCACGTGGAGGCTACCTCTGCTATGGGCGGCATGCGCTGCAGCGGCGTGGAGCAGCCACGTCCCGCTGGCTGGCCACGGGGTGTGCCGAAGAGCCTTCGATTCACAGGTCCCCCACCTCCTACATCGGGATCACTTTGACTGGCGCCGAATGTGATCTGTGACAACTGTGGCGAGTATAGTGTGGAATTGCTGAGGCGGGATATATCCTTGAGACCAGCAATTGGTCCTGGTGTCTCCACTAGCTTATGCTGCTCCTTCTGGAGTGCCGCAGCCGCTTGACGAGATGTGCTCGGCCCGTCGACAACGACGTCATCGTACTCGTGCGGCATATCCTCCAGCAGCTCCAACTCATCCTGATATTGTAGTTCGAACTCTTCATTTTCATCGGGATATTGATCCATTTTAAAATCCAAACAAATCAACGTAAAATCTAACAAAATAATAAACAAGTGCGTCAACTTCGCGCCAAAACAGCCTATGCCCATGCAAAAGCTGTTTGATATGCAGAAATTCGTGCCAAGTGGCAACGCTGCGCAATAATGCTACACATGGTAAGCAATATGTTGAGATTGCCAGTAACTGGTTCATGAACTGCGCAGCGTGACGTCACAAGGCGCTGGAAAACAGTAAGTTAGACGAATTTTACATGTAGAATTGCTTTATAAATATTTTATAAATAAAGAAATTAATTTTTGCAATTAAACATTGAATAAGCAATAGCAATAATTGTTTGTTGTTATTTTCTTATCGGATGGTAATGTGTTTGCACTGTTCTGTAACCTTCACTCATTGTACCATGTGCACCCAGCTCATTTTTTTCGCAATGCAAACTGCCAGTTATAATTTCAGCGCTAACCACGCTAATTCGTTTCAAAGTTGATAAAAATTCATAATAAATTCAGTATCAAGTGGAGCCCATATAGTGTGAACCGAATTATAGCCGTCATGCGCTCATAAAATACAAAAACAAATCAGCTGTGTGGGTTGATATCAGCAACAGCAGCCGCGACAGCAGAGCAATAACAACAACAACGGCAGCTCCAAGCAAATGATTTGCTGAGCCTTCGCCTTTGCCTTCGTATTAATCGGCTGTTTTCTTTGTCTGCTTCTTCTTCCGCTTTCGTCTGCTCTTCTTCGGCGAAGCCAACGCATCTAATTACAACAGCGAAATGTGCATACAAATTTGACGGCGTCGACAGTAACAACAATAAGAAGGCAAATAGAACTTTGCCCTGTCCTTGCCTCGCCCCTCATAACGTGCAGCAACAACAAGAACAAGGTGTGAGGTGAAAGTTTATTGACTGCGTGTAAATAGATAAAATATAATCACACACACACGCGCACACACAATGCAACGGTGGCTGCTATCGGCACATGACGGCGAGGACGATGCCATGGCCGCGCCCTCGGCACCCTCCGCCCCCGCCACACAGCGCATCTATGGGGACATCAGTGCGAATCGTTTGTGGACGTTCCGCGTGCTGATGACAGAAAAACTGGCGGCTAATGAGCAGTTGGCCATAGTGGGTAGCTGTGAGGCGCTGGGCAACTGGCAGCATACTGGGGCAGCGCTGATGACGCGGCAGGAGGAGGAGGAGGGAAAGGAACAGGTAGCAGAGCAGAAGAGGCAGACAACAGAGCAGAGGGAACAAGCAGCAGAGGTGGAGGATGAGGAGGAGTCACAGCACTCCCAGCAGTCGGAGGATGAAGAATCGCAGCAGACTGCCCAGGTGTGGACAGCTCAGGTGTATATACCACGTCATTGTGCCACCGAGTACCGTTATATGGTATGCGGTGTAGATGCCGCCTCAGAGCAGCTGCTGGTGCGTCGCTGGGAGGTGCAACTGCAACCACGTCGCATAGCGGAGCTAGATGAGCCCACAGGTCAGTGCCAAGATACATTCGGAGATGTGCAGGGCAAGCAGAAGGTGGATCGTGGTTGGCTCACCAAGGAATCTCTGGTGCAGCTCAAGTTCTTCTATGCGCCCTTCACCTGGAAGCAACGCATGAAGCGTCGCCTCGTCTATGTTAAGGTCACTCCAATGAATCTGCGCATTCCTGGCGCAGGCACTGCTGACTTTGCACCTGCCACATCATCGCTAGAGGATTCGCTCTCGAATGATACGCACGACACACGGGAGAATGGCAGCGATAGCAGCGCCTTTGCGTTCAGTGAGGTTGTCACTCTCAGTGCCGACGAGTGTGAGGTGCGTGCCCAGGAACAGTTTGGCACAGCCTGTGGTGCCAGTGATTTGGTGATCTTTCATCTAACTGTTGCTGATCTGGATAACACGGCTTATCTGGTGGATCTATATAGCTATAGCTCACGTGTGGCCAAGGATGATGGGCCACCGTTGCATCTGGGCTATCATTATGTGCTGCCCAATCTCTTCAAGCGTTCCGAGGGAAATCTAGAGCTACCTATTACCTGTGCCAAGGGTCATCGCCCACTGGGCATGATGCGCCTGGGTTATCTCATTGTGCGCCCTTCCTCGCATAGTGCACACATGGATATGCGTGTCAGCTATGCGCGCTATTGGAACAACAAGTGGACAGGCCTGGATGTGGGTCATCGTGGCTCAGGCACCAGCTTTAAGGTGGGTACCCAATTGATTTCACTTTATCTTCGTCAATCTCAAGCATTATCTTCCTTCTTTCCAGGCCAAGGATGCAGTGATTCGCGAGAACACCATCACCTCATTGAAGAATGCAGCGGAACATGGCGCTGATATGGTTGAGTTCGATGTGCAGCTCAGCAAGGATCTGGTGCCTGTGGTATATCATGATTTTATGATCTATGTATCACTGAAGAGCAAGTGCAGCATGCAGGAACATGATTTCCTAGCACTGCCCATGCGTGAACTGACACTGGAGCAGCTAAAGAAACTTAAGGTTTATCACACTGCAGAGGGATTGTCTCGTGAGACACGTTCGTTTCACAACGATGATCTGCTGGAGCATCAACCGTTTCCACAACTTGCCGATGTGCTGGACGCACTGGATGAGCATATTGGATTCAATATCGAAATAAAATGGTCACAACGTCTGCAGGATGGACGCATGGAGGAGGAGTTTGAGCATGTTGTGGATCGTAATCTGTATATTGATTGCATACTGGATGTGGTGCTACGCAAGGCGGGAAGTCGTCGCATTGTCTTCAGCTGCTTTGATCCGGATATATGCACCATGTTGCGCTATAAACAGAATCGTTATCCTGTGATGTTTCTCACCTTGGGACACACCACAAAATATGAGAAGTATCTGGATCCGAGAGGGAATACAATGGAGACGGCAGTGTACCATGCAGTGGCTATGCAGCTTCTAGGGATTGTGGCCCATACGGAGGATTTGCTGCGCGATCCCAGCCAGGTAAACTACTACTACTACTGAACTGATGATGGGGACTTTCACCTACATAAACGACATGATGCTGGGTGGTTCTAGGTGAATCTGGCCAAGCAGCGTGGGTTGGTTCTCTTCTGCTGGGGCGATGACAACAATTCCAAAGACACCATCAAGCTGCTCAAGGAATTGGGTCTGCATGCCATTATCTATGACAAAATGGATGTACTCACCAGCAAGGAGGTCAAGGTGAGTAGTTGGTATATATTCATAATGATTCAGACTACCTAATCTTCCTCGTCTCCTTCTCCAGCAAAGTGTGTTCCTGCTGCAGGCCAAAGACAGTCAGAAGGAAATGCTCAAGCTGCAGGCTCTAGAAATGGGACACGTCTGGCACACCTCCGCCTCGGGCAGTGAGGAGCAGCAGGCCTAAAGCAACGACAGCTGAGATATGTCCGTCAAAAAATATATATATATATATTTATATTTTTTTTTGCACGATCCCAGACTGTAACCTCAACACAGACACACACACACACAAACAAACATTTTTTCATCTAGCCAATAGCATTTGCATATTTTAGTAAATCTTTTAATGTATCTCTAAGTTCAAACACACATCCATCTACACGTACATCTGCTATATCTTTGTACTATATATACATATATTTGCTGCATTGTAACAATCCTATTTATTGCTTCAATCTTGAACTGACCAAGCGCTCTCTGTACTTCAGTTTTCTACGTTCCCATTGCATTATTATGCCTTTATTTTGGGACCCTAAGCAAATCTTTTAACTATGAAATGAATATGAATTAAAGTTTATAATGAATTCTAAATAAATAAAAGATCAATCAACGAATTGGGGTATATTCGTAACTTAACACGGAAATCTAGTTTGATTGCTTTATAGATATGATGTTATTTGAAAATTGTAAAATAAAAATTAATAAAATATATATTATTGCGTTTAAATACTTAAATTGCATTAGTCTGACAAGCTGGACCTTTTTACACTAGATTATGATGAGTACCCACAAATACGAGGTGTGTTCAAAAAGTATCGCGAATTTTGAATTTTCGCGGGTTACGTATAATCGAATTTCTATTTTTTTTGTGGCGTTATGTTGGAACTCATGTCTGTAACTTACGAGTATATATTATAATATATAATTTTTTTTTTATTTTATTTTTTATTTTTTTTGTTTTGCAATTTGCCTCAGGAGACCTTTCTAATTCGTTTGAATGCAAGCTAAGAGTAGATTAATCTGTGAATGAATCAACAACTTAAGATGTCTTAGATTTAAGTAATGAAAATTATCAAACTCTTCTATACGTAACATATTATAAAAAGGCAAGGCATTTTAAACAAGTTGATTATTTAAACTAGAGTTTAAACTGTAGACCAGATTTTCTACCTGAGAGAGTTAGGTGGGTGGCAACCCCTAAATTCAGTTTTCAGATTTTTGACTGGAGGAAACAATAATAATATTACTTATAATAATAACATTCTTGTAGTTTAATCATCAATGATCATAATCATCAATCAATAATCCATCACTAAAAGTCAACGAAATTAGCAATTGTGAAAATCTATATATGGGAAATTTTTAGATCTGTAAAGGGGAATTTGCTGAAAGTTCATCTACACTTCAGAAATGCTCGTACATATAAGATTTTATTGGAAACCTATGACAGATGAAGACAATAATTAAATATATTACATTCCTGACCAAAATCAAACGATTAAAACGAATCAGTACGCTTTGAAGACTTCACGCAGTTACTTCTATGACATCAAGCATACGCACTGTGTTTTACAATGACCTTCAAACTGTAACAATGCTGATTAATATAAATTAGTATTAAATGTACTTAAGTATTATTAAAGTTTGAAATGTTTCAAAGAAAATCAAGTAAAGGGAAATTTTTTAAAATTTAGTAGAACAAATTTGAAGAAAATCCTTAGAACGAAATTTATTTTTTCTGAAAATTCCAATTATTTTTGACACTTCTCAAGAGTTAAAAAAAAAGATTTAATTTTAATTTTCTTTTAAAAATTCAAGAACTTAAACAAATCATGCTGATTTAAATAAATTTTGAAATGTCTCCCTTAAAAAATCGCGTATACGCAGCGTTGCATTCGCTGCCAAAAGGCCCCAATAGGAAATGTCAGCAGGCAAGAGAGAAACAAACAGAGAGGGAGAGAGAGAGAGCGAGTGGTAGGCAGGGGAACGCATGCGCCACACAATGTAGCACGAAGAGTCGCAACAACAAGAGGCAAAGCCTTACGAAAAATTCCATCAGTTTTTCGGGTTTCAGTTTTAGTTTGTTGAATCGCATCGGACCGTTCGGAACGCGCTAAGAAAGCACCCAAAACAGCGAAGTCGAGAGTCGAGAGCAGAGTGTGTGTAGCCCACAACGTGAAGCAGCGTGTCGCGCGAGACGAGACGGGGCACGTTAGACGGCACTAAAGTGTAGTGTAGTTCTAGGCTTTTTTCGGTTCCTTTCTTCTCCTTTCTCCTACTCCTCGCCCCCCTCAACACCGTTTAACATTACTTTCCTCGCGGTTTTTGTTGTTATTTTCTGTATGTGTGTGTGTGTGTGCATGTCTATGTGTTGGATTTGTTAGTTTTCGGTTGCAAAAATCCTACGCTAAACAGCAAAAAAAAAGAAGCAAAGTAGAAAAGTGAAGAAGAAAAGAAAAGCAAAAAGGAAAACTATTCCTCGATTATGTTTATTGGCAGCGCGTACACAAGCAGCAGCAAGTCCAGCAAATAGGTGAGACTTACCACCGTGTCTGTATATGTGTGAGTGTAGTGTATTAGTGTGTGTGTGTGTGTGTGTAGTGTATGTGTGATCTGTGGCAGTTGATTTTAAAGTGACAGCGGGGCCAACAAACAATCAGGAAGTTTTTGTGCTACACCAAACGGAAAAATCGATGCGTGCGCCTGTTCCCACACACACACACACGCTCGCTCCAGTTGTGTGCGTGTATGTGTACAGCAGTAACGACTTCATACCACAACAAAAAACAGAGAGCACAAAACGAGTAAAACGAAACGAAACGGAGGCATGCCGCACTTACTACACACGCTACTTACTACACTCCTGACCTACTGCCCGGCCACGCCCCCCAACGCCTTAGCGCCTACTTTGCTTGGGTGTGTGTGTGTGAGTGCTGACAGGATGTGTGTGTGTATGCTAGTGTGTGTGTGAAGGAAATTCGGTATAAAAAGGCAAACAAGGCGCCTCAGAAAAAACAGACAGAGAGAGAGTGGAAGGAAAAGCGCGAGGGAAAAGCGCAGGGAAAACTCATTTAAAATATGTGTTTGAAGTTTTCTAGCCTCATTAAAAGTGCATAAATTATGTAGGGTATCTGTGTGAGTGTGTGTGTGTGTGTGCATGTGGCATGTTAATAAGGTTATAGGCACACAGTTGCTTGATAAATAATACAAGCTGATGGGCCAGTTGAGTGTACAGTTTTACAAGCACTGCACGTTGACTCTAATGAATGCTTGATTGCAGGGGGAGTGCGTGCGAAGGTGCGTGTGTGAGGAAATGAAGGAACGAGGAAGGGAGTCGGGGAGTGTATGAGGAGATGAGGGAGGGAGTAAGGCAGGCAGTGTGTGTGCCTGTGGCCTCCTGTGTGTGTGCACAACATAATCATTAGCATTAATTGCGAACCACAGCAAAGCAAAGTTCTACACTCGACGCTCGCCACTCTACACTGCCCTCACACCTACCTGCCTCCCCCTACCTCCCTCTACCACCCTCTCTCCCACTTTGTACTCTACAAAAACGCATTAGCTGGCAGGCCATTGCTGTGGGGCTGGTAGAGGGGGACCACCTCTCCTCGAACGTGTGTTTCGATTGTTTGTTTTGTTTATAAAGCTCATGTTTTTCATTATGCCACGCCGCTGCAGCAAATAAACATCGAATATCGACAGACAAGACTGTCGACTGCCGGCAATCGATAGACAGCAGAGAGAGAGAGAGAGGAAGCGAGAAAGAAAGGGGAATAGGGGTAAAGAGAGGCAGCGAGAGAACCGCATTGAACCGGACTGGACAGACAGAATACGTTGAAAAAGACTGTTGCTTGCTGTCTGTCTGCATGTGGGTGTGTGTGTGTGTGTGTGTGTATGAGTGTGAGTGTATCTGAGTGTATTTGTGAATACAATGGTGCGTGTAAACAATGCAGCGTTAAAACTAAATATTGTTTAAGAACAAATATTTGCTTGGATTTTGTGCAAATCACGAATACAGTGATTTCTTTTACTTCGCTGGCCCCCACAAGGCAAAGTTAATGACGCTATCGATACGTTATATACACAAATCTACTGAAGATACAAATATATACAATAATATATAGTATATATACATATATAAACATAGCCCTATATATATCCGTGGTCTGAACAGGCGATTATATTTAGTCATTAGGAGCAAGCAAAACAACAATTTGTGGGATGCTCTTCACGAGCTGCTAATGGGTCATTTCAATTGAAACGAAATATTGTGAGTGAGTGTGAGTGTGCGTGCGAGTACTCACGATAGTACTCACTGTTATGTTTGCTTAGGAAAATCACCGAATCATCGGGAAATGGGAAGGCATCCATCAGTTTTGGGTTTCTTCGAATCGTAGCCCGCAGTGAGAGATTCACAAGTCAGATTCAGAGTCCGTTCGAATTGAATCATTTAACTATTTTGATTATTTTGATCGCACATGAGATATTCATAGTCATGGTTGTGTGTGTCTGTATGTGTATTCATAACAAATCGTTCAAAAATCCATTTGTTTTCCATAATAAATGCGAGGAGGATGTGCGAGAAAGTGTGCGAGAAATTCATTTGAAGTGATATAAAATATGAATATGAATGCCATTCGAATTGTATACAGACAAATATTGATTAAAGCTACGATATAAATTCACTTATTTAAACATATTCATGCTCATTATTCAAGTTTGTAATGGCGACAGCGCAAGGTTATGGCTACACTCAATCATGTGTGGGCATTTATTCATGGCGAATTTATGAATCGATTATAACAATAAATAGTTGAAGATTCGTGGAATGTCTTAATTCCAACGAATGTATTCATGAATACAATGTTTATGAAAATGCAATTACACTTATTCTTATAATTCAAGATTGATTGTTTAATTTGCTAAAGAAGCATTCGCAACACTCACTGTACTCGTACTTAAGAGTCAATGAATACATTCATACTCATGAAAGCACGAATATATTCATAACAAAAGCAACAACTGCTTTAAATCGCATTTATTTGTATTGCAGTTAAACCTTACTTGTATACAAAGTGTATTCGTGAATACACTCATGAGTGTTGAGTGGCTTTACTATTGAATTTATGAAAACATATGTAGGTCATTGAATAAACTCTCTTTATTCATGAATACACTCATAAGTATTTATGAGTACAGTCACCTTATTCATGAATACATACTCCAATTTTATTCAAAAATCTACCAATTTTTTTACACTTGCATCAAACATGAATACACTTCGTTTATTGATTATGAATACACTCATATTATTCATGAATACACTCACTTTATTCATGAATACACTCATGAGTATACTCATAAATTTGTGAATTTTCATTTATTCATGAATACCCTCCCCTTATTCAAAAATACACTCATGAGTACACTCATGAATACACTCACTAATGTCTTTCTTCAATATTCATTTACAGCGCAATGTTGTCCAACCAAACCCC
Source organism: Zaprionus ornatus (assembly GCA_018904035.1). Classification (NCBI taxonomy): domain Eukaryota; kingdom Metazoa; phylum Arthropoda; class Insecta; order Diptera; family Drosophilidae; genus Zaprionus; species Zaprionus ornatus. The sequence continues at coordinate 17,478,937 of JAEIFZ010000002.1, read as the reverse complement.
AACCTAGTGAGTACCTCAACGCCACACGAGAGCAGTCCAAAATGCTTTCGGCGTGCTAACATCTAGATAAATTTCAAGTGCATACGCGCTAGGCACGACTGACCAACTGACCCGGTGAGCGGTGAGTGAGTCGAGTCGAGTCCGGTGGAGTGGAGTGGAGCGCAGTGGAGTGGGTGCGTGAGGGTGACATCAGTGGGCGTGACCAGGTGCTGCTAGTGGCGGGACACGCAACGGCAACAAAACCAGTAACGTGGTCAAGGAATACGATAAACATTCAGGTTTGCGGCACAAATCACATACAACCCCAAAATCAACTCGACTAGTCTACACAAACAACTTCGTGCACCACAACAACAGCAACAACAACAACAACAAAACAACAACAACGCAAACATCGAACACCGATCATAGTAGAACCCTTTAGTATATAATACTCTCCCCTTCCCAACCACATACCGCATTCCTTGTGATCATGACATATATACCTAAAAGAATGCAACACTATGCGCATGCAGCCATGAATCTGATCAACATGGACTCGGAGAACCGTGTCGTTCTCAATGTGGGTGGCATCAGGCACGAGACATACAAGGCGACGCTGAAGAAGATCCCAGCGACGCGTCTCTCCCGACTGACGGAGGCACTGGCCAACTATGATCCCATATTGAATGAGTATTTCTTCGATCGGCATCCGGGCGTATTCGCGCAAGTGCTCAACTATTACAGGTCAGTGTGCAGTACCTGAATGATCTGTAAGATATAAATAAATTGATCGATATTTGTTTATTTTTATCTTTATCGCTAGAACCGGCAAGCTGCATTATCCCACAGATGTGTGCGGTCCGCTGTTCGAAGAGGAATTAGAATTTTGGGGTCTTGACTCGAATCAGGTGGAGCCATGTTGCTGGATGACCTACACACAGGTGAGTCAAATACCCTGTAAACTTCACTTCAAATTGGAATAATTCTCTTCATCTTCTTCTCTTCTGTAGCATCGTGACACACAGGAAACCCTTGCCGTGCTGGATCGCTTGGATCTGGATACGGAAAAACCGTCCGAAGAGGAATTGGCCCGTAAATTTGGCTTTGAGGAGGATTACTATAAGGGCACCATATCCTGGTGGCAGGAGATGAAGCCGCGCATATGGTCTCTGTTCGACGAGCCTTATAGTTCCAATGCCGCCAAGGTGAGCTACCCTAAATCAATGAGAACTCTTCACATATAATAAATTGTTCTTCTTTCTTCTCACAGACCATAGGCGTCGTTTCGGTATTCTTCATCTGCATTTCGATCTTGTCCTTCTGCCTGAAAACCCATCCGGATATGCGTGTACCCATTGTGCACAATGTCACTGTGAAGACGGCGAATGGTAGTGCCGCCTGGTTTCTGGATAAGTCGATGACCAATGCGCACATTGCCTTCTTCTACATTGAATGCGTCTGCAATGCCTGGTTTACATTCGAGATATTGGTGAGTCTGGAGAAAGAAATAAGAGGAGAGGAGAGAGTAAAGTTTTTAAAAATTTGCGATCGGTAGAGACTACAGTAGGTTGGTGTACATGAATATATATATATTTGAAAGAATAAAAATTTGTTGAAAAAAGGAAGAGCTATGTCAAAACTCAGATGAAAAAGGTGAATCTGGAATACGTACTTAGGGAATAAAGGAGCGATATGTAGGTTATTATAAAGAAATGAATATAGTCGGAAAATGAATGAGCTCTATGCATATATAGTTGGTATATTTATATTTCTGCGCATCTTCTGATCAGTAAAGAAGGAGTTAGGAGAGGTTAAAATTGTGGTAGATAGATATAAAAGAAAGAAACAAAACTAGTTTAAATATGAAGCAAATAAATAGAAGTTAACATTGTTAGCGAACTATCCTATACGTAAACTAACCTACGCCTTAATCAACCTATACCTAAATATACCTATACCCTTAACTTACCTAACCTAACCAAACTAACCAAACCAAATCAAAGCAAGCCAAACCTAACCGAACCTACCTGTAACCTTACCAAGCTCTCTTCCTTGGCTCTTTTTATATTTCACACCTTATTTTGTTTATCTTCAAACGAAGAGAGATAAGTTGAGACATTACTATATCTTCTATACATATGACTAACCAATCTCTTTTCTGTTTCCTCCTTTTAGGTGCGCTTCATATCGTCGCCGAACAAGTGTGAATTCTTAAAGTCATCTGTTAACATCATAGATTATATAGCCACGCTTAGCTTTTATATCGATCTAGTGCTTCAGCGATTCGCATCGCATTTGGAGAACGCTGACATACTCGAGTTCTTCTCGATCATACGCATTATGCGTCTGTTCAAGCTGACGCGCCATTCGTCCGGCCTGAAGATACTGATACAAACGTTCCGGGCATCGGCCAAGGAGCTAACGCTGTTGGTCTTCTTCCTGGTGTTGGGCATTGTGATTTTCGCCAGCCTCGTCTACTATGCGGAACGCATCCAACCCAATCCGCACAATGATTTCAATAGCATACCCCTTGGCTTGTGGTGGGCCCTAGTTACCATGACCACCGTGGGGTATGGCGATATGGCGCCCAAGACCTACATTGGCATGTTTGTGGGAGCCTTGTGCGCCCTTGCCGGTGTGCTAACCATTGCACTGCCAGTGCCCGTCATCGTCAGCAACTTTGCCATGTACTATTCGCACACACAGGCCCGCGCCAAACTGCCAAAGAAGCGACGACGAGTGCTTCCCGTGGAACAGCCGCGCCAGCCGCGTCTGCCAGGTGAACGTAAGTACCCCAAAATAGTTCCTTGAAGTACCCTAAACTAATCTATACCCATGTCTGTCTCTTTGCTAGGTGCTCCTGGCGGTGTCAGTGGCTGTGGCACACCTGGCTCTGGTCCACACTCGGGTCCCATGGGCTCTGGCGGCACTGGACCACGCCGCATGAACAATAAAACCAAGGATCTGGTCAGTCCCAAGTCAGGTGAGTGTTTTGTGGCACGTCCGCCACTCGGCTACCTCGCGATCAGCTGAGGCACAAGCAACAATTACACCAGCTGCGCTTCAACACCTCCGGAACACCCTCCGGGTACACCTAACGTACGCCTCTATGTAGTATTCAAAAGTTTTGCCGCGCGGCAATCAGTTGCTCCTAATTCTGCCCCGCCCTCTCACATGCAAGCTCAAAGCTTTGCACAGCTGCACTTCAGTTCTCCAAAAAAAAAAAAAAAACAAATACCAGAATATACCGAAAAATACCAAACAAATACAGTACCTTCTAGCAGTTGTTGTGGCGTCCTGTTCTGCCCCGCCCACTTTGAGTAAATACTCCAAGCAATTATGCAAAAGCTTTCGCACAACAAAAGCTCAAAAGCTCCTTCAAAAAGTTGACTAATTGTTCTTTTCGTTTTTGATTAATTTTTGGGTGCTCTACTTGAGCGTTGCATAAATATAATACCAAACAAAAAATATCGCAAATGTACGTGTATATATGTACTCTATGTAATTACAATGAATGCATTTAATAATCATTCACTTACTACCCCCTCATCGAAAGCTCTTACCCGATTCATCTCCAAGCTTGGCTTTCGTTTAACGCTGCTCATAACCCGAGCCCAAGATCATCTGAGTGCAGATGGGGGATCGCTAGTGCTCTAGAGTTTTCCCTATCGACATTCAGTATAATTCCCCATCCAAACTCATCTTTAAACGGCTTCTTTTGAATACGCTTTGAATCGATTTTCATTTCATTTTTTTCTGAGAACTTTCCCGAAACCGAATTTTTGTACAGTGATGAGGTTTATTCGTATATTTAAATTATATTTATATTTATATTTATAATGCGATCCCGAACCTATTTCGAACTTAATTTTAAATACTTTTATAATTTGTTTTTTGATAAAACCCAAACCAAAAACCAAAAAATCTTATGTAAATACTTAGATGAATATACAACCATGATTGGCAAACCAAGAGATGGCAAAAAGAGCAGGCTGCTCTAAGCCAAAACGTACTAAAAGAACCAACCGAACCAAAGTATAAGTAAAGAACTCTATCCCAAAGAAGAAGATGATGAAGAAGCAGAAGAATTTGAATGCAAAGAGCAAAAGGCAAAAGGAACTTATTGAATGGATCATATCTTAGAGGCAAATACCCAACAACTCTATAAGCCCATTCCAAACTCTATGAATCTATAAAATCGTAACAAATATACGTACAATTGAATGGACTTTGATCAGGAACCGCTGGATCGCGAAGCCTCTTGTGGTACGTTGGCCTCCATGGATTCAAAATCTGATTCAAAATACTCGTACACGTGCCCAACTCGGCGGCGTCTGCTACTATGTACTACCACAACACCTACTACTACTACTACTACTACTATCGTATTGCTACTGCAACTATCGTATATGCCACTATATATGATCGTATATATACTATATACTATAAATACAATATGTAATTTTCTACGTGTTTTCTACTATATACATATCTTGATATATTGATATACGTGTTGTTCATCAGTTCTGGCTCGTTCGTTCGTTCGTTCCTATACTCTCTATTCTATATACTCTACAACTATATCCTTTACATATCTATATATCTATCTCTCTCTCTCTCTCTCACTCTATATTTCCCTCTATCTATCTGAATATTGATGTGTATCTTTGTGCGTGTCTGAGTGTGTGTACTCCATATGCTGTACTCTTTCCTTTTATATTATCCTGAGTGTTCAGAAAGTGTTTCAACATGATATATCCCATAATTTTAGTTATACACATATTGTAATTTAACTAGATCATATGCTGACGAACCTTTGTATTATTATCTCGAACTTTTGTATTTCAGATATGGTCTTCAGTTTCGACTAAAAGATAGAACCAGTTCATATTTTGTAATTTGTATTCCAAAAACAGAACCAGAAAAGTACCGAAACAGTAAACACAGTTCAAAACGAAAGCACCAAGAAAAGACAACAAACAGCTCAAAAAAAAAAAAAAAAACTACAAAAAATGAATCGAAATCAAAAATGAAAATCAAACTAAACTTGATTAAGAAAATATATAAAAAAAAAAATGCAAAAAAAATCGCATTTGCATCGTTAATCGTTATCGTAATCGTTAAAACGCTCATCTCTCATGCTCTCTCAGGCTGAAATGCAATAAATCTAACGGATTAAGCTGGGCGGGTGTGTTGGTTTTCTACATTTTTCTACTAATATAAATCTCTCTATGTATTCGTGCTACTCTACTCTAATCCCTCAATCGATACCTATATCTACAACTATCCGTAGCGTGTAGGTGCTGGCTGAACTATAGAAACCCTTCCAACAATCAAAATCAATTCTAAAATCTCTATAGTTTGTAGCAACCTTCAAGAAACCTTCATACAGTACTGTACCGCCAACCTTCACAACCTCTTCGATCGACAAGTTTGCCCTACCAAGTACCCGCCTATACGAAACCGATCCTAAAGAGTAGCGTTTTCTGTTCTGTTTTAATGCTGCATGTTGCATGTTTTTTTTGCCCGTGTCTGTGGTTCGAGCAACATCACGAACCATACCTAAACCGCTCCCGAACGGAATCTAACATAGATCTAAGTTGTATGAGATGCCTGTGAACTAATTAAGATGTTGTGTGTGTGTGTGAGTATGTATGTCATATGTGTTATATGTATTGTTGTATGTGTATGTGTATCCTGCCTCCCCCGAACCACAACCCCACAACCTGTAATGTGTAGTTTATCAAGTGCACCCTGTATTAACCCACACTATTTAATAGCGTTGCGTCTACCCTACAAATTTGAACTAAGTTTATTGAAATTGGTTTTGTTCCTCGATCTAAACTTGACAAAAATTAATAATCAACTGCTTTATATTCTCTCTCTCTTTCTACTCTTTCTTTCTCTCTCTCTCTCTCTCTCTTTCAATCTGTCTTTCCTGCTGTCTTTCTACTCTACTCTACACTATACTCTACTGTGAACACTCCACTCAAACCATACAGTTGCTCAACTCTTCGCAGGTCCCCTGGGCGCCAGCATCGTTGCGATGAGTCCACGCACCATGTTGGATCTAAATCCGGCCCTGGCCATGGGTAAGCCCAACTTTCAGCCCCGTTTCCCCACCCAGTTAGCTGCAACGACCACAATGACACCCAACACAATGACGATGCCCACAGCAACGGTTCCGCCTCCTCTGGTGCCCAGCAGCATTCCAGTAACCTTGGCAACGGTAGCTGTAACACCGACCACAGCGACTGCAGCGGGTGCTGCTGCGGCTGCTGCATCTGCTACCCTGCCAGCGGTACCGAGCATAGCGGTCTCAACCACTGCCAGCCTGGGCAAGGATTCTGGTACAACCATCAATACCAGCACCACCACGTTGGAGGCCAGCAAGAAGGCGTTCCTCTAAATCGATTCACGTGTACTCCCCCATCAAAGCAATATTTAACCTTACCTTACCTATCATAACCTTCGCATACGTATCCGGGTACGGTACTGTACTTAACAGTACTGTATCGAGCTATTATATCACGCAATATCTTACCATAGACTCCCCCATTTCGGCCATATCATGACATACATATTACTATTAGCTATATAAGTATTATTACGATTAATAATGCATCGGTACCGCTTATGCTTTTGCGTTTCGAGGTTTATTTTCGGAGAAGCCCCAAACAAGTTTTTAATGAGCCATTCGATAGTATTTTATATCTGTTCGGAATTAGCGCTTATCGATCCAATTTACAGTAATGATGGGTTGCCATATGTGTGTCATATGCAGAGTAATTGAATGGAAATTTTGATAGTAGGTTGAGAAGGGTGTTTGTCGTACTTGACATATGGCAGTGTAGACATTAAGCAGAAGGTAGTTTGAGTTTTAGGGGGACATATCAATGATATATATATGAAAACAAATAAACGTGTCATGTAGAGTGCAAAAGGAATTTAGTATTAAAGTGGCAAGTGATATGACACTATTTCATATATATGGCATTACTAAGTGACTTTGCATTTACAATTTTACAGACGGGCACAGAACTAGTTATTTGTCAACTTGCTGCCATATATGTAAATGATATAACAGAAACAATTTATGTATGTGTATGACAACTAGGTATCATTTATATGGCAGGTAGGAAATATAAGACACATATATGACACATTGGGAACCCATCACTATCGGCCTTTTACCCCTACTACTACAGAACTGTATATATTGCTTAAGTCCAAGAGTTTAAGACCTCAGCGATCGGTTCACCAGTTCCTTAAACATGTTCCGAATTGCGAAAGCTTTAATTTCATCTAGCCCCTAGACAATATCTGAGTTCCTTAAGCTGCATTCGCGTTCTGAGTTCCGTTGAAGTTCGCGCCAACTCCTAACTCAAATAACTTAACTTTGGTTCGTGCTGTGCAAACGAAACTGAATCTTTGCTTATAAGCTTTGTAATTGCCTAATTAGAGACGAGAAGAACTCTGAAATTTGCTGCTCCAGACAGTCTAAGCATATACCATATATATGTTATGTTTGTATATATATACAATATATATATATATAATGAAAAGTTCGTTGTGCGTTTTGGGAAACTGTTTAAAATTCATTCAAGCAGACACAGCCAATCGCTTGTTAAGGGCACGTGTTAACTTTCCAGCTAATACAAGAACAAGTGGGTGTTGTGTGGAAATGAGGACCTTCCGACCCACACCCGAGGAAAACATTGTGTAAACTTTTTAACTTAACAAAAACAAATGAAATTTTCGGCTGTCAGTTTGCTTGGCCCCATCCAACAATCCCCTTCTCCTCACCCCATTCTAAAATCACACCAAAAAGAAGCTTCTTAACTTTAATTATTTTCAACCTGAAATCGACAGGCACGGGGGCCATACCCTGGGGGTATGTGGAGGGGGTTACTTATGCAAACAAGTGAAATTTGCATAGAAAATCTGCAGAAGAAGATACTGAACGAGTTGAATTGCATACTGGAAAATGTTTTTCTTTGTAGTTCCGGTAAATATGACGCGCTCAGTTCTTAGCTTGTTTCCGGCTAAAGTAATGGGGAAATAGGGGGGCGGGAGACAGGGGACAGAGTTCATGCAGCATACATACATATTAGCGAATACATATAAAAATGTTTCTCCTGGATATTATATCGTTAGGACCCAAGCCTCTTGTACATTTTGAATAATCTAGCTATCTCTCTCTAACTGTCTCTCTATCTCTCTCAGCAAGCATTATACATATTTACATAAAAAACTTACTGATATCCATATATTGTATCTATACATTATAATTACGATTATTTCTAAGATACTGAACAAAAGAATATTCTAACGCTTTGCAATAAATACAACAAATAATTCATTAACATTAACATTAATAAATAAAAACAAAAGAAAACAAACAAAAACAATGATAAAGTTTGCAAAACATTTGTTAAGTTTTTACAATGGAGAATGCATTAATAAGAGAACTATTATTAATATACGACTATACACACATATACACTCGAATCTACACGCACACATACATTCATACACACACATACATATTTATACTATATATACATTATATATCAAAACGAATCTATGCGCGAAAGCGCGCCCCACATTGTTTATAAATCGTTTTAGGTTCACGATTCACACTCATTTAGATATTTGCGTTATATTTCAAATGTTTAAAACTGATTTTCAATTGTATAGTTAAGCGAATTGTATACTATTTAAACGAAAAACAAAAACTAAAAAAAAAACATAAAATCCAAAAAAAAAACTGTTCTCTCAATAATTCATGAACAAGAATAAATTTAATTACATAACTATACGAAACCCAAACTGAAATGCAATAAACAAATCTATTGAACACCAACAAATGAATGATGTTTATTGTGCTTATCGAGGAGGTGCAGAAAGTTTTAAAAACTAAGGGAAGGTTTAAAAAATTTAGAAGGTTTCTAGAAATATCAACTTGGCAAGATTTAAGAAATGCTTCGATATATGCGATCACTATATTTATCCAATTATGGTCACCCTAAACGTTTTCAGCCATAGACTATGGTATTTTCAATATCCATATATGTAAATAATTTGATATAGATTATACGATTAAAGCAGTGTCTTCATCAGTTTGTTATCTAAAAGTATGTTTAATAGGCAAAGTTTCTGCATATATGGTTACTCTAATTAAGGTTTTGCATAAATGGGTTATATTCTAGAAAACAATTTTTTGTTATATTTTTTTTTTATTATTATTAAGTGAGTAGAAAACTAATGAACTATTTTAAAATTTGTGCAGAGAATATAAAATTCAAAGTATTTAAACTATGGTTTAATACATGTTAACACTATGTATATTAATGCGTGGTCACCCTTCGAGTTTTAAGCTTAGAACAGCCATTGCCACAGTTATTTGGGTACAGTTTATACGATTTACCTAAGTCGTATCGTGTTTTATCAATTTGAGGGCAGATAGTATAGCAAAATAGCGATATTTTTACATATATGGTAACTTTAATTTAGTTTTTGCTTAATATCCGTGCAATTTATTTAGTCCATTGTTATTTTTTGCTACAGTTTATTCCATTTTAGCGATAATCTAAGCTTAGTGTTCAGTGAATTCCATGAAACTTTTTGCTCTCAACAGAAATTCACTGAAAATGTTGGCCAAAACAAGCTAAACTGCTAAAAAGTTGCAAACAGCTTGTTCAAAATTTGATTTCAGCCGAGCAAATTTTGGTTTTATAACAAGCGATGCTTGTTAATTTTAATTACCCGGATTACATTTAGCTATTTGCAGATATTTCTCGCCGAAATGCCTCTTCAGCTTTGTTTCAGTTATTAGTTTTTTAGCCTTGGTATCTAGGACGGCTTTGTTGTCAAGTCATTAAACTGATAGCCAGGGCCAAATCCGCATCATCATTATCGTCTTCATCGGCTATTGCCATAACTGAGTTTAACTTTCTCACCTTGAAACTACGATATGTAGGGGTTTTAGGAGCAGTTGGGAGGAGGGGGGGAGGAGTTCTGCCTGAAGGTGTCTCGCATTCATTGTTCAATTGTGAAAGCAATTACATTACGTGTACCGTTAGGCAGGCAAAGGTAACACCAAAGCAATTGCCCCATTTAAGTGGAGAGCTTTTTGGCAATTTGACGGCAATTTTGGCCTACGGCTGAAGACCCAAAGTAAACTTCAAGAGAGCAACAACATCTACAAGAGGAGGAATATCTACAACAACTACAAAGCGAGCTACTGATAACGGAAATACTTAAAAGTAACTAAATACAGACCTGCTCTGGCTATGCCCCAAAGGCCGTTGCGAACTCGGCCCAATCAACAGTTGGGCGCCCAGTCAGCTGTACGTATAGACTGTGGGTAAGGGAAGGGGGGAAGACTCATCCGGGGTGCATGGGGGTTCAAGGAGGCAAAAGGGTAGGCCAGACTTCATTTTCGGGGTCAGGAACCCAAAACTAATAATGCATGAAATTTCAATTACTAGTTGAAAATCATAAGCCAGGCCAAGTATCTGTGCGAAGCGATGCCCCGGTCTCTGTCTGTGTGTGTGTGTGTATCTATGAGTTCGTAGTACTACACAGCTTGAAGCGTCATAAACATCAAAGTTGCTCGTGTTGTTGTTGCTCCTCAGTTGTTGGAATGTTGTGGGAGCAGGTAATGGCAACAACAGCAACAACAATAGCAGCAGCAGCAGCAACAATAACTACAACAACAACAAAAGCAAGCTCATGCCGACATTGCGTGAGAGTTTGAAAGGCATTTACATTAACAGAGTTTTTCCAGTTTTTCAGTTCGCTTGTTGTTTTTGTTATTGTTGTTTTTGGTCTATGCGCAGTGAGAGTTGCCTGGAAAAAGCTCACTTGCCTGCACTCTCTCTCACTCTTTTGCTCTCTGCTATTGTCACTCTCTCTGCAGCACATGTTGTGAATGAAGCTTGCTCTCGCACAGTGTCCCATTGCCTTCACGCTATCCCACTCTCCCACTCTCTCTCTCTGGTCATTTGCCTATTTTGCATGGACAACTGCCCTTGCTAGCCAACCTTCTCCTTCCCCTCTATCTCAGCCGCACTCTCTCTCACACTCTCACGTTGCCCACCCACCAGCCGAAGGCGCAGCAGCCTCGTCAGCCTCTCTTCGCATTCGGTTGCCATAGATACTTCGCATCGTGTCGTGTGATCCCGTTGTCTGCCGGCTCCCGGCTCGGCTCGACTCGCAGATGCTTTCAGTGTAATTTTGGCTGTGCGGCGGTGCTGGTGTTGGTGCTCCACAGTCCAACTGGGTACAAAACGGGACAACAGAATTTGCCAAGCGCACGTCTGTGCGTGTCTATCTCTCTGTCTGTTTTTTTGTCAGTGTGTGTGTGTGTCGTGTCGTGCTACGTTGTGCTCCAGCTGTCAACGGAATCGTCGCCACATTCCGTCGCAGCTAACGTCGCCGTCGCCATCGTAGTCGTCTGTTGCGCGTCGCGGTCACATCTACAAGTTTTTGCGTATTTTCATTTCAGTTTCAATTTTTTTTGTTGTTGTTGGTGTTGTGTTTTTCCTTCGCGCGTTCATTCCTCGCACAATTGCTTTGGGTACGTTTACCATTTGAATATTAAAGCCAAGTGCGAGGACGACAGTTTTCGCTGTCTTCTTCCCACTCCCTCGCATCTCCTACTCCCTCCCTGTAGTTACACTTGTAGTCGCTAGAGGTCTCTGCTTCAGGTCTCAAGCGGCGATTAAGACCAGTCGTAGCCGCCGTCGCAGTCGCCGTCGACTTCACAGTTGGAGTCGTAGTTGTGTTGCCTGGTTACGTTTACAACTGCCGCGCTGACTGTGCTATGCATTAAACATAAGCGCCACTGAATAACGGTACCACGGAGGAGAGTGAAGAGAAAGAGGTTGAGCCAGAGGGAGAGGAACTGACTTCCAACTAGATTAAGTGTGCGCAGCAGCTTTACTTTGCCTCCCCCTTCTACTTCTCTTCCGCCGTTTTGAATCTTTATTATTAGCACATTTTGAGCCTCTGGCGCGCGTCACTGCTTCAGCCTCTGCTGCTTCCTCTGCCACTGCGGCTGTGGCTTCTGAGTCCACTCATAAATTAATAACATTTCGTGACAAATATTGCGGCTGGCCCCAACTGCAATTGTAATTGTAATTGGCGCTATCAGCATAACAAAATTAATAAATAAATAAATAAATAAATTCAACATGGTAAACTAAGCGACAGTTAAGTGCGTTGTCCCTGCGGGAGTCCAGCACAGTTGGAGCAACTCCTTCAACGAGAAAAAGACAGGGAGAGATTCAGGGAGTTGCCATTGCGGTGGGGTTACAACTCTGGCAAAAGTTTCCCGGGAAAGTTTGCGACAGTTTTCAGCTACATTTTGACAGCATTTTGTCAGGCTCTTCTTTAATAAACATCACAAAATAGAAACTCCATAGTAGAATTCTAGAAACCTGAGAAAAACTTGTAAATCCCTTCACAAAGTTTAGTTCCTAAAAGAATTTTTATCTAATTAAAGTCAACGTCAGTTCTTTAATATTTTTTGAGTCTTTTTTAATCTAAAATCCTTGCAGAAAAAATTAATTATAAACTGAATATATTTATACTGTATATATACAATAAATATAAATACATATAAAGAATTTTTACGTACCCTTAATTATGGTATATTATTATTATTAAATATATCAATATTGAAAAAAAAAAAAAACAGTTTAGTTTTTGAAGCAATGTCAAATATTCGAGATATTTGCATTTTTTATAAACATACATATATCTAGAGTAAAACTATAGAACCCAAACAGCAAAATCCAATAAGGCTTGTTCAACTTTGACATCCCTTCAAAAAATTTGTTTTCCAAATGAATTTTTAAATAATGAAAATCAAAGTCAGCTCCTAAATATATTTGAACTGATTTCCTGTTAAATAATCTGTTGAATATCCGAAACAGTATATATATATTTTATTTAAATGATATATATTTAAAAGAGAAAATCGCTTTGATGAACCTTTTTAATATATTTGTAATTTATAGCAATCAAATAACTTTGCTAAAAATAAAATAAAGAACACCAAGCGTAAAATTTAAAAAATGTTTCGAACTTATTTTGGTCACAGATTCCAAACAACTTTTATCTAATTAAAATCAACGTCAGCGCTCTAATACCTTTACAATTCACTGAAATCAAATATCTCTGTACAAATTTTACGACACGAATCCCGTACAATCTAAAAATAAAAAGTTTACATTGTACATCGCTTCAAAAAGTTTGTTTTACCAAAGAACTTTCAACTAATTAAAGTCAATGTCAGCTTTTTTTTATATCTTTGTATTATGGCAACAATTCGTAATCAAATATTAAATATTCTGACACAAACAACATTATTATATGTCTAAAAAAAAATCCCTACCAAAACTTTATTTGTAGTTCTGCAACAACTTTAATCTAATTAAAGTCAATGTCAGCTATTTAATATCTTTGGAATCTTTTGTAACCAAATATCTGGTAAAATATCCTGCCTGAGGTACGACAGGTAAACAATAGGTGACTTCTCTTGGTTACGTTTTAATTTCTTGTTAGTTATTGTTGTTGTTGGTTGGAATATCTAATTTCGCAACAACACTTTGTGGCCAGAACAGTTGAGTATTCTTGGTTAGACTCTTGTCGGGCCTGACTGACTGATGTATTAATTATCTCCAGTCATACTTAATGTTGCCTTTAATTGTGCATGATGATGATGATGATGATGATGAGATTGTGTTGGGGTTTCCGGTCAACTAAGTACAGAGGACAGTTGGGGGAGCAGGAAGCAGCAGCAGATGAAAGAGAGAAAGTGATGCCGTAGAAATTCAATTCAAATTAAGTAAAGATGTGATGGAGAAGTGAGGACAGAGAAGAAACTTGACTTGAAATTGAGATTGCATAGAGAGAATACTGATTGAGAAATCAGAACTGAACTGAACTTAAGTACAAATCTCTTTGAAGCAGAGCTGCACTGGAGAGAAGTCTGAAAGGAACTTGAACATGAAATAGTTTAGAAGGAATACTGATGAAAAGAACTGAAACTGAACTGAACTAAAAGACAATCTTTTTAAAAGAAAACTGCACATAAAAGGAGTCTTATATTGTATAAGCACAGGAACAGGAAAAACTAAACTAAAACTAGAAACTGAAATTGGCAAAAGAAAATACTGATTTAGAAAACTGAAATCGAACTAAAGAGAACTAAAGAGAAGTCTACTTTAAACCATGACCTTCTTAGTTTTATAAAAAAATATAAATATTTGAGAGAATACTGAGAGACAAAACAAAAACCAAACTGAACTGAACTAAAATACGAATCTCTTTAAAGGAATTTAAAGAACTGAACTAAAGCTTCAAACCAAGACCTAAATAACTTTAGTTTACGTAGCTTTTGTCATAAAAGCAACTGTCCCCAGGGAAACTCATAAAATGAGCTCGAGAAATAAGTAGAAAAAAAGAAGAATTTCATTTTTATTAAGCCAAATCAGAGTTCGAAGTGAAACCTAATCAAAAAGTTCGAGATCCCTCCCTCTCTGTGCCCTTCGCTCTTGAAATTTGAATAATTGCTTGCTGCAAACTGAATATATTGGACACTGTCTACGTAATCCGAAAACAGTTCTTTCATTTTTCACAAATTATTCAAAACATCTGTGTAATAATTCCCAAAAAAAGTTAACGATTTACCATTATGTTAATTCGTCAAAGTTAAAGAAAAAAATGCTTAAAGCAAATTATGCAAAGTGGCCCAGGGAGCTGCTGCCTAGTCGGGGCAGTCCTCTGCTCTCTGTTGAAGATGATATGCTAGCTAAATGAGCGTCGAACGGAAGTATCACACTTTGCATTCCGCATTCATCGCCAATTAGCGCAGATTCTACGGCAATTGTATCTCTCGATGCTCATCTGCAGCTGCTACTGCTGCCGGTATCTGCATCTTTAACTGCAAATTGCATTTGCAAATGCAGATACAGCTTCAACGACAGCCATAGCTACGGCATCAGCTACAGAGCTACACAAATTCCATTCAATTCGCTTCACTGACGCTATGCAACGATTTTTCTCTTCGATCCTTTTGCAATTTTTACACCTTGCGCATATTTTTCCCCACTTCCAATTGCATTTTATTATTGATGATATTTATTTACTGTGCATGAGTGTGTGTAGTGTGTGTGTGTGTGAGTGTGTGTGTGAGTGTGTGTGTGAGTGTGTGTGTGACCTGTCATTTGGGTACTTCATTTATGAAATTTACATTCATTGCGACGCATTGACAGACCAACAAATTAAAAACCGCAAAACAGAGACAGAGAGAGAGGAAGAGAGAGAGAACAAAAAAAATATCACGCTCACTTTTGATTAACATTTTGGTTTGTTGATTTCATTTTGTTTGTCTTCGGGTTGAAGTTTGCCTGACTGCAGAGTTAGGGGTGGTTGGGGGCGTGTGAAATTTGCATAGCACTTGCTTGATTTTGTTTGGATTCGCCACTGTTGACACTCGACGCAGCTGGACAAACAATAGGGAGAGAGAGAGGGAGAAAAACAAGAGGGAAACACGAGAGACAGGGAGAAATTTGAGAGAATTTGTCCAAAATCAAAATCAATTGAATTTTCAAGTGCCATCGATGCTGTCACTTGTTGTCTCACTCTCGCTCTCCCTCTCCCTCACACTCATTTCAACCACATTTCCCATTTGTCATATTGCATTCGTTTTGCCAATTTCTCTGTAGATCGAGTTCGTTAAAGACCAACGACGTTATTGGCCAATTCTCCACGCTGCCAAGTCGCCTGTTTACACGCGCGACAACTACAACGACAACAACAACAGTAGAACACAATTTGGCATTTTGAAATACCTGTTAAAGGGCAGGAGACTGCTAATGGGGTATACACGATTTGACAGTGTTTGATGAAAAGTTGAAGAGGTCTTTTAGGGCAATCGACATTGAGTTCTTTCTACTTTTCAAACCTAAACTTGAAAAGAAAAGTTTGGAGTGGGAGAACCTTTCAAATTACAGGCTATATCATAGTCAGTACCCTCTTTTTCCAATTGTCGGACAAGATGTTAAGATTCTTTTCATATTTAAGTGGTTCTTTCGTTTTACTGGTTCTATAGGTCAAATTTTAAAGAAAAAGCACAGTAAAGACCTCAAATATACATATGAAATAATATAATAAATATATCTGTATAAATATATCTATAAGAACTGTCAGCTTAAATTTACAGGGTATTTCTTAGTCCCTTAACTTTCCATTGAATTTATTCTTTTCATTTACTTTTTGTATAGATAAAATTAGAAAAGTCAAGTAAGGTATCATATCAAATGAAGAAACATATATTTAGTATAATAATAAATACAAAAACTTGTACAGGGTATACCTTAGTCTCTTCACTTCCCCTTTGTGCAACACATTCACACTTGTTTACTCCTGTCAATTTGATTGCTCAAATTTCCAGGCAATTTCATTGACAAGTTCATTTTTGGGTTGCTGAAAGCAAACTCTTTGGAGGGGGGCAAAGATGTAGGGTAACTCTCCAAAATATATCGAATATTTCAACGAAGTCAAGAATTCTGTTGTGTTCCAAATAGCAAAATAACTCAGCATCGACTTTTGTTGTCAACAACTCTTGTGGACTTTAATTGAAACAACGCCAAAACCAGAGAGAACCGACAACCAATAACCGAAAAGAAAACCTCAATCCAAACGGAACCGACAGCAAAACCGAAAAAGGAACCTTCGCTCGATGTTTATGTGAAATATTTCGGGTACGTATTCAAAAATTCAATGAATGAAAAGTGGAACGAATTATTGATTGCCCATCCGGCATAGAAGAGCAACAGAAAAATGGTATATGATGATTGCGGTTAGAACGAGAATGGAAAAACGAAAATCATATAAATGTAAATGAGAACAAATTGGTTTAGTTTCAGTTGGTTGGGCTGTCAAAGGATTGCAAAGGTTGGATGCGTCATTGAGGTTAGCGGCATATTAAACTTTAATTGAAGTGGATTGTGCACTTCAGGGAATACCCCCAATTCAATGAACGGCATCCACAGACCGGAATTGAAAACTTTTTTCTGAAATGAGTAATATACGAGTAATGTTTGCTATGGTATCAGTTATGACTGAACCACTTCCCTACTACCCCGATTTAAATAGCCACGACTCTTTAGGACTTTTAAAGTAAAAACATTGAGGCAAAAACTTGGCATAAATTATCGTAAAGATAAAAAAAGGCCCTGCTGGGTTGCCATAAAAAAGAGAGGCACCGCAAAAAGTTGTTGCCGACCTTGTTTGAAACATTTGCGTAAAATTGATTTGAAAACGCTTTGACTTTTTTGCACTCTCTCGCTTTATACCAACTTTATTGCTGAAGAAAAAAGCGGTTAGAATAAATTATAATGTAGATAGTGTCGCCATAAAAAGAGTCCCTAATAGTTTGTGTCTGCAATAATGGATGAGAACATAAATAACGATGGGCCTAAGAGAAGTCTCGATTGAACTAACCACCGCCCTCTTCGCAGATGGTATCGATTGAATGAAGTTATACCCCTAATGCAATTGAGACACTGTGTAATGGCTTGGCTCAAACACTTTGATGTTTTGATCTAAGGGAATGCCATAAACTATACCGAAACAAAGACAAAGAACTTCATTCCATCCATTTTGGGACTAAGCTTTGCTTTCACTGTCCACAACCGGCGGCCAAATTGTTCTGCAGTGCATCGCACTCTCTCTCTCTCTCTCTCTCTCTCTCTCTCTTCGTCTCTCCTTTGCTCTGTACTCTATTCTCTGCTTTCTAATCCTCCCAAAAGTTTCGACAGTTAACTGGCTTTGCTGGTGTGTGTGTGTGTGTGGGTGTGTGTATGTAAGGACCTAAAGACCCGCATCTTATCTTAAGCACCGTCCAGCTGCATTGACAGCCACTTGCTGCGCCCGCTGCGACTTCACATCCAGCTTCAGCTTTAGCTTCGGTTTCGGTTTCAGTTTCCGATTCGGTTCTGGCTGCAGTTTTGTCCAGAAACAGCAACAGGAGCACTTTATGGACATGGATCCTTTATGATTTACTGCGTTTCATGGTGCCAGACAAGTGGCCAAAGCCCTGACAGTGTACTGCCTCCGTACCCTACCCTGGCCTACCTCCCTACATCCCTACCACCCTCTATCACTCTCTCACACAGCCTCTGCTTCTCACTTTGTCTCTTTCACTCCTCAGCTGTCACATAAACCGATTAAACTTTGAGCAGCTTATGCATTTTGTATATGTATTTCGAGTACATCTAGCCGGGGTATCTGTTATCTGGTAAATATGCAGCACTAAGCACTCTACATCCTCACACACACACACACTCACACACACACTCACTCACTCTCCTGTCTCTACTCATCTTCTGAAACGTTTCCATTAGTGAGTGAAATTGTTTTGGCCTGACGTAAAAAATTCAATTTCATATTTTCTAATGCTTTTCATTTGCTTAGCTTCTAGTTGTCGTTCCACTCTCGTTCCCCGTCTCTTTCAGCCTGCCTTCTCTCGCTGTCCTTAAACGTTGCGCAATTACTTTGACTTTGATAAATTTGCAGCTTCTCTTTTAATCATTCTCGCTTAGAGAATGCTCCTCTTTATTCATTTTTTTTTGGGGTCTCTTTTGTTTTATTTATGGCTTGTTTACGCTTCTTTCTTGATTGTATTCATTGCCCTCTGGAGTTTACCTGCAGCAGGTGAACTTACTGTTCCTCCTCCTCTCTCTTTCTGCCTAACAGGCTGCCTTTTTTGTTGGGTCTACCCTTTGTTGCTTGTGTGGCAGTTAACAAAGCATGTTTCAACATGCAAACGATGCTTGCGACATGCCAAAAAGAGTCCTTCGACGCAGGACTTGAAAAAAAATGATTATTTATTTTATATTTTATATTTTATACGTTTTGTTAGTTTATTTTTGATTATTCGGTTATTTTGTGGCTTTGCCATCATATATGCAATGGAGCAGCAGTATTTTGGTCACCACTGGAGCGGCAAAAGTTTCCTTTCTCCAGGGAGACATTACAATTTGGCAACTTTTTCAACATGAATTGAATGTTTTTCCCTAAAACTCTCGTTGCTTGTTAGTATATATATGATACATACAGATATAGAGGGATATAAAGTTGTGTGCTTCAGATTGAATGCAACGATGGGGAATATATTGTGGTCTGTTTCGTGGGACTTTTTAATTGAGCAGAGACTAGAAATTGTTGGAAATATTATATATTATGCAAGAGACGAGAGAATCAACATTTTGATACTTTTTAGTATGAAAAAGATATTCTTTTTGAATATCTTCGTTATCTTCAACTTCATTTATAAAATCTTTGAAGGAGATAATGGTGACATTTGTTATCTATTCGATTTAAAAATGTAGTTATATCTAAAGGGTTAGGTACTCTTCTATAAGTAATCAAGCTGTATTCTTTTTGTTAGCCTGTAAACTGTAAATATCACAAGCAACCATTCTCTAAATACTCCACTCTACTTCCTTAATTGTTCTATCATCTCTATTCTCGTTATTGTTTTACAAACTCATACAGTATACATTTGCAAACTACTTATGTATTCATATTACCTATGCCTAAATAAAAGTACCTAATCGAGTACTTCAGAATACAATTCCCCTTCAATTTAGCCAGGCTACTAGCAGACTATTTACAGATTTACCTTATCTATACATGAGCCATCTCAAAACGTGCCTCCTCCACGTTAATCTGCCGCCCCTCCCCGGCTTGAACTGCCACTCAAGAACCATTAAGTCAAAATCCAATTTGAACTGTAACTAATTTCGATTCTAATTACATCCCTGTGCAGCCATATCTGTGTGAAACGACCTGCCTCACACAGGCACACAGACAAAGAGACAATCACACACAGACACACACACACACAGACACACGCACACAGATGTAGCTAATGCCTGGCATAACTAGTGCCTGCCTGGTGCCTGGTGCCGTTATGGCCTAGCGTAGTAGTTACATTTGTCAGGCTCGTTACCGTTACTTTCTCGATAACTCGATATATTCCGGCCTCGAGTTCAAGCTTGAGCTGGAGCTGCAACTGGAGCTGGAGCTGGAGCTGAGCACGAGCTGAGCCTTTGTGCCCGGGCCCATTCGCTTAATTTATTATTCAATTAAAGCAGCAAAAATAAACTTTAATCGCACCGCAGACATCAGCAGAGGCAGCGCCAGTAAAGCAACAACAACATGGCCCCCAAAGACAACACACTGCAGCAGCAGCAGCAACAACAACATATACACAAATAACGCATGAGCACACACATTAACACAACACTCATACACTCTCTCACACACAGACAAACTCATTTCGCATGTGTGCCAAAAAAAAGGAAGCTGGAGAATAATTATACCCGTTACCCATGCGTTGGAGGGGTATTATAACTTTGTATCAAGTGAAAACAGGCAGAAGGAGGGCTGCTGAACTTTACAAAGTATATACATTCTTAATCAGCATCAACAGTCGAGTCAATATAGCCACGTAAAAGGGTATTATAAGTTTGTGTCGAGTGAAAACAGGCAGAAGGAGGGCTGCAGAACTTCACAAAGTATATATATTCTTTCAGCATCAAGGGCCGAGTCGATATAGCCATAGTCGTCTGTCCGTCTGTGTGTATCTTTGTCTGTCTGTCTCTCTCTCAGTCTGCTTGACTGTCCGTTAGCAAATCTAGCTCGTAGAGACGAAGTATAAGAGCTAGAACTATCAAGCTTGGGAGCAACATTTATTATTAATGCATGCAGATCAAATTTATTTTTGAATTTAGCCATGCCCCTTTATGACCCCGTAAATCGATAAGAACCTAACTCTAAGCGTAGCTTTAAAGTTAAATAACTCAGTTTTCATCACGATCATCATCCGTTTGATTTCTGAAAATTTGGTTGCGATCAGATAATTAACATAGAAGTTATTGAAGAAACAATTTTAAAGGAGCACCGATTTCCACGAAATCACTGCGAAGTATGCAACACAAAATACGCTAAGCACAGATGCTATTAAATATGGTATAGATGTATTTAAGAATTCATTATTAAGGTTTATAGTGGGTATATACCAGTCAAGCATACTCAACTGTAGCTTTCCTGCTTCTTTTTTTTGTAAATATGAAAATCGTGTGCCAAGAAAAAGTTCAGTCACGCTCTTTTTTGTCAGATTGCTTACAATCACAATAAAAATCGGAACACTTAAAATATATATATGCTAAATACTATAAATATGAAAAGTCGAATCATAAGTTCTTTACGTTTATTATTTAAGTATAATTAATTATAATTAATTATTATGAATTTGCCACATTTGGATTTCAGTATTCCAAATGAATGTTAATGTGTATTCTTCAGATGAAGACACTTTTATATACTTAATACAGTCAGCATTCGTCAGAAAACATATCTTAGTCAGTCTTCCCATACATATATATTTATATACATTGCTGTTGTTGTTCGTTCTGCTTTGTAATCGATTAGGAGTGCATGTCAAACTGTGCGTGCGGCCGCATTTTTTAATGGGCTGCTAAAATACGAAAAAATGCAATGAAAATAAAATAATAACAAAAAAAAAAAAATAATGAAAGAAAGAACGAAAAGTCGGCCGTATTAACAGGCAAATGTGCGCCCAAAAAGAAAGAATCACAACAGCAACAAAAACAACGAACAAATCATGGAAAAAGTTGAATGTGAAAGACGGGAAAATATGACAAAATTTACGAGCGCGACGAAACACCCTGTGGCTGCGGGATGCTCTGTCGCTGTCGCAGTCGCTGTGTGTGGCACGCTGCCTCAGCTTGTTTTTAGTGCTTTGGCACGTAATGGGGTCGTCACACACACACACACACACACACACACACACTAGCACACACACACAATGTCCCGGCCACTCAGTCAGCCTTTTGTGTGTGTTGCTTCTGTTTGGTTTTGGCTTTGGTTTTGTTGCCTTGCTTTTGGTTTGGATGGATACCCTCTCTTTCTCTTTACTCTACTCCCTTTCCTCTCTTCCCATCCCTCTTGCTACTCCTTTTACTCCATTTTAGTTGGCCAAGCCGAGCCTGGCGCTTGCCACTTGATGATGACGCGTTCAACTAACTGCTAATGCCAAACTCCTAATGCGCTTTGTTAGTATTAGCGATGGAAGCCCGCTACTGCCACTCAGTTAACACCAGCTCCACCTCCCCTTCCCTGGACAAAGCTAAAACACAATTAATCTCTGCATACAATCGTCAGCTTTAAATTCGCATATGTTTATCTTCTTTTCGTTTAACAAAACTTTTTGCAGTAAAAAAACTTTGCTCACAAAAAAAAATAGAATTGTTATTTTCCATGTGATAAACTTTATTTATAGTATTGCGGGGGAGTGTCATAAATCCTAAATCGAGCATAAATCATTGAAATACGCCTGCAAATATGGTGCTTCATTGAAGCTCCTTAATATCCCATATATAACATACATAACATACATATTTATTGTTTATTCACTTATTCATTTGCACTCACGTTGGGCGCCAAGGCGACGACTTGCCAAATATGCGCAAATCTGTGCAAAGTTCGCTTAAGAAGATGCTGATGATGTTGCCAACTTTCTGACTCGTTGGCCAATTTGATAAATTACCAACAAACACGCGCTCACGTTGGGCGCCCAGTCACGCACGACACTCACATCACAGATGGCACATCGCTAAGCACAGCTGTCTCTGCTGCTGTGCTGCTGATGATGATGCCAACTTTTAGCGATATGTCGTCTGTTTGATGCGATATGAAGAACCGATTAACGGGGCACCGAAAGTACCCCAGACCCATTTGGGTACCCTTCTCCCTTTCTCTCTCTCTCTCTCTTGTGCTGTGCCTATCAGTAGTCAGTTCTCGGTCTTCTTGGCAGATTTGTGCAAACCACGAGAGCAAATTACGTTGACGATGAGCATCATTTTCCACTTTATTGAATTACCCCGAAAAGCGAGGCAAAGCCAGGCCAAGTCGTAGGTCCAAGAGGGCAATGAAGAGAGGGAGAGGTAGGGAGAGGTCTGCAGCGTGTGCGGGATTTTCGGTAGGCTGGAGTGTACTCTGGGACGATTTTGTCAGCGCGATAAACAGAATTTCAATTTAAAATATTTTTCCTGCTGCCTTGGCATAATTTCCGTGGCATGCGGAGAGGGGACTAGGACGATGGGTAGATGGGATGGGATAGCCGGGTACGTTGCGAGGACTCAGTCTTGTTTGTCAGCGTCAGCGTCAGCTGGCTCTACTCTGGACCCCAGACATAAAGAAGCTATCAGCGGGCCGTTTATGGGCTCTTCTAGGTGGTTAGCTAGGTTAGGAAGAGGGAAAAAAAGAAAGCAGGGAAGGATCCTGAGCGGGTCGAAGGGTTGGGCACCTTGGGCTAATGAAAGCCGCGTTAAAGTCAACGTCTCTGTCGCCTGACGTTGTTGTCTGTTGTTTGTTTGTTTTTGTTTTTCGTCACATTTTCATGCGCTCCTCCAGTTTTTTATAGCAACTGTGTAGTATATATGGTAAGTATATATAGTCATGTATATGTATAAGTGTAATCATCATTGTTACGCGCATTTGAGGCACTTTCGCTAGACAAGCACCCGAAGCACCCGGGCAGACGGTTAGTCCGGGTAGCTCCTGCTCCACCCTGCACCGTCCCCATTGAAAGACTGCGTGCTTAAAAGAGCATTGCCCGTCGGCATTATGTTTTGTGTCAGCGCAAAGGCGTCAAGCCAGAAGAGATGGGGAGGAGACAACACAGAGAGGGAGAGAGAGAGACAGAGAGAGAGAGAAAGGAATGAGAAGCAGCTGCAAATGGTGTCGGCATTGCACGTTCTTTTGTGGGTTAGCAGGCCTCCACGCGTACGGGTATGGGGACGGGGTGCCGAGTCCGGGTGCCGCTATGTTGGCCATGTTGACTATGTCATTTGCTAATTTAGCACAAGCTGTTGGACTACTTACTTGATACCCTCTTAGCGAGTTTCCCTTCCCGTCCTGCCTGCCTGCTTGCCTTACTCAACACTGGTTCAAGTTGCATTTGCTAAAAGGTCAACACAGCATGTGAAGCTTCAACATCATCAAAGCAAACTAACATTAATTAAGCAGGCCGAGATGACAAACAATATCCGAAGATTGAAGTCTGTCTCCCATTCCACTATATTCACTTCTCTTTCCTGACCGGTCACAGTGCCCATCAATTCAATAGGACCGACTGCCAACTGACCAGAAGAATAAATAATTAGCTCCAAATGGCAACTGACAATACGACAGGAAGATCGAAGGAGGAGTAGTTGAAGAAGAATGGATAGGAGGAGACTAGGCCGGGGCAAAGAAACACATTTGCAATTTAATGCGGCTTTAATGAAATTCCTAAAACATTTGAAAAATGAACTGTAATAAGAGGCAGCCGAATTTATCGATGCCATTAATCATGGCCATAACTTTAACTGTTGACACTCGGCTCGACATAAATTCACTCGGATCGAAATGGAATTCATAGCGAATTAAGTGCGCTAAACCATAGTGAAATGTCAGAAATCAAAAGAGAAATATGCACAGTTCTATATTCCCAGGGGGTTAGGTTCATTTTGTGGGATTAGCTTGGGTTGTTTGGCGAATAAATAATGCCAGAGTCGGAGTTTTTATTATGCTTGTGATTTCGCCTGAGATCTCTGACTGCTTAGGTCACAAGTTGGCTTTTATAATATTGAAGATTGGAAACATATTTCACTAGCTCTGTGTTTTGTTTTCTTAACCAGAGTCCTTAGGGTTAATAGTAGTTCACATATTTTTAGCATGTCTGTCATATTTCAAATGGAAATGATAAATGATGGAAGACTGTTAAACATCAAATATATGTACAGTGATTTAACAATTGTAGACTGATAAATACTCTATGCTTGCAATAACAGTGATATAATCTAACTACCTAGGTGAGCCACCTTCTTTATGTCCTTCTAATCCTTTTATAATCTTATCGCTTCGTTTAAAAGTTTCCTCAATTCATTAGCTTTAAATAAGAAGCACGCTCAGAAGTTAATACCCCCAATTTAAGACAGCTTCACTTCTTTCAGGACACACAAAAAGGTATCAAAGGATTATCCCTATGGTAACGAGTTAGCTGAAATTAAATGCTCATATATTATTTTAATTAGGCTTTCTACCTTCAGCTGTCTATTAGCCCATATAAGTTTAATAGCTTTGCAGTTTTGCAGGTAATTACCCTGCCTTAAAAGGCGTACTTCTGGCGGGGCTATTATAAAAATACCATGGATATTTTGTGGTTTCCAGCTAGGTGACCAGAGCTATGTGACAAAAGTCACTCAGCCGGAGACATGCCTCGTCTTGGGGGAACGGCAGCTGATGCTGTGAAACTGTGACTCTATCATCCTAATGGCCTGAAGGCTCTAAGGAGATAGAAGTGGGGGGGGGAGGCAACTGTGTATGCCGAGTAGCTTGACAAAGACTAACGCGCTCTCGTCACACACTTTGACACATTGTTAGTCAAACAAAAGATTTCGCATGCTAATTCGATTCACCAAGGCAGCCCAAACAAAGAGGATAAAACAAGCCGGAGGGAAGGAAAGGCGTAGAGGGGTGAATAAATGGGGCTTTGGGTGGAGGGAAATAAACCATTTTTGGGGCACAAGCCAATAATAAAATTGCTTGTGTCGATTTCCAGAGTTGCCTTCGTCGATGTTGATAAAGCAGCCGGCAACCAGGCAGGGCAGTCAACCATCAGGCAGACAGGCAGGCAGGCAGGCTGGCAGCCTGAAGCCGCCAGCAAGTCAGGAAATCAAATCCAGACCAAACCCGAAACCCACACCCGCACCCCCTCAACCAGTCCCCCCTAGCCTCAAGCAACAGCAGCAGGCGTTAACCCAGGCCCAATTCAGTTGCGTCCAGTTGCTCATTTCGAGATACTCTAACGAAGTGGATAATGCACTTGATGCAGGGAATTTGTTTAGAAACTATACATAGTTGACTGAGATGTTTATAAGGTTAAGAAGAAAGAAAATGGGATTAAAGGGGAGGAGAGGAAGAAAGGAAATAGTGATGTTGTTTAGGGCAAAGAGATTCTTGATCTATAGATTCGATGTCAGCTTAGCTTTACAAAGGCAATAAAGGTGTTTTTAGTTAGCCTAAGTCTGTGCAGAACATCATTTGCGCAGCTCTTGAAATTCTTATTATATTCCGAATACAGCTAGATTAAATACTCATGTTATATTAGGGAAAAGAGATTAAGAATTTTATTATATAGATCCTATATATTCTCTTTATATACATACAATATATATTATCTTAGAACAGTAGGTATTAAAGAGGATCTTGTAGAGCCCAAGTCTCTGCAGAAGATTCTTGCACTCAACTTTGAAAGATATTTAAAAATTCCAATACTTTATTAAAGAGGGAATCATATGAACCATATCTCTATAAAACAGAATCAAGAGTTGAAATCTAGATACCTTTGCGACCTTCTTAGCAAATTAACACATTTCAGAGTATTCAACTGTCGCTTAGGTGCCTTGGGTAAGCTTAGCTCCTTATAATTTCAGTTGTTTTAGGCCTTTCCTCGTCCTTTGCTGCGTAGGCTTCCGTTCGTCGCCTTTTGTGCGGAAGTGTCATTTTTCAGACCGAGAAGGGCTTAGCTTACGCTTTATGATGCGGTTCACGCCTGCCGCAAAGGCAGCCACAGCACCTCCCTTCTGTTCCTACTGTCTTACCCCTAATTTGTCGGCTTGCTGTTTGACGACTTGTGTGTGTGTGTGTGTGTATGTGAGGTTTAAGCAAGTTTGCGTTTTAAATTTATTTATAATAATATTAATATTAAGGATGACTTGTGTAAGGATCCGTTCACCATCCGTCTCTCCGTGCTCCGCTACCCTTCTTGCTGTGCTTGCTTCGTTAGCTGCTCAGCGGGCAACCTAATTACACCCTGATAGGATTTTTGAGTAAGGTTAATGGCGCCGATGCTCGGCTTTGCTCCTCGTGCCCGCTCTCTTTCCCATTCCGTCGCCGATAAGCGAAAAGAAAGCACGACAAAACGCACATAAATAAAAATCCAACAAAAAGGGTGTTCCGCGCAATCTGCAAATCGTTATACAAATTTCGCTGCATACTTTTCGGGAGGCGAAGAAGGTTTACCTCCGGGAAGGCATTTAGGCGTATGACCTCGGGATTTAATTCGATTACTCCGACAGAAAGGGAGTACTGGGGGATTTGACGGCTTATTAGAGGCACATTTTAAGTTCATGTAGGGCTCAATTTGTAAATTGAGGAAACACAAATCCATTAGTCGAATGCGAGCAAGTGAGGAGGCGTTCCA
Source organism: Zaprionus ornatus (assembly GCA_018904035.1). Taxonomy (NCBI): domain Eukaryota; kingdom Metazoa; phylum Arthropoda; class Insecta; order Diptera; family Drosophilidae; genus Zaprionus; species Zaprionus ornatus. The sequence goes on along the minus strand of JAEIFZ010000002.1, from coordinate 17,451,600 downwards.
AAATTACCACTGCGAAGGGAATTCAACTTCAAGATGCTGCACATAAAATATGCACAAAGTTCGGGGACATAAAGCAAACAAATTTCGGTATTTGCTTTGGTTTTTTTATTCTCTGTCGTTTTTTTGGTCAACTTACAAAGTTTGCAGGAAATTCTCTTGAATCGTTCTCAAGTTTTCACTCTACCCAAAGTAAATGAGAAAGTATTAATACGTTCTGCCAGTTCCGCTGGAATTATTTGCCCCCAGGGAATGGCGAGAATTTAACATACTCACAAAGCACTGACACACACACACACACACACATAGTTTCAGAAGCAGTCAAACACACACACGGTCTGTGCATACAAAAGGACATCAGAATTTGTACCCTTTCGGCAGTCGGCGAAATAAAAAGTTAACTGATAGAAAAATATCTAGATGTTCCAGCAAACGTTATCGCCAGCTTACTGCAAGGTCTTATTAAGAAATTGAATTATCTTGAGAACTTGTGGAACAGACATAAAAATTAAAAAGTTTCTGTAGACAATGAAGAGAAGTGTAAGAACGACTGAGAGTAATTTATGTTGAGCAAATGAGTTGACAAATTCGTAAAGTTATTTGGGTCTCAAGTTAGACTTCGTAATGAATTTGTTGAACACCTACTGAGTGTAATAAATGGCTTCAAGTATTCAGCGTGGACAGAAAGATGTTAAACAAAAGTGAATAAATACAAGTTGAGTAATTGAAAATAGGTTTAATTTGAGAATTTTATAGAGGACTTACCAGTAACTCTTTTAATTGGACTAAACATAGAAAGCTTAATCAAACGTTGAAATTGAATAGAGAAAGTATGGAAATGTTAACATTTCTTTAGTTAAATTATATTTCCCTATTATATCATTCTACAGATTATCTACAGATTGATAGAAAGAAAACTAGAAGTAAAGTTTTATGCGCCTTAGTACTTCAGTTAAATCTACTAAAGATTCTGGCAAAGTGCGTACAATGTACACCAAATTCAGCAATTTGAATATCTTTACTTTGCTAATTTAAAATTAATAAAGCTTAAAAAATTCTTTCAAAATTTGGAAAAGAAAAGAGAAAAATATAAAATTATTTTTAGTTGTGATGCTCAATGATTATACGGATCATCTACAGACAGTATAAATAGACAACAGAATCTCATAAGTTATGCACCTAAAACCTTAAGAGATTTTTGTTCTTTTAGGACTTCAATAAAATCTACTAAAGACCCTCTAAAAGTGCGTGCAATTCACAGCAGAATCAGTGTCACGCACTGCTCTTAAGTAGATGCGATAATTTAGAGCAGCTTGTCGAAATTCACGCGTTTTTGATTGCCGGAACACATGGCATAGGGTCGTTTCGCCGCGCCGTTTCTTGAGGGGAGTCGTCAGCAAGCTCGCATCGCGCAGTGCAGAGCAGAGAATCGTGTATTGTCGTGTGTTTATTACGATGCCAAGTGCAAAACTAAAATGTAAACCCGGCGGCAACATGATATCCATTATCTACCATGCCCGGGAGCAGGAGCTACTGCTGCTGCTGTGCAGCCCGGCACCCGGGACCCGGGACCCGGTCGACAATTTACACCCCGAGCAGGTCGTGGAAAAAAAAGGGCAAACAACAACGACGTGAAAAACAAATGAGAAACTTCTCGGTGTGAATTAAATTTTGTGGCTTAAAGTTTTCGCAAGAGGATTTTTTCTGGCTCCGAATTGCGCATATGTTTAATCAGCAGAGCCAGAGGGAGATAGAGACAGAGAGCTGACCAGAGGCAGAGCCAAAGCCAAAGCCAAAGCCACAGGCCGAGCAACAGTACCCGGGAATCCCGGTCCCCAATAAAAGTTGTGCTCCTCTTTTTTTTTATAGCCCAGGCACGAAGCACGATGTGCGATATGCGATGTACGATGTAGGATGTATTTATATGGCACGTTTGTATATTTAATTTTAGTGCCTCATAAAGTTGCTCCAAAGTCAATGACCAGTTAAGTCAACCTAGCTGAGGGGAGTGGGCGTGGCTGCTTCCGACTTTGTGGGTGGGTGTGTGTGTGTGTGTTTGTTCAGATCAGGAGGTATTTGCATTTGCACAACGCTTTACAATTTAATAAAACATTTTGAAAAGGACACAAAAAGCGAGCGACCTGACCGAAATATGGCACAAGCACCAAGCATGTCTAGCATATTATTGAAATGTTCCGCCTGACATTAAGCGTAGCCTGCGGATAGCCACAACGAGCGGGACGAAGAGAGAGAGAGAGAGAGAAAGAGAGAGTGACAGAGACAGAGACAGAGACTGAGCGCAGTTCACCGCAGTAAAGCAAGCCAAGCCGAAAGGCAGCAGCGTCTCGAGCTGTGTGAACAGTTTTACACTTGACTGGCAACACAAAAAACACACAGAAAACCGAAAAACCCAACAAAAAAAAAAAAAAGAAGAAGAAACCCAACAGAAAAAAAGAGAAAATAATGTGAACAACGGCAAAAATATTCGCAAAATATTTTTATAACCGTGCCATGGTGTGTACACCCATAAGACACCCGGCGGCCATTATGACATTTTCGAAGCTACTTTCTTTCTACGGGGGCTTTTGAGCTGAGCTACTTACGGCGCATTTTTTACTTAAAAATTTATATTATTAGTGTGCGTGCTCAGCGTGGGAAAATATGGTACTTGAAATCGACTGAAGGGCGTCGCCTTCATGCCACTTTATCTGCAATGGGTAATGGGTTGTGGCGTGTCACGCGTGCCTAAGTGGGGAACTCACTGAAAAGTATGCAATACTTTTATTTTGATAGATTTTTGAAAGCTGAGGATTTGAATTGAGACTCATGTATCGTAGGTCATAGCAGTAGGCTTTCAAGTTTTAAAATTCACTGTATTATGTTCTCAGTCATATAAGAATGTATGTTTTATGTATATTTTTAAGTCGTGTCACGGGTTTATTGTATATTGCAGTTTGTTTAAGTATTCAATAATATTGACCTTTAATTAGTCTAATACTTTCCTTGATTAATATATCATTTTACACTATTGATATATCATTTACATCAAGTTTTACAGAAAAGTTTTACACTATCGTGACTCACGAGCCTATCGCTGAGTATATTTCTACATTCTTATATTGTTTTAAAATGTGAATGTTATCCATAGACCTATAAAAACAGTTTTATATTTATGTTTTGAGAGCCTTTTGTTTCGCTTTATATGTATCTTCAGATTTGTAGTTGTTACACGCTAGCGTGACTCACGAGCATATCACAGAGTATATTTCTACATTCTTCCATTGGTTTAACCCGTGAATATTATCAATAGAGCTATAAAAGCTGTTTAATATTGTTGTTGAAAGAACCTTATGCTTCCAATTATCATATATACATCTTTAAATTTGTACAGAATTCTTTCACACGATCGTGACTCACGTGCTATTGCTATTTCTAAATCTTATACTCTACATATGTCAATTGTCCAATATATATCAATACTTAACGTATAATTTCCCTCTTACTGCAATACATTCGTTAACTTTGCTAAGAAATTTGTTTCTTCTCGTGACTCACGCACCCATCGCTAGTTAGCGTGTTTATGAAGCGAATGCAGGTATTTCATAGTCACACTGAACTGCTGCAGCGTGCTTATGTTTTCACACATTTCGCTGGAGAGGAAGTGTTTTGGGCTAGAAGAGGATGTAGAGGATGTCTTTATGTATTGGTTCTGTAGGTTGGATTCCTTCTCTTTGCACATTGTTCCTACTTCCAGCACCTTCCTGTGTTTTCTACCTGTACCTTCTGCTGGGCGTCTCTTGCCTTGTGCCTTCTTTCTCTTTGCTTTGGCTCGTCTTAAATTTTATGCTTCCACAGGTTGTGTGCGAATTGGGTTTGGTTCCATTTTAAGCTGCCTCTTTGTATGTGTGTGTGTGGCTGTGTGTGTGTGACTGTGTTTGTGTTGTACTACTACTCCCCGTTGGATGCTTACAATGCGTTTTGATTGATGTTGCCTGTTCCTTGGCTGCTTCCTGCCTGCTCCTGAAGCAGCAGCTTCTTGTACAGCTTTGCCACGCCCCTGCTCCTCCTCCACCGCTGCTTACAATCAATTTAAATGCGCCGCTGTGCATTGTAAAAAGTTCCTTTTGCTGTTGTCGGCTAAATCGCAATGTGAAGCCATAAAAAGTGGAATAGTGGGCCACAGGATGAGGCTATACTATGTATGGATGCTGATGCTTGTTTGTTATCGAGGTGTCAGGAGGATGGGTGGTAGAAGAAGGAGGCTCCTCTTGGGGTGTTGCACTTGCCCCACTCTTCTGCTGCAGTTGCAAGTTCCTGTTCCTGTTCCTGTTTCGGCTTCAGTTCGCCTTGCCACATTTTATGGCTCAAGCTAACCAAATCATTTATCATCTTTATAGCTGCTACCCAAGGACACTGAAGCTAATCGAAACGATAAAAATCGCCAGGACTCCCCTCCACCCCCACAAAAGTCGAGCCTGGGGAACATCCATAAATAACAAGTACAACAACAAATCAATCATGTGTAGGGAGACAAGTGTAGCAACCGAAAAAAAATATACAGATACATTTCAGAGTAGGAGGCGAATGATGTTGATGGTTGAGAGAGATGAAGAGAGAGAGAGAGGGAGGGAGGGAGGTAGGCTTGGGGTAGGCACTCTGAAAATCGTCATGACAAGCGATTTCAATTTTTATTTGAAAGGAAATTCTATTTGCTGTTGACAATGCGATTTTTGGCCTCAAAAAATCATTCAAAAAATTCAATTGAATTTTATTTTCTTAATTCATTTCTCTTTTGCTGAAAATTCATTTCTCTTTCCCCATTCAAATTTTGTGTCTAAAAGTTTGGCAACAAAAGTGCCAAACTGTCTGGAACAATCAGTTGGTCAATTTCTCAAAGTCTCCAAACTCACTTGTATAATGATTAAATCCCTCGCTTGCTCTAGAGTCCGTGTCCGACTTTCTGGCTCGTTTTGTGGCGCAGCTTAAACTTCGTTTGCAGTCTGCAAACATTCTAATTGAAGTCGATTTTACTTAATTTAATAAACTTATGAAATGGGATTAAGACAGGATTAGAAACGATTTGTGTGGGGGCATAAAGTGAGAGACAGAATAAAAGATAAGAGGAGTGAGTGAGAGAAAGCGAGAGATTGCAGTTCATTTTCTATTTGCCTGTCACAAGTTTTCTTTATCTCATGTTTTCACACTTTTGATGGAGTTAGCAAGCTTGAAAACAGCTAATTAGCATGAAAGGTTTAAACTTCAAATAAACTACATACCCTTTTATCTAGTTTTAGATATGGTATATCTTATACATACATATATCTATCGCTTAGCTGTTTATAGAATTATAATAAATAAGAGTTCATTAACATATATGAAGGTATTATAACTTTGTGCCAATCAAAAATGTATGTAACAGGCAGAAGGAGTAAGCATAAATTATATATATTCTTAAACAGCATCAACAGTCGAATCGATATAGCCATAGTCCGTCTCTCCGTCTGTCTGTCTGTCCATCTGTTCATCTGTCTGTGCCTTCGTATGATAACTTAGCGCTCAGAGACTCTAATAGGGCTAAGAGATTTGTGTCAATATGGGTTTTTATTGCACGCATATCAAGATAATTTTAAAATTTGATCGCGCCCCTTTCCGCCCTCGTAAAACTGAATTCCAAGTGTATTTATAATGTAGGACGGCTCATTTATGGAAAACACAATGACTATCCAAATGTTTTTAAGAAATTTGGTTGCAAACGCATAAATAACATAGAAGTTTTTTTTTTTTTTTTTTTTTTTTTGGACGTTATTTAATAAATATTTCAAAAAGGTATTGATTACCAAGCAGTTCCCCGCAAAGTATGCAACACAAAATGCGCTAAACATGGAAGTTAAATATTTAAGAAAACATATCTGTCTATTGGGAAAGGATTCTTTTCAATACAACATTGAATATGTCACTCTTTACACTATTCCCTAATTTCTATTATAAGCCAAAGTACAATCAAGAGTTACTCCACATAATACCCATCAACAGGGTATCTCTAAGCCTTACCCCTGCCTTAAAAAGGGCAATTACCATTTGTTTGCCCTTTGCACTTAATTCATCAATGACTCTTCGCTCTTCGCTTTGGCATGACGCGTCGTTGGCGTCGTTGGCAACCGCAGGCACTAATCAATTTTCCACTTGTAATTCCCAAGCGGTTATGGCGTAAATTGAATGATGTGGTTCACTTGACAGTTGTATTTTTAGCCCCATCGCGTGGTTTATGACGAACTTCAGCATTGCTCTCTTCCCCCCTCTTTCACCCTCTTTCTCCCCCTCTCTATCTGTCTCTGTCTCTGGTTTGCTTTTAGTGTGCGGCTCACTGATTACTGATAAGTGATGATTGATTTGTCGTTGGAGCCGAATGAATGAGTATGTGTATCGCATCTTCCAGGCCAGGTGACTGAACGACATATTATTTGCTTGACTTAACACACAAGCATTTAATTCACGGGAATAATCATTCTGAAATTAGGGGACATATTGTGCCATGGAGATTTTGGCTAACACAATTTATTAGCGGGAAATTGGGCAAGATTGTGTAACGAGCGTGATTTAGTTTGTGTGAGTGCGGGGGCTAATACGGTAAATTATGTTGCAGTAGTGGAACATTTTAGGGGGTTTTCCGGATGGAAAAGAAATGGAAGAGAGTTTTAAATTGACATAAATTCTATGTACATTAATATAATAATGTAATATAAATATTTGATAAGTATTGGAATATGAAGGAGGTTTTAGGGATGCGGGTGAAAGAGAGATTTAAATGGAAACTAATTTGATATTATTTAATATAAATATTTAAAGATCTTGCAAAAATGATTTCTGGAGTAATTAAATATTAAAAGGAAATTTCTAAAATGTCATTTTACCCTTGCAGAGGGTATATTAGTTCGCACCTTAGGAGAGATCTTAGATCCCATTAAGTACGAGGGTCGTTTGATAAGTGACTTTTTGTATTTGCCGCGCACCTGCTCTAAATACAACACTGCTCCTGTCAGCAGTTATCGATTAACAGCTGACTGTAAAATTTTGAGAAAGCTGCGTTTCTTAGTTTGCGTTTTATAGGCATTGAAAGCAGACGATCTCGTGAATTTTAACGAAAATGGAAAAAAGTGAATTTCGTGTGCTAATTAAGCATTATTTTTTGCGTAAAAAATCCATCACCGAAACCAAGGAAAGACTTGATAAATATTATGGGGACTCTGCACCATCAATTTCAATGGTTAAGAAATGGTTTACTGAGTTCCGTTGTGGTCGTACCAGTACAAGTGATGCCGAACGTTCAGGTCGCCCAAAAGAGGTCGTCATGCCAGAAATCGTCGACAAAATCCATGGAATGATATTGGATGATCGGAGAATGAAAGTGCGTGAGGTAGCTGAGGCTGTAGGCATCTCAACTGAACGGGTACATCACATTTTACATGAATATTTGGACATGAAAAAGCTTTCCGCGCGATGGGTGCCGCGATTGCTCACACACGACCATAAGCGCAACCGTGTGACCATTTCAAAGGAGTGTTTGGCGATGTTCAACCGCAATCCAAACGAATTTTTGCGCCGTTTCGTTACCGTAGACGAAACATGGATCCACCACACCACACCAGAGACCAAAGAACAATCAAGACAGTGGGTTTCTCCGGGTGAACGTGCACCAAAGAAGGCCAAGGTGGGTCTGTCGGCCAACAAGGTCATGGCCACAGTTTTTTGGGATGCACAAGGTATCATTCACATCGATTACCTTGAAAAGGGTAAAACGATCACCGGCGAATATTATTCAGAGCTTTTGGACAGATTCGATATTGATTTGAAGCAGAAACGACCGCATTTGGCGAAAAAAAGTGCTGTTCCATCAGGACAATGCACGGGTGCACACGTGTGTAGTCAGCATGGCAAAATTTCATAAATTGGGCTACGAACTGCTACCCCATCCAGCATATTCTCCAGATTTAGCCCCCTGTGACTATTTTTTGTTTCCAAACATGAAGAAATGGCTCGGCGGTAAGAGATTCGGGTCAAATGAAGAGGTCATCACAGAAACAAACGACTATTTTGAGGGCCTTGAGAAAACCTATTATTTGGAAGGAATAAAAAAATTGGAAAAACGCTGGACTAAATGTATAGAGCTAAAAGGAGATTATGTTGAGAAATAAAACGCTTCTTTGACGAAAAAAATATATTTTATTCAAAAAGTCACGGACTTATCAAACGACCCTCGTATATATAATCTGTATCAGCATGACCAGGGGAATCGATCTAGCCTAGTATGTCTGTCCGTCCGTCCGTATGTCTAGTCTCAAAGTTTTGAAGCTATCTTAACAAAACTTGGCACACATGCTTCTTATTGCTGCACGCTGTAAATAAGTCGGAACGAACTGGATCAGACTGATATATCGTAAAGCACCTATACAAACTATCGGCGGATTTTGGTTATTTGTCAAGATATTGTAACCAAACCTTCTACGTCAAAGTTTTTCTATATATATAATATGCATATAAAATTTCATCAAAATCGCACCACTATAACATATAGCTGCCATTGGAACAATCGCACGAAATGAGTGTTATGGTATGAAGAGCAGTTCCAATTATACAAATAACTTATCTTAAAGATATATTATTGAATATACACAATGCCTTTCAATTTTGCAGCTTTATATATAAATACCATTGGAACGACCAGGGGGATACACCAACCTTAAAGGGTATAATACGTTCGGTATGCCAAAAGTGTTCTTTCTTTTCGTTTTTTGTTTATTTTGGTTTGTTCCGGCATATGTCCGCTGTACCTTTTGCCATAATTAATAACAATAGTGTTAGATAGAGTGTAAAATTAATAAATCATTGAAATGTCTAAAGATAACATGCCAAATTGTATTGTACAATTCATAATTTGTTTTCCATGTTATAAAAGTTGTAATCTGCCAAAGTAAAGCATGAATCTATGAAATGTTTTCAATGTGCTTTCAATATATGTAAATATAATGTATGCACAGAGAGATATCTACAGTGCAATACTTATTTTTTATGAATGTGCATTCCAGAATCAAATGTAGACGCAGAGATATGAATCTGCCAATATATACTTGATACGCTCTGTTTTCCCTATTGTTTTCCTCTCTAAACTATCCCTCAACATAACCTGAGGCAGCTAAAACATATTTTACAAACAATTTCTCTACTCATATCCCTTGTATGATCATAAATATTCGATTTAGCCTAAAAAGTTTTCAACAAATTGTGTTTGCAGTATCTGGAATCTAATATTAGATTGTTTTTGCAAGAACTGCAATTGAATTGTAAACAATCGAATACAGTGCAGCTCAAACTGTGACCACAACTAAATTCCATTATTTGGCTGGCAATCTTTTTGCTCTTGCCGCATGCCTCACAGGCAAATTGGCAAAACACGCAATTGAACAGCAAATTAAATTATGCATTGCATATGCTACGTGTCAGTGGGGGGGAGAGATGGAAAGAGAGAGAGTGAGATAAAGGGAGATGGAGCATGTTGTGTGCGTTTAGCTGTGTCGCCTGCGTAAGGCAAACAAATTGATTTTGATTTATTTATTGACGGTTTCTCTCTGTGTGTGTGTGTATTGCATGTTCCCAATTTTTGCAGTGCCTGCCCCCAAGAGAGTGTGTGAAAGAGACAGAGAGAGAGAAAGAGAGCGCAACGCCTCGACATGGCCTCGATGATGGTCGCAACTGGATGCAGTGGCCTGCTGGCGTTGGCCTAGAAACCTTCTCCATCTCCATCATCCTCATCCTGTTGTGCTGCAAAAAGGAACATGCGCCGCTGGCATTGAGTGTGGCACACAGACAAAACGGGACACACAGCACGAGACCACAATACAGACACACTCTTACACACATTTACACACACTCATACACACACTCACACACTGTCACAGTGCTGTAGACAATGGTCATCCAGTGCACATGCGATTGCAACTGCAGTGATAGCTCGTGTCTGCCACGCCTTGCGCTAGGGCTGCGTCACGCCGCCACACCCCACGCCCACACAGATGACCATGATATGGTACAACAGCAAAAGAACAACAACTACTATCGCCGACTATCGAATACCTCATCATCGCAGCTCTACGGCAGCTGCCCCCAATTGCTGCACGTTGCCGCGCCGAGTTGCTGCCAGAAGAGTCAGCAAGGGCAGCAGCAACAGCAGGAGCAGCAGCAGCAGCAGCAGCAGCAACAACAAGAACTTGTGCCACGTCCCTACTCGAGTCTGCTGCGGCACAGCAATACTGCCACTGCCGCTGTGCTGTGCAACAAATGTGCGCTGTGACGAAGATACAATCTAAGCTGCGAGCATCCACAGGCGCATCCACATTCACATTCCCATACACAGCCAGCAAGTGAGCTGGAACCGCCGCAGCCGCAACAAGGCCGCAGCAAACCAGCAGCAGCAGCAGCAACAGCAGCAGCGGCAACAGTAGCTGCAACTGCAACGCCAGCAACAACAACAACAACCGCAGCAGCAGTAGCAGCAACAGGAACTGTTGCAACTGTCAGCCCTAGGACGAGGCAGCAACATCAACAACATCATTATCAACAAGCCGCGGAGGCAGCTGCCACACTCAGTACGCCGCGCTACTTGTGCCCCGACTGCCGCTTCAACAATCAACCCCTCGCCTGGTGGGTCTCCTGTCCGCGTCTCTCCAATCTGCCAGCAGCAGCCGCAGCAGCAGCTGAAGCAGCAGCAGAGCAGCCTCAGCCTCAGTCCGATATGCAGTCAACGATGCAAGCAACAACGCGTCATTGCCATGCAACAAATCCGGCTCGCTTTCCACTGCAGGCCAACAGGCGACATTGCGACACATTTGGCAGCTATGCCACGCTGCCACAACAGCAACAGCAGCAGCAGCAGCAGCTGCCACATCATGCTGCCAGCTGCAGTCGGCATTGTGGCACGCATCCGGAGCTGCTGCAGCCACCGGCGCCACCAGCCGCGGCACGTTGGTATGCAGCACCAGGCGGAGGCACTGCTGTTGCTGCTGCTGCTGCTGCTGCCGCCGCCAATCCCAGCTCCAATTCCAATTTGACTGCCTGTTGTTATCTCTACAATCCGATGCCGACACTGACGCCGCCACACTACGCGCCGCCGCAGCTCTGCCTCTGCGACAATTGGTACCAACAGCAGCAGCAACAGCAGCAGCACTTGCAACATGCCCCGCATTCGCATCATATGCCGCCGCCGCCGCCACCGAAACCGCTGCTGGCCAATGGCGGCTGCTATTTGGGTGAGTAATGATGCCGTAGCTCATACGCCCCGTCGGCTCTCCATTTAATCAACTCTGCAACTCTGCAATTGTTGTTCTTGTTGCAGGATTCGAGGCACCACCGCCGCCACATACTGGACATGCTGGACACATTGCCGAGGAGGAGGATTCTGCATTTCCGGCGCTGGCTGATCGTGAGTTTCATTTGCTGCATCGCAATATTCCTGCGCTGCGGCGTACGGGCGTGGACACGACACGTATACGACAGGTGAGACCAATGGTTGTCAAACTGTATGCAGGCAGTGCCTGTGCAACTGATCTTGAGGAGCAGGAAAGGTGGAATGATTGCAGTGCGTAATATATATAAGCAGCATAAGCAGTGCTGCTCAAACTGTACTCAGTGCTCGATAGCTGTATGCAGTGCTTGTCAAACTGGTAAATTACAGTCTGTCTGTCGGTCTGCCTCTCTGCTTGTCTACCTGCACTTGGCTTTCTAGCACATGCAGTGCATTTAAAACTGTACACAGTGCGTGTGCTTGTCAAACTGGTAGACAACAGTCTGCTTGTCTGTCTGCATGTAGTTTCTTGCACATACAGTGAATGTCAAAGTGTTTACAGTACTTGTAAAACTGCAAACGGAGGTATGTCTGTCTATCTGACTGTCTGTCTACTTGTCTGTCTGCTTGTCTGTCTGCACTTGTCTGTCTGCACTTGTCTTTTTTCTAGGACATACAGTGAATACCAAACTGTGTACAGCTGCTGTCAAATTGTATGCAGCGCATGTCAAACTGGCAAACAACAGTCTGTCTGTCTGCCTGTCTGCTTCTTTGTCTATCTGTCTGCTTGACAGCACTTTCTAGCATATGCAGTGCATTAAAAGTGTTTACAGTGCTTTTAAAACTGTAAACGGCAGACTGTCTGTCTATCTTTCTGTCAAACTTGAAAACAATTCTCTGTCTGTGTGTCTGCCGGCACTTTCTAGTACATACAGTACATATGTTTAAAAGTGTGTACAGTGACTATCAAACTACAGACGGCAATCTATCTGTCTGTTTGTCTGCCTGCCTGCTGCTCTGCCTGTACTTGGCTTTCTAGCACGCGCAGTGCATATCAAACTGTACATTGCTTACTTCTGCTTTGTTTGCGCTGTTTGTTTTTGTTTTCCTGTTGTTGTTCATGCTTCTACTCATCTCTTCTCTTCTTCTCCTTGTACCTGATGCTTGGCAGTACTTCTATCCCGACGGCGGCTGGGGCTGGATCATCTGTGGCGTCTCGTTTCTGGTCCACATCCTGACCACCGGGTTGCAGCTCAGCTACGGCCTGCTGTTGTTCTACGCCGTAGACCATTTGCATAAAACAAGCGGCATCGGTAAGTGCTTTCGTGTGTTCGTAACGCCGAGAGTCGACTCTGTCTCTGCACTCGACTCGACTCGACACGACTCGACTCGACTCGGCAGGGCTTGTCAGGACAGGATGTTGGCAGGATGTCGACCGGTTTGTCGGCAGGATGTGTGCGAGTGCGAAAAGACATTAGATTACAGTGCAAATTGCATGTGCAGCCAGAATGAAGAGTAGCCTGCCAGTCCAGGCCTGCCCCACGCAGATTTTGTTTATTAATTAAAATATTATATAGAGTAGATAGAGAGAAAGGGAGATAGGGAGGGACAGGGAGTGGGAGATAGAGAACTCTATGTAGAAGTAGAGTTTAGCAAGTAATTTACAGGCACAAAGGACTTGTGGCAACAAGCGGTTAATGGGTTTTCTTTTGTGGCATGATAGTGACAGCGTATTTCTAAATATTTTATAGGGTATTTACGAGTACAACGTTACTAGAATGGGCATAATTGAATAGACCACGCGCAGGTAGAATTTTATGATAATTTATTAACAATTTAATGAGTTGCAATTTGATATGAAGTAATGGACAGAACTCGTTACAGAATTTCAGTATATATGAGGATGGAAGATTCTTAAAGTATACAGTGTTTAATATATTATATACTTGTGTATAAATATTAGAAAGAAACTATAAAGATAAGAATACTAACTGATGCAACTATAGAGATAAAAATGTATTCTATTTCATGAAGTCTTCACTTTAGAAATGCATGAAATTCAATTTTGTAATTTAGAAACAATTTTTAAACATATTTAATTTATTATTTTGTTTGCCTGAGGCGGTGAGACGTATTAGACATGCACTACTAGTGCAAAACCTTTTCGAAAGTGAAGAGATCTGAACCGTTAATGTAGCTGTAAGCTCAGCAGAGATACAATAGGTCAAATAGGTCGCGGCAGAGATTCCCTTATTAAATAAGAAAAGGGCAAAATATTTTACATGAATATTTTATTTGAAAGTTAAGTTGAAGGCCGTTAATCTCTGTTCCTTTCCCGTTTAAATAACTCAAATATTCCGCCAAGATTTACGGTAAGGATAATTGAAATGAAATCCCATTTAAATACAGTCAAAAGTGCTTTCACTATATTAAAATTCAAAGAAAATCTCGGATAAAAAACAAGAGCTTAGCTTAGCTCCACACTTATTTTATTTCGACTTAGGGTGTTCGACTTGAACTAAGCCTGAATAAATATTTACGTCTTGCTCATTAATTTATGATATGCTCGCACTGTATATAAATCTTCTACTGCTTCCTCTGCTCCTCCTCCTCCTCTTCCTTCATTTGCAGAACTGCTCGGAGCACTGAGCTGGTCCATCTCGATGCTGGCAATACCGTTTGTGGTGTCGCTGTGTCGCAAACGCTCCATTCGCCTGCTCTCGATTGTGGGTGGGCTGGTGATGCCGCTGGGCATACTGTTCACATCATTTGCCACGGAATTCGGTCAGGTTGTTTTCAGTTATGGTGCGTATACGTGATATGAGAAACTTGCCGGAACTTGCTTACCATTAAATACTTCCACCTTCTCCCACTCTCCCACTCCTGCTCGTGCACTCCTTCCTCCTCCCATTTCCGCAGGCATCGTTTTCGGCATTGGCGTCTCCATGGTGCGTGAGGCATCCACCGTGATGCTGGGCAATTACTTTAAGCGGCGTCGTCAATTCGTCGAAATGGTCGCCATGTCCGGCGAGGGAGTGGGCATCGCCCTCTTCTCGGTGATACTCAAGGAGGGTGTGGGCAAAGCGGGTTGGCGCCTCGGTCTGCAGATTGTCGCTGCTCTTACCGCACTCAGTTTCTTTATGGGCCTCATGTATCGCCCCGCCTCGCTGTACCATCCGCAGCGTCGAGCCATACAGCATCTGAAGAATCAACGCAAGAAGGTAGCAATGAGAGAGAGGGAAGAGTTCTGCACATGATCTTAAGTATACAACACTCTTTCTTTCCTAGCTACGCGAAAAGAAGCCCAAGTTGACGCACGAAGTGGAATCACCCACTAGATATTTATTTCTGGACATATCATCCCTGAAATCCGTAACTGTTAAGATACTCCTAATGACCTCCAGCGTTGCGGCCTTTGGCATCTATACACCCATGTTTCTGATGGTAGGAGAGGAGGCTGTTGAACGAGTTCTTTATCATTTGGTAAACTGCTTTTCCCCTTTCTATCTTCCTTAGGCCCTCAATGCCGGCAAGGAGGGCTCCGATGTGCAGGAACTGGTGCTGCTACAAACCTTTCTAGGCATCTCCATGGCCCTGGGCGTCGTCTTAGCTGGTGCTCTACTCCGTCGCTGCTTTGTCATACGTCAATTTGTGATCAACACCAAAATTGTTACTCAGGTGAGTGGAGGGTTTCCTGCATTGCGCACTGAAATTGGCATATCTTCTTTAGACATCGCTATAAATTGTTTTCTAACTATTTCTTCTACCTATTCCTACACCTTTAGCTCTTTATCTCCATTGTTGCGCTGGCCATACTCTTTCTCTCCTTCGTCATGGGCTACAAGGGCCTGTGCATACTCAGCTGGCTCTACGGCATAGGTCTAGGGGGTTTTCAGTACTCACTGAAGATACTCGCGCTGGAGAGGATTAAGCTGAAGCATTTCTCCAAGGCTTGGGGTGAGTACAGTGAGAGGAGATGTACCTTAACCTTACTTATTTCTCCCTCTCCCTCTCTCTCTCTTTCTCTCTCTCCATCAGGCTTCATTCGCGGCGTGCAATCCGTTCCGGTGCTAATTAGCGTGCCCCTCACCTCGTTCCTCAACGATTACTCGCTGAAATATGGTCGCGCTGGTTACTATATCTGCTCCGCGGCTGCAGCCATTGCGAGCATCATCATCTTCTTCATCAATGAGCCGCCGGAGCAGCAGCAGCAACAGCAGCAACAACAACACGGCCATGGACATGCTGGACGTGGTCATCTCAATGGGCATTTGCCCACGCCTATTTTGATGCGTCACTCCTCAGCGCGACATCATCGACCTAATCTGCATTTGGACTATGGCTATGGAGAGTATCCTGCGCCGGATCTACTCAGTCGCAGCTGCATTAGTCTCAATCAGATGGAGCCCTACTTGCAGGCCAACACGAGTGCGCATTGCTGTCAACGTCATATGATGCATCATGCCACCGCTGCCTCACCTCATATGGGGCATCACCATCATCATCATCAGCAGCAGCAGTCGGGGCATCCACAACAGTTAGCTTGCCACAATTTGGAGCTGCAACAGGGACGCACTCCCTACCAGCTGGGCCAGGGCAGCATTGGAGCCAAGATGGGCAAGCGACTGCAGCGGAGTCTCTCCTTCATACAGCAGCACAACTGCTGCGACGGGCAGGTCTACTGCAACTGGCACAGCACCTACGAGCTGGGATGTCGCAAGTCACCCAAGTAAGTGCGAGGGAGATAAAGTAAAGAGGGAAATCGACAGGACAGACAGAACAGACAGGACAGACAGGACAGACAGGACAGACAGGACAGACAGGACAGACAGGACAGACAGGACAGACAGGACAGACAGGACAGACAGGACAGACAGGACAGACAGGACAGACAGGACAGACAGGACAGACAGGACAGACAGGACAGACAGGACAGACAGGACAGACAGGACAGACAGGACAGACAGGACAGACAGGACAGACAGGACAGACAGGACAGACAGGACAGACAGGACAGACAGGACAGACAGGACAGACAGGACAGACAGGACAGACAGGACAGACAGGACAGACAGGACAGACAGGACAGACAGGACAGACAGGACAGACAGGACAGACAGGACAGACAGGACAGACAGGACAGACAGGACAGACAGGACAGACAGGACAGACAGGACAGACAGGACAGACAGGACAGACAGGACAGACAGGACAGACAGGACAGACAGGACAGACAGGACAGACAGGACAGACAGGACAGACAGGACAGACAGGACAGACAGGACAGACAGGACAGACAGGACAGACAGGACAGACAGGACAGACAGGACAGACAGAACAGACAGGACAGACAGGACAGACAGGACAGACAGGACAGACAGGACAGACAGGACAGACAGGACAGACAGGACAGACAGGACAGACAGGACAGACAGGACAGACAGGACAGACAGGACAGACAGGACAGACAGGACAGACAGGACAGACAGGACAGACAGGACAGACAGGACAGACAGGACAGACAGGACAGACAGGACAGACAGGACAGACAGGACAGACAGGACAGACAGGACAGACAGGACAGACAGAACAGACAGGACAGACAGGACAGACAGGACAGACAGGACAGACAGGACAGACAGGACAGACAGGACAGACAGAACAGACAGAACAGACAGAACAGACAGAACAGACAGAACAGACAGAACAGACAGAACAGACAGAACAGACAGAACAGACAGAACAGACAGAACAGACAGAACGGACAGAACAGACAGAACAGACAGAACAGACAGAACAGACAGAACAGACAGAACAGACAGAACAGACAGAACAGACAGAACAGACAGAACAGACAGAACAGACAGGACAAACACACATGAATAGGAGTAGAGTGAGTAAGACAGACAGATAGGGAATGATAGGATGAATTATGAGTATCTACAGCAGACAGCTTAGGTATGCAAAGGGAGAAAGAGAGTGAGAACGAGAACGGTCAAAACAATATTCCCCTCTCCCCCCATCAAAGTGTATTCAAATTGTGCCGTGCTTCATTTGTATCACTCACCCCAAATTGACTTTGCAACTGCGGGCGTCGCCAATCTTCCAAATCTGAACGCTGCAAATTGCTAACAAATTAAATGAGAATCACAAAACTGAATCATAATTTACAAATAATTGTGCAGATTGCGCTGGAAAGCAGCCCTAAACAATGCACGAAACGAGCGCCTAATTGAGCAGCAGAAACAACAGCAACCTCTGAAATAACAATGCGAATAAATATGAAATATGATTCCGATTTGGAGAATTTGCCTCCTACCCACCTCATTAGGCAGCTGCACTTCAGTTAAAATGAAATCGAGCACGAGCTTATGCTATGCAGATAGGGAATATTGGTAAATATGTTGGTATATGCGCCGTCTATATTAGCATTTATGAATGTATTGTATATATGTCTGTTGTGCATATGACATGGTACACTTGACACTGATGAGTGACTCGAATTGACGTGCAATTATCGAGTGCGCAGTCAAGCCCCACAAAATCCAATTGCCAGCGGCTTGTGCGGCTTCCTGTGAATGTCTTGTTGTATGCAACTTGCGCTTACGATATTCAGAAGCTACAGGAGGCGCATTATTAGCTTCTTTTTCTACTCAGAATGAGATATTTAGATGCAGCAGGACTCTTTTGTTATACCTATACCTATAACCCTACTTAACTCATGTCTAATTCAACTTTCTTTATGGTATTCAGATGCAGCAGGACCTTCTTGTTTTATCTTAACCATAACCTTACCCAATTTGAACCTTTCCTTCTCTTTTGATGCAGCAGGACTCTCTTGTTATACCTTTACTCTTTACCATACCCTAATCCTTAACCTTACCCAACTGGAACTTCTGTACTACTACTCCACCCTCTACTTAATAGGAACTTTGGTATTCAGAAAGAGAAGGACCCTGTTGCTATACTTCTACCCCTACACCTTTCATTCCTTAATGACATGATTAACCCTTCCCTAACTTATGCCTGTAAACTCCATGGCTCCATCAACCCACAATCTACTTCCACTTCTCGTCGGTTACCCCATTTAATATTACTTAACTCATGTCTATCTGAACTTTCTTTACAGATCTCAGGACCGACAACCGCTCATCTGCACCTGCAGCCCCAACTCGAACAGCTACGGCGCCTATGGCAGCGGAGGAGGAGGCAGCTCAGCACGCAGTCGCAGCGTGCCGGAGGGTCTGTCGACCATGTCGCAGCAGTGCAACTGTTTGCGGCACGGTGGTACTCATTCTGGAGGTGGAGGAGGAGGAGGTATGGCAGCGCCCTCACGCGAATTTATCTACGTACCGCATGCTTATGCCTCGCTGCAGCGTACGCCGCATCGACAGGGAAGAGCCGGAGGAGGTGGAGCAGGAGCAGGAACAGCAGGAGGTGGAGGTGGAGTCGGAGCTGGTGCTGGGGGCAGCTGTCACACGCCACGTGGCACGCCGCAGTGCCGCCTCAAGCGCTCTCAGTCACTCTGCCGCCCCGTACATTTTGTGGAGCAAATCACCACCTCTGTCTAGGCCCTGGTAATATATCGTATAATATACGTGATTCGAATTCGATGTTGAATCGTGTGTCAGATTGTCTTTCTAGTCTTTTTTTGTCGTAGTTATGTAGCACGTAAAGTTAAGGCGAGAAAAACCATAAACTAATTAACGATTCTAACACACACACACACCCTCACACACACACATACGCACACACACACATTCAGTCTGATACTGATACACTCCCTGGTAGCGCTTTATCTGGATGTATATTGAAATTGAAGAGAACAAAAGAAAAACGCCACAATAAAACACATACAAAAATATTTTGCGATTGAATAAACAATGCGAAACAAAGAGAAAACAGCAGAGACAAGCAGATAGAGAGAGAGAGAGAGAGAGAGAGAGAGAGAGTGAGAGAAAGGAGGAGAAGCCTAGAGGGGCAGACAGCAGACAGAAATGAAAAAACATATTAAATGGTCCATTTTAAGAACGAACGAACATACAATTTATCCACCGATACGATACTGAATATGAATACGATATACGGCGAGCCAATTTTATACTACATTGCCCCCATGGCTGGATGCATGGCACACTTTCTTGTGCCGTGTATTATTTTTAAATTATAAATACGTATTCGATACACATACACACTCACACACACACATACATATACAGATAGACAGAAACAGGTTGAGGGAGAAGTAGGAGGGAAGGGGAACTCAAGATGAATCGAATTGAAACACTTTCACGTTGTGCGATTGAGCCTTTTTTTATCGTTCTTATAAGGATAATACGATATGCGATACAATGCTGTGTACTTATATGGCATGATATCGTATGACATAATGGCATTTTAACTGCGCATGTTGCGGGCATTAATGAACCGCAATTAAACAATGCACATAAATAAATGAATCGAAATCGAGTGAGGATAGCCAACAACAAATTGAAAAACCTCCCACTATAATTACACCATATAATCACACACTCACACACACACACTCACACACACACACACTCACACTCACACACGAATGAACTGCAACTGGTAGAGAGTTGTACGAAAATGGTCGAAAATTCAATTAAATTTACATAAACTATTAAGTATGCGCGATTCATTAAATTAATGAATAACTAAATAAGATTTTTAAACATTTAATGTGAAGAAATTTCGAAGATGAGAACAACTAGGGTACAGTTCGGCTAAGCCGAATACCGGATACACTTGCAGTGATTTCATGAGGGGAATGGAAAGAGTTATTGCTGACATCATATTGAAATTACCAGGATGGTGATTATGGCAGTCGTATTTAATTAACTAACCAAAGTCACTTTAGATTCAAGACTCTAAGCTAAGTCGTTACTCGAAAGTTTCTGCGGCAGTTGAGCTTAAATATGCCTGTATACTGCAAAGAATTTTACTGCTACTTTAATTCCTCAGAATTTACTGGATATTTGCTGCAAAATATTTACAATCTGATACTCTAAATCTGCCATCACAATTCCTCGGAATGTATACAATATGTAGACCATTGAGCTCATCTCAATTATTCCAACAAAGTCCTAATTATCTTTCTATGCCGACCATTTATAACTATATTGAGTACATTCACATTCAAATGACTCTTAAGACTCTAAGTAGTTTGCCAATTAATACTCTAAATCTTTTACGATATTCAAACAAGTCCTTTCAGTTCTCCAAGTTTATTAGCCTGTCGACAAACTAAGCTAGCCCGGCAGGTGATTAATACTTTATAAGCCAGTAGTAATTTCAGTTATCCTTTTATGTTATTATGCCTGCAGGTATAACCAAAGTAATTTGAGGTATCTTTTCAAAGTATCCACTAAGGTATTCTCGAGTAATTTGCGGTTTGCTTTCAACAAGTTCGTGCCAAAATATTTGCCACACCTTTAAACGTTTTACGACCCAAAAAAGGTGAAAAACAATTTTCCCATTCAATCACCTCCTGCTCCTCCTTCCTCCCCATGCCCCATTCACACTGCAAGTTTATCCATCGCAAACGAAGTCTTACAAATGATGCGATTGCCTTGTTAAGCATCTACTACAACTAACTGCCATAATATGCAATAAAAATATATATGAATTAACTATGGGAAGCCCATAAACGATAAGCACATAAAAGATGATGAGACGAGAAACAAGTGGAAAACTAAACTAAAACTTGGCGAGCAGCTCATAAAACCTAATTACCCATAAATTCCTCACTCAAGAAAACTGAAAACATTTTCAATATATCTGCACCTACTACATTCTCCTTCCACCTCCTTCTCTCCACCTCCTTCTACTTTATATCTCTCTTCAATCTTTATTTCTTTCTCTCTCCCACGCCCTTTGTTTTCGTTTTCTTTTGCCTGTTTTATGTTTTCGCCACACAATATTCGCCACGTTTTATATTCGTATGAAAAGTTTGCATAAATTATTCATAAATTTACATACACACTCGCACACACACATACAATTCATGCATATCTAAATGCCCAATCTAAACTCTAAAAGAAAAACAAAAAATGAAATCTTTAAATAAAATACTAACTCAATTTGTCAAACTATTTATTTAAGATCTGAAATCGTAGCTAAATAAATTTCCAAACATAAATTAGATATGCGAATTTTGCGACAAGAACTTTATTATATATATATATATATATATGAAATTTGTAACTTAACCTTATCATTAGTAGTTGATAGTGATAAATGTTGATAATAAAACCAAAAGAAAATGTTGCAGCATGCAAACCAAATGCCAAAAATATCATTTCATCTAGGGAGGTATAGGGTAGGGGATTATGTCTCCAATGGACCGCAATAAACTTTCATTTATTACGTGCTAAAAATTAATAAACTCGCTAAAAGGGGAAAAGTTCAACATTGAGTGAGAGAGGAGAGAAATGTCATATTTCATTTATTAATTAATGGCATTAACATAAAGCGTCAATTTGTGGCACATTCCCTCTGTCTCCCTCTCTAATGCTGGGCGGGGCTGGCGATTAAAAACTTTGGCGTCGAAGTCTAGCTACGTTTTATAATATGTGCGTCGACCCCAGACGAGCCCCGTGTGACCCCCACGCCCACGCCCACGTTCACGCCCACGCCCTCAACACCCCGAGGCGTCATTGTGCTACGTGCCTAGACTAGGCAAACAGTCTGGCAACAATAACAGCAACAACAGCGATGGGAACTGGAGCGACTTGACTCGTCGGCTGCGTCTGTTGGCGTCAATGACATGCTCAATTTTTCATGCATTATGCTGAGGCGCACTGTGCGTATGCTTAATATTTGCCCGATATTGACTCGAGCACAAAGCACAGTTAAGCTTCGAATATTTGCCCTGTAAGCAGCAGGAGCAACAGCAACACAAGATAAACACACACACTCTCGCACACACACACACACACACTTGCCCCGGGAAGTCGTAAAGTCAGCCTGAAATGCATAAGACAATTTTGTGCCTTACTCTGTCTATATAAATGCCTTACGACTCCTGACTATTTATATACCCAATTTACAGAGTGTGTGTGTGTGCATGTGAGTGTGTGTATATGCAAACAGAATCAACAGTAACTACTACTGTTGTGTGTGTGTGTAAGTGTGTGTGTGTTCGCAGCTTCTAATTGCGGGTATGCGGCTTAATTTATTCGTCTTGAGATTGCTCTTCTCGCTCTATAAGTATTCTCTTAATAGGGAAAACAAATTTCGACTTTTATTAAATTTTATGTTTGAATTTTGTTAAACTTTTTCACAAATTTACCCCCTAAAGTTACAGCTGACTGAGCACAACATTATGATCTATGAGTTTACTTATATTTTCCAAAATTCGCATTCATATCAATTTCATAGAAAGGGCGTTACTTTTACGATGAACGATAGTCAGCCAAGTAAGGAGAACTTTTACAGTGTGTCTTAAGAAGTTTCTCAAATATTGAAACTAATGTATAAAATTTGAGAAATTCGCAAAAAAAAAAAAAAACCGAAAATAAATGCAAAAATATACGAATTTATTAAAGAAAGCACTTAGTTTTATTTTTTGTTATGAAACTCTTTTTTTTTTTGTGCTATTATTATTATAAAGTGAAATGAAACTCATTGAAAAGAATTAAATTATAAAATGTAATTGCAATAACTAAAAAAATTTTAAATAAATTGTAAATTAAAATTTATTTTAATTTATTAATCATATATGAATTTATATATCTGAGTTAATATGCATTATAATAATTAATTTTTCTTCTTTTATTCTTTTTTCATGTATGCACCTTCAATTTAGTCAGCACCGCACAAAAGTATGCAGCAAAATTACAAAAAATCTTGACTTAACGAAGCGTTTAAAAAAGGCTTTTTAATATTTTCAATATAAGACATTGCATTAAAATCAATAAATTAATTAATTCGCGTAATAGTTCATTACATTAGTTTTTTCAAATAAATAAGCTTTTAAAAAAGATTTGCTTTTATTAACGTTATGTATAAATTTCCTCATTCAGAAATAAAATTGCGCGCACAAAAGCATGCAACAGATATTGAATACAAATTTCCTTTGACTAAAGCAAGTACACATTATATATACAGTCATTAATTTATAATAATATTGATAACTAAGAAATATTAAAATACATTTTTTAATTCGTAGAATTTATTTTTATACTAATTATTTGTTTTTTGCATTTCGTAAAGCGTTTTGTAATTGATTTTCTTTTATTTTCATCTTAATTTCTTTCAAGCTGCCATTTAATCACACGCACAAAAGTATGCAACAAAAACTGTACACAAATTTCCCATGATTATTTGATAATTGAGTTAAACTAAACTACAAAAATCTCAGCGAAAGAGCATTAACAACTCGTCGCTTGATTAAAACAAACGTGCACCCTTCCCCTCCCCACCCTGACACAGCTACCGTTAACTGTTAGGCGGGGGTGGGTTGGCGTGGCGCGTGAAAACAGCCGCATGGCAAAGTCAACTTCGCGCCGCATTGTCGTAAATTTTCGGGCTGCTGCTGCTACTACGGGGAGTGCAAAGTAAATATAAGCTAAACGAGCGGGGGAGAGAGAGTGAAAGAGAGGGCGTAGAGAACGAGAGCGTGGAGGTTGTAGGTGCCACACAAAGCTCGCGCAACGCTTACGGGCTGCTGCCTGCTGGCCAACTGTCTGCTCATCGTTTGCTTTGTTGACACAGCGACGGCGATGCTGACGCAGATGCTGACTGTGACGTCGACTGCGACTGTGATGCTATGATGCTGACTGCGACCGGCAGCTGCCGCTGCGTTGGCATGCGCAGCACGCACGCTCTGTTGCCTACTTCCAGGCGTCCTAAGAGTTCATTGTTGCGCTTTTGCCTGCCACAATCCGTTGTGCCTGCGCCCTTTCTCCCCCCTTTGGCCTTAGCTTGAAAAACATCTGTTTTATGTTTGCCTTTTGCTTCCAGGCGCGTTGCGCACTCGCCTCGCTCGCTCTCGCACTCGCTCTCTCTCCCGCTCTTTCTCTCTCTCTGTGGCAGCTTCCTGGAAACGCGTCTCCATCTGAAAGGATGCGTCTTGCGTGCGTGCCACAAGCAGCAGCAGCTTTCAGTTCCAGCATCAACGCCAACGCGCACGGAGCGTGCTCGACTTGCCACTTGCCACGAGAAACGCAGCAGTAGCAGCAGCATCAGCAGGAGGAACGCACACACACACACGCAGTGAGAGAGAGAAAATATAAGTAAAGTAATTTTCACTCGAGAAATTTGTCGAAATTCAATTAAAAACGCATTAGGCACAAAGGGAAATTGTAAAAGAAAAGCCAACGCAGCAGCTTTTCTTTCTTTAGCCCACGCACAGTGCGTTTAACCTACGCGTTTTGCCCCCTTCACACTCTCTCCCTCTCTCTCTCTCTCACACACACACTTTTCTTTTCTTTCGTTTTTGGGCAGTGCGAATATCGATTGCTCTGCTGCCTTGCATAAGTCCAGAGATTGGTATACGCAGTGGAAGAAAGCTGAAGAAGCAGGAGGAGGCATCAAAGGAGCTGCAGCAAGAGAAGAAGAAGGAGGAGCAGGAGGAGCGGGAGACAAATGCACAGCGAATGCACAAAAACAACGATTAAATTTTAATTATACAAATTGAAGCAGCACAAGCAGTCAGTGCAGCATGCAACGCGCTGATGCTGCGCCAAACAAATGCAAAGTGAATCTCAAACAATCGACTCAGAGAACAACAGCAACAACAAACTGTACAACAACAGCTACAACAACTGCAACAACAACGAAGTTTATATTTAGCCTGAGCAAAGGTAGCACTTCGTCCGTGTGTGTGTGCGTGTGTGTGTGCGTGTGTGTGAGTGTGTTTGCTTGTCGTTATTTTTGGGGCCAAAATGGATATCGCCTCGCGCGGAACAACTCGAACTGGCACTGGCGCGGTCTCCGGCACGGGTAAGTCCTTGAGAGAAGACGCTGAACTATATATATTGTATATATGTGTTTGTGTGTGTGTGTGAACTGTGTGTGAACTGTATGTGAACTGTGTGTGAACTGTGTGTGCCCTGTCACAAACATGACAGCGCAAACAGACAGCACACACAGGCACAGGCAGGCACACACCAGCAGAGTGTGTGTGTGTGTTCTGAGTCATTTGTCTATTTGGCGAGGCTTGTGCTAACAACGTGCTTCATTCGCAGGTTTACATCATGCCGTCTCATTGGGCAACATTGGCGTATCCGCGAAGGTGAGTACAACCAGCAGCAGCAACAGCAGCCCTGGAGGGTTTCCAAGGGTGAACAATGATTATGACATGCAGATTTACTTGGGGATTAGGCTATATTAATGTGCCTGACTAGCTCAAAGGGGGCGAAGGAAAGGGGAATAAGTTGCTGGAAGTTTGCTCGTTTATGCTCGACAATATTGTACAAAATTTTCACTACTTTTTCTTTATTGTCTTGTATTTATAATGTTTATTTTCTTTTGTTCTTAATCTCTTTTATTTACAATACTTATTTCCTTCTTTCCTTTATTTCTATTATTATTATTATTATTATTTTTTATGAGGGAGAAATGTAATGCGAGCTTGTGCATCTAATGTGCCCCTTTTGAACTCTGGGCTTCCTATTTAGTTCAGTTATTTTAATCATCTATAATATGTCTCCTTAACCCTTAGAGGGTGCTTGCTGAGCGACTCATTTCTTTGAGGAGCTAGTACTATAAATACACTCCAGTTCCTTAGACTCCAATTCGTAGAATCTTCAGAGAGCATTACTCCTTATTCGTAGTCCTCTTAGCCCTCTAAGGAATCTAACTGGCTTCTAACTCCGTCTTATTATTTGCTAGAATCTCTTGGAGTTGAAGCAGTCTTAAAGAGGTTTCGATTGCCGCAAGCCTGGTATTCGTTCACAGTCTAATATAATCTTCGTCTCTTCTGATCTCAGGTACTACCTGATGGTCTTTCTGCCTATGCCTCAAGACGTCTCTGGCACTATCAAATTATACGCTACTTTTATATTATTGTATTATAATTAATTTGTATACATATCTATTGTATTATGGAAATGTATATTTCTTTTATTTTCTTTAATTTTTCTGATATTTTAATTCCAGTTTTAAAGTTAATACTTTTAAATGAAATGAACTTCCATGTATTTACCACGAGTTTCCTATAAAATATGACACATACGCACTGTTGATCTCTTATAATATATATTTTTTTTGCATACTTATAATGCATAAAGCGCTGCACTCACTCTATAATTCTATAACTCCGCCAACCAACCTGACGTATACGTAATGCCAGCTATAGTCAAACGTATTGTCAGTTAGTCAAGTTTTTTTTTTTCCAATTTTCGACACACTCAAGCTGAACTTACTTGTCTAATCCTCATCAGGCCACCCATTCCAGCCACATGGATCGCAGCTACGACTCTGAAGACGAGCACACCCACGGTCGTCGCCGCCTAAGGCATACGCTCTCCACCGAATTGCAGCCTCGCACCTCAGTCTACTCGCGCGGTGACATAAGGGAACAGGTGAGAGGAGAGGCACTCCATATTGAATGCATTAACTCCCCCTTCTCTCTCTCTCTCGTTCTATGCTTGTAGTACTGCCTTACTGATCGTCAGCTACACAGCATCGAGCAACGTCCACGTCGCGAACGCTTCTTTGGTTGTCTGTCTCGTCGCGGCCAATCATCGCAGACGGGCAGCTTTCTTGGCGGTTGTGTGGGTCGTCGTGTGCCCTCCGATGAGAATCTGGCAGCCTATGCGCCCTTCGAGAAGTATCCACGGTATGAATCGCGAGGGAATCTAACTGAATCTATAATCTAAAATTGTTCTCTCCCTTCTTCGCTCAGCTATCAAAACAACTACACGGACACAAACGAATTGGATAGTTCCTATTTTCGCCGTCAACCGGCCTCGATCCTAAGCACGGGCAGCAGCAAATCAACGGAGATAGATCCAAGTCGCTACAATTGGATAGCACAGCAGGGGCAAGCGCAGACGCAGGCGAATAACAACAGCAACGACTACGCCACGGACACGAGGTACGAGTCTGTCTTGAGCCCAATCCCCCCCACTCAGTATAACACCCTCTGCAAATTGCACCCTGTAAACTGAATCCCTGCAAAATTTGTACAAAGAATGCTATGCCAACTGTCGCTTGAGATCATGCTTAACTTAACTGTCGCACTATCTGTAGTCTGTCAATCTCAATCTATCGCTCGCAATATCGCTCTATATGCCACACACAAAACCAAAGCAAGGTAAACGCTTGCCACTTTGCTTGCCTCTTGACTAATTCATGCAACAACAACAACAACAACAGCAACAACACGAACAACAATACCAACAACAACTATCTATGCATCTGTCATCTGTTTCTCTCTCTCTGCATTATGACGAAACTGCTTTCCGCTTTCTGAACAAAACTGAATCTGAAAATTTGAACTTGCCTAACCCTACTGCAAAAACTGAACTCCAAAAAGAATGCTGTAAAAATATTTTCCTATACTTTTCGTTATTCATTCCACCTTCCCCTTTCTCTCTGAAAAATATATACCAAAAAAACCGCCTCTCAATTACCGATTTAAAAACAAAACAATTGAAAAAACCACCAACAAAAAAAAAAAAAAACCAAATCAATTAACCATGAAATGAATATCAAAAACAAAATACCAACAAAATATGTGTAAAAAGGGCAACTTGTTGTACAGCACCACTTGAATCCTTTTACCAGGATATATTGCTACGGAATTATTATGTCGAGCTTTGCGCTCCACCACATCCTACACCACCAACAACATCACACACCAATCAAATCGCTAATGTAAATGTTTGGTATGTAAAGTGATTAAACAATCAAACCTTAAACTAAACTAAACTAAACTTAAAATTAAAATATGCCTAATTAATCAATGAACTTAAATTAAATCTAAGCGAGTTGTTGAGAATATCAATATCTAATATATATATATAATATATTTTTTATGCTATGTGTCTGCACGTGATCAATGACGAGAGCAATGTTAGCTATAGTATAGTGTATATGTGTCCCTCATCGTAATTGCGATAGCTCCTAACAGTTTCCTCTTCTGTGCTCTGCTCCACAGCTCGTACCACTGCCCCACTTACGCCACGATGCCGATGCCACAGCAGCAACAGCAACAGGCTGGCAATCCCAGGTGAGTTTTGGATCTAAGGATCTACGGGCCTAAGGACCTAGGGGACTAAGGCTCTAGTGGTCTAGGGATCTAGGATCCGAGGGATCTAGGTCTCTTGAGGTCAAATGGTCTATGAATCCATCCTAAATTGAGTTTAGAGATCTTGTCACGGAGCTAGAGGTATTGAGTTTAAGAGGCTTGGTATCTCGGGTGTAAGTCTCATTAGTTCTTATGGTCTGAAGGTCGCTGCCAACCAAGGATCATAGAGTCTAAGGGTCTAGGAGTGTATAAGACAAAGGGCTGACTTTGATTAATTGCAACTCAGCTTTCTCTCTCTCTCTCTTCTCCCAGAACCAAGCATGTAAGCTTTGCCAGATCGCATACTTTGACCAGTTTCGATACGGTCAACGCTGGTTTTCGATCCTCGGGCCGCTTAAAGGGCGCACGCAGTCAGGAACGTTTGATTGGTGGCAAGAAACCCATCATTGCTACCGGCTCCATGTATGAAACACTGCAGCCCATGTTGCCACCTCAACAACTACAACTACAACAGCAACAACAAATTCAGCAGCAACAACTGCAGCAGCAGCATCAACAGCTGCCACAACAACAACTGCCACAGCAGAGCGCAACACTTCCCAAGGCATGGATACCAGCTCCGGTGCAGATACAGAGATGCCAGCACCATCATGCGCCCATACATCTGCATCAGCCTCTGCCAGGTGAGGTTCTAATTACTCCAGCTTAATATTCCCTCTCTTAGACTAACCCAACTCTCTTCCACAGATAACATGGTTGGTTTAATTATACCACAAGCAATTCCTGTGGCACTACCACCACCCAGTCCGGAGGTGCTCATTGTGGAGAAGAAGTTCCGCAATGCCATGAAGACACAGGCCACACAAACAGATGTGGCGGCACGCCGTGAAGGTCTATCCAACTCGCAGATACTCGCACTAAGTCCCAGGACTCCACACCGCATTAAGGTTATGTCGCAAGGTGCTCAGACTAACGGTTTGCAGAATGGCAAAAAACTAACGAAGAGTCTATCGGAAATACCCAATGGAAAGGACCTAATGCATCAGCCCTACCAACAGGGGTAAGTCAAGTACCTACTGCAGGTCCTAGTTACTTTGGCAGTGCAGAGAGATTTGTTTTCGATTTTTTTCCCTGTGAATTACTGGCTCTAATGGTATCTCCTTTTTCCCTTTTAGTCCCGCCTACCCGCACGAACTGATCTATCGCACTCAGTCGCAGGATGTGACACCGTTGCAGACACTCTCGGATGCGCAGAACAACATCATGTACTACAAGCCACCGCCGCCGTTGCTGGACGCACACAGCTATGGCCTGGGCATGGAGCATCTGAGCCGCGGACGTGGCGAGCAGAATGTGGAGTACGTGAATGTGAATGCCGCTGCGGTAGCGCTAAACGAGAGTTTCGACTACGAGAGCAACAGTTTGCCACGACGCTCGTGTACCTCACACGCTCGCACCGAAACGGATTACTACTCGAACAGTTTGCCTCGTCGTCCTGAGGCACTGCAGACGCACGATGTCTGCAAACACATCACAGAATGCGCTGAGCTAATGACAGACAGTGTCCCACTTGACTTCACCAGGCCACATCTATTACCGCCACCTAGTGAGTACTGCAAGAACGATGAGGATGTTGTGCAGGAGTATTACGATGACGACGAGGAGGACGAGGAAGATGGACGAGGTGCAGCCCATGAAACGGAAAGCTTTAGCTCGGAGGTTTGCGATGCACAGCATCGTCGCATGTCCATGTTGCCCATGGATGATTCTCCCTTCCGGCGAGATGATCTAAGGCGACAGTCCATGCCAGTCTATGGGCAGACAGAGAAGCTCATCGACGGTTTCGGACCACGCACCTCGTTTCGTCGTCGCGACAAGGTCAGTTGTTTTGCCGATGAACCTCGTTCGCCACGCAACGATGAGAAGGAGATCTTCATTGACTTCAAGCCACACGTATCGCCCAAGCCGAGTCCCAAGCAACAGCTGAAGCATCGCAAGCAGCATAAGGCGGAAATTGCCATGAGAAAAATGCAACAACAGCGGTTGGCACAGGCGGCTGCCTTGACGCTGCCCAAACTGAAGCAGCCAGTCGAGATTGAGGCTAGAAAAGTTGAGCTTGTGCCCAGCGATGATGATGAAGAGGACGAGGAGGAGGACGAAGAAGAAGAGGAAGATGAGGAGGATGAGGAACATCCACAGCAGTCGGCAGAGCATGAACCAGACTCGGAGCAGCTGCACCCGGACGATGAGGAACCACTGTACGAGAATATTACACCCTGCAGCTGCAAGGTGGAACCACTGCCCGATCAAGTTCTAGATAAACGTGCTCAGTTCCGGAAGCGTTCGGTTAGCCTGGACGATGACTATGCCGCCATGACGGCTACCACAACTGCAGCTCCAGGTCTGCGGCTACCCTCCACCCCAGCCAGTCCCTGTCGTGACGAACTGCTTCTGGCCAATGTCTCAACTTATCCCTCCTCAGACTCGCTGGCCAATGACAACACACGTGATCATTCAGACGGCATCTGGAACGAGTCACAAGTGACGGTCCTAACTGCAGAGCATCGTGATATCTCCGACGGCTCCTACAGTTCCAACCTGTTGCTGACACCCTCCTCGAAGCGCAAGAACCTGCTGTTGCAGCATCAGCAACGCAGCTCAGTGGACACGGATGCACTGGACTTCGAAGAGCAGGTAGGGAAGAAAGTAGTAGCCCAGTAGGAGAAGTAAAAGAGGAACTAGTTAAATTTTTTTGGGATAGTCTAGGATAATCAGCGGTACCAATCTTTACAAGCTATTCTTTTATGGCAATTATATTATATCACTAATAAGTCTACCCTCTACCGGTTTTAGCTCTTTAACCTTACCAATTTGCTCTACATTCATGCACAGAGTCCCACCTATGGCCTCCAAACACTGCCCAAGATTATCAGGACGCCCACGCCCACCACCACTAGTACCGCTGTCAAAGCAGTGCCTGCACCCACGCCCTCGATCGCTTCACTACCCGCAAGTGTGCCCACCCTATCAGTCACTCCCTCTAGTAATCAGCTGTCGGAATTGATATGCTCGCCGCTTCCCAAGCGTAGTCTGGTCTCCAGGGGCAGCGTGCCGGATGCACGGCAATTGATGTACATCGCCGGAGCACCCAAACAACGGTAGGTTCACTTCACTTCATTCCTCTCTCTCTGTTGCGAGCTAGTAAGAACCATTGTCTCTTCCAATTTTTGCTTAGCCACTCGGACGCTTCGTTCCTGCCCACTTGTGTCATGGATTATGCACGCAGTGCCGACATCTCGGAGTGTAGCACGAACACAGATGAGTATGCCACCTGTACGGACACCTCGAAACGCACACCAGGTATTAAGACACCGCCGACCACGACAAGCTCATCGTCGACCACGCAAGTGCCAGGTTTGGGGCTCTCTCTAGTAATGTGTATAGTGTATGTTGTGCGTGTCCCGTTAACCACCGTCACCACACACAGTGGTCAATCAAACTAACAGTCGATCAAACAACCAGTCAATCCAATTATCAATCCAACAATCAATCTTACAGTCAGTCAATCAGTCAGTTAACAAGGCGGATCACCTCACACGCATCCAGCTTGTATACTCAACTCTCTCATCTATCTCTCTATGCCTCTCTCTTAATCTTTTCTTTCGCCCTCTGTACTGCCCATGCCTCTAGCTCATCCACCACACCCACTTCTAGTGTTTGTTGTTGTTGCCTTGCCCGCTCTGCTTTAGCTGTCTAGTCTGCAACCTGTTCAGAAATTTGCACACTAATAAAACGTCTCTCTTTGTTCCTTCCCCACTTAGTTTCCACACAGAGTTCGCAGTTAGAGAAGACGCATGCGGGCAGCTCTTTCGAGAGTGCCAGCTCACTGTACTCCATGCGAGAGGATCTGCTGCAGCATGACGAAAAGGAGAAACAGGATAAATCGGACAGACAGGAGAAGCCTCCACTGAGCCAACTCAAGTCGCCAATAGGTTCACTGGTCGAGCTAACTCGCAAGTCTCCCTCGCATTCCATAAGCAGCACTACATCCTCAGGGAGTTGCCAAGTCTCAGGGCAGGCCATCAAGTCACCAGCCCGCGAGAGTCAACCGCAGACAGTAAGTAGCGCCGGCCCTGGCTCCCTGATGAAGGTTAGTGCAGCAGAGACGGTCCCTGCCTCGACAGCGAAACCCAAACCCGAATCCATATCGGAAGATGAACGCAGCGAAGTGCGTTACTCCTCTTCGGGTTACTACGAGAGTCCGCACGAAGAAGACGATGACGACCAGGTGCAACCCAGCTGCAAGGCACGTCGTCAGCGACAGGAGGACGAGCGTAAGCGTCGCAAGACCAGCATGAAACTGGACATTGAGAAGGAGAACATGCGAGCACTGACTAGTCCCATCAAGAAACCACTGCCAGCAGGTACAGGTGCCGGCTCCAAGCTAACCTCACCGGAACAGCAGCAGGTGCATCCTGAGGGTGGTAGTCCTAGCAAGATGAAACGCTTCCGTCCTAAGATCAGGCGACAGTTGCGCAAGAGTTCACGCGAGGATGTCTTGGCAGCGGCAGCAGTTCGTCGGGCACGTGCCACGCCCACAATGTACGGCCTGAGCAGTGTTAGTGGCGATACAGAGTTGCTGTTGGATGGCAGCATGACGACCACAGTGGGACCGAGGCTGCCGTCAGCGACTGCAATTGCCACAGCAGCTGCACTGGCCAGTGGCACTACAACCACCTCGGCCTCATCCACTGGAACTGCCACACTGCAGCAGGAGCAGCAAATACAGGCTCCTCTGCAGTTGCGCAAGCCACACAGTTGTGCCACGCCCACAGCGCTGTTATCGCCCAAAACGCCTGTGGCTCAAGGTGCTGTAAAATCTGCTTCAGAGGCGGGACAACTTAAGGCCAAGTCCATTGAATCTCTGCGCTCCGTTTCACCCGGTTCCGATTCGGTCTTCTACAGCGAGGCAGATGTCAATGGTGCAAGTGCTGAGCAGGCTCACTGTCTACACTGCGGCAAGGAAAGGGAGGGAAAACATCATACGAACACGGTTAGCGAACTCGCTGGTGACTCTGTGGAGTCCATTCCATATATAGAACAGGAGGCGGACATTGTTAAGCCGCCCTCCGACTTTGCCGACTCTCCGGTGACCACAAAGACAACGCAGCGTCTTTACAAGAAGATGGACAAACGCTTTCGATCTGAGGAACGCTATCATGGTGAACGTGGCAGGCATTACAAGACCAGACAGGAGAACATAAGGGCTAAGGTGAGTGGGAGATAGAGGAAGGAAAACTAAGAGACTAAGAGTTTTCTCTCAGCTAAAAAGACTGATCAACATACCCCTCTCAACATAAATGTAGAGTATTTTTACTATACTCACTCGAGAATGTAGTCCAGTTACATTATCTTACAGTAACTGCCCTGTTTATGATTCCATTGATCAGAAATAGCCTAAAACACCGTTTATAAACTGGCAGAAGAACTAACTAAGCTCATATGTCTTTCTTTTACAGAGCGAAGAACGCGGTCGTGCGCCTAGTCTACCCAACACACCAATTCTACGCCCCGCCGGCTCTAGTCCCTGCGTGCTGCCCGATATCAATACAGAACAGAGTCAGCACATAATCTACAAGGGGCACTACGATGCAGGTCGCTATACACGCCTCACTGACGACGATCTGTGGACGCAGTTGGATCATCAGTGTTTCGGTAGGAAGATAAAAGAATGTCATGATTCGATAGCGATATATATATGTATATATAGATATACGCTATATCTACTAATATATATAGAACTATCAATGCATTTGTTAAATTGAACACCCTTCTGAACAACCTCTCTCTTACTCCGCAGATCGTTCACGTGAACGTCGCGCCTCGACGGAGTCGGAGAAGGGTTTCCATGCCAAGTACCAGGTGATACTGCATCGTCTTGTGCAACGTCGCTGTACGCTAGAAATGTACCATCGCCAGAAGCACAACAACTTCCGTAAGTCTTCAATGCGTGGGGTGGGGAACACCCTGTATGGTGTGGCTATATTTGGCACAACGTGCGCGTCGCATTGATTGCCGAGAGCGTGTTGCGAGAGCTTTTCTCGCTCTCTCTCTTGGGTTAGTTTCCCTCACCCAATGTGGGTCTACGTTCTCTGAGTTTTCATGACCGGCACTTGGCATACAAAAAAAGCGAACAACAAGAAAAAAAAGCCAACTGAAATTTAGTTTTTTATGCACGGCGCCGCGGTTTGTTATCGAAAATAGTTGCGGTGCGTGCTTGGTAGTGCTTGGACCTGCCCGCGTATTATCAGATGTGAAGAGTGCCAAATAATTTGTAGAGTTCGCTTTATTTACACAACTGACAAAAGAACAACCAAATGATTGGTGGGTAAACAAAACGTTGGCCAGACAAATTCACACCCCCCCGAGAGAGAAAGATCTTATATACATATCTACTATATGTTTCTCATATATAGAGCTAATAGCGTCGAATTCATCGCCGGACTCTGTACGGCGTAAACTGGAGGAGGTCTTGAAGCTAATGCTTTTAGTTTGGGCACGTGAAAGTTTCGTCATATCGACACTCAGCAACGGCGCACATGGTAATGTGTCCGGAAATAAAATCACACAAATCATGCCGGCTATATAACATATATATGTAGTATTATAATTCCTAGCAAATGTGCCTATAAATACAACCCCCTATGTCTCTTTCCCCCTCTCTCTCTCTCTCTATCTCTGATGCTCCCACGCAGGCGTGGACAAGACGGTTGTGGTCAAGAGCGACTCAGGTGAGTTCGGCTTCCGCATCCATGGCTCCAAGCCGGTCGTCGTTGCAGCCATTGAACCAGAGACGCCCGCGGAGAGTTCCGGCTTGGAGGTGGGCGACATTATCATCTCCGTTAATGGTGTTCAGGTGCTGGACAAGCATCACACGGAGGTGGTTAAGATTGCGCACGATGGTTGTGAGAAACTGGAACTGCAGGTGGCTCGCACCATTGGAGTGCTTATGCACGAACAGCTTGAGCCACCCAGTCAACCCATATTCAGTGGGTATCTTTGGCGCCAGAGCGGACAGGCGAAGGGAGCGCCTAACACCAAGAAGTGGGTACGGCGTTGGTTTTCGCTGCGACCCGACAACTGTCTCTACTACTACAAGACGGAAGATGTAAGTCTCAAATGGAAATATGGGAATAACACCCTTCATTAACTGTGGTAACCCTTCCTGTTAACTTTCTTCTTCTTCCAGGACTCCCAACCCGTGGGCGCCATGATAATGGCCAAGCACACTGTGGACACTTGTCCGTTGGACATAGGCAAACCCTTTGCCTTCAAAGTGGACTCCGGCGAGGGTATACCCATGTATGTGGCCGCCGATTCCGAGGAGCTAGCCAACAGGTGGCTGAATCTGCTGCGACAGGCGGCGAATCAGGACAACCAATGGCTGGACAAGAGGTAGGTCAATGGATCTCATAGGTCTGATCTCATTCGTACTCACTCTTTCTCTCACATCTATTTCCCTAATAGCGCACGCTGTCTATACCAAAGCCCCGGTAGTATTTTGCGGCCCGATTGCTTTGGCTATTTGCTCAAATTGGGCTCAAGGTGGTGCGGCTGGTCGAAACGCTATTGTGTACTTAAGGATGCCTGTCTCTATTTTTACCAAGATGCAAATAGCAAAAGTGCATTCGGTGAGTCACCTCAGACAAGACGGACTGACAGACAGACGGAGAGACAGCACGAACTAATTAATTACGCTTCGCATTTGTTGTATCAATTTGGTGTCTTTTCTATTCTATTCTCTCGCTAGGCATGGCCTGCTTGCACGGCTATAAGGTGGCCTCGATGTCCGCCAATGCGTCCGGCAAGAAGAACTCGTTCGAGATAATTCCCCCAGAGGCAAAATTGCGTCATTATTATTTCTGTACCGAAAGCGAAATGGATAAAAAGCGGTAAGACATGTAGATAAAGGGATTTTTTAAATATATTCAGATCAGTGTTAAACTGAAGAGTAAGCGGATTATCAGTTGGAAAGGGTTAAGGAAGAATTGTTATTAGTTTCGATCTCCATTCCTCTTATCAACTTCTATCCATGTAAATTAATCTTTGCTCTTTTCATAATTGATATATAGAATCTATAAAGTAATACAAACCCAGTTTATAATCACTTTAAGCTGTATTTCAATAATAACTTATCTTTACTTCATTCTCTTTTCAGATGGATATCCGCATTGGAGTACTCCATTGATCGGTGGATCAAGTCCGGGTAACTAAGGTTAAAAACTCGCTCCAGATCGGCGCTAAGTAGTCGACGCAAGCGTCGCAGCTTCAGCTACTTTATGGACTAGGCAAGGCTCGTTTACGGCGCAGCTGGAACTTAACTTGGGACAGACATTAGTACGGGTACTAGGTACTACGAAAAAAACTAGCTATTAAGCCCCAACAAAAACGAGATGAACAAAGCATATAGCAAATAGTCCAGTTTTTTTATATCAACTAAGACAAGTAATTTAGGCAGACAGAGGAAGAAGTCGAAGGCAGAAGAAGCTGAAGGGAAAATCGGGTTCGAAAAACTATTTTGAATAGTATAATAATATAATATGATATGATATGATATAGAACTTTTGGTGTGTGTATTCTTGTTATATATTATCTAGCTTATATATATATACATACTTATGTTTAGTGAGGTTGTCTTGTTATACACGAACACACAATATACATACAAATATATAGCATATTATATACATAGATACTATATACATATATGTAGTCGTAATACCATGCAGCAGACCAAAACAATTGTCTCAAGTGTGTTTGAGTTCGAACTAGAAATTGATTAGGCTAACAAAAAAAGAAATACTGAATGAAATATTTACACAAGGCACATAGAGTTCTTTGGGAATGGAATGGATACGAAACTCTTGACCAATTTCACAATTGATAGAATCGGAAAACACACACAACTAGAACATACAATACATACATATATAGACGTTTTAGTAGTCGAGAAACGGGGAATTTGATTGTAAGTGAAAACGGTTTTCGTCCTTATTGGAAACAAGAAGAATAGGAAGAAGATAAAGAAATTCGCAACAGAAAATGAGGTTTACCTTAGTTAGACACAATTATTATGATATTATATTATTATGATATATGTGGGGTATATGTATAGCTTTTTTATGAACACAACATTGTACACGTAGGTAAGCTTAGTTTTTTGATAGGTTGAGTTTTTTGTGTGCGTATATCGATCGTCTGTCTGATTACAAAAGAAAACACATAACAATAATATGGAGAATGCTTTACGTGTATCTGTATATATATTATGCACTTCACGATCCAGTAGTTACTTTGTCATATATGCAATATATGATCTAAAAAAGCAAAAACAAATAATGCTGTTTTCCTTTTTTTCGGAACAGTGTGTGTGGAATTTTTTTGAAGCTTGATTTACGATTACGATTACGATTATACATTTGATATATTTTAAATAGAGAATTTCCAAATCCAATGAGAGTGTGGTAAATACATACATATATACACATAATATACATATATATAACTATATATATGAAAGCCATTTTATGTTATATTAGTTATGTGAAGTGGACGAAGCAAATAGAAAGCGAAAGGGCAAAAAGAAAGAAAGCGAATACCCAATGAAATTTAGAAGAAGAAAAAAAACTAAATAAGAGCTTTAATTATTAAATAAAGAATCTACCAAAAATAAATTGACAAATGCATTTAACGTGTTTCGCTGACAGCTCACAGGGCGATGCAAGATCATCAATTAGAGAGAGAAGCCGCAACAAGGTACTGCCGCTCCCTGATGATATACCTGACGAGGCGTTTCGAATGCGATCAATGAACCTGTCCTGGGCCCCCATCTCATCCACATACTATTTTGAGTAATTTATTTCGAATCGTATAGAGCTGCAAAATATCCACATCGCAGTCGGTAGTCTGGGGTCGGGGTACCTTGAAGTCGGGGTGCCTACAAGAGAAGTCAACGACTAGCATAACAATTCGCTCGCCCTATGAGACTGCTACCGTTTTTCTTGTTCTTCTCTGCTGCTGCTGTTTCTTCTCCTACTGCTCCTCCTCTACCTCCTTCTATTGCCTTCCACCTGACTGACTCGCTCTACGACCGAAACAATTTAGTTCCACTGTGCCACGGCAACTGACTCTACCTCTGCCACTGCCCTCGCCCTCGCCCCTACTCCAGCCTTAATTATCTCTTCTCTGAGCCTTATTTTATGCTTCTTCTTCTTCTGCTTTGAGTTCTACGATTTTCCTTGCTACTTTGAAAAACAGTTGGTGGTGGTTCCTCATAATGATCGCACTCATCATCATCACCATGACCATCATCATTATCATGATCGTCTTCTTCTGTTGCTCGCGGGCGTTTCGTCAAGCGCAACTCCCTCTCTTTTTTCTTTTCTTATTTTCGCTTCTTAAGTCTTTTAGCCGCATACCTCTATTGTTTTTGTTGTTGTGAGGCAGAAAAGGTTGCCAGACTGTTGTCAGCCATCAGCTTGTGTTGGCCTAATGCAATTTTATGCTCGAGCAGGTAGACAGGTACCTATAGATAATAATAAGAAGGTGCTAGGTGTGTTCTCGGAACGACCTTTCTTATTATGAGGTGTTGATAGCAGTATTTTTACTGCATTGACTTTTTAGGAACCTCAGGGAATTTAAATATCTTTTGAATATGTATAAAAATTTTGTGTTCCAGGATTATTTAAATATGCAAATTTATTCAATATATTTTATGATTTTTCTGAAATACAAGATTAGGAGTTAGACATTACATGAATACATCATTTTTTTTAATTAGCAATATAATTTCAAGACTTTTTAGATTTACTCGCAAGTTTTTAAAGGCTTTTAAGCATGAATAATCTCTTCTTTATTTAGTTAACTAAGTTATAATTATGTTAAAAGTATGAATGACTTATAATTTATGATTATATATTCTTATTCAAACCACTTTTTGTAGAATATTAATTATCTGTTTATATTGCATGATCTACATATAGCATTAAACATGTGTAGCAATTTATCTCTGGCACCAAGAACGCCCCATACTTACTACAGTTATTAGTTTCCACAACGCCCCCAATCAACAACAAATGACACCCCGACCGACTACCAACTTGCATGTCGAACTCCCCCAAAGACTTGCAAAATAGAGGTAAATAGAGGCAAGTAGAGCCAAGCACAGCTGAGGCAACCGCGTTACACCGCCGATTGGAAATAAACCGCGAACCACGCGAACCTCGGCGCACTTTGGCAATGCAATCTGGCAACCCGCGCAACGAGGTCTCAGTCTCCGTCTCCGTCTCAGTTCGTCGCCGCCGTCGTCGTCGTTGTCTACCCTCGAAAACGGTAAGCAGTCGGTAAACAGGTAGCTCTCTAACTGACAATAACTCGTCGTACGTATGCACGTTCCCTGTCTGTCCACACGGTCTGTCTGTCTTTCTCTGTCCGTCTGTCTGTCCGCAGCGTGCGACTGGCGGTCGGTTGCCAGCAGTTGTATTATACCCTTGCAGTGGGTATATTCATTTTGGCCAGAAGTTTGTAACGCACCTTCGAACCTATAACGTATGTTATTTTAATATCATATAATCTTTGATCTAGCCTGGCTATCCGTCCGTCTGTCTGCTGACATGCAAACTAGTCGCACATATGTAAGAACTAATTGAAGAAACTTACCACACATCTTTCTTATTGTTGCATTAGTTGAATATAAGCGGATTGTACATATATGTCGTATAGCTGCAATACAAACTATCGGCCGTTTTTAGTATAAGATGTTTCAGCCAAATGAACTACATCATGATACAAACAAACGAAGTAACATTATTTTAAGATTCCTTTATGAACAATATGCCGAATCGAGGGCTTTTGTATGAACAGCCGTTTTCTTTTTCGAAATAGGGCACCATTACCAATCAAAGGTATACATTTATCTACATATACTTATTCCATTTCATCAAACACAGATAAACTATATCCAATGTTATTAAATTATGTTCCATCAAATTAGCTATTTATAATCGGAGGAGATATTTGTAAGCCGAAACCTGCGAGGGTATAAAACTCTCGGTATGCCGTATTTATCCTTTCTTTCTGGCTGTTATTCTGATAGTTGCTGTTGCTTGGCTGGTTTTGAGCGCGATCTCTCTGTCTCTCTCTCTCTCTCTTGCTCTCTCTGCCTTTGCTTACTCGCTGTGAGTTCAACTTGGCTCTCGTGCACTCACTCGTTGAGTTCGTTGAGTTGCGCTCTCGCGCTCTCTCAATGCATGAGCCACGACGACGCCGACGACGACAGCATCGACAGCGGCTCGGCAAGTTTGGATTAGTCTTCGAGAGTTGATCGTGGTAGACGCACCTGCGCGCGCATCGCGACAATCGAGTCACAGTGTAAATTGTAAACGTATGTGTTTGTATTGCGTGTGTGTGTGTGTGTGTGGGGGAAATATGCAGGCACAGTGAACTTGTTGCAACTTGTCCCCCATGCTGCCTGTGTGTGTGTGAGAGTGCATGTACTTGCTTGCGTGTGTGTATGTGTATGTGAGTGAACGTGTGTGTGGGAAGAGTTTGGGACTACTTGAGGAGCGAATTGGTAGCTGCACTGGCTTCAGCTCCTATTTCAAACAAAATGTAGAAAAACACATTTCAGCTGCCGTATCTCGTTCCTACCTTTCTCTCTCTTTCGTTCGCCCGCGTTCGTCGTACGTTCGTTCGTTTGCTTCGTTCATTCGGTTCGTTGAGTTCGGTTTTGTTTCGCGTGCTGTTGTTTTTGTTTTTTTTTTTTTTTGGGCTGGTTTTGTACGTTTTTGTCTGTTTTTGCTCGGCTTCTACGTGGTTTGTGGTAGCTGCTGCCGTCGCTGCTGCTGCTGCTGTTGCTGCTCCCGTAACACCCGCGCGACCGCTCTGTCGACTGATCGTGCCGTGATTGTATCACGCACACACTCACACACACACATGCGTCTACTAACAATTCGTGTGCGTGACTGTGCGTGTGTGTTTGTGCGTGCGTGCGTGTGCATGTGAAGCTTTTGCAAGCCAGCTTAATTTACTATGGAGTGTGTTGCCAAAATTATAAAGAAAAACAAATTAAAACAAAATATAATTTTTAATAATTCTAAATTCCCTTTTAGTTAAAAAAAAACACTGCTAAAAGCACAAATCAAATAAAAACAGACAAAAACAAAATACACGCAGAAAAAACAAAAAGTTAAAACTAAAATCATTTCCAAAAAAAAACTAAATCAAAGCTAAAATAAAAACTTGTTTACACACAACGTTTTTTTGGGAATATTACGAAGCTTGAAAGTGCCGCAGGCGCACAACGAAAAAAAGAAACATTTTGCTGGTAAGTAACGCCCTAACAAAATACCTAAAACACTGAGAAAAATAAAAGATTCCACAGCACACACAAAAAATTCCGCAGTTTTGTGTTGTTTTTGTTGTTTTTTAGGGTCTCTAGCTAATTATTTTCTTTTTATTTTCGCTTTGGCTAAAAGCAAATCACGGCGAGTAACGAGTAGGCTGAGAGAGAAAGAGAGCGGGAGGGAGAGAGAGCAAGAGGTACACAAAAGAGGGAGAGAGAATGAGAGCCAGAGAGTCAGCGCGAGAGAGAGACCAAAGTAAATAAAAAAAATCTATCGACTTCCCAAAACCTGCTCCACACACACTAAGAGAGTCTCATACACACACACACACACACACACACACACACACACATAAAGAGAATCTCACAGCAGCGCAACAACGTTGGCGGCTTCTCCACACAGTTGGCGGTTTTTATACCTTTCGACTGTTGAAAATACTCAAAAAAGGGTATGCTTACTTAGTGCAAATGCATGTAACGGGCATAAGAAGGCGTGGCAGACCCCACAAAGTGTATATATCTTGATCAGGATCAGTAGCCGAGTCGATTGAACCATTGCTGTCTGTAAACTCACAGATCTTGGCTATTATATTATCAAGAAACACAAAATTTGGTGTCAAGATTCTTATACTTTCTGAACAGATAAAATAAATTTTGCTTTTCAATCTAATAATTTACCATGTCCATTAATAATGAACTCATGGTCTATCGATAATTTTCTAATGGTCTTTATATATGGAAAATGCACCTAATCGAAATATGGAAATATAAGCCAATATTTCTGAAACATTTGTTTCTTGAACATGTTTACGTCGATTAAAAGAACAATTTTATTCAGATTATGTCAAGAATACGTTTCATTTAAAAAATAAAACTAAAGACAGATCTGTCCGGAAAAAACCAGACTTGGCAGCCTTGGCCCAAAGTTTCAAACAGCAAAACTGGGCGAAGGGTATCTTCCTGTCGGACTTGATCAACTGTAGCGTTCGTCTGGTTTTTTTTTTTGGTCGACTGGCGGCGGCTGCTGCCACTGCCGCAGCGGCTTCCACTACAACTGCTGCATGTGCCACTGTCATTGCCACCGAACTCAGTGTGGTGCCTCGCTGCGTTCCATTGACAGGCGGCCTGGCGCTCGCCTTAGTTCGACTTCGGCGTGTTCGGCTTTGGCTTCGTCTTCAGCTTCGGCTTTGGGGCTCGCAGTCGGGGCTCTGATTCGGAGCTTGAAACTGGAACCTTCGCTTGGAATTTTTGCTGTCTGTCGCTTTTGTTGTTGTAGTTTTTGTTGTTGCCTTTAGCCGTAAACCAGTTCACTTGTAGCCAGTGCCAGTGGCCAGCAGCAGCAGCAGCAGCAGCAGCCACAGTCAGTCGCCGCAGCAGCCTTAGCTCTCGTCGTGCTCAATTTGAATCCGGTTTTGTTGGACTTGGTCGACGTCGTTGCTGTCGTCGTTGTTGGCCATCGCTTGCCAGCTTTGGCTTTGGCTTGCCGCGCGCTTTAATTGTTCAGAACGTGTGTCCAAAGAGGAAACGCAATTGCCGCAAGCTTCTGTTGGGTTTGGTGCCTGCCTGCTTGCCCCCCTCTCCACTGTCCCCTGCCAGCTGCCTTGTGCTGCGCTGACTCTGACTTTGGGTTCGGCTTCAGTTTCGTAGCCACATCGTCATCATCCTCATCTACATCTACAGCTGCAGCATCTTTCAGTCTTTCTTTTTTAAATGCTTTAGTTTAGTTTTTTTTTATACTTTTTTCTTTTTCTTTTTTTTTTTTGAAAAACGCCTCCCGCGCTCCCACAGTCTTTCGTTTCGAGGGGTTCCATTCGTTGCGGTTCTATAGAGCCATTGGGC
Organism: Zaprionus ornatus; assembly: GCA_018904035.1. Classification (NCBI taxonomy): domain Eukaryota; kingdom Metazoa; phylum Arthropoda; class Insecta; order Diptera; family Drosophilidae; genus Zaprionus; species Zaprionus ornatus. Next base: position 17,407,806 of record JAEIFZ010000002.1, on the reverse strand, counting down.
TTTTGTTGCGCTCTGGCGAACCCAACCGAACCAAACCCAAACTCTTTAGTGTTGTGGGGGGCTTTTCATCGTTGTTTGTTTATAGCCCATCGATGCCCACTTTATTCCCCGATATTATTTACCATAAGAATAGGCACATTAAACTTTATTGGACTCTCCACATACATCTAGTATTTCTGGGTGGGTTTTCGTTGCAGTAGTTGGCAGAGATACCCCTTAAATGGAGTCTCTCAATCAGTTTTCAGTTCGCTGCTTCAATAAAAAACGAAATTAATTAAATTCGTACCAATTAAAAGCCTCTAAATGACAGGGGAAAAAACAAAAGGCGACACTTAACCGCAGCTCCATAAAGCTCCTAACAATGGCCCATACAATTGGCCATAAAACGGCTAGAAACGGTTTGACGCTATTTGCCACGCCCATTTGGCACGTGTATCCGTTTTAACTGGCGCTTGATAGACTAGACAAGTTTATATATGTATATATAGAGTTATCTATTTTATATTTCCGATCTGTTGATGAATTTAAATTTACAATATGAATAAATTGTGTGGGGAGAATTGGCTGAATACAACAGATCGTCGTGGCATGAATTGAACCATGATTGGGAATTATCGCTAACGGCACAATAGATCTTCACACTGAAAAAAGAGCGAGAGGGACAGAGGGACTGTCTGAATAGAACTAGTCGTAAGCAGCATGAAAAACGATCGGCTTAAAGAGATTAGCATGTTGAACAGTGTAGAACAAATGGCATAAGGAGAGGCCCGTAAGAAACCAGAGCAAAACAGGCGAATAAGAAACCAAAAAGGAATAAAACGGTAATAATTTCTGAGATTAAAGATTAACTCATAAATTTATAGATTATATATAAAGTTTTCTCTTAGGATTAACAAACTCCCACAGTTTCATTTGCGAGTTTAAATTGAAATTGATAGTAGGAAACTTGGCAGAAGATATTTCTAAGATATCAGAAAAGAGTATTTATACATGTTACAATAATAATTGGGAGATCTTAGAGAGATCTTATTTGCTACGATATCTTCTTGGCTTAAGATAAATGATTTGAACTAAGAGATCGAGGATGGTATTCCTATCCAACAAATGTTCCTTTTCGTTTTCAATATCATTTCTGAACTAAATGATAAGTTTTGTTAAAGATAACAACAATTTTTCTGCAAATTGTCAATTCTTCTGAAATTAATGATAGAAATATTGAGGATAAATAATAATCTTAGTCCTTTCTCAAAGATAAAAGTGTCTTTTTTGGAGACATTTTGTAGAATGGACACATTATTATTTGTGCTCAAACAGCATTTTAGGAATATGCTAACTTTTGTTAACGAATTATCCAATTCTTCTACCCTGCAAGCTTTATCTAACTCAATTCTTCTAACTGATGATGCTTTCAGGGCGAATCTGCAATATGCAATCGTTATGACGATCGTTATAATTACAAATGATGTTTTTCAATTTAAGACAACAAGCTAGGTAATCGCTCTTTCCCTCTCTCTCTTTCTTTCTTTCTATGGCAATCTTCTGTAGAATGTGCAGCTGCATTGCGAGCCCATAAAACTTCATTAGCAGTTTTTAATTCTCGACAAGGCTGGCACAGCTTGCACAAGTTGGCCAAGCAAAGGGAATTAGCCAGGCTTTCAAATTAATGACGCTGCACTTGCGCACGCACAGAGAACAGACAGAGAGAGAGAGAGAGGGATAGAGATAGAGTGAAAGAAGGGGGCACTATGTGTAAATCGCATAGATATTAATCAAGAAAATTATAGACACGGCAGCAAGGATCGAGCTGGAGACGTGGCAGCTACAAGCGCTGATTATGGCTAGAGATTTTAATAGCTTCCAACATAATCTGCGATCGCGAGGGTTGTACAGATTAACGCACATACACTGTACCATATAAGGTACATATATATCGTATATATCGTATATATGGCTTGAGACCCTCGCTCTATATAATTATAAGTTGCTTAGTCTCTTTTTTTTTTCATTCTGTCTCTTCGTTTTTCATTCTCTGTTGATTATTAGCTACCTTCGTCGACGCCTGAGACTGAGACTGAGCCTGGCCTGAAGGGATTAAAAAAGGCACTGAGAGAGACCCGACTCTATATATACCCTGACCCTTTCGCTGGCATGTGTTGTTGTTGTTGTTGTTTGTTTGTTGTTGTTGCTGTTGTTGTAAGCAAACTGAAGTAGAGTGGTCCAAGCCGCGTTATAGAGGGACACAAAACATCGTCTCGTTTCTATACAAACATTAAATCCCTCTGCGCAGCTGTGTGTGAGTGTGTGTGTGTGTGTGTGTCTGAGTGTGTGTGTTTGTATATTTTTCTCTGCTTTTTTATCAACTGTTTTGAACCTTTTTTCCACTGGCTATGCGCGTCTGTGGGTCTCTTGGCCCGTTTGTTTACACAAAGCCAGCAGAAGATAGAGAGACAGGGAGGGGAAGGGGAGAAAGAGAGAGCGAGAGCGAGAGATAGCAATAGTGGGAGAGAGAGGGAGTGAGAGGTAGCGACAGGCAGCGAAAAGTGGCAGCCAAATTGCTCCTCGATATCTTTTATTTTCTTTGCGTAGTTGTTGCTCGGTTCTTCTCCATTGTTGTTGTTGTTGTTGTTACTGCTGCTTATTATTACTATTATTTTTTAACCGTTTTTTATTGTATTTATATAGACACACACACACACACATATATATATAGCTTAAGCCTTTGCCGGGCAACCGTTTGCGCAAACGTTCCTCGTGTCAATCCCTCTCTCTCTCTCTCTGTATCCGTATCCGTATCTGTTGCTGTATAGCTGTATCTGAAAGTACACAGCGCACTCACACTCTCTCTCTTTCTCTCTCCCTTTCCCTTTCCCACTCAACCCTCTCCCTCCCTCTCTCTCTCCGCAGTACGTGCAACGTTGTCGACTTCGCATTTTGCTGATGATGTCCATTATTTACATTAATTTTATTTGTTTTTCTTATTTGGCTTGACGTTTCAAAAGTGCCGATGTTTCTGTAGATAATGAACGAGGAAAGAGTGAGAGAGGTTGTGAGAGAGGGACGGAGAGCGAGGAAGGTAGTCAGAGTCGGACAGTTAGACAGTTGCGACAGCTCAGACATATTCAAACAGACAGACGAGACAGTCATAAATGCATAAGTGAGTACGAACCTAGAAAAAATAACTGAAAAAAGTGAAAAAAAAAACCCAAAACGGGTTACCTTTTTGTCGAGGCTACCCGAGATACGTATCTCGTGTATGTGTGTGAGATATGCCTGATGGCTGGCTGGGATCGGGTGTGGGCAGGGCATGGCCAGGGGATTATGGAGTAAATGAATAATGCGTGCAAGGGAAAAATACCGAATTTGGGTTGAGAGAGAAATGTGCGAGATTTGCTTGGGCCAAAGTAATTGGGATAAGAGCTGATCAACATTTAATATGCCAAGATCAATATTTAAATATTGAGATTGCATATATATTGTATATGTACAATATAATTAATGATTTCGGACTTATTACTGTGAAAGTTTTTCAAAGTTTTCTATTAAATGTAATGCTGCATATTATAAACTGTGATTTTAATTGAAAAGTCGTGACTACTTGTAGTTGTCAAGTTAATTAATTATATAATGGAATGTATAGCTTAACAATATTATGATTCTTTCATATTCATAACTAATAACGAATATTGAATGTTGTAAACTGTGCTTGAAGGTTCATTAGTTCAGTTATTCCGTCAGTCAAATATTTTCAAAAACAGAAAGAAAATTGCAATATGCCCAGTACGATTTAACATTCATACAAAATATGTATAATATTTCTTTTATAAACATTATGGAGCTTATGCAAAAATCTTTTTTATATCTAACTGGCTAACGAATCTGCTTCCTTCAGTTTGTTTACTTCACCTTAAGGTTACTTCAGTTATCAAATCCAAATATAAAATTATATCATCTATCACGCACACAGTTTTTACTGCGAACCATAGAAACCTCGAGCAAGAAAACACTTGTTACGGCATGTTCTTTTAGTATCCCAACTATAAACCATCTATCTGTCTACCTATCTATCTTCTCTATTTATCAGATATAATCTGACAGCTCACCCTCTCTCTCTCTCTCTTTGTCTCCCTCCTTGTCGAGGCACGTGCATAGCACACCACACAATTTTCCATAAGGGATCTCAAGGTGGAAAGCAAAAAAATAAAATATATCTACTGCGATGATGCAGCATTATTACTCACATGCTGCACGGTACATGGTACTATATAAATACTGACTTCAGACAGGCAGAAAAATACTGAAAAATCACGATGTCAAAACTCATTTGGAGTCAAGAGGAACATTTACGGCAAATGATAAGGCAAAACTGTCATTGCAGACGGGAAGAAGAGACGGTAGACTGGCTGACTGCAAGACTGAGTAGACTAAAAGACTGACAGAGAAAGGCAAGAAGAGAAGAGAAGGGAGGGAGAAGTGAGGGGGTAATCTTTTTGCACTGCATGCGCAACTGGTTTTATAAGACATTCAAATGAGGCAAGTCGCATGAACGATCGTCATTATCATTATCAACATGCAGCCTCTTCTTCCACTGTCTCTTCTTTAACAGTCTCTTCTTCTTCTTCTGGCTGTCATTATTATCGTGATGATCACGTTCCAGATGCAAAACCCCAAGCGGTTACCCCTTCCTCTCATCTCCCCCTTCTACCAGAAGCCGCTGAAGCTCCTGTTGCGTAAATCCAGTAAGCAGTAAGAAGCGACTCGCTTGAGCGGCTCAGCTCGGCTTGTCTCGTCTCGTCTCGTCTTCTCTCGGCTCGTATAACGATTCGTATGCGGATTCCGAGTTGGCTTCGGTTTTGAGCAGGCATAGGGAGGGTACAGATGGAGAGGGGGACAGCCGCTTAGTGCGCTTAGGCTACCAGTTGCAGTTCGTATTGCTAGTCTCGCTTATCGCGCTTGCCTTCTCCCTCTCTCTCCCTCTCGTTCTCTATATATAGCTGTATGTATCCATGTGTCTGTGTGTGTGTGTGTTTATATCGCACTACTGTGCTGTGCTCCGTCGTCGTCGCTTACTGACTCAGTCAGGTTTTTTAGACGCACAATCTTATCTAACCTGGCAGCGTCGACAACTCTGGCTGCGACAGCGACACATCGCGACTCGTTTCAGTTTAGTTTCACTTGCCGCCGCCGCGTTTACTGATAAAAAAAATAAAAAAAAAAACCAAAAAAAAAACTGTATGAAAAAATACAAGTGGAAAAAGTCGAATGAGGTAGCTGGAAAAGTGCAAATACCCTATAGAAGACAAGGCTTAGGTCGTTTAGGTCGATTAGATTGCATAGATTGCTGTGTGCAGTGGAGATCTGTGAAAGAAAAGGCATACAAAATTAAACAATGATACTTAACTAATTTTCTCAAGTTTAGCCAATGATTAGAAATGTAAATTAATGAAATTAAATGATATATTGTATAAACATTTAAAGCAATAAAATTTTGAAATTAACAACTGTGAATGTTTTGAAAAGAAAAATATACCATATAAATACTTATTTAACCTACACAACTATATAATCTATATACTATACCATATAACCTAACAAAAAATCAACAAAAATGAAAAATATTTCATAAAGTATAATCAAATCAAAGACTGTATGGAAATTATCAATTTACATTCAATTTCAATTGATATTCAGATTAATTCAGTTTAATTATCATACAAATTTAGTTATTTTGCATAATATATTAAATAATTATAACTCCATAAAAAGTTGATTGAACTTGCAAATAAAGCACTTAAGCTACATTTATGAATTCTTTGAAATACTCAACAAATCCAACAAATAAAACCCATTAAAAAGGGGGAACTTATTTTTTTTTTTTTTTCAATCTCTTTGTGAAGATCTATCGATATATCTATTTATATCTACCCATTCAATTACACAGACAATCAATCAATAATCAATCACCTTTGGCAAATTCACACGCCACTCACACACGGCATACCCCACCACCCTGCAACCCTTCCGCGTGCAGGGTATGGGGAAATACGAAAAAAAATAAAGCATTTATTGGACTTGACGAGCAATTAAGATAAGCCTCGCAGAGCCCCAATAAGCCCCTCCAATAATTAACACAACATTTGACTAATTGTTATTTTGTCTCCCTTCCCCCCTCTCTCTCTCTCTCTTTCAGCTGAAGGTCTCTAACGGCATGTGAGTGAGCGATGCCCACGGACAGCACAGGTGGTGAGGGCGGAGGCGGTGGTGGAGCGATACCAATGCTACGCGCCTCTCGCATGGATCAGTTTATGTCGACAGTGGCAGCAGTGGCTGCTGCAGCACAGAATGGTGGCAACTCTGGCTCCAGTTCTGGCGGTGTTGGTGGCTCTGCATCCGCCTCGGATGGCAGTGGACCCAGTGATTCAAGGAACTCATCAGCTAGCAGGATCTCGGCAGCAGCAGCTGCCTACGAAACACAATTGGCCTATCAGCAGCATCTGGCTGCTGCATCTGGCCTGCACGGCGCTGGACCTGGCGGACCTCATCATCGAGAGATTTCAGCGTTTGTCCCAGTGCTGCCCACGCGACAAGCACTGGAGGCGAAGGCGCGTGCTGGAAGCAATTCCAACTATGAGATCATTGCCATGATGGCGGACAAGCGCAAGGAGCTGGCATTGCGTGAGGCTGCTGCAGCGGCTGCAATGCTGGGACGTGCTGGGCCGCCTGGTGGACCACCACCGGGTGTGCCACCACCGGGTGTGCTCTATGCACCGCCACCACCACCGCCATATCTAACGGGACCGGGTCCATCACCCACCGGCCCTGGGAGTTTTCCCTTTCCCCCCGGCGCGGCCACAGCGGCAGCACTGTTTCCACCCGGACTGGCGCCTGGCATGCATGCCGGCCTCGATCGACGCCTGTTGCGCGCACCTGGACGTGCCTCTAGGCCCAAGAAGCAGTTCATCTGCAAGTTCTGCAATCGCCAGTTCACCAAGTCGTACAATCTGCTCATACACGAGCGCACGCACACGGACGAGCGTCCCTACTCCTGTGATATTTGCGGCAAGGCTTTCCGGCGACAGGATCATTTGAGGGACCACAGGTGAGCAGGGGGAAAACGGGAGGGCACTCTATGGGGAATAAGGTGTGGGGTAAGGGGTTCTGGGTACAGAGCCAGGCCAGCAGGCGTGTCGGAGCTGGTAATTGCTGGCATGCCTGGGGGTAGAAACAGACGAGGAAGAGAAGGCGAAGAGAAAACAGAAAGAAGTCGCTGAGATTCGGCAAGTCGACGGTAGATATACTCTAGGAAATAAAGGAAATTAATACATATACTACACATACGGAAAGAATAAATAATCGGAAAGTTCAATTCTATATTGTTTATTGGGATTAAAGACATAAAAGACATGAGTTGTTAAACTCTATAGATTATCTCTTAAGATCAACGAAATATATGAAAAGGTGTTATGGTTAAATTCTCTTTCTTTTTACCTCAAACATAAATAAATATTTCCATATCTAGATCAGTAGATCAGTTTAAAATAAAATATAAGAAATTTATATTTTTTATACTAACTTCAAAGGGTTGCAAAGACAATCCCAAGAAACCTTATAGCCTGCCCAACTGCTTGACAAAATCGATTGCCCCACCCTCCAGGTTAGGGAAGAAAAAAGAACACAAGGCAAAAGACAGAGTTAATTAACTTTGTTGGTTTTCAATGGAGCGGGGTGCGGGTGTGCTGGCAGGGGGAACTGTTTATGGGTACTGGCAGAGTGTACTGGGTACTGAGCACTTTATGCGGGGTACTCTCTCCTCTACTGCTTAAAAACGGGCACCAGCAGGTTGGCCCCAGTTCCAGCTCCAGTTGCAGCCTCCTCTTGTGGTTTCTTGTGGTCTGTCCGAGGAGGGTTCTGTTCTGTCTCTTTTGATCGTTCGGTTTCGGTCCATTTGTCGTTTGTTTGCTTTGCCGCGAGGCTAATTCTTTGGTCCGAAAAAAACACAAAAAAAAAAACTGAAGAACAACAAAAAGAAGGCGAAGAAGAATCTCGGTGCGCCTCGAAGGCCCCCGGGCAAAAGACAGGCAAGCAGGCAGGCAAGTCCAAAGCCGAGAACCTGTTTTCTCTCTCCTCACCCTCCCTTCCATCTCCCTCTTCTGTGTTGCTCGACAGCAGCAGCTGCTGAGGTTGCGGATGCTGCGACTGTTGTTACTGCTGCTGCTGCTGCTGATGCTGCCTTCGTTGTGGCTGCTGCCGCTGCTGGTCCAACAACAAGTGGACGCCATTTCAAAGATGGCTGCCATAAACATAAAATATATCAGCGCACTTTATCTGAGCCGCAGCAACAGCAGCAGCAGCAGCAGCAGATAATGCCGCCCGAAGATAACTGTCAACTCGAGCTACCAGCAACGGCTACCAACAACGCCAGTAAAAGCAACAACGTCAGCAACAACAACATCGACAACACCCACACCAGGCATACGAGAAAACCCAAAAAAATTACAGTTATTCATGTAAATCGCATTACAATATGATGTTCTATATGAGGCCAAAGTGCTGTAATTATTTCACTTGAAGATTTCTAAGAGTTGGAGAGGTAGAGGTTTGAAGGGCAGCAATAGAGGAGAAAATGTGCTGGAATGGGAAGTGTAATAGATTATAATGGGGACTATAATGATATATGTAAGGATCTTTAATTCTGAATAAATAGATGATAATAAGAACAATTAAAGTAGAGTTTAAGAATTGATGAATATTTTCTGAAACTATAAAAATACTGAGAGAAGATAAGACTCTTAATAGAGCTAAATATGGTCTTAGGATGTACCAATATGTGAAGCTTACATTCGATAAATAAATGTCAAGTTAGTTTCTATGCTAACGTTATCTGCTATCAGTAACAGTGTGTCCAGCTTAAAGGGATTGAATAATACTATATATATGAGTATATATAGATTATTCTTTCCATTTCAAAGTTTTTAACAAAGAAAATACACTTTAAAATACAAAAAGCAAATAAAACTAACCACCTTTTCTTTTTCTTTCTCTCTTTCTCACTATCTCCCCCAAACAGATACATACACTCGAAGGAGAAGCCATTCAAGTGCACGGAATGCGGCAAGGGCTTCTGCCAGTCACGCACCCTGGCGGTGCACAAGATCCTGCACATGGAGGAGTCGCCACACAAGTGTCCCGTCTGCAGTCGCAGCTTCAATCAGCGTTCGAATCTGAAGACGCATCTGCTGACGCACACGGATCACAAGCCTTACGAGTGCTCCTCGTGCGGCAAAGTCTTTCGCCGCAATTGCGATCTGCGTCGACATGCGCTGACACACGCAGTGGGTGAGGTGAATAGCGGCGACTATGTGGACGTGGGCGAGGAGGATGAGGCACGTCATCTGCAGAGTGGCGATGAGGAGGATTCGCTGCTCGAGGTGGATTCACCGCGGCAATCACCAGTGCATAATCTCAGCGAGAAATCGGAGAAGGATGATGCAGACAGACGCATGCGACTGAAGCGCAAGGCAACTGATGGCGGTGGCTACGAGCACGAGGATAGCGAGGAGGAGTACGATGACTATGATGAAGATGAGGAGGGACTGCACGAAGCGGGTGCTCTGGATTTGGCCGAGGATGAAGAACTCGAGGCAGAGACGGAGGAGGAAAAGGCCGAGGCGGCTCTGGTGGCGGCACAACGCTACAAGGCACGCGAGACGGCTGGACTGGATGCGAGTAGCTCCATTACCAGCAAGCCGGAGCGACAGGGTGTCACGCATTGCCATCACGAGGGCGGCGAGACGTACACGATGAGACCGCACGGCGAGAGGCCGCTAGAGGAGGCAACATTAGCTGCAGCAGTGCCACCTGTCTCATTCATGTCCAGTTTGCGCTATGGACCACCACCGCCACCACCATCTGGAGCAGCACCTGTGGCACCAGCTGGTGTACCACCGGTTTCCCATTTGCCCCATGCGCATCTCCTTGCACCGGGACCCAATGGAGATCCCTATTTGCCCATGCTGCACGTGCGTCGCGATCTGCATCACAAGACGCTCAATCTTAGCAAGGCTGGAGCAGCTTCAGCTTCAGTTCAACCATCAACAGCAACACCACCGACCATTATCACAGGCCCAGGACCCTCTGAACCAACTCGTCCGCCCTCGCAACCCCTGCACTCGCCACATGAAGCGATGCCCTCGTTCTTGGGCTCAATTCCGGTGCGCAAACGCATCTTGCCACCCCCACCACCACCGCCATCGTTGACAACAGTGGATCTGGTAGAGCAACATCATCATCAGCGGACGTTCTTGGAGACTCAAAGCATCTACGCGTTGAACATGTCGCGACATCCGCCCAGACAGTTGCTTTGCAAGCCGCCATCGACAACGCCGGAAACGGAAAGGCATGAGAAGGAGGCAGCACCGCCACCGATACCACCTGCGGCACCGCCGCCAGTGGGGGTACCAGTAGCAGGCGTACCAGCACCAGCAGTGGCTGCGCCTGCGCCCGCTCCACCCCGTCGTACTGGCTTCAGTATTGAGGACATTATGCGACGTTGAGCATGGGGGAGCGTGGGGTGAGGCAAGAGGTTTTAGTAGACTAAGTAAGATCAGATCGGTTTGGAGGATTAACTTGAGATATGGATCGAAGCGGAAATGAAAATAGAGTAGACAGTTCCCTGGGGAAGGTCCTTCTCTAGGGTAAGGTCTCTTCCAAGTTTTAGGCACCACTCTGGGTTAGGCCTACCCTAGAGAGGGTAGAACCTTCCCTGAAGTAGGTCCTTCCATGGAGTAGGTCCTTTCCTAAAGTATGTCCTTCCCTGGAGTAGGTCCTTCGCTGGAGTAAGCCCCTTAGTGGAGTAGGTCTCTCCCTGGGTTAGGTCCTTTAATCGCGTGAGACCGCTCTCTGGGGTTAGAGCTTTTTCTGGGGTCAAACCTTTCTTTGGAATAGATCTGTCCGTGGGTTAGGCCTCTTCGTGAGTTAAACCTCCAGGGTTACAGAACTTTCCGGGGTCGTTCCATCTCCGCAACGCGCTACTTAGCCATAAGCGCATGTTTTAGTACATTTTAGTACAATGAGTAATACCCATTTAGTACATAAGGCGCATGTGCCACAGGAAAGGATCATGTGCATTTAGTACATACGAATTAATATACTTATAGTACCCCTACCAAGTGCTTACAGTGCTTTTAGTACACACTATTTAGTATCCACACAGAGAGAACTTTTAGATCATCTTAATTATGCTATAATGCGAGAGTCTATCGATTAGTTAAGGCCAACACTAAGTGTTGTTGTTGCTCTATAGGAAGAAGAAGAAGTAGATGAAGATAAACCACTTTAATTTATGTTTAATGCTTAAGACAATCTTGATGAGATCGTATTGTATTGCGGAAAAGAAAGAGGTTGAGTATAGAGTAGAGCCTCTAGATATAGTAGAGTTCAACCCCAACATTCCAGTTACATTTTATCATAGTTTTAATTTGTAGAGATCTTAAGTTTTTTTTTTTTCCTAGATATAGACAGTTCTGCTGGCATTCCATGGTCTTCCTTCGATTTCAAATGACTTCAAGAAACACATAAGCTATAGAAAGATATACAATACATATATTTGAATAAAGTTTGCATTGAAATTAATCGAGCGTTATTTCTGGGAGGAGGAGGATGAATCACAATCACAATCAAGCCCATCAATCAAGCAAGCGAGTCTTGGCCACAACCTCGACTCGGAATCGTACTTCAGGCACGTTTCGCATAGACATTTTGCGGTTTTTACTTGACAGCAGGAGGAGGAGCAGTCAAGGGGGCGTATACACGCCTCAAATCTCTTGCCACGCACAATTCCGCATTCGATTCCGATGTCAGGTTCCCTTGGTTCCCCGAATTGAGAGTGCTGCACTCGAACACGTAGAAAGTTCAATTAATGCGGCACGTAAATTGTTGTCATCATCAAAGCAAAGGAAACTTTATAGAGTAGGTGCCAGTGCCGACACTCGGGACCCTCCCCCCTTAAATGTTGCACTATAAAACTGAGTTGGTGGAAATAAAAATATTATGAGCGATGAGGATGATATCACCAGTTGTCGTCTACGTGAGTTGCCTGCAGAAAATAAGCTGAAAATCAGTTCGTGCTTGATGCGTGAGAATGGACGGAAAAATTGCTCAAGATGTTTTCGGAGGAAGTTACCCCATACGATATGAATAGAATTAATAAAGAGTTTTGTTTTTGCTATAAATAAATGGAGCGAAGTTTTCAGGGTCACTTGATAAGGAATGAAGCGAACAAAATGAAACGAACCCCAAAATTGTCAAAAAATACGCAATTTAAACTGAAAACTCCATTAAATATACCTGAATGGTTTTATAGAATTATTTTTGCAGATTTCCCCTTTCAATTTTATAAAGCAACGATATGTTTTCCCCACAATAATAAATTCCATAATTTTTTCGTTCAAAAACTGTCTGAACGAAATCCAATAGTTTTGCTCCAGCCTGAAAGTATGCAGTGTAATAGTCAGTGAGTCAATCAAAATACTCGCTAGATGGCTCTTGACATCGAGCATTCCGGGGTTTTAACACTTTTGCCACAACGCCCCCTTAGAGTGTATCGAATTGAAAATTGAATAATAATTCGAAAGACAAACTGCTTGTTTTTTCACTAACAGAAATATGTTATCCAAGACACGATCCCATTTGTGTCTCGGATGTGATCGATCCACCAAGTAGTACACTGCAGCAAACTGCTTAGTGTCTGATCAAAATGTTTTTTGTAGCGTTTTTTTTATAAAAAGAAAAAAATTAATTGAGCGATTATAAAAAAACAAGAGCGCCCAACCGTTTTAGTTTAAGTTAAATCAAGAAAAATTTTAAAACAAAAATTAAAACAATAACATTTAAACCGAAAACAATTAAGCCGAAAACAATTAAATCAGTTAATTATTCCTTGTTTTTGACACTACTGTAAATAGTAAACGAACGGTTAACCTATGTGCTTATTTGTTATTTACAACCATAAATCTTGACAATTATGTAATAATTTAATCATTTTAACTTTTTTTCTCTGTCAATAGCTTGACCAAATCGATTTCGTGCTAAGTGGCAAAAAAAAGGCGCATACATATAAAAAATGACAGCAAATGAATGTAAAGGCATTAAGTGAATTTTTCAAGGGATAGGGGTAATAAAGATACAATCGAATACCTTGTCGTTGTATTAAAATAATTAAAATAAATAAAAAATAAAAAAAAAATGAAATAATAATTATTATTATTTAACTACAATCGCCACTCATGCAACCGTTAAAATTCAAAGACAACAGCCTCCTGTTAACTAAACAGCGACACTCACAGCCACTGTTAACGGCAGCCACAACGCAACAGGTAATTCAAATAAAGCTGTAAAAGCTGTTGCTGCCGCTTCTGGGTGCTGTCATTTCGGCCAAGGTAACTGCGACTGGCGCTCGCGCTCTCATCAAAAAGAAGAAGAAGCAAAACAAAAGCAACAACAACAACATGGAGACTCTTAACTGACATTTCGTTACGTTGAGCGAACTTTGAATATTTTTGTTCACTCTCTCGCATGCAAAGCTTCTCTCAACAGGCGGAACAGCTAGTGGCAACGGCAGAGGGAAAGAGAAAGAGAGCGCAGTCGCGAGAGAGCCAGCTTGACCATGATGGGAGCTTCGACGCCGCTCTGTTGGACTCAATGCGCTCAGAAGGTGTACGACGGCGCCGCGGAACAGACGTGTTTATTCTGTTAACTGATCTCAACGGTGCTTTTGCGCTCTCTCCCTCTCTCTCTCGCGTCTGTATATGTGTGTGTAAGTGTTGGATCGCAGCTTGACCGCGCCTTAAAGCCAAGCGAAAAGTGGCCAAAAAACACGCAGAAATGCGTAAATTCAATTTTTAATCAAATGGAAAATTTTTTTGGAAAGTGAAATAACTGAAAAATGTGAAATACAAATTGAAAAAACGCAAACAGAGATCAAAGTGTATGTGAAAAATAAAGTGAGGTTGTGTTGGTGCGTCGCTCTCTCGCTCGCACAAACAAAGTATTACCAAACAGTTACCAATACTGGCCAAAAGCAGCAGCCAGACAAAGCCAAAGACACACACACACACTCACATGCAAAGACATGTTTGTGCTTGTATGAACATGTATCTGGCTGCCTAATTAGAACATTATGAGAAGAAACCGTAAAATCGCGCTCATTAGTGCGAATATAAAGCAGCAGCGCGTAAAGATCCCCAAACCCGAAGAGAGAAGATGAATCTTCAGGAATCTCCCGTGTCTTTGCACGCTTTCGTGCCCCTCTAATTGCCACATGCCACATGTTGCACTGCACTGGAAGCGATTGCCATTTTTTGTGGCCAATAAACTTACCAACTGTGCGCGCAGCCAGCCGCAACCAAGCGACGTCAACGTCAGCGTCGACTGCGACGCCGACTGCAGTTGCAGTTGCAGTTACATTCTGCCGCATTTTCCTCATCGTTTCCGAACGGAAGTGGAGAGTGGCGGCTCGCTTACATTACTCACTTCCACCCAAAGTGGAAATGGAACTGGAAACCGATGACGCGTTGTCGGCGGATTGATAGGTGTGGGGGGAGGGGTAATTAACGTAGAACGGAAGTGAGGCCTTATCAATGGGGAAGCCTTTTGGCCAAGTCAAGTGCACAAGCGATCAAAGGGTGAAGGCAAATGAAGATAAGCAACAGTTGCAAAGAGAGTGAGAGTAACAGAGAAAGAGAACTGGATATAAAGAAAGAAATAGAAAGAGAGAGGGGGAAAGATAGAGACAGAGAGTGACATAAAGAGGGCGAGAGAGAGTGGGAGGCAGATATCTGTTTATACTAGGCATGTGCGGATTGTTTGTTAGTCACTGAGAGTAAAGAAGAATGCAAATCGCGTGTGGATGCCGGCATAATAAACGAATGAGGATGACTAATACGAATAGATTCATACCAAATGATTAGCTCATTGTCTAATATTCAGTAAACAAGTTACTACAACATTGCTTAAGACTGTAGAAAATGACAGGGTTATTATAGAAGTGAGATACGTTTATCAGAAGTATCTTATCTATTTCTATACAATAAAAGTTGCCAAAGCGTTAAGAAATTATATATAATCATGAAGAAAGTCATAAAAAAAGTATCTTATCTATTTATTTAATACAATCAAGTTGCCAAGAGAAAAGTATCTTATCTAGTACTTATTCTATCAGAAAGTAATAATTAATAATTTACTTTTTTAATTCGATTTGTTAGCGACATATCGAAGGTTCAACCAGCTGACTTTGACCACAACTTAGCTGACTATGGTAATATCCATCTCTCCTCAATTGTTTTATCCGATCGGTCAATTAACACAAAAGTTATTCAAGTCACATACATAAGTCCCAAAGTTCCTGGCAGTTTATGAAAAACAATCAAAATGCATTTCAAATTGTAAGGTAAAGTCTTTCTGAGAAGCATTATAAAAGTCATTAGTTAAGAAGTAAAAGGTAAAAGCTTTCGAGAGAGAGAATGTTAAATCTAGTTCACGGTTTCCCAGCTGAGCTCTCATATGTATTGTATAAGTATTAGAAAATGGAACAGAAAAAATATCATTTATAAAGTTGAAATTAATTTGCTTATAAGCACGTACATAGATGATAACAAATCAAGTGCACACAACAAAACACAAATACAGTGATCTCTCGACAGTTTAGAAATGACTTCAGGTAAACGATAAATTGTATTATTATAAAAAAAAGAAGAAGATGAAGATTTAAGTAGATGTTTGTCTTCATTTATTACAAATAGAGAAGAAGAAGACGAAGCTTTAAGTGCAGGTATCCATTCAAGTAATTACTGTAGCTGCAATTTACTTTCTGTCGTAGACTAATTATAACCAGAGTAATTACAACTACACAGTGTTATTGACCCGACTCTCACGTCAATTATCCCTCTTAGCTACATTCCGTAAAATCTATGACGAATCGCTTTCGAATAACTCACGCAAAATACTCTGAATAATTCAAATAGCACAAAGAGAGTATTTCAATTGCCTCTTTACCTTGACTCTCTTATCAAATTGAGGAAATACTATACTATTAGCCATTATCTTATGACCAAAAGTTGATTGGTGAGTTATCGCATTTTAAAAATACGACAATATCGCATAAGTTAAAACAAAATAAAGCTCACTTACTGAGAGAAAAAGAGGGACAGAGGGAGAGAGCGATAGCCTTGTGAGTCTTACAGTCCCCTTAGGTTATGTTGAGGATGTTTAGTCAGCCTGAAGTAATGGAAAGGGGGGTCAGGGAAGCTACTTAGCCCGAACAAAATGCATTCCTTGTCACAGGCAAATGCCGCAAAATGCCAAACAAAGTTAATAAACCCATAAAAACAGGCACACAGTCAACTTTTCAATGCACTTTAGTGTAGTCACAACAACAACTGCAGCTACAACAACAGCAATTACAACAACAGCGACAGCTACTTGGATAGCAAGCAAAGTTGAGTCACAGATGCATCGATAATAACGCACGCGGCCTCAAGACTGTCTCTGATGTGCACTGAGAGAAATTGTGCAGCAAGTAGTAGATGACTAGTATTATAACAAATCTGGAAAGAAACTTCAAGATGAAGTTTATTATAAGTAGTAAAAGACAAAAAATAATAATATTAAGAAATTGAAATTAGTGCAAATTGTTTAAAAACCAAATACTTTTAAGTAAAAATACTAATTTCGAACAGATTCCTTTGAAAAATAGTATTAAAACAAAAAAACCTATAGATAAAAATTTAAAAGTCTTAAATTCTTCAAAGATCTAAATTTCAATTACATTAAACATTTAAAAGATTTATGTCTTACTTTAAATAAATTTTTAACATAATTATCTACATAGTCAACTTAAATTCTTGAAAGCCACTAATGCACATTTCAAAATAACTAATGAATTTAAAAATTAATTTTAAATTACTTATATTAAAGCTCTCAATTCTCTTATCTTTCCAACAATTTCTCTCAGTGTACAAGCCGCGCCCGCAGCTTAAGAACAGAACCCCAAAGCTGCTTTGCATATGCCATAAATAAAACCGACTTTAGCAGGGGGTGGGGGGTGGAGAGTGGGGGAAGAAACGACGAACGAGCAAAGGTGAAGAAAACTCTTCTTTCTGAGACTTGAAAATGCTTTCTCTGCTACTTACCTTATTCTTTCTCTGCTTCTTTCTTTCCATCTGTTGTCCGTCTGTGTCTTCAGCTTGTCTTCAGCTTTGCATTTACACAGTCTACGCACACGTAGCCCCCATAGAAATGAAAAACCTTTACTCGATGCGTGCGACGCTATCACGACGCCCCCTATCCCCCTGTCTTTCTCTCTCTCTCTCTCTCTCGCTCGCTCTGAGTACGCGCTCTCTTGCGCTCTCTGTTGCGCTCACGACATGAATGAAATGCCTGCACATTTACAGTTACTCTACAACAACAGCGGTGCCCCAACTGCTTAACATGTTGTTGGCCTTTCCTCGTGCTCTTGTTGTTGTTGTTGTTATCGTCTCTCCCCAACGCACTCGTCATAATACAGAAACATGCTCAAGCCTCAGTCACAGCTAACGGTTCTTTGCGTACGGACGTGTTTTTTTGAGTGTGCATAGGTATTTATGTGTGTTTGTGTTTTGTTTTTGTAACGTTGTCAAGCTCCATGTCTCTCTCTCCCTCGCTCTCTCCTGCTCTCTCTCTCTCCCTTTGTGTGTTGGCTTTTAGGGCCAGTTTGTGGTGGCTTATCAGAGATTGGTAACAATGCAAGAGGCAACAATTTTATACCAACAAAATCAACAATCGTTGTTTCTGTTTCTGTTATGACGAAACTCTGAAGAAAACAAGCTGAAAAATAGTATTTAAGTGGAAAACTGTGTGTGAAAAACCCAAAGGAAAAACAATCGACATAGCCAAGTAAAATACTAATTTATAATTTTTTTTTTTTTTTTTGGGTGTGAAAACTGAAATAGTTTTCGTGAGAGAGGCGAGAAAATTATAGGAAAAGAGCTCAAGGCAAAGCTATGTTGGCTATTATAATTTATTACTTAAAAAGCCCAAACAAATTATTTAATTTAGATTAAACAGTGGAATACGTACTTTAGTGTTTGGTAAAACAAAAAAGTGAAATATATTTCCTTTAAGGAAACTAAAATAATAATTGTGAAAATTTTTTCAAGGTACAAAAGATAAGAGCACTAAAATTAAATATATCGAAAAAAAAAATAAAAATATATTTATCATAAATAGTAATTAAAATCAAATAAAAATTTAAATAAGTATATAAATAATTTACAAATACAAAAAAATGATTTAAAACAAAATTATAAAATAATCTAGAGTCTTCTCAATAATAATAAAAATAAATATACAAATATAAATAACAAAATAATTAAAATACAAGAAAAGTGCTAAACAAAAATATAATCGTATTATGCTAAATATAACACAACAATGAAGGAGTATGAGACAGAATTTAAATTAATTAAATAACAAAATATTGTGAATTAATTAAATGTTCAACAGTTTCTTTGTTTCCCGTCACATTTAGCTGCTTACCGATAATAACTGCCATGGCACTGTAAACATTATAAATCACATCAACGATAAATCACGAAGCACTAAATCACACATAACCTCACACTGTGTATAGTAAGTAGTATACCGCGTAGCTAAGAAGTCGATAAAAACAATGCACAAACGATGACGCTACGACGACATAAAACCGATTTGCTTCCTCAAAGTAAACACAATAAGAACAACAACAACAACAACGAAAGCAACAAGAACATACACTGCCCGCCCACTGCCCACAAATGGGGTAACATATGCCACATGCTGCTCCATACCAGCCTAGTGTTGTTGTTGCTGCTGTCCTCCTGCCAAGTGGGTCGCGCACAGCAACAACAACAACTGGAGCAGCGCTCTGAGTTGGAGGCAGTTGAACTGCTGCAGGACAATTACAACAATAATAACAACAACGACAACGATATCGAATTCGCCAGTCTGGATGGCGCCACACAGTTGCTGCCAGCAACGCGTCAACACGGCATTGGAGACGCCACAGCGGCGCCACCATCGACGCCAACATTGCTGACATCATCAGTGTCCTCCTCGTCCACCTCCTCCTTCACGGAGCTGCAGGGTGGCGAACTGCTTGGCGAGCGCACTTTGCGGCGCAGCGAGAGTCCGTATCTGGCACGCGATGACCTGGAGGTGGTGCGCGGTGCCCGACTGACCATTGAGCCGGGCGTGACTGTGGAGTTTGCGCCCACCAAGGGTCTCAAGGTGCGCGGCGTGCTGCAGGCTGTGGTAAGTGTAACAATCAATTTTGGGGGAATACCCTGTAGTGGGTGTTGTTTGCGGTGGGGTATGTGCCACCAAGTTGCACATCGTACGTCAAAAGAGGGAGGATATAGTAAGAAAAGGTACCAACACTTAATTATGGGTATACCCTGTAACTTTAGTTGTTAGTGAGGGGTATTTGCTGAAGACATATTAAGGAACATGTGTATATGGGATATGTGGATATAAATCTATTTAGATTAACAATTTTAAGTTAGTTAAGCCCTTAAAGAAACAAGAAAACTTCAGTTAGATATTATTACATCTATTGACCTAATTATACATTCAACCTATTACACCTATGAAGTATCTACTAGGTCTATTACTGCACTGCTCTCTGCCACATTTATTTTGAAAACTATAGGATGTACATATTTTATATAAATATATATAAATTTTTAACTGTAGAGTCTCTACAGAGTCTCTCCCTATTCATTTACATGTATAGCTATAACAGCTTAGGCTTATTTAAGGGTTTTCAGCCCTTACAGGTGTATCTAATGGTCTTCCCCACTTCAAACCCCTGTAGCCTGCCTACCTATGATCTCTACAGGGTATCTAATAGGCATATACCTTAACTATCTTCTCCAATTTCCACCCATTCACAATATAACGAATGATTAAGCGCTGTCGGAGCACCTGTTGCTATCATTGAACAGGTGAGTAACAGGTACAGTTAGATAAGCTCCAGGGGTTTCGTAGCTCATGTAGAATTCACTCTTTTTTTTGCGCTCCATTGACTCTGCAGGCTGATAAGATTACGATAGCGATTGTTGGATTTACTGCAGAGCGAGGCAGCCGATAAGGGGGCACACTCTGTGTGTGCGTCTCTTACTGCTGCTTGTGGTCGTAGGTTAGGGCGTGTAGCGCATGCTCCCAATTAGGTCAGTTGCAAGTTCATTTCCCGTTACGATTCCAATCCAGAACAATTACCGACTAAGACTTCAAAGAGTTCTCTCCCCGCAATTGCTGTTGTTGTTGCCTTTTGCATTTACTTTGCATGTCCGCCCTGGCGGACTGCGACTCTTCCGTCGTCGCTTAATCAGCGGTCAGAGGGTCATTAAGGGTTAATTAGATTTAAGTGAACGACGTCGCATAATTGACGTATTCATTGCTTTTGGAAATGAGCAAATAAGCTCGCCTCGCGTATTGCTTCCACTCGAACTCGAACTTAGATTGGGTAACCCAAAAAACTGTCGCATATTTTGGATAATTCCATATGCAAAACACAGCCAAAACGACCTATACCCCCAATACTCACTTTATATACTGTAGATATCTTGACCTGTCAGCGTGATCAGTTGAGACTGTCGTTAATTAAATAAAATTGTTTTGGTGGGCGTTTCTCTTCTCGCTCTCGCGTTGTCACTCTCTCATCTCGCCCCATCATCATCAGCATCATCATCAGAGACTACGCATAGGTGTTAATTAACTGTACAAATTGAGGTACTCACATATATGGCCAAGATCATAGCAGACGATTCTTCATTGGAAAACGAAGGCCAAACTCAAGAGAAAATATCATAATTGAAAAACGAGAAAAAAAAAACAAAAATAATAATAATAATAAAACCGGGCTATTCGTGTCGTCTGAGTTGAGTTGCGTGTGAGTGAAAAGAGTTGAAACTGAAAGATCGGTTGGAAAAATTCACACCTGAAAAACGCAGGAAAGTTGCAAATAAGTAGGAGACAGATAGAGAAAGATATTAGCTCGGGTTTTCTTAGAGTTTAAAATTTAATAATCAGTCGTATATGATGATTGTTGCAGGTGATGTGTGTGGGAATATATTTTTAGCTTGACTCATTACATATATATATCTTTTATCTTTAACAGGGCACACCCACAGAACGTATTATTTTGAAATCCCAAAGTAACACTGCTAACTATAAGCTGGAACTGCCCGATGATCAAGAGAAGGGTATACGCTTGGTCGATGGACCCACACCCGTCGAGGGAAGACTGCAGCTGTTCCACAAGGGAGCCTGGCGCTCCGTTTGCTCTAATTCCAGAAAGTGAGTATAAGGTTCAAAATAACATACATTGATTACAGAATACATCCATCTCAAGCTAGCTGAGGTAATATGATATAAGATATATTACATAAGATATACAACATAACATATAATACATAAGATATAGTGCAGACATTCGAATACTAAGGTGTCTCGAGGAATACATCCAACTATTGCGTCATTAACTCTACTATACTATGAGTTGTGCCTCCAAATACACTCAAAGGAAAATGTAAACAAACTATTCTGGGGCATAGTAACCTCTTTTAGGCATAATTTTGATGTCAGACAAATCCGTTTATGTTTAAATCAGATAGATTTTACAACTTCAAAATTGTATATTGTTTTAAAATTGTTTTTAAATTTTACTTATGAACAGACTAAAATAATCATGTCAGGAGTACATGATGAATACGTGACGCAGGCTAAAGAGCCATCACCATACCGATTAATGAGAAGAAAGAATTTGAAGACATACAAGTTTCAGTTGAATGAAACGTATCCCAGCATCAGACCTAAAAAAGATAGATGTTTAATAGAAGAAAGCATTTGGGATATGGGATTGAAAAATTGTGAATGTAAGCTTCGTGATGTAGATTGTTTGAAATGTGATAAAAACCCGTATAATATACCACGGACAAAGTTGATTAAGTTGGATCCCCTTACTGATTATTGCAAAAATCGTAAGCCGATCGAAGGAACTCCTGATTGGCGTAAAAACGCGAATAGGAATCTTGATTGGAACAAAATCAAACCTTACGATGTGTTGCGAATGGAAAACTGTAAAGAATTTGACTTTACAGACTGCGAAATGTACCACAGCGTTAGACCTCCACAATATAAATGTAATATGGAGAAGACGGCCAATGTTCTTTATGGTGCTGTCGAAGATTGCGCCCTTGAACGCGTCTTCGATATGGAACAGGATGATGTCGTTAAGGTCTATAAGGTAATTCCCAAAGGAAAGGCCTTAAAATTTTACGGTATCAATACCTATAAAGATGCACCAGAAGCCATTGAATTTAACCGACTGATTGCTACATGTATTGATAAGGCTGGTGAACCAAACCTAAAGCTAAAACGAGTTCGTACGAAACCTCCTCGTAAAATTCGGAAGCCATACAACTTGATACTCAATCGTCCCGAACTAGAAAAGGTCGTCGCCGAAATGCCAACAGTTATAACCGAACTAGACTATAGAAAGACATATTGTTGGAAATTCGGCTTAGCCAAACGGTGTGATAAACCTAAAGAACCATTCACAAAAGACCTATCGAAGCCGAGCCCAGTTCCACTTGAGGTTGCACTAGATATGGTGAAACCAGCTAAAAAGAAGAAACACGGTCTGCGAAGGAAACACAAATACTGTGAACTGGTATGTGGCCTTCCAGAAAATGCATGCACAGAATTTGAATATAGGAAGCATCTGTACAGTCCCGATCAAAATGATGAAGCCTTCCTGGAGAAAATAAGAAGAGAGACGCAGTTCGTTAAGGCGGAGCCTGAAAACTATGAACAGTTATTTAAAGAATTGTTAAAATGCTTCGAAAAACAACTTTTGGATAAGGAGTATAAAGATAAGAGGGATTGTTTTGAAAACTTGAATAAACAAGGTGGTGCTGGTGGTGGTGGTGGTGATGATGACAGTTATGTCTCTGAGGAGAAGGAAACGGAGGAAGAAGAACATGTTCCTGAACCTCATAAACCAAAAGTTCCAAAAGAACCTAAATATAGACCGAGACGTAAAACCAAAGAACCTAAACCTCCACCTCCACCAACACCTTTACCAGCTCCTCCAACCCCTCCACAACCAGAAGAACCGCCTACCCCAGTCCTGGAATCGAGTTCATCTACATCTTCCGTTATCATGCCTCCTCCGCCAAAAAAACAAAAGCCTGAGTTCAAAAAGAGTAAACTCGAAGGAAAAGATTGTCCCTGTGACTTATGCCAGTGGATGAAAAAAGGACAGACAGAGCCGGACACCCCGGAAATGTCCAACTGGAAGAAGGATGAAGAACGACGCAAGCTTAGGGACTACATGAAAGTAAAGTGTCATCAAGAGTACATGAAGACTCGACCCCAGGAGTACCGTGCGCCGCTTCGCAAATGTGATGACATTGTGTGTGACAATTGCTTCTGTTGTACAAGTGGCTTTAGTTATCACTGCGATGCTCTGGGTGCCATACAGCAACTGCAAAGTGCCCTACCTCCTAAACAAAGGTCACTGTTACAGTGTATAAGGGATCGGATGAGCTCTTTTCTGTGTGCATACGTGTAAAGGATAGTTATGTCTGAGGATCTCACAATTAATATGATAATTGTTTCATTATACTGGACGAATTTTTACATTTTTGTACCTTTAATACTGGACGAATATTTAAATGTTTGTACCTTTAATACTGGACGATATAATCTTAACGTGTTAGACTATGTAGTACTTTTTTGAACTTAATATTTTCGACTTAATTGTTAACCCCTATTAGCTTTTTGGTGTATAAATATTATTTTCAACATGTTTGTCTATTCATTATTTACTATAGAATTTGGATAGTGAAAGTGTACAACGATAATGTTACAATGAATACTACATTACGAATTATATAATTGTTTCGAATTCAATACAAAATAAGCACAAAATCTACTATCTAGTCTGCTCGACTGATATACCAAACGAATTCTCAAACATATAACTTTTAAGTTTAGCATATTTTGTATTGCATACTTTAAAGGGAGCTGCTTGGAAATCGGCATATCTTTAAAAATATTTCTTAAATTGTTATTGTGTTTACCAACAATGAACTGCACTGCATTAAATAAGGTTTGGAATGGCCTGGTTTTTATTGATTGGCGGGAGCGGATACCCAATTTGGGAGCTCTAGTTATAGATCTTTGAGATCTAGGTTTTAATACCGACAGACAGATGGATATGTAAGATATAGACTCGTCTCTTCTATGCCATGGGTATCGGGTATAATTAATATACAATACCTTCTGAAAGAGTAAATAATAGATAGATATATATTGTAGATAAGATATGATAATTATTTATTTAAAATATGATGACTCTATAGTATAATAAGACAGACGAGTGTGTCGAAAGTTTATTGTAGATTGGCATTATATATATAAATGTAGACTTAATGTCTATATATGTTCTAAGTAGAACTCATCTTGCATTGAGTGATATGTACTTCTATAAGTAGAATTGCTAAGTGAGTTACCGATATTACTAAGAAATCTTTAGCTAACCTCGCCCTTTACTTCTTTCAGTTGGACATTAGCGGACTACGCAGTGGCTTGCAAACAGCTTGGCTACCGAGGTGGGCGCTTCTGGAACTGGGTGGAGAGGACGGCGGGCTACTACCCGCGACTCTTGTACGAGCAACCCAAGTGTCACGGCGGTGAGCAGAGTCTGCTTGCCTGTGCGTGGAACACACGACAGATGGGTGCCGGATCGTGTGACTATCACAACGACTTGGGCATCCAGTGTCTGCCGGTGCACTCGGAGCCACTGGGACACTGGCGTGGCATCTACTTTGACAATGCACCATCGACCAAGTCGCTGGGCAGGGATAACACAGTCTATGCCGCGAAATCGGAATCGCTTCTCAAGTATGTGGACATAATACGGGCAGGCAACGGAGCTGGATACAGTGCCAAGTCCGCGCTGGAGGTGCAGGGACTGCCACCACAAATGGAGCATGTTGTGATCAGTCACTCCGCCTACACAGGATTCAATAGCACCCGCCCCTGGGCAGGTTTTCAGCTGCAGAATGTGACCGTGCGCAAGAGCAACGGCATCGGCATATTCGTCAACTCCAGTCAGGGATTGGTGCAGCTCGAGGGTTGCTCCGTAGTGGACAATGCCGCAGATGGTGTCAAATATGTGGGTCACGATCTACGCGGCACGGAGCGTACAGATCGTGCCAGCATCTATGACTTTTGCACGCTGCCAACGACTTCGGGACAGACCTACCCCATCTCGCTGACCTTCACACAGAAATACTATGCTGGCTCGGCAAAGGAGTGTAGCAAGTACTTCTTCACCCGACCCGGATACCTGCTCACTCTTCACATCGAGCACTTTGTGCTGCAACAGAACGAGACAGCCACTGTGGAGATCTTCGATGGATCCTCGCCAAACGATCGCCTGCTCTTCCAGTGGCAGGCAAGGAACTTCACGCGCCCCCAGAGTGTGACCACCAGTCGGGAGAAGATGTTTGTGCGCTTCCGTGCCGATGCTCGGCGAGAGTTGAGTGGTTACTTCCGCATCACATCGGGTGATTCGGTGGCCTACGATCTGCGTGTGGCACAGTCCACAGTGGAGGACAACGGCGGACGTGGCGTGGCCATCGATAACATACGTTCCAAGCTGCATGTGCATGCGAGCAGCGTGTCTGGCAACGGGCATGTGGCAGGCGTCCATGTGA
This sequence comes from Zaprionus ornatus, assembly GCA_018904035.1. NCBI lineage: Eukaryota > Metazoa > Arthropoda > Insecta > Diptera > Drosophilidae > Zaprionus > Zaprionus ornatus. The sequence continues at coordinate 17,382,010 of JAEIFZ010000002.1, read as the reverse complement.
CCAGCGGTGCAGGCGATGTGAACATCACCAGCAGCACCATCAGCTTCAACAACGGAGCAGGCGTCAATATAACCTACTACGGCGGCAATAGAAACATCTCACGATCCGCGCTGAGCTCCAATCGGGGCTATGGCATGGCCACCTGGTTGAATCACACCACAGATGTGGATCGGGTGGAGTACATACCCTTTAACCAGACCACTGTAGTGGAATACTCACAGATTGGGGGTAACCTCGAGATGGGCGTGTTTCATGGCAACTATTGTCGTCCCATCTGGGTGAACATTACGGGAAACACCTTCAATGGTAGCCAACAGAATGATATCTTTGTGGAGTCCTGTTACCAGGCGACGGCAAATGGACAACCCAACATGCAACTCCAATTGGGTCACAATCTCTTCAAGCACAGCCAGGCGAACTCAATCTACCTGAGTCCCGCTCTCAATATGCAGGGTCGTATCGAATACAACATGTTCCGTTATGGCACATATGGATGCATCTATGTGAACAATGACTACATCTATCAGGAGTTCAACTATCTGCCAGTCAAGCTGCTCATACAGAGCAACTACTTCCAGCGCAACAGTGGATTACATGTGGTATCCCTTGCCCTTTCCCCCTACAGTCGTGCGGAGGTACAGTACGTACTGTTCACACGGAACTTTGTGCGCAGCAACAACATCACTGAGGCATTTGGTCCCCTCATTGCGGGCAGCGAGGGAAGCGATGGTGCTGGGCGACTTAATCCACGTTCTCGTGTCGCAGCACCAGTTGTTGTCGGTTCGAGCAATGTGGATATATTCCGCAACATTCTACACAACCTGGACTCTGCCTATGAAATTGGTTCGCAGCTAACGGATCAGAGTCAGATCATCAATGCCACCTGCAATTGGTTGGGCCACGCGGATGAGAGCCGCATCTACGCGAGACTCTTTCATCGCAACGATCGCTACAATCTGGCCAAGATCAACTATATTCCCTATCTGCTGCATAGTTCCAACCCAGGATCGACGGCCATGATCACCGTCTCTACTGTGGTACCACGTTTCTTTCACGAGGGCAGCGATGTCATCGGTGGCGAGGTAGATGGCCAGGACATGGTACCAGCAGGCACTTATACTGTGACCAAGGACATCAATATACGTCCCGGTGGCAAGCTCATCTTGCAGCCAGGTACAACGTTGCGCTTTGAACCGAGCGTTGGCATGATGATTGCTGGCAAGCTGGAGGCACGTGGCCGCAGACCCGACGATATACTCTTCACCCTGAAGCGGGAGACCATCATGGGCGACCAGAACGATACGGAGACCATTGACTTGGATAGCGAAACGGAGGCCATTGACATGGGCACAGAGGTGCTGCCAGGGGATGGAGGTATACCACGTATTCCAGTGCGTCTTGTGGGCGGTGCCGGTGCCCATGAGGGTCGCCTGCAGATGTACGTAAAGGGTCGCTGGGGTACCGTCTGTGATTATGGTTGGAATGTCCTGAATGCTGCATTAGTCTGTCATCAATTGGGCTACTCCCTGAATCCGCAAGACTGGCGATTGCTACGCTCTCAGTTACCCAACGCTGGCACCTCCGAGGATGTGCTCGTGGCCAATGTACGCTGCACTCCACACGATCGCGATGTGACCAAGTGTCGGGCGGAGTACGAGTTCGAGAACAGCTGCAGCCACGAGAACGATGTGGGGTTGCGGTGCTACGAAGGTGCCTGGGCGGGCATACGCTTCAGTATGTTAGCCGAAAGGGCAGATCTGCAGTACGTCACAGTGGAGAAGGCCGGACTCTTTGACTATACCACCAATGCTTTTAAACCCGCTGTGCAAATGGATCACGCACGTCACAATCTGGAGAATGTGAGGGTGGTGAACAATCTACAGGATGGTCTCGGCATCATTTATGCGGACATCTATGCGGGAAAGTCGGTGAATAATATTAAGAACTCAGAGTTCTCGGGAAATCGTGGCAGCGGCATCAGTCTTAAGCAGTTGGACTTCCGCATCTCTGGTTCCATCATCAAGGAAAATCGAGGTAGTGGCATTTTCCACGATGCAGTAATCGCTTCGTTGGATCAGAAGGAGATCGGAGGTTGGTTCAACATGGCACGTGACTTCAATGCCTACGACACGGACTACGAGCCGTATTTATTGCCGCGTGAGAGCAGCAACATCGATCTGGGTACCTTCGAGCATAAGTACATTCGCACCGAGGAGATGTTGGGCTCGGAGTCGATTAGTCGCAAGATTATCGTACAGTGTCCGGCTGGATATGTCATTGGTATTCAGTTGCTGAATCCCATTCACAATCTCTCCTCGGAGAGCATCAATATATTGAATGCACGCACCGAGAACATTCGCAGTGATCTGTGGCAGGTGAAGCGCGACCTGAACGTTTTCCCCGTGACCAGCAGCAGTTACGGCATCATCATCTACTACGAGAGTGGACTTCATGCCCTGGGCGGAGCTGTCCTTATGCTTACTACGGTCACGGCACCGGTGCAGAACATACGCAATCGCATTGTCAGCGGTCCAGTGCCCACACTGAGCATAAGATCGACGCGTATACAGAAGAATCTGCGAGGTATTACAGGGTATTACTACAATCGCTATGTGGGCGACAATGGGGAGTACTATCTGCGTAAGGCTAATGAGTCCATCAAGTTAATCAACTCGGAGCTAAGCTACAATGAGCGAGAGGCGATTCTCATCAAGTCTCCCTTCTGGGATGTGATCTCGAGCAACCTGTCGGAGGTGACGATACACATAAACGGATCGCTGATCACGCAAAACGGTCATGGAATAAGACAACTATCAAAGGACTTACGCTCCTCCAACAATCTCTTCCATTATGTGCTGCAGGACACGACGGTGGAGCAGAACGCACATGGAGGGTTCCAAGTGGCGCTACCCTACGTGTGGCAGTACAACGAAAATTTTACGCACTCCATTTACTTTGGCAACAGCACATGGCAGCGCAATAAGAACTTCCATATAGGTGTCTCTGGACACTACACAGTGTTCAACATAACCTCAAATGTGTTCCGGGAAAATAATTGCCCCGGTGCACTGATTGCACTTGATGGCATGGAGAAACGTCTGCGATTCGATAACAACCGTTTCGAAACGAACAACGCAAAGTTCCTGTTGCTTTTCAAGGCTGACAGCCTGAGCGAGATCATTGGCCAAGTGCCCGCGACCATCGAGTACAACATCTTCAAGGGCAACAGCATAGTCACCGTGATGGCAGACTATAGACACTATATGCGAGCTGCACGACGTATGCGTAAGCAGCATCGACTTCCTAGCGCCGTAATCAGACTTGATGGCATCCAGAACGTGCGACTTTATCGCAATCTCATCGAAGAGAATGAAATGGATTACAATTTGGTGGCGGGTGTCAGGTCTGCCCGACTCAATAACTACTTCCAGGCCACGGAGAATTGGTGGGGTGCCAAGGATATTGCGTATATCGAATCGAAGATCTTCGATTTCGATAACTGGAACGATCATGCGGATGTTATCTATCAACCGTTCCTTATCGAGGATAGCTTCGATGCAAGTGTCTCGATTGTGGCACCACTCAATGAGGAAACCAATCTGGAGACGTATCGCGGTGGTAGGGTCTATCGGGATCTCACATTACCCAGACAGTCTACACCATATTACATTGCCTCCGATATCACCGTCATGCCTGGCACTACCCTGACCATACAGCATGGTGTTACCCTCGAGTTTGAACCCAATGTGGGCATTCTGGTACTGGGTACCCTCATTGCCATTGGTTACCAGGAGTCACCGATTGTGATGCGTCCATTTAGAAACTCTTCGCGGGAAGCTTTGACTGTGGCACAGCCGCCACGCAAACGTTCAATAGAAGACATGAGTGCAGCCCTCACAGACTTCGACTCCATTCGATTGTGCACCAGTGCAAACAACTGTACCGGCGATACTGATGGACTATACGGACTGAATGAGGGCTTCCTGGAGTACTTCAATCACACCACGCTGCAGTGGGTGCCCATTTGCGATGGTCGCTTCACAGAACGCAATGCTCAGGTTGTTTGTCGGGAACTTGGATACGACCCGCTTAATGTTTACTACAGTCACGATCGGAGAATCGAGTTCCACACGAACTCGTTGACCCGCATCTGGTCCTGGGTGCAACCACTTGAGTGTCGCGGCGATGAGGAGCGCATGGAGGATTGTGCTGAGAGACTGAATGGACAACTCTACGGACATCGTCACGAGTGTCGCTGGGACGATGTCTTTGTCTTTGTCAGCTGTAATGGTGTTGCCGACGATGAGGTCTTCTGGGGTGGCATACGGTTTGCGAACTCCAAGTTCGAGGAGATTCAATATGAGCATCGGCTACACAACACTCGCTCGTACGGTCAGCAACAGCTACAGCGCGAGAGTCAGCTGGAGTTTGTGCGCATCGAGCAGGCAGGTATCCTGCACAATCATAAGGCAGCTGCTATTCAGGCAATTCATAAGAATCCTAGCATCAGCTCGGTCAGCATTGAGAACTCAGCAAACGATGGCATCAATCTGATTGCGCCAAGTGGCAAGCTCAATCTGAACCATTTGAATATCAAGAAGACTCTTGGAACTGGTATTAGTATTGTCTCCCTGAGCGGAGAGGGAAGGGACAGCGATGAGTCTAGCTTTACGCCGCTCAAGAAACTCGACTTGCCGTACAAACTCTTCTCGCTGGTCGACATCTGTGATCCCCAGAAGGTGTTGACCATCGAGGAGCGCATGCTGGTCTACTACAAGTACGACAACAATCCCGTCAACTGTGTAAAGATCTTTACCTCTGCCTTCCGCGCCAAGCCACTGGGCTTCCGTCTACTCCAGTCGAACCTCTTCAATCATTCGAAACTCTATGGACGCACTGATTTCATAAAGCTTTTCGATGGCGACATCTATAATGTAACAGCTAGGAGCCTGGGAAAGATTGAATCGGATACTGATAATCAGCGTTCGTTCTTCCGTACCAGAGGACCTACCTTAAGTCTTCAGCTAGTCGCAAGTGGTGCCCCAGAGACTCATGGATTCATTGCGGAGGTTGTCACGGTACCCATTTCCACGCTGGGACAATGTGAGTATTTGAAGGGGAAGAGGAGGTAGAATCAGTTAACTGAACCCATAATTTACCTAAGATTTCTGCCAACCTCCTAAGAATATCTTATACAGTATAACTAATCTGATTCCCATTTGCAGATCGAGACGCTCTGCACAATATAACGGATACTCATATTTCGGGTGCTATGAAGGGTGCTGTTAGCTATGCCTCGGCAGGGGAGGTTACGCCCACTTTAACACTCATTGGCAACCGCATCGAGCGGAACTGCAAGCAGCTCTATGGAAATTTCTCCACTTGTGCCTCAGCGCTGAACTTGGATGTGCAGAACATGAACTCGCTGTACTTTATGGTGAGTAATCATATACTCAGTCTAGTCTCCCCAGTTCGCTTATCTCTTACGCACTTGACCTTATCTCTGTTGCTTACAGAACAATCTGTTGTTGGAGAATCAGGGCGGATTACGCATTCGTGCTGACTCGCGCGGCTCGGCGACCTCATTGCGTGGCTTTGTGCATCACAATCTCTTCATGCGCAATCGCAATCGTCCCGCTCTCTTTGTGGAAGGTCGTCAGTCGTCGCCGTACCAAGAGGTCGAACTCTATCGCAATTACTTTGCACAGAACATGGCGGGATATGAGGAAGTCATTCGACTCTGTCAGGTTGTATCCAACTTTAGCTACAACTACGTGCACAGCAATGTGGGTGGTCGCATTATGGAGGTCTCCGGTTTCGAGAAGGTGCGTCTGCAGATCTATCAAACCACGGCACACAATGGATTCTATAGGTAAGTTTTGGGGATTGTAGTATGTTCTTTGAACTGTGTATAATGAAAGTTTGATCCTTTAGGAATGTGGCCACCAACTGGATGTCTCGAGCTACCATTGTGGCTGGTACTGCGGGTCAGCAATACGTAGACAACATCTTTGAGAACTATGAGAATGATTACGAGCTACTCACAGTCAATAACTCCATGTAAGTTGGTTTCGATTTAAGAAGAAAACTTTTAAGAGGAAGCTCAAATATCTCAGCGCCCTAGACTCTCTTTGCAATAGGAAGTGATTGTATTATACACCATAATCTTCATATCTCTCTTCTACTCTTTCTTTATCTTTCTTTCTCTCCCCAATCCCCTCAACTAGTATGAGCTTTGACTATGAAAACAGGTAAGTTCTCTGTACTAAACATACCATGAAGCTCACCAGACTAACTTCCATTTCTTTTTGCTTAGGACCTTTGAGACCTGGAGTTCTAAGATCGATGCGCGTCACAATTACTGGAGCTACAACAACACTATCTCAGTGCAGTCACGCATCAGGGACAAGTCAGGTAAGAAGGCACTTCGCTCAAGCCTCAAGACACTTTTTAACTTTATTCTACTTTTCTCTAGATGATCCCATGCTGCTCGAGGTGCTGGCCGTACCATTCCAGATGAATAACGAAACCATTTTGGATGGCAAATGTCCACCCGGCTGGACTCTGGTACAGGACACTTGCTTTATCTATGTGGGCGCTCCGATGACATTCCACGAAGCGCGTGATTTCTGTCGCTCAGAGAACTCAACGATGCCCTTCATACGCACTGACAGCACCACATTGTGGAAGTATCTACAGAGTCAAATGCGGCATCTCAAGTATCCCGAGAAGGTGTGGATACAGGACTACAATCACATTGAGCGCTGCACGAGCTTCGTCTTCAGTGAGATCGAGGTGGGCGATTGCCAGAAGGAGCGCGGTTTCATCTGTGAAATGGATCCGAGGGTAGGTCGAGGGAAAGATACGCATGGGTAGCAACTATATAACCATTTTCATCTGCCCTCCAGGTCATCATCGATCCGCTGTCATGGCGAGCAGACATTTTTGCCATAAGTATTATCTCGGCCTTCGTGCTGGCCATCATCCTGCTGATTCTGGTGGCCTTCTGCTGGTTCGCCAAGTCCAAGCATCGACATGTGCAGCGTCTGCAGCGACGCAACAGCATCCGCCAGAGCTTGCGCAGTCTCAACAGCATCGATCCGCAGGGATCGCTGCGACGTCGTCCAAATTATGTATGAGTTTTTTCTTAGTTGCATTTTGATTTTTCCTTGATTTTGATTTCCCATTTTCCTTTTGCTTTGTTGCGCTCTTCTTTTTCGTTTCCAATTCGCATTCTACGCAGAACATGTCCAGCAATGGCACCTTGTCGAAGAGTCAGGACTACAAGCAGATGGTGGGCAATGGCTCCATCGATTCCATGGACAAGAGCGTGCTCAGCTCGGAGCCGGGCAGCTTCGAGGGCTATGACCAGAAGGCGCACTACAATGAGTATGTCAATCAGCATGCACTTCGTCCCACAGCTGGCCATGATCATCAACAGCAGCCACATAAGGTGGCCACCATCTCCAAGGGCAGCGCACATCGTGCGAGAGCAGCAGCCGCTGCTGCTGCCCTAGAGCCTGATGCCTTCGAGCTGAGCTACCGCAACGAGGGATTCAGAGATAATTCGACCTATGGTGGCGGCACCAGAGCCAATTCGATCAGCACCAGCGTGGCCGAGGACACACCCATTATACATCACATAGATGCCGAGGCAGAGGAGGTGGGCTCGGATTACTATGGCAATGCCAGCACGTTGCCGCTGCGCACAGACACGGCGGGTAGCAGCAGCGTTGGCGGACGTCGAGGGCAACCAGGATTGGCATTCCTCAGTGAACTCAAGCAGAATCTGCCAGAGTATCAGCGCAGCTCGCACAGCAGCTTCATGCAGCCTACGCAACGCAGTAGCGGCGACTCGTTGCCCTTCGACCAGAAGTTAGATCAGTTCAACTACTCCACAGAGTCCTCGCTGTACCGCCCGGCACCGGCTGTGCCGCAGCAAGTGACGCCCGTGGATATGCGGCGTCCCGATTCGTATTATACTGCAGTGCGGAGCAGCAAGGCACCCACATCGCATTATCGCACTCCCAGACCATTGGCTCAACCGCCGGCGGCACCCACGACGACGCATGCGTCGCGGCCAAAGACTGTTTATCAAACGGCAGCACAGGAGGCCAGCGCTGCCACGCCCACATCTCCCACTGCGCGCACTAGCGTGAATCCTTATCATCGCTCCAAGTCAGAGGCACTGCTGGAGACGGATTTTGATAGCGAGGCCGGCGAGGGCGGCCTGCAGCCCCTGAGCGCCAATGGACGCAGTCACAGCCAACCCTTGGAGACGGCCATGTAATGGCCAGTCTTTTCTCTCTCCCCCCACCCACACCCCGCTGCATCCCGTTCATTATAATTTTTTTTTAACACTCAGTTTCGCTACGTAGCTTTTAGTTTACCATACGAGAGATTATGTTATGCCGAAAGAACGACAAAGAAAAGAGAGAGACGAACGCCCCACGTTGTTTTATGTAGAGAACTTAAACGTAATTCCATCCATTAGCTGTAGGACACATACACACACACACACACATACGCATTACGCATACCGCTTACAAGCGAACGAATTAGCATTAAATTGTTGTATATAATCGATAACTATAATTTATAAATCGAAGCAAAAGACAATATGTAATCAATATACATTTTTTTTTCGAAAACAATTTTTCTAATTGTAATTTGTTTCTCTTTGTCCACTACTCACTGGTTTGAAGCGTATTATAAGACTACGTATTATATTATATTACACCAAACACAAAGTATATACCGAAATCGCCTCTGGAGTGTACAATGCCAATTTGAACGGGTCAAAAGGGTGCGAAAAAATGATAGAATGCAGTGGGGTAGGTCAATATAACAAGACATTCTAAAACTATAGCTCTTAGTGATGAATGATTATAAGGGAAGTAGCAGAATTCTTGCCCAGCACTACTATTATTATGATTGCCATACCCAATGTGTGGGAAGTATAAAATACTAGATGTATCGTTATACGGACACAGACGTAAGAATGACTGCCACATTATTACAATATATCGCCATATATATGTATGTATTTTATATCAGCCTCAACTGCAAAATCGATCCGTTTGATCAAATATTCACCACGCTCTTTTCATATAAAATATGAATGTAATATGGAATTCATTATCAATGAAAAAAAAAAAAATGTTGCCCAATGAATGAGCTGTAAATAAAATTCGGAAAGGTAGGCCAGTCTTGACCACATTGACCTTTTCTCCGAGTCAATCTTTCGTACGTCAAATGGTCAAAATTTATCACTATTGAGATTTCTAATAGACTATGGAACACAAGCTCAAATTATGAGATGGGATTGTGTTTCTAAGCATACTTGCTTATAGAATGAAAATACTGCTTGACTGAACTATAAAATGTTTCCATTCCAATTAAATAACACAATATGATTAACCCGAAATTTTATATATTTGCCAAATGTTTGCTAAAAATAGAATGAAAAATTTTGAATTTTGGTCAATTTAGATAAGAAGAAGGTATTCGAGAGTATGTTAGATTAGGTTTGATACCGCCTTGGCGATATGGCTTATCGATAGCGCCGTCTTGTGATATTGTATCTGGTTCATCTGAAGTCCAGCAGCATCCTGACGAGTTGGCACTTATCTCCATTCTCCATACGTCTCGTGTTTTCTGTTTGATTTGCTTCTTCTTTATGGACCGAGTGTTATTATTGGTTCCACGATATTTTCTTAAGATTCAACTTGCTTCCCAAAATGTATACCAACCAAAAACTTCACAAATACATTCCGTCAATTACGTCCATGGAAAACAAGGACTGCCACAGGAAAGTTGCAGCTGTTTCCACATTTTTCATTCCGTTCGTTGGACGCCGGGACAAAAAAGTACTGTGTAATTTATTGTGCTCCTCCCTGGCTATTTTAGACAACACCGAACTGTCATTTAGAAACCACCTGTGGAAGGGGAAAAGTAAGCGAATCAGCCAAGACTGCTACGGGCATCTACTTACAGAGTATATCGGGTTTGTGCCTAAGCTAAGCGTGGTGAAGTCAATCGGGGTGGATTAGCCGTGACAGCACCGTGCCGGTGTTTAGTTTCAAAGGTCAAATGCTATGCACACTAGCAACAGCACTTGGGTGGCGTGTTGTAGCAATGAGCTTTGCATGGTCCACACCAGACACAGCACATACGGTCCTCCCTAGGTTTAAGATAACGAGCAGGGCAAGGACAGCCTTTATCGGAAGAAGTAAGGTATTAAAAATTGGAGTAATGCATGAATGGAATTGACTTATGCTGTGGCACGCGCAGTTTGGACCAGAAACGGACGAGAAGAACTTGAAGGGGGCGCAGTGGGACATCTTCGAGCTTAGGCACAGGGCGCAAGAGTGGGAAGGAGGGGAGGCAACTACTGGCTATGCGGACAACTTACATGGATACGTTGGCGGGGTATTACAACAATTCCAAACCCGTGGATCGGGAATGCCGCCTTCTGGTAGCGGCGGACAGCAAACACCCGGCGCCGGAGAACAGGGGATTGGCGCCGGGGCACCACAGGGCGGACTGTGCGGACCACAGCATGGACAATCGTTACAGGGACCACCACACCCACCACGGCATGGACCACATCCGCCGCAAGGGCCACATCCGCCACAGGGACCACATCCGCCGCCACAGGGACCACATCCACAACCGCCGCCGCCGCAGCATCCGCCGCAGGAGCGAGACAGGCCGCCGCCACCGGCACAGGTGGCAGCAGTGGCGGCACAGCGCATGCGCTTGTTATTCACTCCCATTGTCATGTTGGCGAATCTCAGCGGGAACGATGCCGGACCGCATGTCGGGAAGGGGAAGCACATGCATCCAGGTCTGCCTTGGCATGCCGCACGTGGGCACTTGTCCTGCAGGCCGTTGCGCTTGATGCAGTCGCAACTGGTGTATAGGATGCCCATACGCAGTTCACGACTACGGCAGCCGCGGGGCTAATGGGGGGGGGGGAGAGAAAGATGGATTAGTAATCGGTAGAGGAGTAGAGCTGCTTGCTTTGATACGTGCACTCGACTGGGATTAGTGGCCGGGATCAAGGCGAGCAACAGGATGGCAACGCCTTGATGTACGAGAAGGATCACGTATCAAAGCAAGTGCAATCTCTGTGCTCACCTTGATAGCTTACCGGGAAGAGTACAGAGCACTATAGGAAGGTACAATTGAAAGAAGCTACAGGAATCCATTTCTTTTGAATTTGAAGCTGCTGCTGGAGTTGAATACAATACGATGACTAACGCTGGTTTAGCAGGGTCCACATGGTCCACAGCTTGCTCCGTAGGGAAGGCATGGTCCGCCGCACGGTCCGCACGGGCCGCCGCAGGGTCCACAACCGCCACCGCCTCCGCACGGACCGCATCGCGTCTCACATACCGGATACTGGTTTGTGGAAAAGCAGGGAAGAGGACAACAAGCGCCGCCGGGTGCACAAGGCCCAATTGGGCAGGGTGGACAGGCAGCGCTCGGCTTGTAATTGATAGGGCCGTTGGGGTAGCAGCAGTACTCTCGTGGTGGAGGAATATCGATCGTCTGCGGCTTGGGCTGACACAGTATTGACTGGCAGACCTCACGCGGCTCGCAGACACGCTTGGGATAGCACACCACATAGGGATCGGGTATCAGCGAAGGATAATAGATCACACGTGGCTCCCGCACCATCTGCGACACCCAGACCAGTTTCGGCACCTTTATTACACGCGTCGTGTCGACAACCTTGGGTATCGTTATCTGACGGCAGCGATTCACGACCATCGGCTCAGGTACGATTTTCTCAGTGAAAACAACGCGTTTCTTGCAGATCAGACGTGGAGGCTGCTGCACGGTGATGCACTTCGGGAATGGTGGAGGAATTCGTGGAGCACATTGTGGTATTGCTTCCAACTGAGCTGCATTGTAACATTTTGGAGAACACTAAACCGGAAGCGATATACATGTATATTCGGGAAGGCACCTTGTCGTTATCCTAGTCGAGTGCGCAGCTCACAGAAGCAGCAGCTAACCTGAACACCCAACCCCCGTTACCCCCGTTACTCACCTCAAAAGGTCCACAACAAGGATCACACATCTTGATTTTTTTTAGGGTTTTTTCTGCACAGTCAGGACATGGCGAAGCACATAATGGAAATATGTGAGAAAATAAATAAAAGTTTAAATATTATATTAATAAATATTTGTGAAACATATTTATTTATTTCTCACTTACTTTAGTTGGTAAAAGTTGAAGAAGTGTTTAAATTTAAATTACTTTGAATTTAGAAGCCAGTCGAAACGAAAGGTTCGAGAGTCAGAAAACTAATGATTTTGTAGTGGAAGCCTCATGCTTAGGTACAAAAAATTTGGCATCCAAATTTCCTCAAAAATGGCATGGCCAACTTTCTGTCTGCAGCAAAGGTTACTTCGATTCCAAAGAATGTGCTTTAATTGGGAACAGAAGGTGGATAGTCTAGAATAGACTTAAGCTTGATAGTTAGAGATTATTAAGAGGGAGAGTGTTTGTTCCTTTTAAGAATAATTGGAGATTACTTCGTTACGAAGCTGTTAGATTTATATGGAGTGGAATGTTTTGTGAATTAACCCATCAAGATGTGAAGCTTTCCTTCTTTTGTTTAAAAGGAAAACTCAAAAAAAAATAAATTGTATACAATATATTGTCCGGAAAAGAGTAAACTACAGATACCAAAGGGTGTATGCATGCGAGATTATTATGATTTTGTTCTCTCCTATTTAGAATACTTTTATATATTTATTTATTGTATATTATGTCATGTCAAAGAAGTAAGCTTTAACAAAAGGATGTGAAGTTCTTTACCAAAAAAAGAGTGTATTTGCAAAAGAAAAATAAATCTTCTTTTGGTTAAATTTGCGATTTAAAACTTGTAGATAAGCCCGCCCGACCAGGGCAGCAATATATAGGTGCGCTCTGAGCGCATTAGCAAGGTTCACCAGCCTTATCAATAGCCCCTAGGCATGTGTATACAACGAGCTGATAAGAATCCATCCAGCGCAACGCGGCCTAGTTCAAATCTCGTATTGCTTGCATCCAGACGGAATAATGCTAAACGTAGCGGTTATCGGGGCGGGCGTAAACGGTGTGTCGAGTGCAATTAAAATCTTAGAGCATTACCAAAGGGAGGGATGTGAAAATGTGCAGGTCACTATAATATCGGATGAGTTTACGCCCAACACAACGGGCGATGGATCGGCAGGACTTTGGGGTCCCTTCTTGCTGGGCGGCACATGTGAGCGGAAAGTGCAGTAGGAAGAGGTAGAAATCACTGCTATATATACTATAAATATCTCTCGATTCTCTTTAGCAAATGGTCGAAGAACACGCATCTGTTTCTGGAGCAGATCTGGCTTAGTGAGGACGCCGGGGAGGCGGGAGTTTGCCTGCTGCCCTGTGTGAGACTCTCAACGGATCCCAATGTGTGCGTCGGGGAGTTCTGGCGTGATATTGTTTATGGAGCAGTCGAGTTAACCGCTGAGCAGTTAGCCGAATACAATAAAAATCGAGAAGTCAAGTTTACGTAAGTTGTGGCTATGCCTGTGAAGGTACCTTATAAACCTACTACTGGACATCGTTTCTAGTTCGGCGCTCTCCTTTGTTACCTACACCTCGGAACCTGTTAAATTTCTACCCTATCTGATGAAGCGTTTTGTGCGCAATGGCGGACAGATTGTCCAGCGTAAGATCGTTGATCTGGATGCCTTCGTCCGGGACTCTCCTTACGATGTGGTTGTCAATTGTACCGGTCTCGGCGCGAGGCAGCTCCTGGGCGATGAGCAAATGTACTCGGTGCGTGGCCAAGTGAGTCGCATCAAGGCCAATTGGATGTTCACAGCGCTGCTCGACGAGAGTGACGATGGCAACTACATTATACCCAAGTAACTAAGACCTTAAGTGCCTAAGCGAAACCTTAACTAATCTCAAACCTTCCCCTTTGTAGTACTGAATCCGTTGTGCTTGGAGGTACCCACCAGGAGAAGGACTACAACAGGCGTGTCTGCGAGGTGGATAAACGTTTCATTATCGATGGTTGTCGCCGCATGTTACCAGGGCTGGAAAACACGCAGCACCTCTTCGATTGGGTGGGCCTACGACCGGGTCGCGTACAGCTGCGTCTGGAAGCCGAGCGACGAGGCAACAAGGTTCTCATACACAACTACGGTCACGGCGGCAGTGGGGTTACCCTTGCCTGGGGCTGTGCCGACGATGTTCTCGATTTGTTGCTAGCTGCTCAGCTCAAATCTAAACTATAATTGTTCGATTACGATATGAGATGTTTTGTTCGTATTATCAGCAACAAATCAAGAAGACGATACTATACACACACATGTTTATATGCCTTTAATCTATACTATACAATAGAAACAAACAACTGAGCTTATCAACTTCACTTTGCTGCTTGTGTTGATGCGCGAATGGCAACCAATGCTAGACGATTGTAGCCCTATAAAGAACTAGTTCTTTTTATATAGATCAACCTTGCAGGACTTGCTTATACATGGTGGTTTATTCCATCAACAATTTTAGTGATATATATTCAATTTTAAACCATCAGCAGTGACAATAAGATTATATCCAATTAATATTATGACTAAGTTTTTTTTATTGACAATTTTGTTAGGTTCATATAGAAAGTAAATATAGCTTATCTCACTTCTAATTTCCCACACACTCAGACATTGAAATCGAAGTCGTTAGCAGAGTGTACAATCTAGTAATCAGCATTTCGACCCATTTCCTCCTCGCGTTCCTTGCGCTCCTGCGCCTCGAGAGCTTCGTGGAACTTCTCAAATCCAGGCATATATTTATAAAACAATATCGGTTCAAGTGGCAACAAAAAGTTCACTGCATGCATTTCGTTGAGATCGCGCAGCACATCGAATGGTCGCTTATTGTGTACCTTGTATATGGAGTAGATCGATCTACTGTATTCGTCATACTCGGCTATCTCGGCAGCGCGTTGTTCCTTCACAGTGAGTGCGATGAAACACACCCGCGGCATTTGCATATGCTGGGCCACTGCAGCAAACACGTCGAATATGCAGAGCTGGAAGTCCTGATCTTCATACATATACGACTGAAAGCCGACCTCTAGCACCATCAGGGAATCAATTGTCTCCCAGTCGTTTTGCAACTTCGTCTGTACCATGAGGTCCTTCTTTAGTCTGATTAACTCTTGGAACAGACCCTTAGGCACCACAGAGGGTAGATAAGTCCTAGCCAAGTTAGGAAGAGTTAGAGTCAGATATAGATATAGGTATGTAGATATGCCTACCAGGAATGCCACTCTTCAGTCATCCATTCGAGCAGCACTACGGCTCTGATTTGTGTATAGTCCTCGCTGAGCACCATCACGGAGCACTCGTTACGCAGGATGTGCAGACAGTATGCCTCATATTGGGCCTTTATGTCCTCCACCTCCTGCAGCTTGATGCCCTCGTAGACTCTGTTCGAAAGAAAGGCATGCGTCCACATGAATTCGGTGGCCAGACCGAAGTTTCTGTGCTTGCAAAGAGAGAGAGGAGAGATAGATAGAGATGGGGATAGAGATATGAATGATACTGGAGATAGTTGGTAACTTGAGGCTTCTCACTTAAAATGCACATCGGTTATGGGCTGATCCTGATATACGTCCCATAGGATATCATAAGGCAGGGGGCGTATATCGGCCATGCTAAAGTATCTTGGAATTTCTCAATTAACAACAAAATTTTCTGAAAACTGGAGAATTTATTGACGTTGTTTGAAAGTAGATATTAATATGTAAAGATATCATACAGAACTAAAGCATACATAACTATTGTAGGGTAATAGAGAGCTCAAACTTAGTGCTCCTATCATTGTATTAAATAAATTTAAACATGCTAAGATTCTCCATAGAACTAAATAAATGTATTTCTATAATTATATAAACGATTGAATAGGCAACCAAACTCTAAAAAGAACTATAGAGAGGTGCTTTGTAAAACTCCCTTTAGGTTATGAAAAGATAGTATTGTCAGAGATTTTCATGGCAATTCAGAGACGATTTAAATGAGAAGTGAATATATAAATATTTAGGTACGTATTATAAAGCCTTATGCAAGGTTGTATTACCATATCGACAATTCCCCCAACTGCTGCTAATGTTTGCCATACCCATTTGTAGATGAAAATATTTCACATTCCGCTCAACATTTCATTACTCTTTATGGTACCATTTCCATTTCTATATAATTGCCTGGGCTCGCCGACATAACGGTAAATGTGAATGTGTGCATTAAAAAATGCAAATGATATGATATGATATGATATTGTTGTTGTCGTCGTTGTTGTTGTTGCTGCTGTTGTATGGACATAATTAAATGCGAATACAAGGCGATAACAATCAAATGAAATAGGTGTAAATTTAATTTGTCTAATGTCTCAATTTGAATAAATATATCTCGAAAACAAGATGGTAATACGAAGCCAACCCCGAGAAGTGGCCGCCTTGACTGGGCTACGCATTGAAATTCGAAAATGGAAACACGTCCGTGCACACCTTAAGAGCGGGGTCTGTCCGCATCTCTAGCTTTCCCTTGCTCCCCCTCTCTCTCTCTCTGTCTTTCTCCTTCTCCCTGTTCGTCTCAGTTTTAAAATTCAGAGCACTCGGGGTGTCATTTACAGGGTACCCACCGCCAATTGGCAACTCGCCTTCTGGGATAACCCAATTTTGGGCCATGTCAAAGCAGAAGTTGCCACCCAAGGCATTTTTTAAATGCTTCCCAGCTGTCATTCCTAGACAATTCTGCTTCCGCATCGGCCCAAACCAATTGGATATTTAAATACGAGCGACACTTTTAATGCCAAAGTGTCAGTCGGTTGACTTCGAGGTGAGGCAAGAAGTGGGAAACTGAGTGGGTGCGTGCTTGGATGAGGTATTACGGGGTGCAAGTTAGTTCCGTGCGGGCATGTCTATTCCGAACACGTATTGGCCGCGTCTCGTGTCTGTTGATAAATTCAATATTGAAAAGAAATAATTCAATTTTCCGCATTTTTTTCCCACTCAGCGGGAATGTTTTGAGCTGAGAATATCTTTGACAATTTACAAGTACACAAAATGAAACCAGTAAATATTACATATATTGTATATAGATATACATATATATTAAAAACATATAAGAATATATATATATACTATATACTATACAAGCTAAAAAAAAAAAAAAAAAAAATTAAACAAGAACGAAAGGTTCAAGGTCTGTGTTTAGCGTATGTTGCATACTTTGCAGGGAGCTGTCTAAAAATCACTTCCTCTTTAAATAATTTCTCCTTTAACTACCCAATCGTAACTTAACTTTCGGAAATTATTTGATTGTTGATTGATACTGTGGTTACCAAAAAAAAAAACTGTTCTGCATTAAAATTACCCTTGATATTCGATTTTTATTGATTTGCAGGGTCGAAAGGGGCGTGGCTAAAATCTAAAATAAACTTTTTTGTAGTTTCAACTCTTATAGTCTCTAAGGTCTAGATTTTCATACACATAGACGGACTGACACACAGACAGCCTGTCATGGTTACATCGTCTTGGCTGTTGTTGCTGATCAAGAATATACATATATATTTATATATATACTTTATAAGAACAAAGACACCTCCTACTGCCTGTTACTCACATCTTCGATTGACACTAAGTTATAATTCGCTTCTTCCTTACGGGTAGCGGGTATAAAAAGGTCAAATCGAAAGAAATACTGTAAAATATATATAAAGCTGTTCTCGTTCTATATATTAGGTCCATAAAATATTGATTATATCGCAGGCCAATCGAAAGAGTTTCGAACTGTAAAACTTGCAACAATTTCGATTTCAATTTTCGCATTGGATTAGAACGCGAATTCAGCGCAGTTTATGACGCCGCATAAAAACGTCTCATTGGGGACTCATTTAATCCGACAAATTGTTTACACGCACAACCAACTCTAGACCACCCCCTACCCCGCACACACACACACGCACACTCCCACACAAATCCAACCCCATCTCTAACATAAAACGCGGAGGTGGAAACAATCGCGAATTTGAATTCATTCGAAAATCGTTTAACGCGCCTCGCTTGTTTTTGCGACACCTGCGAATTCCCAATGCCCGCAAAGGTGTTCGCTGTCAGCGAAGATGGAGGCAGGCCCCGCCCCTTTCCCCTCATCCCCCTCCCTTTGCCCATCTCCCTCTTGGCAGCCCTTCTATGACTTGCACTGCTCTGCGTGGTTTTATTTAAAATCGAAATGCGAATGATACAAAACACAAAATGAAAATGCAAAACGAAATTCAGTGGGAAAACGGAAAAACAGGCAAACCGCAAACGGAAAACGGAAACGTTTCTTGATTGTAATGGCCAACCCCCCTTCCTCTGCCTGCTTGGACGTGAGATGGAAGCGGGATGCCGTATGCACTTGTCGCCAGCCCCAAGGTATATGCAGCAGCTGCGTGTGTGTGTGCGTGTCTGCCTGTGTGTGTGTGTGAGTGTGTGTATCGCGCGCGGCAAGCAAATAAACAAAGGGTTCAACAAAAGCAGCCGACCAAAGTAATTCAAAACAAGCGAGTTATTGAAATGTTTCAGCGCGAGATGCAAAGGATCACGGATTAAGCCGACAGTCCTTCTCTCTCTCTCTCTCTCTGTGCATCATTCTATCTCTCTTACACATGCCACTTACTCGCCTTGTTATCCTATTGCTGCCACAAGGAAGTTCATTGTTTGTGTATTTTGCTTTTAAATGCCGCTTAATCCGCAAACTTAGAGGTGAAGGGAGAGAAGGAAAAGGGAGAATAGATGAGGGAGGAGAAGAGTGAGAAGAATGAAGAGGGGAAGGAGACGAGAAGACATTGGAAGAGGAAAGCTCAAAGCTGTTTTTAGAGACTTTGAGAGAGAGAAAGGCTTGTTACAGCTTAAATTGGAGGCTTAAAGGGATAAGTTGTTGCATTGAATGCGGCAGCAAATAAAATTGATTTTATGATTCAGATTTGTTAATGATCTTTGCATATCTTCCTATAATATTAATTACAAATGAACTAATGTCATTGAATTCCCGTCACCCTCCCTCTATTTCTTTGAATATTTCTTACCAGCTGCCGATTTTTTAGACAAAATACAGCTATGCAAACAAATAACAAATAAAATATTAATTTTCAAAGTTTAAGAAAACAAACACAACATAAAACAAGAATAAATTTTCTTTTTGAGATCTGTCATGTCTTCTACATACATTTGCACAAAATTATTCTACTCTTTTGGCCATTCTCAGTGATTTAAGGGTATAAAGACAATTATAAACAGATTAAAAATTAACAAATATAAGAAGCTGCTTCCATTTAGATAATTAATCGTAAATATTAACGCATTTAAATGATTCGTTAAAAAAATGTCGCAAAATAAATATTTTATTTGGTTTCTAAGAAAGAATTATGCTTTCCGCAATTCCTTTCTTTTTCCACAAACAAAATATAATATTTAAAAAAAAAAAGATAAATCAGCCCACCGTGTCTCATCGAACAAACTGTAGCCTACTTCTAAGCTGCCAACGTATTTGAAATTGTTTGCTATTGCATCATTAAATAGCTGAAAGTGTGTTATAATGATTTAGTATAAATACATTAGTAATAGATTATAAATACATACGTTAATTAATATAAACAAATAATAAATTAATCTTTCTTGTTGCAATATTGTTACAATTTCACTGAATCTCTCTTCAATCTCTTGAATTGTAATTCAGCAAAGCCGTGCAAGTTAAGATATTGTTGCCTACTTTCAGGCTGCGACTAATTTAAAAATCGTTCAACGTTGAACAGTTATGGGCCTCACACGCCCCAAAACTCGCATTTAGTCTAATAATTGCGCCAATAAAAACAAATTAAACTTCAATTTGCGAGTAGCAAAGAGAGTTGAGAGTCGACTTTGCCACAAGTTGCCACAAGTTGCCGCGCGTTGCCAGTTGCGCGAGTGTTGTGCGGTTGTCTGGTGGTTGCCAGAATGAAGGCAGACATCTTTGCCGAGCAGGAGCACAGTGGGAAGTAGGAGAGAGGGGGGAGGAAATAAAGTTAGCTTGTTGCGACTTATGCAAAAGTTTTCAATTGCCTTTTATTATTGTTGTTTTCGTTTTCGTTTTCCATTGTCGTTTTCCCGCTTTTCATTTAACTTTACTTTTATTTGCTGCCAACTGGAGTGAAATGCAAATTTATTCAAAATGTTAACGTTTGCCGAAAGTTGGCAACGCTGTCGGAAAGTTGTCGGACTCAAGAAGAAGGGCCCCAACGCGATAATTAAATACCATTTTTCGCATGTCTATTTGCATTTTCACTGAATAATTGCGTCTATCTCGCACTTCATTTTACTTATTCGGCGATGGAGGTTGGGGTTATGCGGAAAGGCTTTAAAGGAGAGTTGAAGATGGAAAAGGGATTCAGATGATATACATACATACATATAGAGTATGTACATTAAGACAAGCAAGGAAGTTCTTTAGCATTTTCTAAGATGACTGAAAAATAATAAATTCATTTATATATTCAACTTTTTAATACTTAATTTATGTTGAGTCTCGAGAACTGCCTTCAGTTTACTCAAATGTACAGCTACAATCATTGTTTAGAGGAAAACCGAAATGTCCACCTTTGCACTAATTGCCAACAAAAAGATCTTGCTTGTTCAATTGTTTATTTTAGTTTATTGTTCACTTGTTGCACTTTTAATGGTCGAATTAAAAGCAAGCTTATAGACGCGTGTGTAAATGACCGGCAAGCGTAAAAGGGGAAAAAAAGGTAATGATCAGTGCTAGAGCAACTAGCTTTTGTACGCATGTACAGAGTCATAACAGAGTTGTAATCTAAACAAACAGTGGCGCGAAGCATTTACATTTAAATATTAAATAAGTATAAAGTTCGGGTTCTGCTCCCGATAATCATCTAAATATGTATAAGAAAGCACGGTAATAGTTATAAATAATGCCAAGTTTGTTTTTAAGATTTAGAAAAAAGGTTTTAAGACTGTGTAGGGAGGATTACAAGATTACAACTTGAATAGGATAAAGGATTATATATAATCTAGAAGGTAATCATTGAGTATTACCATACTTAACATTTTATATAACATTAATTATTAACATATTCATATAATCTTTATGCTGTTAAACGTTGTTTTCTGTCTTACATACTTTCATTGATTGCTAAGGTACTTTTTAGTGATCTGTGTAGCATCATTACTATCACATATGTACATACAAATAGAAAATAAAATAAAAATATAAAATTTCAAACAGTTTCAAGCTTATTAAGAAGAAGTCTCCTACTATCGACCAAATCATTTCTCAAAGTTTAAGAGCTAAAGAACTCTCCTAATTTCTTTCGAAATTTCTATTAAACTAGACAAAATACTCACTACAAATTCCTGTACCCACATTAACACGGACATAAACATAGTACTAAACTTCTCCTTCTAGGCAACTCTGTGGACAAATCGATAGTTATGAATAGGAAAGAAACAAAGCAGAGCCCCGAGAAAGAGTTGAGTTGAGAGTGCCAAGCTCATTAGCGACACGCAAGACACGTATAAAAGTGAAATGGCAAATCAAAGAAGAGAATGAAAGGCGAAGGGAAGAGGGAGGAACAAAGCAGACGAGACGAGAAATCAGTTACAACTATGGACAGTTATCTCAGCGGGTCATCTCTTCACGAAAGGACAATTATGACTGGACATGCTAATTTGTGCGTGGCCAGGACAGCACGGGATGGTGGTGAGGACAGGAGAGCTGTGGAGGGACACGCGCCAAAGCAGAATACCTCAATATTTGTTGAGGGAACGTGATTTGGCGCATTTGCTGTGGCAAAAGGTTGAAAGGACATGACCAAGGACCGCACCCAGGACCAAGAAACAAGACCAAGACCAGGCACACCCTGAAACGACGCAGGGAATCCTTCGCACTGCGTTGCCTAAAAGTATGCAAAATGTTTTGTTAACGCTGCACAAACAGGCGCTTGAGGGGACAGAGAAGAGGAGGTGAGGAAGCAGTGACAGCAGTTTGCCAAGCGTAACGGTTGAGCACGCAAAGGGTTAATTAATTAAATGCGCTTTAGTCGCTGCTTTGATATGCCAAATTTATGTACAGCAAACTGACTGACTAACGGTCGCTTTTTAAGTCTAACCCAGCTCTAGCTATAGTTAAAGATATAGCTACAAATACAGCTAGAGATACAGCTACAACTACACCTATAGATACAGATACATAAACAGATACAAATCCAACTACAGCTACAGCAACTGCAATTCGCAGCCTTGGCTGACTCCGCCCAACTTGCCGAGCTTGCCACAGGCCACACCCCTCAGTTGCAAGTTGTAGCTACCTCTTCCCCCACCACCACCACCAGCCATCTTCAACCTCCCCCTGCACTGGGGTTGGCAGCGTCTTTGATGTAAAACTTCACAAAGTCTTGGAAGAAAATGCCGCAAGCTGTCGTTTTGTAATTCCAGCAGAAAGTTCAGTTTTAATGCTTCAATTGGTTTTTCCAACTGGGTGTGTCTGCTATAAGCATAAAGAGGTTGCATATAATGTATATCAATTTATATAGACAAGTACACATCATTAAAGTAACAGTTTTAAGCTCAGAATTAACAAAATTCGAAAGGATTCGGTGAATTTGAGAAGAAACTTATAAAAGGTTTAAGGTTTATGACGATGCCAATAATATTTCTTAACACAAACCTTAAATAATATGATATACCGAAGGCTAATCATATAGCTGTAAACAAAGTTATCAGAGCTATAATAAATAAGGTCTAAGAGACCTTTGAAGGTGGTTAGCATTTGGTTCTAAGAGTATTTCTGAGGCTTTTCGTCTAAGAGATCCCAATTATTCCTTAAAGTTAATTTAGGCCTCAATTTCCACGCACCATTTTTATAATTGGATATATATCTTTTTATATTCCCTGCTACCTGCTTTGTTACCGCGAGTGCCCTCCCTATGGGGCACCCAAAAAAAGTTGAAAAGGTAAAAGGTTGCCATGACGTCAATTAAAAGCACTTAGCGGTTAATTAGAAGCTCATTTTCAATTAATCAAAACGCCAAAGGAAGCGCCAATAACATCCGTTAACATCAGAGTTAACGGCATTGCGTGAGAAGTACTCCCCAGCCATATCTACTGTACTGTACTCCCCCAAGAAGAGACAATACAATGTCAACGCCAATTGATTGCCAGGGCGGGCATTAATAATGCAACAGGATCTCGTCGAGCTGTTGATTTCAATTGAAGCCGATTGCCGTGCACAGCTCACTTCATCTCACTCCAACCCGCTTCATCTGCTTCCTTCTCACTTTATCTCGTCTTATCTCTTTTCAGCGCATCTCAATTCATTTTGTTGCGTTCACTAAATTATTCGAGATCCTGCCAAAAAATTGCTTGGGGACAGCGACAGCGACGTAGCATTGAGGGGGAAGTGAGGCAACATCAACAGCCTATCCACCTGCCATTAAGTTGCCACATGCCACATGAACGCGACTGTGCGGGACACCTATAAACATTAACTTGTCAATAAAGGTAATTCATTATGTCGCTCTGGCGCATGCCACCCCGGGGAATGCTTTCTCTACTTGCCTCGAACATCTTCACCTGCTCATACCTGGCTACCAGCTCTGTGTCTTCCACTTAGACTTCTTTCTTGTGGCCTCCACACACTCTGACAGTCATCGGCGAACACTAAAATATTCCTCGGATGGGCAATAAAAAGCTTATTGCTTATTGCCGAAGGCAGAAACGATTTGGCTTCGGGTTAAGTCGCACTTGATGGCGCAATTTGTGACGATATTCACTATAGGGTTAACTCGTTGCAACGTATCAATTTGCCTAAACTTCAACAGATATTTAGATACAATTTTACGATTATTGTCTTCTTTTGGGGCGAGTTAGAGGATGAAAATTCCCATTGAGTTTGGCAAATATTTCCACCAAAATTGCTGGGTATATATTCAACAGATTACTCTATAACCTGACCAAATTTCATTATAATTGGAATAATTTTTGGGTCTGTAAATTAAGTATTAGTATTACCTTGAATGTGGCATCTACAAGAGTAAGTCAGCTTCGACTTCTTTCTTGTGGTTCAACTCAAAACTCTGTTCTACAGATAAGCAATAAGATTTGTGCATATATTATATATAATATATATTATTGTATAAGCTATGAAAACATTCCTTATTTATATAATTGAACTGTACATAGCTTGTAGCACAGTTACTATTGAAGCAGTACGAGATGGATCAGTGCGTATTGTTGCTGCTGATGCTCTGTCTGTTGCGATCTGTGCAGTGTCGATGTTTCGAAGAACATACATTATCCGAAGTATTGGGGAGTAAGTGCTTAAGTACACTAACAAATATTATAACTACATCAATATATATGTAATAAAATTATAATCTATCAGACCTAATTCTAAAAAAAAAAAAAAAAAAAATTAGAAAAGTGTAAAGAGCCTACCTATTGTATTTCTGTATTCCAAACAGACTTATGCGCCAATCTGGGTGGATCTATGAAGATGAAACACGCATTTGTCAATGTGTTATAGAGGGTGTCATTATAGATTTGACAGCGAGAGGGAATGCTTGAGCACCTGTTTAGAATTGAGAATGGATATGGTCTTTTGTGGATTAGTAAGAATACCATTATACGATCAGAATTAATAATAAACTTGCAAAATAAACTTCATTATGATGCACAGTTCACTTAAGCAGAGTCGCCTGTGCTACAGATAAGCGATACCCTTATATATGTATACTCGTACTAAACAGATTTAATTCATATAATGAAGCTACGCAAAGCTCGAAGCTCAGTTGCTATTGAAGCAGAACGAGATAAAGCGGTTATATAGCACATTGGGCGAGCAAACTGACTATATCACAGATAAATTCCTGAATCTACGATGATGCACTTTATGATTGAAAAAGATCGATTATAAAGAATGCACAGAAACCTGTGTGACATTGGGAATAAAAATGTTGGAAAACAAATTGATGGATACAATGTTATATGAAATTATAATAAAACTATAACGAATGCTACCTTCCGCATGCCGAAGGTTCTATGCCCTTGCAGATTCTTGTATCCCCGATCATTCCTATACTAGTGATATATTATGGAGTAGAATAAAATTTGTAACTTTGATTGGCAGCGATAAGTTTAGTTATATCTAAAACTAGAGCTGGTCTTCATACGAACTTCTGCATTTCGGACAATATATACTCATTCGATTATAGACAGACATTATATTATAGATATACCAAACTATACGCCTCAGATCCCACAGAAAATATATCAGTTCCTAATGTATCGTTTTTCGGCATTTGCATTTGTATTTAAGAGTATAACAGTATTTGTATTTGTATCTCTTCTTTTATTAGTACCTATATTTCCAGCTGAAATCGTTTCTTTATTTTAATAAGTATCTGTCTCTTCACTGCTATACATATCTGCATCTTCACTTGTTTCTATAACTGTATCTGTATCCCTACTTGTATCTGTATCCATAACTTAGCTTTTATAACTGCTCTTACCTGTGACCGCAGCGCTGACCAAAGTCACAAATGGAGACGTGGAGGGCAGGTTGCTTTGCCTGGATGCTTGGCCAGAATACTCGCGTGACACGTCAGTTCAATTTTTCGATATATATTTTCTTCGAAATTTATTTGCCTGTCATTAGAATTTGGCAAACGTGCAACGGCAGCATGGCCAAGTGCTCCACTGGGGCCAATGGCGACAGTCGATGGAGCAGCAGCAGCCGTGGCTGTGGAGGGGGTAACGTGGCAGTGGGCATGACGGCAAGAGAGGCAGTAGAGGGTTAGCAACTGGCTATGGCGACAATCCGAACGTGTGCGAGCAAAGGCTGCAGCAAAATGTATCTGACGGATACGTGTAGACCGCAGCGAGAGTTGCGTCGCACGTGTGTTTTATGAAAATTGCGTTCGAATTGACAAAAAGGCGCAACGAGGCGAAACAGCAGCATAAAATATGGCAATTTATAGAGCGCCGCGACCGCGCTTTATGTGACTCCCCCCTCCCTCCTTCGCTGCCTGCTGCTGCTTAACCCCTTGCCGCCCCCGGCTGGAATATTACGCTGATGAAATTGTTTTTATTTTGGACAATTTTCGACGGCGAAGCGTGTCGACGGGCGGTCCGACGGCTTCTGCTTTTGGCCTGGCTTTGGCAGTCAGGATATTTATTATTTTATTAGCGGCGTGTGTTGGCTCACAAACACACACACACACACAGTCGCTCACACAGTCGCACACACACTGGGAGTGGCGCAATTTTTATGGCCACTCTCTTAACCCTTTCACTCCCCCATATCCAATCTCTCCCTCACCCTCTCTATCACTCCTCCAATCTCTCTCTCACTCTTTCTCTCTCTATCTCTGCCACTCTCTCCCCTATCTTCCCCTCTCTGCTCCCTCTTTAGCTGGCCAAAAACACTGCCGCCCGTTATGATAATTAAGTAATGGTTCCGTCCACGCGGCCGCCTGTGCCATCTCTCCTACCCCGTCTCCCGTCTTTCCGATTCCATATCCATATCCTGCTGCTCCTGCTCTTCCACATCCAACGTGCACGTCCGTGTCCATGTCCGTGTCCATGTGCTTAAGTGCTGCCCACTCGAGCGTCGCTTTTTATGCAAACGGGATTCACATTCAACGCTCTGTCAACTCCTTCCTTCCTTCCTTCCTTGCTTCCTTTCGTTTATTTGTTTGTTTGCTTCTCGTGTTGGTTTTCGAATTGAGTTAGCACTGTTTTCCCTGCAGTTGTTGTTGTTGTTGTTGCTGTTGCTGTTGCTGTTGCTGTTATTGTTGGTCTTGGCATGAATAATTACTTGGAAAATCGGTAAGTCTGCCGTCATTGCATAATGCATGACACTGAGTCAACACACTCGAATTTAGTTCAAGGAGGAGCGAGTGCTCTATTTGCATACACTATAAGACTATTCGTATAGTATATGTTTTAAGTTCTCAAGGTTTGTATGGGTGGGATATGTAAGAAAGTATTTTATTTGAAATTTAATTGATGAATTGATTTTAGAAATTTTCGAATCAGGGCGTGTTAAAGTATTAGGCATATAACGGAAGATATGATATGATATGATATGACATAAAATAATAAGTATGATGTGTTATAATACCATATATATAATGATATATATAATGTATGTATATTATATGAAATAATGTGATATGTAATGCCATATATGATTGATATGTTATGATATGCTATGATATTATTATTTTATATGGCATGATATGATATAATATGATATATGATATGAAATGATACGATATTATATGTTATGATATGATGTGAGATGATAAATTAAATGATATGAATTTATGTGATATACAATATTTAATGATTTATATGAACGATGTGATATAATTTAGTATGATATGATATAATATGATATAACATGAGGTGAAACGAGTTGATACTTGTATATTAAAAGATATAATATGACATAATATAATATATGTGCTATTATATGATACAATATGATAATGATGATAATATATGAGATGATATATAATATGATATGTGAAATAATGTGACATATATAATGCCATATATGAATGATATGATGTGATCCCCAGATCTGATACAGTTTTCATTTGGGATGCACTCTTTCTATAATATAAAATTCAATCAACAATGTACAATATAACCCACTCCGATTATGGGTTTATCTGAAATTTTCTTCTACTATCAGAATGTAGAGTTCATTATAATAATGTGAAATACTGACCGCAATCACTGAAGCTCACAAAAGCTCGAAAATTCCCAAGAAAAAGTCACTATCTTTTCTCAGTTCATCTTTTATACACGCATTCTTAAGAAATAAGAAGAAGAACTTGTCAATATAAACGAGGGCTGCTCATGAACACACTAAGAACATGACAAGTATGACAATATATCATCAAAACTATATCTGAGGTATATAGTATTATCTTTGAACATCACTTTTAAGACAAATTTCGAGTCCGTTATCATGTTTCATACTGAGTTTTAATACTTTACTGATTGTATTTTTATGTCATTCACAATTAATTATTGACTATCCGTAACGTTGATCCGACTTGTTCTTGATTTTTTCTAAATAAGGGAAAGGAAGAAAGATTAGGGGATTAGATATTGCAAGCAGTTCTTCAGTAGAAAGTAGGGAAATAGACTTACGTTGTAGCCAGATACTTCTCGATGTGCCCAGTGAAGTGCCTCGCGCAACTTGGAACAGAGATAAGGTCAGCAAGCAGAAGAAAAATAAGAAAAGAATCTGCAGAGCGAGACGTCTCATCTGGAGGACCGATATGTGCACACTGAGCCTGTAGTTTGTCTCCGCTGCGTTCTTTATACACTCGATCTGAATCAGTCAAGATCATAAAATGCACTGAGTATATAGAGTACATAAATTACAAGGTTCGCTTTTAATTATAGAGAATGCATATGTTTTGCATGGAATCTTGAAATTTCATCTTTATTATCGAAAATTCCTTGAAAAAAATCCCCCAAAAGATGATGATATGCACGACAAAATGGCCGCCATAAAGCTGAGTACATTTTCCAGTCCCATTTCAAATTACGACGATAGTATATGGCATACGATATTACCATTTCCTGTTGCTGAATGGAACCCAAAGCCAAACGCCGATTTGTTAAGAGATTTCATTTATGGTTTTATGCTCACATGCCACTTAACAACTACCAACAATATACTAACAATACCCGATAAAAAACAAAACAAACCTCTGATAAAAAAAAGCCGCTAAATCAAATGGAAATGGGACCCCGTCAGGTGACGAGACGATTAACGACAGTTGGACTCTGAACAGTTTACCCGTAGCACCGATCGAAAGGTAATTTCGCATAGCATTCCCGTTATCTCTGTAGCTTAACGGGTATCGTAAGCTTGTTTGGGTTTTATCATCAATATCGTCATATCGTCGAAAGGGGCGAAAGGGCAAAGTTCGAGCACAAAAAGACCGCGCGAAGCTTCCCAAATTGCGCATTAAATTAACGAAAGGAGAAGTAGATGAGGAGTGAATGAAGTGAATGAAAACAAAAGTATTCAGAAATAATAATAATAAAAATAAAAAATAATAAGCTCGATTCGACGCTGTGAAGATGAAATGCACCGCCAATCAAAAAGGCGCACATAAAAATTACCCACTAAATTGCCCAAAAAGAACCGAAATAAACTCAAAGACAGAGATGGCAAGCTACAGAAGAGAGAGAGAGAGGGATAGTGGGAGACAGAGTGGGAGGGGCAGCCTCCCCAATTGACTCATTCAACTCATTTGGTTTCATTCCGTTTCGATTCGATTCTCGGCCTTCGGGTGCCGCCTCTTGTGTCAAAACTGCCTCTGCTGATTTCAGTGCGAGCATCCGAGGCAAAACAATTGAATTGAAGGCCCCCAAGTAGCCCCGCCACGCCCCCTCATCCACCTATCAATGTGGAATTATGATTAACTGGGCTGCCGAAAATGCATTAAATGTGCTTCGTATTTAAGAGATGAGCTCCTTGGAGAGGGGCTTGAGAAGTTGTGACAACTATGGTAGTTGGTATTGCTGTTAGAATAGCGTTGTTAATGTACCTTTGAGGGATGGTCCCTTGATAAAAATGGTTAGGTAACTTTTTAAAAATACTACAATACAATGTTATGATTACATTTTATTACATTTTACAAGTGAAAAGTCTATTTCATTTCTATGACCGACTAGGTCATTTATCATTACCAATATGCATATACCTACTAAACATGTATTTTTAATATTGGAAAAGACATCTGTAATACGAGTTATATATCTGTTATACCATTGTCTCCATTGATCCATTATCAGACCCGTGTTTCTAAGATTGTTCCTGGACTGATTGACCTTAGTGTTGCACGAGTTATACGGACCAATGCCGGATATACTATATATATTCTCTGTAATATATAATATAAAAAGATGTATCCCAAAAATATTATATATATTTATCAATTTTACTTTTAATTAAATATTCATTCAATAATTTCCAGTGCTGCCCTCGCTATATGGAATTTCAAGTGCGGTTTCGCTTTGCTTTCAATGCCGACTTTGTCAACGATCATTCCACATTATTCCCTCCTTCTTCCTCTCTCTCGCAGCACCCACACTGCACCCTCAATCGAAGAGCACCGCTTCCCCCTGGAGGAGGATCACTCATGAGCTGCGGGGGCCGCATTGCGATTGAGTAGTAAAAAATACATTCGGGGCTGGCGATCAATTTAAATTAAGCTGAAGATTTTGTTTTAATTAAAAATCTTCAAATACGCTTAATGACAATTAATTGGTCAACATCGGCGCACTCATCGGCTCTCGATTGTGCTGCAGGGGGAGGGTAGCGGGATCTACTGAGACAGAGTTAGCTAACGATATCCACATTTCCACAATTTACACTTCTGGAGATTGCATTGCGAGGAAATGACCCACGCCAGATGGCCGCAAGTCACGCAACCCATATAAAGTGAACCTCACTGGGATCGGTTTATGGTTTATAAGGTTTATGTAGTGGGCTCATTTCAAAACTGTTTTCAATTGAAGCAAATCAAACTGGAGAGTGATGAAACACCCACGCAACGCCTTAGATTGCATTGTCTATCAGAGACAGTCCCTTAAATGGAAAATGCTAACATGAAAATCACTCGATATATTGGAGTATAAAACAATTAGACACGGTCTCAAATTAGAACTTGCGAGATATTTATATGGAATGATTTTACTTTTTGGTATAGATGGCATGAACTTCACAAATTGTTCCCTGTTTACAAGTTAAAGAAAACATATCATACTTTATATTTCATCAATATGTGTTTTAAATCAAACATTTTAGAAAGGTCATTAGGGCTTTTTGTTAAGAGCTCTCAAGTCTTACATTATTTAAGAGCTTTTTCAACAGATCTCGGAAAATAGGTTTAATTCAGGAACATCATTATTATTTAGTGGATAAATTTGTAGTAGAGCTTCGCCAGTCGGTCTTTAAATATAAGGAACATAAATGATATTTCCTTTATCAATTTCAGCTGCCTTTAACTCCAAGCTGTCTCTAAGAAGTAGCATGACACATACTTACCTTAGCATACAGAATAAATTCCAGATAATATGTGTGTCCCGAAGGTATTTAAGAGTAGGGTAAACGGCGCATTTAGCTCGACTAACCTCGTTACTTACCGCAACTTATTATTAACTTTATGACTTTTAAGCACACAGAAGGAGGGCAGCCCACTGGGCGTGATAACCCTAATAACCGGTTAGTGGTAAGGTCAACGAGGCAGGGGAGAGACAGAGCGAGAGGGAGAGGGAGAGGAAGGCTAGTTAAGAGATAGAACATACCCGATAATCTGTGAAGTTTACAATGCACGCGGAGGCACAAAAGGGGCCTCGTCAGGGCCAGCTGACAGTCCCAAAAGGCAACACAACTGATGGACGAATGATGACATAATATGCAAATAGCACAGATACACACAGGTAACTGCACACACACACTGACACACACACACACACTTGCACTCACATATGTCCTGTGGAATATATGGTTAGTTTTTAGCTTGATTTCTTTGGGGAATTTCTCTACATGCCAGCTGACAAAATGAACGAGTATTCTATGAGAGGGTGTTGGGTAGGTGTCGAGCGTGTAGGTGTCTGAGTGCGCCTGTGTGTGCTGCAGCTCGTTTATCTTTGGAACTGGACTTGGTAATTTACTTAATTACTTTAACATGTAACTGTAAACGCTCTAAAAGGTGCGGAACCGCGTGGGTTAGGTACGGTGGGAAACAATGTCAATTTAGTGATGTTAATTACAAGTAAATATGGAACTTATTCATTTATGGATATTATATTGTTATATATAGTTTTATATGTACATCAATAGTTGAACTTACATATATACGAAGCTTTTTGGGTCCAGTTGAAAGATTATAATCTTAAACTTTTGAAATTAATTTGACCTTTAATTAAACCTAATACTGTTTCTTGGGGAATGGAACACTTTATACCTAGGTTAAGAATATTAACTGTTAAGAATATTAACTGTAGGTGGATACGTTTTCAGAGATCATCATCGAAAAATGTGTATATATTAAGATTATGATTAATTCTTTTGCTTCTTTCTAGAGATTATTTTTAAAAGAGCATTATCTACATTTTAGTTTATTCGAAATCAAACAAATACTTCGACATTTTACTTTAAAACATAATTTGTTGTGGAAATAAAACTTTGTCCGCAGACTATTTTGAATACTTATACTAGGTAGATGCATTATAAAGACCTATGAGGAAATGAATTTAAAATAAAAACTATTAAGGGAGAAAATAATTATTAAGCACTTATTTTTGCTTTGTTTGCAGAGCACATTAGATGAGGAGGCTTCAAATTTGGTACAGCTCAAACTGTAAAGACTGTATTCTTAGTAAGTCATCATCACTATTTCAGCTACCTTACCCACTGTGCACTGTGACCATTGTGTGGGCAGCTAATCGCCGCCTTTGACAGCTGGAAAATAGCTCCGCTGCTCTGTGCGCTGTTGTGTGTATTAGGTGCCATTTTTGCATAAGCAACGCGTTGCGTTGTAATTAAAATAATTACCCCTTCCGATTAACCCAGTTTTGCGTGATCAACTCCCTCGCCCCTCACCCCACTGTGACTACACCCTGTGGCAGAAGCGTTGATGTCGCTGCTCAATTTGTTGCATTTGGTCGCGTCCATTAGCCCGCATTGTCTTCAGTCTGCCGCGTGGTTGCGTGCCTCATTGCGCTGCCGTTTACCCCTCACCCTTCCCCTCTCTACTATCTCCTCTCCCTCTCTATCTCTATCTCTGTCTCTCGCAACATTGTTATTATTTTGTCACATGTGAACTGAGGCGTAAGCGAAGCGATTACAAAAAGGGGTGCACGGCAGCAGCAGCTGAGGGGGGTAGATACACAGAAGGCACAGTGAGGCAGGATTCGGGTATCCCTGGCCCTTCTCCTTTCTCCGTTTGCATATGCCACACACACACAAAAACCGTTGCTCGCGGCGCTGATTGTTCCTTTTGTTGAGCCCTGAAAACTGAAATCGAGACTTACCCTTTGATCCCATTGATGCTTGATACAGCTACTTGTAACGCCCCCGACCCCCTGCTCGTTTGTTGTGGTGGCTGATCGAACATTATCCCATAATTATAGGGCTTCCGTATGTTATGTTGTGGCAACATTGGCTTTTCCTCGAGCCACGTGCCTCCTACTCCTCCTCTTCCTCCGCCTCAAATGTCTCAAATATTTATGCAACAATTTGGCCGCAAAATGTATTCATGATTTAGTCGGAAAATTGCTTTAAAGCTTTTCCGGGGGGAAACCCTTTTAGCGTTAGTTGTGTGTGCGGGCAATTTTCGGATTAACCGATTTATGTTTCAGTCAAATGATTTAAACGGTTGAGGAAGGAAACGAAACGGGAAATGAAAGGAAAATTAATTTCGTATTGGGTATGAAAATAGAACGGTATTTATTATTATTGTAAGGAGTGGCAGCTTTCTGGGTTTGATATGATTGTTGTTTTAGAAAATAACTTATTCATTTATTCTTTTTTGAAATATATTTCAGGTTATGTTTTATTGACATTCATAAAGGAGAAACGAGGAAATATGTATTAAATATAAATAACCTAGATATATTATTGTTGAATAAAATGTAATAATATTTATAATTTTAAAATTTATAAAAGAAATTATAATATTTGTTATGTAAATTGCAGAACGAACTATTTGTGTAATATAAGATTTTTTAACATCTTTTAACCCGAGTTAGCTAAAAAATACTAAAATAATATTTTATTTTACAAATCATATATAAAATGAATTCACACATTTATCATATTTCCATTTACCAAAATGAGGTGTTAATAAGCTTATCCACTTTAACAGATTTTATATAAACTTAATTAAACTTTTAAATATTCTATACTAACCCATTTTCAACCTATTTATTGGATTAAACAAAAAATATCCCTATATATGTCGAACAAGATAGTATCTTGGAATTGCATTGAAAACCCTCTTAACTCCCTTGAAGTTAAAAGAAATACTGTGCTCAATTACCCAGACGATATTTTATGTTCGCTGGAAAAGAGAGAAAAAACAAATAAAACAGTTAAGAACAATTAAAAATTTGAAATCATGCAAAAGTTCGAAAATGTCAAACTCCGAAGCGTGAGAAATATTTTTGCAGTGAATCAAAACCCGAGCGGAGTGGAGACTCAAGGAGAAGATGCTCTTTTTGCACAATTGAAAATGCGGTTAAAGTTGGAATTGTGGCAAGTGGCAAAGGGGGGATGCACTGCAAGAAAGTCAGACACGATAAGGCATTAATGAATACAATATCAAGATGATATATGGTATTAAATGAGACTTTTTAAGAAGGATTTTTGATAGAAATAACAAAAAACTATTGAAAATATCACATATTATATCCTAACAATATATTCTAAAACAATGTACGATATTTACTTGATATCATCAAAAGTTACAGGCAAAACTTAGTAAGGTAATGTGCAACATACTTAAAAAAAAATTAATATTCAAAGAAATCTCGTGCAATATAATCTACAAAATATCACGAAAATATCTGCGATATATCTATAAATATCGTGAAGATATCACAGTGTATAAACCACAAATCGTTTCAGTCATGCGATTTTTTTCCACTTTATCAATTGGCGAAGACCCTCAGCGACTGCCTCGCAGCCTCGAGGAGAAGCCCCCAAGCATCAGAACCGTCCGGACGGAACGCAATGTATCCGTACTGCCGGGGCCAGTGGGCGTATGTGTGTGTGTGTGTGTGAGTTGGATATGCGATATCGCCATGTCACCCTTTTCATTACGCTCCATTAAGAGTGTTGGGGGATTAATTGAATTTAATTGATTTGCCAAAGCAGACTAAATTGGCCACACTGTCTAGATTCCATGCCAGTGAGAGGCCCAGACGCGATGTATCCATGAGATACATTACGGAAAGCAACAGATACAAGTGCGATGCTTGCTTGGTTGGTTGGCTGGATAAATTAATGAGTACATGGAATGGATTCTACTACTTTCAGCTCCGTCTCTCGGTATCATTTGATCATCTCTCATCTAACAGTGCTTGCAAATAGTCTGTGCACGAAACTGGCTACGAACCTATGCGATGCGGCGCTGTGCGGCATATGACATCATCAGTGGCTTTTGTGCGGGTGCTCTTGGGTTCCTCTGCACCCCACTTTATCCATGTGTGTGTGTGTGTGTGTGTGTGTTAATTGCATGATGAGCCGCCTCTTTCTGTCTCTCTCTCTCTATCTGCCTCGCACAGCTTGAGTCCCTATTGATTGGCCCCGACGGGGAGGCTGTCGTGGGCGTGGGATCTGGAACTCGTAAATGCAGCTTGCAGCGACTTTTCAACTAACCGCGTTGACACTTTTGACAATGGAACTGCTTAATTATCTAGATTAACATCGTTATGATGATGCTCAAATTGCAATTGTTCTTGTTGTTGTTCTTGTGGTTATTGTTATGAATGCATTTGCAAGTAACATCTAAAAATAGAAAGAAGCTAATGAGTGGAGTAGCTGGGAATGGACTGCGCAAGGGAACAAGGCGGGGTCTGCAGTAGAAGTAGAACTGAGAGAGTCCACGAAATATCTAAATTGTGAGAGGAGCATAGTTGGAAATTAAAGAAAGCAGCAAAATTTAGATAACTTATTATATAAGGCGTTCTTTAGAACGAGAAATATTACCAGAAATATACAGAAACAATCAACATTGTATTGTAGAGAAGATCTGTTAGAAATTAAAGCATGCTGGAATTTATACTTCGCTTTATAAACTGCAGTGAATATTCACTTTCTGATCAAGATATCTCCTGTATATGTTCTTTTGAAAAGTACTCAGAAATTTGCTATTTATTGTTGATAATATGCATATATTGTATTTCCAGTAGATTAAAAGGAAACTCAGCTAATAATTTAACATAACATTTTTGATCCTTAGTTAAACTAGATTTACAGACAGATATTTATATGCGGACATAAAGCAAAACATTCTGTAGCTATTTCAATATATTTCACATCTTCAGTTTAAATGGGTATCTCCAACTAATCATTATTTGTATTGCATTTAAACTTCAATCAACACAAATTTCTTCTTTTTAAAAATTGTTGTAGAATAATTGAACCCTCAGGTAAAGTAGATAAATGTAGATAGATAAGTTGCCAAATTGAACTCAATGAAAGTATTTTATAATAAATATTATAATAAATATACATATAAATATTAAGTAAAAATATAAACATGTTTGTTTAAAAGAAGATCTATAGTTTAACTAGTTCTGTAAATTACTTAACTTATTTTGTTATACCATAGTGTTTGGTAATTCTTAAGAATATCTCTCCACCCTGTGATATTAAGATACAAATAATAATACAAAAAAAAAAAAAAAAAAAAATTCTGTAAATATACAACCAAATTTAAAAGACTTCCCGTTGGGAGAAGTTCTGTGATATCCCTCTGAATCTTCACACGTTGTATACAAAAAGGGAATTTCGCACTCATTAGAACACTCTCATATCTTAGCAAATTGATATTAAGTTAAAATAATTGAACAGTCTTCTGTAGTAATTCGAATATCTCTAGTGATTTGAATATAAACCAATCAAAGACTTGTTCAATAGTTCAAAAATAACAAGTACCCTTGAATGCAAGACTTGCAGTTGATATCCCTCTGTTTATTTGTTCTTTAATTATTGCATATAAGAAGAGAATAACCCACTCATTAAAACACTTTATAAATTTACGCTTCAGTTACTATATCAAGCCATAAATGTGTACAACGTCCAATCAATACGAATACAATACAATGCACTCAAGTTGAATAATCGACATATTCCGATTAAATTCCATTTATATTCGTTTTATTCGAATTCCGAACAGCAAACGAATGTTGACATTTAAATCAGGTCTCAATTATTAAAAGCGAGACAGCAGCAAATAAAAACTTAACCTGACTAAACAATGCACATAAAGTACTATATATACCCGCTATATATACGCGCTATATATACGCACTATATATACAGTCTATATATGTAATGTTATATATATCCCTGGCAGTGCAAATATTTTCTCTCGATTTGTATTTGTTTTACCTTGATTTAAACAATGTTTTAACTCCGCCCCAAACATGGCACTGGCTAGCGTTGTGCCAGAGGGGGCCAAAGAGGAGGCGAGGGAGGTGAAAATATATATCTGCTCTGCTCTAGCAACACAGGTTGGAAAGTGGAACCAATGCGATGTCGCGCTGAGCTCCTCCCACACACACACGGGGCCGATTTCGGGCACGACCCAATCACAGCGTTCCAGCAGTGCGCATGGTGAGGACTATGACGAGAAGGGAGACCAGAGGGGTTGGGTATTGGAGGGGGGGCGACTTTGGGGGACTGCGATTGCGCCTCTGTTTTCACAGATAACAAATCTTTATCGCCGCAATGGTTGCCTCGCTTATCTGAAAAATCAATCGATTCGAATTGAATTCGTTTGTGCGCTAATTAGCTTTTGGACAACATTTTGTTGTACTCATTGCTCTTGTTGTTGTACTTATTGTTGTTGTTGTACTCATTGTTGTTGTTGTTGTTCTCCTACTGGTTGTTGTTTCTCTCGTAATCGGTTTCGCTGTCGATTTTGTTTCTATTATTTTTATTCGCTTGTTTCGTTGCCGACTACGAAACCCGGTTAGAAAAACAATGTAAAGCTTATAAATACATTCGGAATGTAATGGTAAATTTCAGAGAGATTTCCCTGAGTGTTGGTCAACAAAATAAACTATTTGCTTAAATCTGAAAAGGTATTGACAACTGAAAAAACTGTTGATTTACAACTGATTGAAATTTGCGCTGCACAAAATGAAGATTGATTACTATACTTCCGATATAGGGATAGATGTGGATAGATATATATAAATATATATAAAGATAGATCTAGAGATATATAGATATATATTTTGATATATATTAGGTACAGATACATATATATACATATGCAGTTAATATATCTTTGACAAGTGAACAATTAAACCTTTCCAGAAAGTCGAAGGACCTTATCTAACTTAATCTTAAGTAGACCTTGATATTTTATAGTTTTTTGCAGAAAGTCTTTTGATTTATTTGCTTTATAATACTATAAGTATCTACATATGTATATATATATATTGATTCATTATGCCAGCTGACTCACCTGCTTATGAATACTATATAGATTTGATATAGAGGAATGAAAATTCCCCAGTTAAGCCATTGGCTCTTAAGATTAGCGATAAGCTTACTGATTGATTTCGTATGCCTGAGTTCCTCTTTGAAATCCCCATTCTCAATATTAACAGCTTATTTTGCTTTATTGATTTTGATTGATTAATTAATTGATCTTATCTATCGATAAGTTAACTTAAGAACCAGTCGGCATGTTTGAACTGTTCCATTCTAATTCCAAATGTGACCACATGAAAGTACAATTATTGATATGGTATGTATAATGATCTATACATACATACATAATGAGCTGTATATAGCATGTATGATCTATATATAATCTTGCAAGAATTTATGATTCCGAACTCTACCTTAAGCAAAGATTCTTCAAGGAAGTTAAGTTTTTCAATCATTAGACAAAGAAGAAACCCTTATCCAAAGTTGTTTAATATTTTACGGATCTAGCACCCTCATTACCTTTACCAAATGAACCGAGTACCCTCATTTTTCACTCATTCTTTACCTATTGTACCGTTATGTTTCTCAACCCTGCATGGTAGTTCGCTGTAGTTCGCCCCGTGTTCCACACACTTTCTCAGACTAATCTGCTGTATAAATATTTTGAAGCCATCGCAGACTATGATCGCCTGGCTATATCTGGTCTTTTATCTGTTCCCTGGGTAAAGTTAGTGGCAGCAAACAGACGGGGCCATAAAAATAATTACAACTTATCAACAAAAGGCAAACGAGCCTGCTGAAACTCGTAGACTTTGTGTCGCCACAGTCCATGCAGACATTCCCCGCGACAGATATACGTGATCAGATATAGACACGGGCACACAGAGACTTGTTGACAGACAGACGTATGCCGCAGTTACAAGTTGTAAATTATACAAATATCAATCGACTGCAGCAGTTTATTACTAGGTAGGATGAGTTGGGGAAAGAGCGTGGAATACTAAATGGGAATAACTAAAGCGTTTTTGACTAAGGAAGAAGTGATGAAATTCTGGAAAGATCTTTCTTGAATAACTTATGATTATTAACTGTAGGTATACATCAAAGTATAGTCGATACTGCTTCATATTACCTAATTCAACTCTGTCTTAAGTACCTTCAAAACCTGGCAACCCTTTTAGCTTCCAGTCTGACCAGGAAACCGAAAAAAGTCAATAATTACAATACAAATTGCTGTTTGTGTAAATCGTGTCATAAATAGTACGGTATATGCTATGATATAGCTGGCATATACCATGCAGAGAGAGAGAGGGTGTTGGGAGGTACGACCTGCCAACCGTATTGGGTTTGTGTGGGCTATAAAACCCGAGTTTTATTTCAATCTGCCGCCTCTGGGCGATATATACAGCCCTATCGGAGCTCACTCCCCCGGTACCATCCCGATCCGAGCGAGCTATCGATCTGTGACCCAGCCCAGATTAGATAAGACCCAGCGCACTGCACACTGCATACACGCACCCGGCGGAGGCTCGACCCCACGGAGGAGACGGTGGAGGAGCTGCAGTCTGTATGCATCTCTGAGGGAACTATCGATCTATCGAGCCTCTATAAAAAGAGGCACTAAATCAACAACAACAACAACAGCCACAACAACAACAGTAACTGCAGAGAGAGTGCTATAAATAATTTATTTATAGCTTATAGCTATATTCCACATTGCCACCACACAGAGGTAACACTGCCTACCCCAGGTACCCCCCTGCCTTACACTAGGTACCTTCAGTTTCTTCGCATACGGAATACGGATAGAACGAGGCAATCAGGCTGTCGTAGAGTCGCCACGCCGTGTCGTGGCTTCTCTCTCTCTCTATCTTCGGTTGAGGTTTCTCGGTTTCTCGCTTTGATAACCGATTGTCGATTGTCGATTGTGTGTGCGCTGATAACTGATAGCCATGTTATTATTAAGGGCTATTAAAATTCTGATTGAAAATTCATGTCAAAAATATATTTTATAACCCCGTATAAAACTCCGCATTTAGGTCTTTATTGTGAACTGCGTACGAACGAACAGGCCACCAGGGACCCTAAAAGTGCCTCTATAAGGCATCACCATGCTTACCTTAAATAAGTGTGTTTATTTTCATTTTCGATATGTCTTCATTAAGTTGAAAACTCATTGCTTCTATGCTGACTACATGACGTATGCGTAATCTACTGTTTATGGTGTCTTTATGGCGGTGTTTCAGCACATTGTAACAGTTTTTGGTAGAGAGATTATGCCTTTGTATAATGTCTTTTACTATTGTACAATAGTAAAGGAAATTTGATCATCATAGTGGAAAATGAACTTAGGATTTCAGATTTTTTAAGTGAGTATTTCCGGAGATCTTCGCAAATAATGGTGTTTCGGGTTTCTAGAAGTATTTGTTGAAGATATTTGCTGAAAGATTAAGATATATTATGATCATCAAACAAAAAAATTTAAAGAACTTTGCAGCGATTAAAGAATATATTTTCATATTCTGCTTTCAAATTTCTTAACTTTCCTGCCCCATCAAATTTCTACTCTGAAATTTCCTCCCAACACTTTAGTTCATCCCTTTCCCTGCACTTTTCTCAAGTTGTGATCCAAATTCGGCTGTGTAATGTGGGAACTAATTTGTTATAGGAAGTGTGGGGCTCTTAAGTAAGCCACAGATTTCTCATTAAGCTGATTGCGCGCTGATGTAAGCATCTGTTTGGGGACCAGATGAAGTAAGTCTCTTCTAGCTTCTAAATTTCCGAGCTTCATCTGGTTTTTGGGAAGCTTTCTGGAGTGTCATAAATTATAAATTTTGACAAGCGTCTAATTTTGAAAAAAACTCATGCATTTAATTGCGACATTAAAAGCCTGACTTCGAATACAAATACAAAGTGAGTACACATAGCAAGTGGGGAAGTGGAGACATTGTGTAGATCCCCTATATGTCTGCCTTATAGCATGTGTTCTTCGCCCCGACCACAAATTATGACAAATATTTACAAACACAGCGAACTAATGCTCCCATTTCAACATGCACATAAATAAGTGTTATGAGCTCCCGTTCTCGGTTTCCCCAATACGAACTGTGCTTCTTGGCTCCCCCTGCATGATCTTCATTCCCGATCTTCAGCGCACTCCTTCTGGATTCATCACTTCTCGGTCTACCCTCTCTTAACTCCCCTTCCAAATCTCTCCTGCTCCTCCCTTGTTCTTCTCTGTTTTTTGTCACAGATTTTCGCTGTCTCTCTCTCGGCCCAGATCCCGACTACAACTTCCAGTTCCAGCTTCGGGCATACTAAATTACATATTTTTGTGTCAGCCTCGGATCGGGCGCCATCTGCAACATATGGCAACGATTTCGAGAATTACACACTAAATTTAGCTCGACTGGGTCTCGAGGCTGAGACTCCCGACTATAACTGATGAGTCCGCATCAAGTGGTGGCAGAGAATTCTTCTTCTTTTTAAGTTTCAGCTCGAATCTTTGGGAGTCTCCCCCAAAAGAGACGCGCGCGCTGAAGACTCAATTAGAGAGCCACAAATCTGGCTGACATGCAAAAGAGTGACACGATTCCATTAAATTCCGATAGTTCTTGGAGTGGGTACGAAGACTCTTACAGAGCATGTTGCCTAAGTTAAACCTCCTTACTGACTTTGAGCTTCAAGTTGCTGAAGTTGGGAAAATATTTACAGTTTGAGGAGTTTTTGAAAATTGTTTGGAAGAGATGTAAGAATATGTTGATTAATTGCATATCTGTATATTCAGGTATCTGATATCTTTTATCTGTGCACTATATATGATAACCCAAGTATAGATAAATGAGATAAGTATTCTAAACTTTAGAAACTGGATTTATTTATTTACATAAATTCTTATTGCATACTTTTGCATCCCTTATGCAAATAATGATAAAAATTTCTCTTACTATATTATAAATGCATCTGATACAAAAATATTTAATATTAACCTTTCTTTTATTATGGAATAAGTTCCTTTAACCTAACTTATTATATTTAGTATTAAGTTTCATTATCATTTATAGAAATAGGTTACTTTAACCGTTTATATATTTGAAAATAGGTTTAATTAACCTTTTATGTAATTGAAAATAGGTTTTATTAACCTTTCATATTTTTAGAAATAGTTTACTTTACTGTTCATATAATTGGATTTAGACTTCATTAACCTTTTATATTTTAAGAAATATGTGTTATATGTGTGTTAATGTTTAACAATAGGTTTCATTTACATTTCAGGAATATATAAATAGGTTGCATTAACCTTTCACACCTTCCTCACAAATTTCCATTACTTTCTTTCCATTTTCTCAGGACCCTAACTCACTTTTGATAGACTTTCAATGAACCTGGAGCCACAAGGGACTTTCAAGTGGCAACTCAAAGTCAAAAAGTGAACTAGAGGCGTGGCATGCTAGGGGCAGGACAGAGGGGGCAAGAAAAGGCACTCGAGAAGGCACTTGAAATTAGAAAATGGAAAAGACAACAGCGATTGCCACGTCAGGGCAGGTATCGAGGACCAACCCGAGAAACCAAAGATACAACCCCAAATGCCCCAATCCTCTTACCACTGTGCCCTTGCCTGCCTCCCCCCGCCTCTCTCTCTCTCTCACAC
This sequence comes from Zaprionus ornatus, assembly GCA_018904035.1. Classification (NCBI taxonomy): domain Eukaryota; kingdom Metazoa; phylum Arthropoda; class Insecta; order Diptera; family Drosophilidae; genus Zaprionus; species Zaprionus ornatus. Next base: position 17,339,061 of record JAEIFZ010000002.1, on the reverse strand, counting down.
TGCCACACTGGCAATCCCCTCAGCCCGTGAGTGGCGCATTGATTTGAACGAATCAAAGCGGTATGCGCACTAAAAATACCAACAACAACAAGTACAAATCCAGATTAAGCGTGACCAGCTGGAACCGAAAAGGGGCGTCTACCAAAATCAACAGGCGAGAGTGAATGAGATAGCACTTGGCTCTGTTGTGCGCGTGTGAGTGAGTGCGCATGTCTCTCTGCTGGCACTGGTGGTGGGCATTCCAGCTGTGATTCCAACTGGAATACTCAACTCTAGCTAGCTGTCTCGCTTGCACACACTGCCTGGCACATGGGTTCGCTGTGTGTACTGCTTGCTAGTGGTGGTGGTTGTTGTCGTTGCTGTTGTTGTTGTTGTTCGCTCTTATCGGAGCGCAGTTGAGAGAGCGCAGTCATTGTTGCTGCCACCGTCGACAGTCGCGGTCGTCGCTCGCACGTAACGTAACGTAACGTAACTGTAAACCGCAACAAGGCGAGTGCAATTTTTTGTATGTGTGTGTTTGTGTGTCTCATACGCACAGCTTCTCTGCTGCTGACGCCAACTGCGCTGCCTCAGTCGACGCACAACTTGATTTCTTCCAATCTTGGCTGGGAAATCGGAATCGCAACAATTGGAATAGTTCGCGACGGAAATTTGCGTGTGTTGCTTCGATAAGCAAGCAAGCAACAGTCGCTGTGAACTCACCTCCCCACCCCACCCCACCACAGCGCACCCACTTCACCTTCACCTCAGCGCTGGCCACCATACGCGCTGCTGCTTCCATTGGAGACGTGGTGTCAAGTGCGACTCTCTCTCGCACAGCCAGATTCACTCTCAATCTCACTGTCGCAGTCTCAGTCGCTGTCTCAGCTGGCGCCGGCGTCAGCTTCGTTCCACTCTGTCTCTGCCTCTGCCCGGCCGTGATTAACTTTTACGGTTTTAGTCCGCTCGATGAAGCCGAAGCCGACAGTTACCACAGCGCAGACTGCACTGGAACTGCGCGTGTGAACAGTAGAACTAAATCAGAAATCAGTTCCGTTGTTGCCATTTACCGTTAGTCGTCGCTGCTCGCGAGTGCAAATCACATACCGATTTGTAAATCCGATAACCGATTTTCGATAGAATCCAATTGACTTTATACCGTCGCGTGCTTATCGCGTGTGTTAAACAAAAGCAAAACAAAGAACAGATTAAAAAAGAAAAAAGATTAAAATCAGAAAGAAAGAGAGATAAGGGGAGATAGAGACAGACAGCAGGAGATAGTGAGAGAAGGAGACAGCGAGAGGACAACACTCATGAACTTGGGCAAAATGCAAGCGCCTGGCCAGCAACATCTGCAACTGCATCCGGCCGCATCCTCCGCCGCGCCGCCAACGCAGCAACTTCATCTGCCCATCGATTATAGTCTGGGCAACTTTAAGCCCGCCATTGCAGCAGATTTCCCTGGGAATCCGTTCGTCACCAGCCCACAGCAACAACAGTCCTCCACATCGTCCGCTTCCGCCTCCACATCCCCCTCGACATTCACCTCGTCTACGTCGTCCCTGCAGGTGCGTGATCTCAGCACCTTGACCAGCATGGCAGCGATACCATCGCCCACACAGCTGCTGCATCAGCGCATGCAGCCTGCCCAGATCACAGTGGATGCACATCATCATCATCATCAGCAACAACAGCAGCAGCAGCAGCAGCAGCAGCAGCATCACATGCCGACGGCGACGACGTCGCCCCACGACTATGCGCCCATGTCTGCATTCAAGGCGGTGCTCCCCAAGAAGCGAAACGCCGACGGTAAGCAAAGTGAAATATTCTAATCTCTATAGGAAATTCATTCGTAAATGGGTGTGGATGTGTGTGAGTGTGTGTATGTGTGGGAGTGTGTGTATTTTTGTATGTGTACAGTAAGTTTGTATGTGTAACTGCGAATCGGGTTATCTACGTTGTGCAAACAATTTTGGCAAATTATTGATATGTCAGTCATAAAACGTAATAACGCAGATTTCAGATTCGCAACCAAGTAACTCTATCTCTTTCTATCGAAAAAATTCACCTATAGATTTTATTTCTATATCTAGTCATGAAAAAAGGAATTCAAGTTCAGCAGTTATCAAAAGAATATCTTCAATAAGATCAGATCTTCAAATCAAATTATACATATCTTAACTTGCTTCCCCATTTCTGAATACTGCAAAAAATTTATATATATTGTATATGGTAGAAAAATCGATGTGCAATTTTGATTAAGTTTTTATAATATCAAACAACATCACTAATCAATCTTTTTCCGATTATAAACAAATATGAAAGTTACATTTTCATTTATATTTAGTTTATATTTGCATGTAATAAATCAGCGATAATTGATGATATGATATATAAGTATGACAAGGTGAAAGATTTTATTAATTAAAGAATTTTACAATTTGATAAATCTCCTATATATTAGCCGTCGGTAAAGTAATAAAGTCAAATCTTTAAAATTACAATATACTCGTATGTTTGTTGAAATCAGAAGGGACTGAAGCAGAAAATCTAGTGATTAACTTTTTTTGTAATTAACATATTTATGTATGTTATACACCAAATCTGAAGTAGAATATCTGTCTATAGTAGTATCATATCCATTAGCTAGCAACCTCTATGCAAATTGATCTTAACATTGATTACGAAATAATTTATAATTCTATATGTAACATGAATAGTTAATTTGATCTCAAAGGAATATGTATTCTGTCACTCTATTTCAAGATATATCAACTAGAATACGTAATGTATACAAGTATAAAATCTTTTGCAGATATTCATGGTATAAACAGAGGTCTAATAAGGTTTTTTTTTACGTTTTTTCTACATCTGAAGAGTCGGATAATCATTATATATGTACTTATTTTTATTCTATACTTTATCATATTCTATATTAGTATTTAGGGCAAGCTCTTTTTAACATCCGAGTGATTTACAGTATTTTAAAGCTAAATTTTTTTTAATATTCATTTAGATATAGCTTGAACGAATATATATTAAGTATAATGAGTAGTATAGTATATATTACAATATTTTATAGCTAAAAGTCTTAGATATTCATTTACATAATGATTACTCAAGACTATAATTGATATTTTTGTCAGCTGAGATTAGCTCCTACTCGTAAGATAAAACACATAATGTAATATACATATATAGCATTTTAAAGCTCTCTCTTTCTCTTTCACAATCCCATTTAAAGCTGAACACCATCGAAATCTGCATTAAATTAAAGCTACACCTGAATTGAGAATGACACACTCCTCCATCTCCTCCCCACAATTGAGAGCAATCTGTTTTTGGGGCGGAGTAGGCTGTGCAGGTCCACTGTAAAGCTTCTCTCTCCCTCTCTCTCTGCCTCCCTCTGCAGCGCACGTTCAGTGCTTTCCCCAATGCCGCATTTGGTATTCCCAAGTTAATTAAAAATATTGCCACATTTCTCATATGCGAATGCGACAAGCGCGAAAATTTTTAAAAATTATTTGAATAATGTGTGATTTTAAAATATGGTCTCCCCAAAATGGCCCATGGTCAGTGGCGGGGCCAAAACGAGCTGAAAGCCGCCAAACGAGGCCCAGGACGATGTCGTTTTAATTGAAAAAAATTGTGAATGTGTGCGAGTGTGTGTGTGTGTGTTGCTAAAGCTGCCTGAGGGGTGTGGAGAGAGGAGGCAGGAGGTGGGCGTGGCAAAATATTCATTATTCCGTTTGTATGTGCGAGTGTGTGTGTGTGTGTGTGTGAGTGTGGCGCTTAATGTGCAAATCTTCCGTGCGGACATGGCGGACAAATGGATATCGGGGATTGAAAAATCCATAGCGAACCACAGGATACGGAAACGAGTGCGGGCCACGGACAAGCCAAACTCATAGATACAGTGCGAGGAGGGGCGGGTGATGGAGAGGGAGAGAGGGAAAGGGAGGTGGATACACAAGCTGAGCTGGGGCATATGGATGGATGTGGATATGAAATCTGTCTGACAGGCAGTGAGTGTGTGCCAGAGTGAGTGTGTGTGTGAGTTTGTGAGTGTATATGAGTGTATATCTGTTCGTTGTCGTCGCCATCGCTGTTGAATTTCAACTATGAACATTGAATGAATGCATGAACACACACACAGTACACACACACACACACACACTGCACACTCGCACACACACACACACACACTCTGGCAGCGACAAGCGGATTTCATTTACCGGCATTACATGTATCCAACGGATATGTTTTTAGCCAGGCGCAGGACATGGATATGCTCTGAAACAAAGACACACACGCACACACTCATACATACAGGAACAGGCTAACACACACACACATACATGTATACAGGACCAGGCCAACACACACACACACACACACACAGAATTTTCAATTCCGTTTGGCGCGCCACGTTTTTCACTCTGCTTTCCCCCACATTTTCTCCTTCTCTTTTGCTGGCTTTTGCTTTTCTTTTTCATTTCGCTTTTCCGGGTTTCCTTCATTCTATTTTTGTTGTTGTTATTTTCTTTTTGTATTGGCTGTGCGAAAATGAATTTTCGCTTTGTTTGTTGAAATATTTTTGGTTAAAAATATTGGCGAACAGACGAGTGCACAGTTTTCCCGCAGTTTTCACGCTTTCTTTGCTTCAGTTTCCCTCAGCTCGTGCCTCCTCCATGCCAACGCTTTGACTGATTGGCCGCTTTTGTCGAGTTGTCGCTGTTTTCACAAGGATTTCTTTCTTTTTGACCCTTTTTTAGCCTGAAGGAAATGAAAGAAAGAGCGAGAAAATGTGCAAGAAATAATTATCACAAAAATCTCAGAAAAAGTAATTAAAATTTTGCTTTAAAACTGAAGTTACGTTCAAATAATTATATGGAAACCTCACTAGTTGATTTAGGTTAGAAAACCTTTAGCTTTCTATATATTTCATTGTTTCTACATTTTTGTTAACTTAAGCCACAGTAATATGTGATTTACGATGCAAGATTGATTTCTCTTCGATGTCATCGGTATACTATATCTCTCTAATCTCTAGCTCTATGTCTTCTACATCAACAGAAGACTCTTAACTCTCAATTCACTTCTCATAATGTTGAAGACTCTTAACTTGCAATACACTTCATCTACATCTATCTATCTATTACTCTCTCTTTGTAAGCTACCATAGGTTTTTACATTTACATAACGACCTACGACCTACAATATAAGTCTGATCAATCGATATATTTCTCTCATCTCTAGCTCTGCGCCTTAACTTTCTAAAAACATCTCCGAAAAGCTCTCTGTTAATCACATTCTTCACAATCATTCACCCAAAGTACAGCTAGTGTGCTTCATTCATATATCTCTTCTGCAAGACCCATATCTTAAATTCCTCCCACCCCTAGCAGACCTCATTAATTCGCCGCCTTATTAATTCGTAGCTTAACCTCGCGGAAAAAGCAAAGGTCACCCAAGCGTAATTTCCGTCTCGATTTTCAATTTTAATTGTCACTCGCGGCATTGTAGTGGATCATCATCATCTTAGAGTCTGTCAAGTCAGCTTCCCATTTACCTCTGCACCTCCCTCCTGCACCATCTCTTCTAGTTATCATTCAATTAACGTACTCGTAGTTTTGTCGCATAGAAAACTTTCGGGTTACCGTAGAACAAACACGACAAGTGAGTCACAAATTAAGTTAAATTGAAATTGGAACCCAGTCGCCCCCGCCAACGATACATGTTGTACTTGAAAGAGAGACTACTTCCAGACTAGCATACAACGACTCATCGGTCAGAGATCAAATGGCCTAATCAGAGAAGCGACAAGGCACTGATTCATATTCATATTCATAATATAGTAGAAGAAGTTCAGATCGAGGTTTGGCATAGTTTGCCAATGATATCAGTGAGAAAGACAAGTTGAAACTGGTTCCACAGGTCTGGAATTTGTCCACCTCTATATGATTTATGTTACACTATATATACGGAGAGAGAAGAGCGTGTAAATTTTTTGCCGTTATAAATTCAATAATAAATTATTGTGAACCATTTTCAATCACACCAAACAATTGAACAGCGATTCGAATCAATTAAAAGCAATCGAAATATCCTATCGAATGTATAAATCGTATAAATCGATCCATGGCAACGACAAGAGTCAAGAGCCCCCGCTAATCTGGCCTCTAGTAGGTAGTACTATTTGCCTTTGCTGCTCGGGGCTATCTCGAAAATTTACGAATACCGAAATCAATCGCTGTAAATAGCTACAAAAGTGCAAGCGAGTTGAGCCACATAGATGAGGAGAGTTCCCTACCAAATTGGTAGATATTATAGGAATCTTATATAGTCGTCGAGGCTTGAGGAATGCAGGGTATACGCAAAGTTACCGCAGCTGAACCAGGCTAACAGAAGGTGCCAAGTGCACTGAGAGAAAACATTTCATAAGGAAAGAAAGAGACTTAAAATGAAAATCAAATTAAATATAGAAAATACTGCATACATTATAATGATTTTTTAGTTAATTATAGCCATAAACCTTAGTATCCTAGTACGTAAGAATCTATTCAACTTTCTTGCAGTGTATATTGTCAGCTATGCCTCCGCTCTTTGCACTTTCTCAATCGTTGCAAAGTTCTTCATTCATGCGCTTGCAATTTCTCGCAGTGCACATTGCTCAGCCCCGACCGACTCCGTGCGACATTATTGATCAATAACAAATTGTCGCAACGAAAATCAGAGCAATATTTATGAAATGTTTATGGCACACGTCGTAATCATTGGCAACTCATCGAAAATGCGCTCAATGTGACCGCCTCGCGTCGTATATCTTCCATCGAACTTCTCCCAAGTAGACGAAAATTGGGCATTGTAAATCTATAAAGATACCGGGGCAGTCAATCATAAACAATGCCAGGCAACCTATGTATGCACGCATGCATGTATGGAGCATGTATCTGCAAGATACATTTGTAGCTCAACCTCTAGCTATGGCTTGTATCTATGTTTTGTCGTATGTCGCACCGCACGCGTTATGATTTACGATCCTCGAAGGTAAATACGTAACGACATCTAAACATGTCAATATCCTCGCCCAGTTGTAAAGTCGAGAAAGAGTAAAAGTATCGTAAAATCAACCACGAACGACCAACGATAAGTAAACACAGCAACAACAACAGCAACAACAGCAACAACAACAGGAACTGGCATAACCTGGCAAAGTTCGTTGAGCCGACCGCAAAAACGCGACCTTTACTCGCGCATAGTTGATGCCATATTAAAAGTGCGTCCAGTTCTTTATTATTTATGATATGATTACCCGATTCTTACCCTTTTATCTTTCTAACAATGTTTGCACATAGAACAATCAAGTTCGGGTGTGAAAATCCCCTCTGAAAAACCCCTTAAGCACTACAAATAGTTTCGTGTCACGTTTCTCGAGTGAAGAGATTTCTTGTACCATATGTCATTATAATCGGGAAGTATATTAGACTCAAACTGGGAATGTAGCTGGTAAAGGAAATCGAGAGGTATTCATCAAGGAAGTCGATAACAGTTCTTCAAGTATTTATTTTAAAGGTTCCTCCGTAAGTTCTACCTTATCGAGTTGGACAACAAGTTCGCAACCCACTCGACAGCCAACTTTTATTTATCCAATATTACTCTGTACTCTATTTTTGTCTACACTGTGAGGTACTGCGATTTTTGTTTCCCCGGATATTGATATCATATCCATAGTCCCGTAATAAAAGCTACCAGTACCACAGATATCAGACCGTATGGCTGTGATATGAACTGGCAGACCGGTTTTACGATCCAACGATATACGAAATTAACTTGCATCCCGAATTTCTCGATATCTATAGTTTGCTGGCTCCATATAGATACCGAACTAGGCCCATCGTAAACGAGAGAACTGTTCTTAAAACTACCAGAGAGTGAGAGACAAGCGAATATAAAGGAAACAGTTCTGTGATATCATTATATGGACGCAATCGTTGCTGCCTGTTATCGCCGATATCGGTTCTAGCGAAAAAATCACAAAAAATACTATACTGAGTATTTAAGCAAATAAAGAAGCTTCTACCGAAGACCATAAAAAAAACCAAACCAGACCAGACCGAAAACCAAAATACCAGAGAGAGACAGAGTAAACAAAAGGTGCGAAGAGATAATGGCATATTGGAAATCGTATAATATTTGTCGAGTGTTGTTGTATTTTTTTATTTTATTTTTTTTTTTTTTTGGTTTATGATCGGATTGGAATCGGTACTGGAAATGGAAATGGAACTGAAACTGGAATGTGCGTAAAAAAGTGAAAACGTGCTGCGAGTCGAACCAATTAAATGTCATTTATCAGCTCGAGAGTCTAAAGTAATAGATAGCCTTCTGATTTATAGCACCCTATTGCGATAACGAAAAGGGTGCTAGAGGGGTAGGTAGGGCGAAGGGGGGGTACAACTATATGTTGTGTTAGGGCTGGCCAGCTGGGCAGAGAAACACTTTGCCTCTGCCTGATTGAATAAGAATCAAAATGTAATCTGTAATTGCGCTCGACTATTTGCAATACCGACACTACCGACCAAGAGGGTCTCTCTCTCTCTTTCTTTCTTTCTCTCTTCAAAGCGAACCCACCGACTGATACAGGAGTGTGCTGATTGCGACTGTTTGACAATGCAATCCACATCTAATGCCGCCTGGAGTGGTAGAGCATAAGTGGAGCTTACACTCGATGAGGATCGAGAACCTCTTGGGGCTGCCCGCTCAACGACTTCAGCTGATAGGCCAGTCAAAATCTCAACGAATTCGTAAATCATGCATCCACTCACACACACACACGCACGCACACACACACAGAAAGCACTCTCGACTCCACTCGATTCTTGTCGGCAGCCGCTGTGGTGACCAAATCATGGCCCTAATCTACCGGGCACTGTTTTATGGGCCCCACTTTCTGCCCATATCGGACCTCGGTCCTCGACTCAATATAACTATATATATTTTGTTTATATTGCGCGCATTTTATTCGCTGCGCGTTTCGACTACAGTTTTTTTTTGTTTTTGTCGTATTATTTTGCTTTCATATTTGCCGAAAGCGGCTATTTTATAATACTATATGTACCCGTTGAAGGTGCTGTCCTCACTCCACTCCCCCTGCCTCTGTAGCTACTGCGGTTCTCGATTTGATCGATTGGCCGTGATGTCGTTGATATTGGAGGCGACTAATCCACAACAATGTTGTAAATTATGCAGGTTAGATTGAATGTTTTCCCAAAAATAAAAAAAGACTATCGGAAATTTGAGTACGGTCAAGAAGTAAGGAGGAAAAGAAACTGGAAGATATATAAAGACAATGTATTGTAGTATCATATTTGTACATGCATAATTAAAGTTGGGAAAGGAAAACTTAATAGACTTAAGTGTCGAATGGAAGATTAAATATCGATAAAGTATACAAAAGATATGTACAGCTAGATATAAACTACCTATTTAGATCAAGTAATTGTGTAGGATAGTTATGTTACCACAGTACCTTTGAAAATCCTTAAACCTTAAATTCAAGTTTAATTTAGATTTGAGTTATAATTTACAATATAATGAAACATTACATTCAAAATTTCTTTATGAATCACTATCTTTCCCAAAGATATTAAAATATAATCGCATTATTCTATGCATCTAAAATAGTATGATACAATACATTTAAATTTATATAAATATCATTATAAAAAATTTCAAAATTTGTCTTGTATCGAGTATCTATCATATAATACTGAAATAGTTAAAAAAAAGAGATTTATAATTTCAATATTCTTAGTTTCTCCTTATAAAGTTTGATATAACAGGAAAATATAAGTAAAATCTATTTGTAACAAAAGACTTTTTTTTTTTTTTTTGTGTTATTATTATTAAGTGAAGAATCCGTACATCATAATATTGTATCTTAACATCACAGGGTGAGAAATATTCTTAAGAATCAAAATACTATGCAATTATATTAAAAAATGCCAAAAATAGTTGAATATCATCTCAATACTCTATTTTTATTAGTTACTAGTATATTATAGAAACCAACAATATTCTACTGTACATCCTTATAATATTTTAAAACCCCTCCCGTGTCGAGGAACCTGCTAAATAATTATGAATTAGATTACAGTGCGTTTGAAATAATTATCACCCAACTTGGGCCATATGCACACCCTGCACACCGAGCCCTCCACCGGGGGCGATACAATGATAATCCCGCCATAAGACCGTCAATTGACGGGGCGGGGACGATGGGCTCATAAACAGGATAACAATGATTTCAATTACCATGCAGTGTCGAATAATTATTTTACCTTTTTGTAGTGCAGACAGCGCGACGAAGAGGGCGATAAGAAGAGGGTGAGGAGTGAGAGAGAGGGGGAATGCTGCGAACAAGTGCGTGGCGAGTGCGTGAATATTGCTCCCGGGCGTATAGAAAAACAGATGAGCAACGAAAACAGAAAGCAGGGAAGACTGTGGAGAGGGGGGAGTACAACAGGGAGTCGAGAGGGTAGCGGAGGTACGGCAGGCACGCACACACACACATTGCAGGGTGGTCGCCGTTTTGGCAAGTTGGCGAGTTTTCGGCCAAGGGGAAGGTCGACGGACGGACGGACGGACGGACGGACGGACGACGTCTATGTCTAATGTGCACAAATTTATGACTTCACTACCGACGGAGGGTGCCACATGGGTGTGGGTGAGTGTGCGGGTGGGCGGTTTGTTGTTGTTCCGCTTTGCTGTTGCTGTTCCTGCTGCTGCTTCTGCTGCTGCTGCTGCGCGTGTCGTCTGTTTACATTGTCAGCCTCAAGAGCAGGCCAAAGGAGAGGAAGCTGCCACCCTATAGAGGCAATGGGCAGATGCTTAAGCTCATTATTATCATTTAAACAAGTCGGCCTACGTGAGCTACCAGAGCAGTACCAGAGTTGAACAGCGCCACCAGCGCCCACTTGTCTCGCCCAGTGCAGTCCCCCCCCTCCGCCCACCACGTCCTCCTCTGTCCAGCTTCGTTTTCAGGGTTGCTTTGGCAGTTGCCGGCAATTTTCTGCGTTAAACGTTTCCCATTTTTAGTTCAAGCATTTTCCTCATTCAATTTCAATTCTCCATTTCGTAGATTTCATCTCACTTGCTGTCGCTCTCTCCCTCTATCTCTCTTTCTCACATTCTCTCTTTGACTGGTGGTTGGCCGTTGGGGGAGTCGTCACAGCTCCCGGGACAATTGTGTGCATAATTAGAATAAAGGGTTCCGCAATTGACATTTCTCGTAATGGCGATGATTAAAATTTGTCTGTTTTCTGGTTTACAGAGAAAGGGGTAACCCTTTCAGCGATTGCAGTTATTTATGTGATATACGAAATGGATTTTGAGCTCGAAGAAAGCGTGCAAAGGAGTGGAGAATGATAGTATTAAGTTTTTATATCGTATTTTCTGTATAAAAGTTCTTTACTATGTTATATCATATCAAACCTCTTTATATGTAAAGTGTTTCGAGGAGTTAAACTTGAAAAGAAGTTAAAATATACTGGGAACAGAACTAGACTGGATGTTATGCCAGTTTCAACAAGTTCGGACTCAGTTATAAGGTGTTAGATAAGTTCAAATCCCCCAAAGATTCTCTACAGTACCTTCACCCATCCTACCTCGTATCTCTGCATTATTTTCATAATTTACACACGCAAATTGTTCTACAGCGTTGTCTGTTCTGTTTCCAGACTTTAATAGGGATTTCAGAGCGGTGCTAGGGGGGCGTGGCACGCTGAGTGCCCCCGCAGAAGCACTTAAAAACATGGAAAACAAAGAGCAACAACAACAAAGGCGAAGCAATAAAAACACTTGACACGCTGACGCCAGTAGAGCAAGTAGCGCGGAGAAGGGAGGAGTACGAGGAGTACCACACCCCGAAAATAAAGCGCCTCAGTTTAACATCTATCTGTATCTATAGTCGACCATCATTTGTATCTGTATCCGTCATTTGTTTTCTGTATCTATAGCTGTGTGTGGGTTTTTGTTTATGTTTATTTGGCTTTGCGTTTGCCGCCTCACTGGCTCAGCTCGAATCAAAGTCGGCTCATCAAAATCCGCCCCCGTACGGGCAGTGCATCCCCCCTCTCTCTCCTCCTCTCACACTCTCTCTCTCTGTCTGCCTGCGCAGTTACTTTTATCTGCGTGGCGAATTAGAATGTTGTCAAATTGTTATTCTTTTGTTGCGATGCGTATTCATTCATTCGATTCGCATTCACATTCGCCTTCTCTCAAGCCCCCTTTCCTCGATATTCCTGCCCTCCCCTACCCCTCATCTTACCCCTTTTTCCTCTTTTGCAATTTTTGCGCCTGCGTCAATTCCGTAGATTGTGTCGCGCCATCCTCCGCCACTCGTCGTCGCCGTCGTCGTCATCGCCAGTTTGTGTGTGTGTTTTCTGTTTTGTCATGCTCCATTTACCCGAGTGTGCTCCGAACAGATGTTCTATTTAAACGCACATTATTATTATTCCATTTCGACGAGCCGAATCTGAGAACGCTCTGTGCCTGTGCACACCACACAAAGCGGTCGAAACTGGTTTCGAGTTAGGAATGAAGCATGAAGGTTGCCTGTAAATGAATTTAGGTTAGGTTGAATTAAGTAAATTTCGACGAAACTAAACATGTGTTATTATCATACATTTTTTCTTTTGATTTTCCCAAGAAGTTCTTGATTTTACTTGGCTAATTTATTAAATACTATTATACTATAAATAGCATTGTTTAAGGATACTCAATTCAATTTAATTGGATTGGTATTAAAAGAGTTATGTGCTTTTAATTTCTTAAATAAATTTTTTTTTTTTTTTATTATTAAGTGAAGAATCCGTGCATCATAATATTTTATCTTAACATCACAGGGTGGAGAAATACTTAATTAAATTAAAAAGATTTATGAATGTATTATACATACTTTATCATTATTAAATACATAGAAAATATTAATTTGAAGTTCTGTTAAGTTTTTTCAACTCTTATTAAAATTTGAATGATTAAATTTATAAAAACATATTATTAATACATATCGATATTAGTTAGTTTTTTAATAAAAGTTGTTTGCTTAAATTATATTCATCAAAAAGTTAATATAACATTAATATATTAAGGTAAGATAATATACAATAATATTATGATTGTAATGATATAGGTTATAAAATGTATATATTTCATATAAAAAATGCATACCCTGTTTGAACAAATATGGTGGATGTTTCCTTAGGATGTTCGGATATACATTCAACACTCTACCTGGTTTATCTCCTTATCTTTCTCATCTTCTATAAACAGTTTGAATGAAAGTAGAGCATAAAAGGCAAAGTAGAAAGCCCAAAGTAGAACAACAGTTTTGCTAAACGAAAGCGTAGCATTTGTCGCCTGGCAGGAACAGAAGTCGCGCACCCCGCAGGCCTTGTCGGGTGACACACAGTGGGCTATGACAGGCAATGCTGCTGCTGCTTTTGCTCCTGATCCCGTTGATGATGATGATGACGCGTTGATGTCAGAAGCGGAACGGGAAAAGGTATCGTGATTGCCACAGGGCAAAAGTCCGCTTGATTAGGGTGAATTAATGGTCATGTAAGGTGGGATTAGGCGGCAATACGAAAATAATTACATTTGAAATTCGATATGCTGACAACTGTTACACCCCGTCTCCCTCTCTCTCTCTGTGTACGTGTGTGTGTGCAGTACAGGTGCATGTGTGTGTGTGTGATTGATGATGCCTGCTCTGATTTGGCTAATAGTTCAACTCCGATTTGCTCTGTCTCCCTTTGCAGATGCCGCATTACCCTTTAGCATAAGCAGATTGGTCAAGACTGAACACCTCACGGCCATTGCAGCCGCTGCGAGCCTGAAGACATCCCCTCAGCTGCACCTGCTGCCCGAGGACAACAACAACTCCATCTCGATGCTGAGCAAGAATCACCAACAGCAACAACAACAGCAGCCTTCCCCGCTTTTGCAGCGTCCCAAGATCAAGCTGCTGCCTTATCCCAGTGCCAGCGAGCAACTGCGTCGATCACGTTCCCGTTCCCGCTCCCGTTCACGCAGCGCTGCCTCGCACTGCTCCTCCCAGATTGACATGGATGACGCGGACAGCAGTCACGAGAATTACTCCCACTCGCGTCGTTCGCTGCACTCGCGTTCCCGTTCACGTTCCCATTCCCGCTCCCGCTCCTCGAGCAACTCTTCGTCAGTGGAGCTGGAAGTGGATTCACCACCGGGCAGTCCGAGCATCAGTTCGCCCAGTGCCGCCTCTGTTTCTGCCTCCGAGCTGCTGATCACCGCGAACAGCAGCAGCATACGCAGCAATGGCAGTGGCAGTGGCAGCAGCAGTGTCAAGAAATCGGATCTCTTCTCCGTCTCTGCGCTGCTGCGCCGCGATGAGCCCGCCGTGCGTCGGGCTCGCAGTCCGGGACAGCTGACAGGGCTGGCGGGTGCCTCCAGTGCGGCAGTGGCAGCGGCTGCGCTGCAACAGCTGCCCACGAATCCACTGAGCTACCCGCCCAACTACGATGCCAGCATGTTCCAGCGTCCCATCTTCCCGCCCGCGCTGCCCTTCTTCGCCGCCTTTGCCTTCCACCAGGGACAGCAGCAACAACAGCAACAGCAGCAGCAGTCCGGTCTGGGTGCAGGGTGAGTACACTGCAAGAAATATTAAGCGAACTGTAGAGTATAATTAGAGATATAGACATTAATCAATATATAAATGAATACAGTTTCTAACAGTGCATAGAAGACATGCACAGAGAGAAATTGCATAGAGATTCCACAGTTTCCTTCAGTACAGTGACAAAAATACACCAAACCCGTAGAATCAAATTAGGGATATAAAGTTTGATTAAAATGCAAATGAATATATTTACATAGAAGAAATGCACAGCAAGAAATTGCATGGCAAGTTGTAAGATTTCTCTCAGTGCACTGAAAAAACTGAAACTGAACTATGGAATTAAATCAAATGAAATAGAAACTACTAAATATATAATCATGATGTACGAATTCTTCACTTAAAAATAATAATACAAAAAAAAAAAAATTATTTAAAAAAAAAAAAAAAAGCTAATTATATATTTTATATAGAGGCTATACAATGAGAGAAATTGCATAAATTAAAAACGAAAATGTTAAAGTTTTTCAAAGTTAATTTGCATTTATATAAATTCATAATAACCTTTAATGTAGATAAAACAGAAATTATTCCCAGTGTATGCATAGTAGTTTTCAATATTTGAAATAAAAAAAAAACAATATCTAGTTTTATTTTTTATTTAAAATATGTTTCATTTATAGAATTAAATTATTAAAAATATTGATTTAGAGGTTATACACGGGGAAACATTTCCTTAAATGTACAAAGAATTCAAGTATTAGGTAAGGTTAAAGTTAAAGTGACGTTTACTCTTGCATAATACCTATTATTGATTATATTATTAATACAAAAGATATTTAACACTAGTTTAACACTAGGCTAACACTAACACTAACACTAGTTTAACACTAGGATAGTTTTCATTATGAAAACTATTAAAACAATCTTTAGTCCCAGTGTATTCAAATCAAAGAAAGAGTAAGATATCTCATAATACAAACTTAGTTACATTCTAGCCGATCTATTGCGGTTAAGTACGCCCAAATTTCTCACCGTGTATGCTAGCCTTAACCACGTAGCCTAATTAAGCTGCAGCAATTAAATGCATTTTTAAGCTCATGTTCTTACGTTCTCTTCCCCTCTCTCCCTCTCTCTCTTTACCTCACCTTAGCTACCATCCGGACACACAGGAAAATCTCTTCCGGCTGCGCAGTCTGATGGTTCCACTACCCTCTGCCGGCCAAAATGGTTCGTCCTCGACGGCAGCAGCAGCTGCGGCAGCCGCAGCGGCGGCCGTTGGTGTGGGTGTTGGCATGGGCGTTGGCGTTGGCGTGGGGGGCGTGCCACCTGGAGTTACCGGACATTTGGGTCTGCCACACTCGCCGCACTTGCACTTCCATCACGTGGCGGCCAAGTGGCCGGGACTGCATCAATTCAGCGACCTGTACTCGTGCATGAAGTGCGAGAAGATGTTCTCCACGCCGCACGGCCTCGAGGTGCACTCGCGCCGCACCCACCACGGCAAGAAGCCCTATGCCTGCGAGCTGTGCAACAAGACCTTCGGCCACGAGGTCAGCCTCAGTCAGCACAGGTATGCCACAAGTATTTTCAACGGGGGGAGCGGGAAGGGTACGGCGCTGGCCACCTTGCATGCTTAATGAGTCCTGGGACAGTTTTACTGTTACTTAATTTAGCTGAAATGCTGGATTTGGCCTGGCCAAATGTTTGTTCTGCGGTCGTATTACTCCTCCTGCCCGGTAGTGTCGGTAGTGCTACCTTACTTACTCCTAGAGTAGGTTGGCCTTTAATTACTCGACAGTTTTGTTTAACGTTGCCTCTTCTTCTTCTTCTTTCTGCTCCATCCACACAGGGCCGTGCACAACGTGGAGAAGGTCTTCGAGTGCAAACAGTGCGGCAAGCGCTTCAAGCGCTCCAGCACCCTCTCCACGCATCTGCTCATACACAGCGACACGAGGCCTTATCCCTGCAGCTACTGCGGCAAGCGATTCCACCAGAAGAGCGACATGAAGAAGCACACATACATACACACCGGTAAGTACTGTGGGTGTATATAGTATAAGTGTATATAGAAAGGGTACAGGGATGAGGGAAAGGGAAACAAGCGAAGCAGCTAAAGGGAAAGCAGAAAAAAGTATGGCTAAATCTTTCTATAGCTCTGATCTGGGATTGTTGTGAAACGCAAGAGATTTCATATCGAACATATGAGGAACTTATAGGTATAGAATCAAGAACAAATTTAGGTGTATCCATGGAACATCGAATTGAGTTGCAGCTTCAAAATATAGTTGACCTGATTATAAAGTTAATTGATATAGAGATATGTATTTGTATAACATAACTATATCAGACTTTGATATGATGAATATAAGAAAACTATGTACAATGTACACTGTATATGTGTATAGTAATTGCCGATAAGTGGGATATAATTTGGATATATTGTGGAACATCTTTTGTGAATAGTTTCCTATTAAATGCAGCTCAAACTATTAAATACCAAAAATAAAATTATTAAAACAATATTCTTGATACTTATAGACAATTATACAGAATTTTTATATAAGAAAGAAATGAGTTGAAGACCCTATATCATATATTATTATATATATATAGTTAATATGGAAGGTCAAGCTATAAAAAACAGGAAACTTAAATCTTTAAACTCGTTTTCAAAACTTAATATTAAAATACAGCAAGTTTATGCAAGAACCTAATGAGTTGTAAGACCTATTTCATTTATTATAATACAAAGATACTATATGGTACCAATTGCACAATTGATTGCTGCTTGCCTAAGCAAACATAATGTGCTATGTCTATGAATAATCTCTATATATGTAGTACTATATGTATAGACTATATATATTTACCTTAAATACGATCTTCAACAAACTAAAACTAAATTTGTACAATCTTTAAAGTCCGCACCCTTTTAAAGGCAACCAAATCTATATCAAAGCTATATCAACTACACACACACACACCCAGGCAGGCACACACACACACACACACAGAGCTCGTATATAGCAACTCTATGCAATTTTTGGGGGGAATGTCAACGATATGGCCAAATGGGGGCGTTATACTAGAAAATGGGCGCCATTAAAGGCGGGCAAAGGGAGCAGCAGAGGCAGAGGCAGAAACAACAAAAGCCGCAGTCGCAGTTTCAATTACAGTTGCCAGTTGACAGCAGGCAACAGAGAGAGAGAGAGAGAGAGAGAGAGGGAAGTAGGAGGGGAGAAAATGAAAGAAGAAGAGCAGCAGCAAAGAGAGGAAGGGGAAGGGGAAGGGCAGTGCGAAAATGTTGCTGACGGCGTTGATAGCAAAACGTCGCGCGAAACACGCTAAAAAGAGCACCAAACTATAAAACGCGTGCTCAGGACAGAGAGAGAGAGAAAGAGAGAGAGAGAGAATAGAGCACCCAATACACTCACTCACACACTCACACAGCATGTAACTGATAAGAGAAGTCTTCTATGTACAAAAGCTGCGAGAGACGCGCTGGAAAGACAACGACAAAGCAACAACTGCACACACACACACACCAACACACACACACTCACTCGCTCACTGTGCTGCCCATTGCCGAAACGCCTCAAGAGAGTGAGAGCACACGCCATACCCCGTGCGAGTGCGAGCGAGAGCGACAGCATGGCGACGAGGCAAGAGAAATCACAGCCGACCAATGAAAAATTTAGTCAAGAGATTTTGATTTTCTGTTTTATACGCGGCGCACACACACGCATAACAAACACTCACACACACACACACACACTCTCAGTCTCTCAGTCTGCGCATACACCCCTGTGCCGTGTGCGTGTGTGTGCCAGTGTGTGTGTGTGTGTGTAAAACAAAGCTCTGCCCGCTCAGCGACTGCGCTGCCGCCATTGCGAAGCGAAAATTCACTCCACACTCAGCGTAGACATCGATTTCTGATTTCTATATGTATATATATAGGTATATTTGTGTGTGTGTGTGTGTGTATGTGCCTACTGCGTGTAGGGTATATATCTTCAGGCGATTTCGTAATCTAGCGTACTCTGCACCGCAGCTGATAATATACCCCCTCTAAATATGTTATGACGACCATTTGTATTTCGGGACCGAGTTTGTCGCCACTTCTCTTGAGTATGTTGAATGAATACCTCGATTTAG
This sequence comes from Zaprionus ornatus, assembly GCA_018904035.1. Lineage (NCBI taxonomy): Eukaryota > Metazoa > Arthropoda > Insecta > Diptera > Drosophilidae > Zaprionus > Zaprionus ornatus. The sequence goes on along the minus strand of JAEIFZ010000002.1, from coordinate 17,320,271 downwards.
ATTTTGAATCAGCTTTAATAGTTAGATTATAATGTTAGTTTATAACCTGGGTAGTCCCTAACTAAGAGCAGCTTCAGTTTATGTCGAACTGGGTAATTTACCGTCATATCTGAGAGATCCCATATTTAGTGGATATATAATCACGAAATACATCATGATTCTACAATATATTACAATAGAATATACATACATATGTTTTGTATATGAATGTGTATATACTGATAGTATTGAGAACAAGGAGAAATAATTTTATATATCAGGGATTCCATGATCTATACAGATACTTGCTGGAAATATCTTTAAATTCTCCTCAATACTGTAATACTAATTGTCTTAATATTTCTTATAAAAAAAAAAAAAATGACATACCCTCAATTATTCAATTTCAATTTTATTTTATTTAATTAAATTTTTATATATTCAATTCTTTTTAAAATCTTCAGAAAATTCTGAAATTCCTCTGATGTCAAAGATAATATTACTATATTTTCTTGAATTTTCGTTAGATGTATAATTAAGCGATAGATCTTCTTCTACTGACTTTGAAACTGTAACTATAGTAAATCTATCTTCATCATCAAGTGTTATTCACTATAATAGTGTATAGATGTAATAGTAATAGATGAAGATAATTTTATATATATAAATATATATATATATTGTTATTTATAATATAATAATATCAACTGATTCCGTCTTTCCAAATCTCTCCAAGTACTTATTTTTTCATTTTAAGATTTCCTTGCTGTCTTTAATAATTTGCTGATGAAATTATTCTCTACTTTTGCTGGGTGAAAATCCTTTTTGGTGAAAATCTTTTATTTTGTTGCCCCCCCTCAAAATCAGTTTGCAAATTGCGAGGATAATAACCTCTAATAAGCTGGGCCCCATCCCATTTAGAGCCCCATCAGGCCACACCCAACGCGTTTTTAGCGAGCATCTGGGCAAATCACTGGAGCACAACTCGACACATACACACAGACAGACACACACAGATAGACACGCACACACGCACACTGGGACACAGTCTGTGGAACATACAGTGAAGTCTGAAATATTTCAGACATTTTTATCGCTTGGCGTCTTCGATTTAGGACGTGTGCCCCAAGCCCAAGCTGCACCTAAAGCAATGGCCACATGTGTGCTTGTGTGTGTGTGTGTGTGTGAGTGCAAGAGAGACAGCTATATATGAGAGTATAGAGATCACGAACGTTTCAGGATTTGCTTTTAGTGTGTTTGGCTTTAGTTCTTTGGCCGATTTTGCTGCTGCCTTTTACGACCAGCCTTAATTTTTGTGCTTTTATGCTTGCTCTCTCTCTCCCTCTCACTCTTCTATATAATATCTCTGTTGCTGTCTTTCTACTGCCATCTTTCTCTGTTGTTTTTCTTGCCAACTCGTGTCCACGCGACGTGTTTCTATTGCCGGCAATAATCCTGCCAGCCAGCAGATTTTTCCTCATTGATGTGATTTGCCTCAACATTTTCCTTTCTCTTCTTCTTTTCTCTGCTCTTCCCTCCTCTTTTCTCTCTCTTTGCCCTCGTTTTTCTCTTCACGTTTGGCCACGTTTTATATCCTTTTTGTGTTTAGCTCGCATTTTCATTTTTTATTTTCTTGCCTCAGATTTTTTGTTTGTAAATTTATGCGTCATAAAAGCGAAGCAAATAAATTTTTTTGTGCCACCTACTGAGTGTGTGTGTGTGGGTGAGTGGGGGGGGGAGGTACATGTGTGTGTGTGCCTGCATTTTCCAGCTTGTTTATTCATTCATGACTTTTATTTCGATTCTGTTTCAAGAAATTTCCATTTTGCCAGGGCAAACAAATCGATAAGTTAAAGCGCAGGCAGATTCTTAAAGAAGTTGATTGAAAATCTGAACACTTTATACTATCAAAATCGAAAAAAACCTTTGAAAGTAAACCTGGTTTAATATGCTATGCTCAACAGTTCCTACTTTACAGTTGTTCCTTATTTTCTATTAAATTTAGCTTTACTCAAGTTAAAACTAAATATTGAACAAGAATACCTTCAACTACCTTGTTGGAATGAATATCTTTGCTTTCTTCTTTGATCTCATAGTGAAATACGCAACTATTTCTAGAGTATTTAAAACATACTCTCAGTATCTCATTTCTTTATCAAATTCAACCTTAATTAGTTCACAATATGGCAGATTATGCTGCTCTCAAGGTTATCACACTCGATAGACATTTCCTTTCTTCTTTTTCTTTAGTTTGCCCCCAAAGTTTGTTTTTGGGTATTAAAATCGCAGCACATTCCATGCTAAAATATACCAAATACCAAAAAAACTGTTGCGCCATACACAAATACCAACAACTAAGTATATTTTTGCCTTTGCAAGCATTTTCGACTGACCCACGCGGCGTATGCGTCATTTAAGCGTTGAACACTAAAATAACAGAGAGGAATATAAAACGTGTTGAATTTGAAAGGATTTGTTAAGGAAGCTTGCAAGACAAACACACACAGACAAACACACACACACATACACACATACAGACAGAGACTGAGACAGACTGACTGGCAGACAGACAGAGCATAAGATATTAGAAGAGTAAAAGAAAAAGCAGCGCAGAAGCAAGCAAAGATTTAAAAGAATTTCCACAATGTGATGCAATAAAAATCCTTGAAATCTCTACATACAAAAAGCAATCCCACCCCCCCGTTTCCCTTTCCCCCACGCACCACACTGAACCCCCTCTTGCCACATACAAATTTTCATGCGCTCCCCGCCCCCCCTCGTACACACACAGTGCGGGCCATGCTTATATATCCCCCTCAAGCAGAGCGTGTTAGTTAGAGCAGCATCACAGCTGCGCTGCTTCGGGTGCTGCTGCTGCCGCCCCTCCTCCTGCTGTCCCCCGCTTTCGCCTCGGGGCAAAACTGCCGACGGCCGACGGGATTTGGATTTTGGGTCTCGTTAGCGTTCGTTGCTCGTTTGCCGTGATAAATAATAAAAGCTGCTCTATAATCTCTGCCGACTACGTGACGTTATTTGTGCCGATAGTGCACGAACGTGACGCCCTCTTTTCCCTTCCTCCTTCCCCCTTGCCACGCCCCTGCCCCTGCACGTCGACTGGCAACAGACGTTCTCGCGCAGAGAGTTCGTTAAGGCGAAATCCTCCTACAGACGAGTCCGGCAAAGGGAGAAAGGCAGTCGCTGTTGGAGTCCCAGACTGAGTGCTCGCTCAGGCTTCTTCTCTGGCTCCTTCTCTGGTTCCGACTGCATGACTACTCACAATGTTTTTTGCACTACTTCCAGCAGTTTTCGCAGTTTCCGCATTTTCCCACTCAGCTACACAGCTGTGGAAACGGGCAACTCTGGCAGGCAAAGTTGAATCAGAGCACATCCCAACGGTCGAATGTTTCAGAATCACGTCGCTGCAATTCCATTATATACCACCCCCCCCTCTATATAGTAAATACATATAGTATATATATAAATATATATGTATATATTTCTGTGTTGGTTCTCTATGTAAGCCAGAGTGGGGGCCTCGCTCTGTTTACTTTATATACATTTTTCAGAGTTCCCTTCTCCAACTCAAGTTAACATTTTGTCGTTATTTTGTTGCCATAGTCTCTGCCTTAATGCCATGCTGTGGGTGTGTCTGTGTGTAAGAGTGCGCCTTAGTAATCGGGTGTCTGTGTGTAGCTAACAGTGGGTATGGATAGCAACAACATTAAATCTGCTTGAGAGTTGTCGTAGTATAGTCTTTGCTTCCTCAATCTGAGCAAATCGGAAAATTAACTGTCACTGTTCAAGTTCTCACTGGATTTTGATGAAATTTGTATATGATATATAGAATATAATGAACTTTAAGTGAGAACAAGTTCGGTTGAACTCGCATAATTTTTCGAGGAGTTACAAGTTCTGAAAGCACCTTAAAAGGTGGAGCGGTCGTCATTTCTCTGTCAATTTAAGCAATAGTAAACTTTGCTTATAAACTACACAAAATCTTGTCCGATATAGATGAAATTTGGAGTGTATATAGAAAAAAGCCTATAAAATATAGAGTATATAATAGATTATTTAATTTTGCTCAGATCTAGCAAAATTTCCAACTCTTAAGACATATATAGTCGTTTCATTGGATAGCTTAGTTTTTCTTATAAATTAAGACAGTTGAAAATAGTTTCCGACTTATAAAATATACTATTGTATATATAGTAGTAAATCAATTTTGATTTACTTCTGCCAATTTCGCAGCGACACAGATCCTATATATCATTAATAAATCTCTATAAAATAGACCCCTAACCCCTCTTCAGAGTTCTAACCCATAAAACTTGTGCTATTCTCGATTGGATTAGATAGCGGGCCGAAAATTTTGAATTTCTTATGTCAGCTGCGATAAGCGAGAAGGAAATCAAATCAAAAATGAAATTTTGATAGCTCTTGGCGCCGGCGGGACGCAAAAAAAGCTAACAATTAGGGTGGGAAAAAGCCAAAAAAAAATATATATAATAATAGCAGGAAAAGAGTGGGGAGCAAATCTCTAATGAAAAATTGAACAGAACTCAAAATGTGCCATAAAAGTTGGAAGAGGAAGAGCGGACGATGCTTTAAACTTGTCGGAGTAGAATTCTTTTTGCATTTTGTACATTTTTATGTGGTTTGCGCTTTAAGTGCGCTCCACAGACCGCAGGAACAGCACACAGATGAACCCGGAAAGTTGAAATTTAAAGGAACAGTGCGTGGGGGCAGGCAGGCGGGGAGGCTGTTGCTGCGGTTAGCTGAGTCGACGCCATTGCAGATGAGGACTTACAATGTGAGGGGAGCAGGGCACGATGCTTGTCTGACTCACACAGACATCTTTGGGGGTTGACGGGGGTTGTTGGCGTGCATGCTAGGGGTGAACTCAGGCCCTTTCTGGCCAAAAATGGCGCGCACTGCTTGCCAAAAACTGCACAAAGATGTGCCTATCGATTTTCAACTAACCAACTCTCTCTCTCTCTCTCTTTCTGTCTGTCTTTCTTGCAGGTGAGAAACCACACAAGTGTCAGGTGTGCGGCAAGGCCTTCAGCCAGAGCTCGAACCTGATAACGCACTCCCGAAAGCACACCGGCTACAAGCCCTTCTCCTGCAAGCTGTGCCACAAGTCGTTCCAGCGCAAGGTCGATCTGCGACGCCACAAGGAGACACAGCACACAGATCTGCGTGTCCATCTGGGCAAGGTGGACTTCATGTCTGCCGCCGCAGCAGCAGCAGCCGCTGCCGAGTTGAGTGTAACGAATCCAGGAGGAACAATGGGTTTGCCTGCCGGACCAAGTGGACCGCAAGCATCGCCGGCGGGACAGACGCCTGTGAATTGCCAGAAGGTATCGCTGCTGGCATAACCAGTCTCTGCAGTAGTTCCAGTTACAGTTACCCCTCAAGATGTTCCACCTCCTCCCCCTCGTTCTCCTCCACCCGCAGCCAATCGCAATTGTGCAATATTTCCATTTGCAGTTTGAAATTTTAGACTAAGCCGTGCATTTCCAATGTTGCCAAACAAAAAAATACTAAAACTACTAACTAAATACCAAAGAAAATACTAACAGTTACACCAAAAATATATGAAAAAAAAACAAAGATAGGAAAACCAAAGCGCTTTCTCTCTACTGATTCTCTCAGCACATTCTCAAAAAAAAAACAAAAGAAAACAAGGAAAAGAAATTCCTGAAACAAAAAAAGTAAGATCGTTTAACTGTAAATTATATAGTAAATATCTATATGTAATGTATGTATGTCTGTGTATATCGTATGTTTGTCTGACCGTACACGTAATTCGATTTAATGTGCTTGGAACACGAAACACGTATTTAAAACTTCTTAGACGCTATCTTATGCATGCGAAGAGATATCAAACTCTATATACTTATCTAGTATATAGCATAAAAATCAAATCAAAATTTCATTGCGCATTCCCTAATTGTAAAATGGAATTTATGAAAACAGGAAACCAAAACCAAAAAAATATATACATATATATATATTCGATGAAAATCAAAGGGAAAGTTCCAAAGTTTCGCTTCTAGATAGTTGTGAAATTTTAAACGCCGCAAACTATGCAAATTTTTTGATATTATATCATTCCAATGAATTTAGTCTAATTAATAAATTTTTAACTTATTAATACATATGTGTATGTATGTAAAAACAAAAAATGGAAAAAAAACAAAAACGATAAATAAATATAATAATTTTTTTTTTTTGATGTTCAACAAACAAACATATTAAAATATAATCTAACATATGTCTTAAGTATTTTTTTTGCAAAATAAATTTCCAAATAAATTAAATTTATAATGCAATTAAAACAATTGAAAATGTTTTTTTTTAATCTTGGAAGGGGCTGGAAATTAGAAACGGAAATTATGGCTTAGATTTTATTCAGGATTTAAATATTGTAGTTTGAAGAAAGGTTTTATGTTGTTTGATGAATCTGAAATGTCTATGGGTTATTCTGAAAATTCTAAAAAAGTTCGTAAATGGAATGACTCAGTTAAGCTTAACTTGGAATTTGATGATTTTAGATTTTTGGATTTCAAGTAACTGCAAATGGGGAGTATAGGAATCAATATATAGCATCAAGGATCCGAGATTTCAACACTGATTCTAAACGAGTAATAATGTAATAAAACAATATCAAGTAAATGATTCAACAATATAAACTAAAATTGTATATATTTTGTATAGAGAACTTCTAAATATATTTTATTATGAAGATACACAAATTCATATATAGATAGATGATGTTGTTTAACCTATAAATAAATATAAGTGCATAGACTTAAACAAACACCATAAAAGATATTTTGAATGTTGATTTTTAAATGTTTTCAGTTCAGTTATTCGGATAACTGGTTAATCCAGAGCATACTACCATACATAACAGAATTTGAATTTCGAAGTTGGCCTCTTTATGTGGCTCGTTATGAAACTTAGGAGTTTTGGTTCAATATAATAAAAACAAAATACAAATAATAAAAAGAAAATGAACGTCATAAAAGATAAATTTCTAATCCTTTAGTATACATTTTTTTATAAGTAAACTCTACTCAAAGATTCCAGTTTATCTCAAATTCTTTGCCACTCTAAGAACACTATCCATTTCGGTATTCAAAAACCAATCTAACTGAAAGTTAAGTCGAGTCAATGAAAGAGTTGAAGACAAATATGAAATCGAGTACCTTCTTCCACATGCCCGACACCTGTCCAGCTGCTGCCATCGAAGGATGTGACAGGATGGCGAATTGAATGTGTATTCGAGATATTCACTTACGTCTCGAGCACTCGTTGAATATGCAAACTCTACTCGCATATGAGTACGAATGATTAAGGAGTCATAAGCAAAGAAAAGCAGGAGGAACACACACACACACACACTCACACGTATTCCCCAAAGTGTCCGGCAAAGGATATCGGATATCACGTACGAGACGAGGGTGAACGTTGCGACGCTCTAAACAAATTTGACAATAAAAAAAAAATAATAATGTTGAAAATGGCGAACGGGACTCGCCCTCGCTTTGCTTATTCCCAGGACTGCAATTTGCACGGAACGCGGCATCCTTCAGGCTTGTCTACTTTGCAAATGGACACGAGTAAGCGAAACCAATTTCATCAATAAGAAATATTTATCCACCTCTCAAGAAGTATCCACATCATGGTTTTTGCATATGACAATTTCAATTCAGACAGAAAAGTATAAAGGGGGCAAGAGGCGGTGGAGGAAAAACTATGGGAAAATGAGCACGTAAAATATTGGAAAACCAGCAGTATTTTCTAGACTCTCTTGATAGATTGATGGATTTATGCATGTGCAGACGCGATAGGCATCCATGACGACAGGGTACTTTGCGCCCAGTTCAATAAAAATTAACTGCAAGCCGAGGCAAGTTGTGGAAGCTAATCGACATGTTAATTTATGCAATGATCGATAACATCCTGCGACTTCGACTGTGATCAACGACGAACAAACGATCGGACCGCGTGTAGGTGATCGTAAAACATTGCTCAATCAATCTTAAACGATCCGAAGTCACAAATTGAAATCAGCAACTTCCTGCCTTTGCTTGCCAAGATCAACGAACTACAAGAGAGAGAGACCGAGAGAGAGAGAAAGAGCGGCATGGGGTGAGTGTAAGGGCGCGATCGGAAGATTGCTTTGAATACCGTAGACGTTTTACGAGTACTCTCGCTATATAAAACAAAAAGCCAATAGGCCAATGCGGGCTCTTTGAGCGAATTAAGCGCAATTAGCGAAGGTGCCTTCCTCGGGAGGGTTCCACAGCAACAGCAGAAGCAGCTCCAGGATCAGCTGTAGATCGCTCGATTGGCATGGAACTTGCATGATTTAAGGTCATCATCATCTCTGTAAAGTCATGCTCAAGGCGTTCTTAATGCGAATTTATTGCCACCATCATTATTATATTGTATTATATGGCGCCCAGACATGAAGATCACTTCAAGATCCACACGCTGCGATGACTAAACGCTTTTCTCGCACCGTTACTCGTACCCTTTTCCATTGTTTGGTTTAAAATTCTGCTGGCGAGGGATGGTACAGAGCCGCAGATAAGACAATGTTTCTTAATTGTATTTTATGAGCGAAAGAAGTGTTAAAAACCCTCAAATTCTGTTACAAGAAATTCCTAATTAAATACTAATAATTGCTGAAAGGCGTGGGACCCCGAGAATATAACCTTAAAATAAAATTTAAAAATTTAACTATCTTTACTTTAAGAAACTATTTTTTAATTTAAATTATAATTATTATTTTTGAAATTCATATACAATATATTATGCCATAAACTGTTTCATTTTAAGTTTAGTAAACTTATGAGCTTTATAACACTAGGAAGGCACCTTCTCGAAGTTAGAGAGATAATGCTTAAGACAAACTGGACTGATAATGGAGCTCTAAGCTCAGCATGGATACAATATATCTTATATATAGTTCACATTATAGATACCCTGACTAAGCATTAATAATAGATCAAATTTATCATATTTTCTATTATATTGTACATTCTCTTCAAATCGTAGATTAATAACATCTATCTTTCTTATTTCTAACATATCTTTTCATCATATATTTTTGGTATTTTCGTTAGTTCTTTATATAATCTTTTATAATCCCCGATTTATGCAATCTCAATTATAGTTAAATCTCTTTATAAGGTTGAGAACTTCAGATTGTAATACTTGTATCTAAAAATAACATATCTTTTAGTTCTCTATTTGATTCCATCATGTCAGACTGCCTTTTAGATACCCAGAAACTTATACACTCGAAGGCAATGTAAGTGTTTCGCGCTTTAACGATTGTCCAGCTCAAAACATTATCCATTCTAATGACCTTAACGCATCCCGAATTCAATTTGGACATTCGTAGATACCGTTAAAGTGAGGCAGTTGCCTCGCAGTTGTGACACATTCAACATTCGGCATTCGCGCTTAATGACAATTGCATTTTTATTGCCCAAACAGTCGACGAAATGTTTATTAATGGCCCAAAACATAAAGGCATCATGACCTCGTCGAGCAGCCATCTCACTCCTCCATACTCCCCTCTCTCTCTCTCTCACTCCCTGCCTTGCTCAGCTGCGGCTGAAATTGATTTCACTGCTGAAATGTATCTATAGCTGGACATTTGTATCTGTATCTGTAGCTGTAAATGTTGTTACAGTGCATACGCTGCACCTGCTGACAATTTCAAGTGCAAGTGGAAAGAACAACACGCACAACTGGGGCGATTCACGGCCTTCCCCCCACCTCACTGTACGTCTCACTCCCCTCCTCTTCCACCCTGTAACCACATCGAACCGCAATTGTAATTCACGGATGCGCAACATCAGGCAGCTTCCCAAACTAATCGCACGCACAGCGGGACAACACTCACACACACACACGGAGCAAGTGTCAACCACTCGCGGGTGGTTGTTTTTGTTGTTATTGTTGTTATTGTTTCTCTTGTTCAAGCCTCTGGGCTGGCGCTGCCAATTGAACGTCTCAATTGCTTGCAACACTGCGTTGCCAACTACAATGCCAATACGCGGAGTCGTGCTGCGTGATTACACAAGCACAAAGCAAAGAAGAGGAAGGCGGAGGGGGGAAGGGAGTAGAAAGAAGAGAGCAAACTGAGGCTGCGCCTGTAGCAGTTGCTGTTTTGCCATAGCTAAACAAACAAAGGCGACACAGGCAAAGAGCGCTCACCCCTCTGTGGCAGCAACAGCAATCCCACTGGACTAATTCGAGTGTAACCCCTTGTTATCCCGGTCCATGTGCCTCTACCAACCCCCCTTACCCCGCAGCATCACCCCACTCTACGCTTCTGGCAGTGGAAAGCGCAATGCCCGAAAATTGAGCAGTTAAATATTTTGGTGTCATAAGTCGGCATTAGGTTGAACCTCGACTATCCACCCCCTACTCCTGATCATCAGCTTCTCTCTTTCTATATTACTCACGATTTCCTACAGTGCAGTACTGCAAATTGATTTAAATATCTTCAATGTTTATTCACTTCGACAATATAATTTTTTTTTTTTTTCTAATTATGTTCCACTGTTCAGTATTATTATTATTAAGTTCGACAATATAATACTTCTGATTCTAAAAACTATATTGATATGCTTTGATATGTTAATAGACGTATTCGAATCCTTGAATCAAAAGTTTTTAACGTACAATTTCCTCACTTTCCTACCGATTCCACTGAAATTTTCAAAACACGTAGCTTAAACTTAAATAAATCAGCTAACTTACCTTCAGAACTGTACCTGTTAAGAGTATTGAATGAAACACTTATTAACAAATTATTTCATAAGTTTCCTAACGATTCTGTTGGAATTTTCAGAACCAAAGGATACAAAACAAAAGTATCAGCTTACTCACCTTCAACACTATATCTTTTAAGAGTCGAAAATTAAACATTATTTTCCATTTACAGTAATTAATTTTCAAGTGTTTATTCTGAAATTTTCTGAACACTGAGAAAAATAACCAATATTTCATATTTCTTACCTTCATGGCTGTATCTTATAAGAGTATTGAATTAAACACTTTTTAACGAATACACACTTTAATTTAAAAGCGATTCTACTGAAACTATTAGAAAACAGAAATAAAATAAAAATATATCAGCTTACTTACCTTCAGAACTGTATCTTATATGAATTTAGAGCTAAAAACTTTTTTACGGAAATTTTTTTAAACTACCAGCGATTTCTCTGAAACTTTCAGAACATACAGCCCCAATACAAATACATATATCATTTGGCCAAACTTCAGAACAGTATCACATTAGTTATAGCAGATACTTCTTCCAGTAATGTAGCACAATTAAACATTATATATATCTAGGAGTTTAATTAAAAAAGTGAATTAATTTCGAGTGCGTGATTTATTCGTCTCTTGATTTGCCTGCTGCGTGCGATGAGTTATTGCCGTAAATCACGTAGAAGGTAAAAGCTCAATGGAGGCAGACACAAACTATGAATAAAAGAGGAGACAAAAGGGAGACAGGGAAAAAGACTGAGGCAGTGCTGCGAACCTGTTTATTAGTCCTCTAATGCACAATAATGCCTAGTGCCAGGGGTAGGAAATTACTGGATGCCTCCGGGGAATACTTGCCGTGCTGCCAGCCAAATGTGACCTCTGTGCCACAGCCTCAGCTCTGGCTCTGTCTCCCTTTCTCTCGCTGATATTGAATTACAAGACACGTCTCGACTTTCAGAACTTCAGCTCTGCAAGGACTCCAGATCCTGTCGGCCATTGAAGTTAATTTGTGCCTCAACGCCCGAAATTGTTGCTGACATTTTTACATAGAGCGTCGAGTATAAATCACATTTACCCATTGCCGAGCAATCACTTTGGTTTTACTCCTCGCGATTTGTATTCGGATTCATATTCGGATTTGCGATTGAAAGTGTTGCAAGTGAAATATGAAACAGTCGAAATGCGATTATAGAACAGACTCTCAGCTCGTATTAGCACAAATGGCCACAATTTGAACAGACCTGAAGCAACTCCGACTCATTTGCTCTAATTCGCCGCATTGAATTACAAACGACAGTTGCGGCTATTGTTGTGGTCTCTCTATAAGGCAGATTAATGGAGAATTGTATGGAATTTTCAATGTATTAAAGTGTTTTTTTTCTAAAATTACAAGGTTTAGTATGACAAATCTGCAAGAGAGTGGAAAATGTTAAAAGTCTAAATGGTACAAATAGTAAATGCAGAATTAAATTTGATATGAGTTTTTTTTATTAAAATGGTGTAAATGATGATAATTGAACTCTACGAGTAGTATTAGTCGGGTAATACAATTTTATATTACATAATTTTTTTTTTTTAGAAATGTATTGTACCTATATGATAATCTAGACTTCTTGCTCAGATACTGACGATTAGCTGAAATTCAAAGTCTTATATTGTAATACAAGCAGATATTATAGTCAGCTAAGTTCATATATAATATATAAAATTTAAAAAGTAATATCTTTTATTTTATATTTACTTATCAAAAAATAAAATTAATGATTTGCGGAGGCGGTGGGCGTGTCCCACAACATTTACAATTAACTTATAGTATTCAGGAACCTTTATGCCAAGTTTAGCGACTCTAGCTTTTATAATAGCCGAGATCAACGAGTTCATACAGACAGACGAACAGACAGACATATCTAAATCAACTTGGCTACTAATCCTGATCAAGAATATGTATATATATATACATTGTGGTGTCTGCCACAGCTCTTTCTGCGTGTTGCAAGCATTTACACAAAGTAGCTTGGATCATTAGGACGGAGGAAATTTGATGTGGCCAGTATTAAGGTGGTTATAGGATTGTTGGCGAAAATAGGTTATACATATATTATGTCAGCAGTTATAGGTTAATATTTAACAAAGGAAATGAAATTGTTGAGGTGATCAAAATATATATAAAATATATTAGTAATAGTTATTGCGCTTTGTAATCAGTGAATTGGTCAAAAAAAGTTATTCTGCTGGGTCGAGCAACTTACGCCAGTGACCTCATCCACTTGTCGAACAGATTCTCATAGTACAAAGTGCAAATCTCGTTAGCTTCTACGGGTTGTACAGGCGTCTTCCATTAGCGGCGTTATGCAGCTCGAAAATCAAACAAAGTCATAAAAATTTGACACTCGAGAAAAAGCTTCCCACAATCCGCACGCGTCAAGTGGCAGTTGTGTCTCCCAATCCCAATCCGAATCCCAAGCCCAGTTCCAATGGCAGTCCCAGGGTCATCTGGCACTACGCTCCTGTGCCGCAGTCAAGTGCAATCGGATCTGGTGGTGGCAAGGACAGAACATGGTGGAAGGGAGCGTGAGACGACAAGTGGCAAGAGGGTGTGCCACATGATTAAGGGATGGGGGAGCGGGTTCTAATCAGAGTGCGTCGCTGGTCACGTGCCGCAGCTGAAGGCAGCAAAATGCAACCGTAAAGATTCCCATGAAATGATTGCCAAGATTTTTTTTTTAACTATTATTATGATTAGTTATTACTTTTGAGGCAAGTGCAGGAAACTCCTCTCTCTCTCCCTCCACTACCCTATGCCGGCTAAATGCCGATGAGATTTATGCACTGACGCCCTGAGGGATTTGCCCTGTGTCCATTTCAATTTTGGATTGCAACCCCAATTAGATATAAACTTTAATGCACTAACTAAATTTGCCTCGTTGTCATAATTCGCCAAAATTTAATTAAAACTATTCGCAATTCACACACCCCAAACAAATTTTCGAGAGTATTTTGCGGCTGCGCAAACTTTTCAATATGCGAAAACTTTTTACATAATTGCTTTAAATTAGTTGTTAGTGTCCTCCTCCCTCAACAACGTTTTCCCCTCTAACCACAAGCTGCACAACTGCCCAAGTGTTATCCCCGAATGGAAAGTTGTCAACCGAAAACAAACCATTAAGTGGGTCCAAAGCACTCGTCACTTAACGCAAACTCCTTAAATTAGCAACTGGTTAAGGGGGAATGGGGCTGTAAAACAGCCAGAACCTTGTCATATTGTCAAGTGTTTATGCTGCCTAGAGAGACTTCCAGAGAACAACCCTTAGGAACAGCATAGACCATTTTTAATTGTAAAGGTTTCGGTACAGCTAGCATTATAATCAAAACTTCTGGCTGTAAAATGAACTTACTAAATTCTGTACAAACTGATAAATTAAAGCTGACTTTAAAGCATATGTATATACAATATATATGAGATATACGATAGGAACTTTAGAAATCAATGAAATTATTCTTTGGGTTTCACTTGGTATTATACTTGAAAAGTATTAGTGATAGCCATTTATCTACAAACACACAATTTAAATTTCTTTATTGTTTCTTTATTCAGAAATCTTTAAATGACTTAAAGAATTTTTCCTATATTATACACTTCAAGATAATTCCAAGATTTTAAAGTATTAGTTGCAATATTAACAGGAATTTTATTTAGATTCAAAATAAGACTATAGTGAGAATTAAATAAGTTAACATTAGGTTAGTTTAAATTAACGTTAGGCTAGATAACATACAAGTTTACAGATATATCAATTCCACATACATAATATGAATATTTATCATAAAAAGATTATATATAATCTTCTAAACTTCATCCTTAATCCACTCTTTTCATGTTTCATGTTTTAATCCTAGATATTCTTAGTAGCATTGTAAATAAATATAAAAAGTTATCTATTTGTCAGCATTTAGATCACAAAATCATCGATTATACTATCGTATAAAATACAAATTTATTTATTTGTCTTTATTTTTCAAGATATTTCGAGTATTTTTACAATATATGTATATCCCACAATCCTCATTGCTTCAATTCCACTTTAAATATTTATATGTATTATACATTATAATGTATATATCTTAATGTATTCTTTGCCTAACTACTTTAAACTGGAAAACAACCTCAATCATTTCTACCTCCTCTTCTTCCATATCATCATTCTTAATCCACAACTTTGCGCTCCCCCTCTACAAGTTTCTTCCTCCCAGTTTCAATTCCCAGAACTCTACTCAGGCAGGTGCAAAGTGGAGTCTAAAACTAATCCAAGGTTGAAATCAATGTTGAATAAATTACGCTCAACTATTTAGCAATAAATTAATCTTCATAAATCACAAATCAACAACAACAACAACACCAACTACGACAACGACAACGAGCTGAAGACAGAGGCAGCAGTACTTAACCCCCTTCAGCCCCCGGGACTGCATTAAATTAGAAACGAGGCGTCGTCAAGATTCCGTTTAATGACAAAAGCAATTAATTTTCTGCCATCCGAAATGCCAAGGAAGGTGCAAAAAGGGGTGTAACCTGTGCCACATTCCCCCCTTCCCTTCGCTCTCCCCACACCTTTGCTTCCCCTCTGATTACGTTCACAAATCGCTACAGCAGCCATATCAATGTACTTTCCTCACACCCCATACCCTCTCTTACTCTGTCCGCCCTCTTCTCTCCCTTCCTCTCTCTCCTTCTCTGCACCTGCCCGTTACACACAATCAAAATTCCAGAGCATGTCTATGGCCAGGTTGCTCCTAGCTAAGCTCCAGAAAGCGCTCCCCAAGCTTTGCAATTAATTATGCGAATCTGACGAATCTTCCTAAGCGTACAACTCTTCGACTTGGAACATACACACACCACATACACACAGACACACACCAGTACACACACACTCTCACACACTCGCAATGTTTGCTGTCAACATGATTTACATGGAAGCTCGAACAAAACTTTGGCATGAGATGTGCGAGACTTGGCCGTATGTGTGTGTGTCTGTGTGTGTCTTTGTGTGTCTTTGTGTGTGTATGAGTGTGTGGTGTGTTGTGTTGTGGTGGCGTGTGTGTGCCATGCCAGGGGGAAGGGGTGTAACGGGCTCGCCTCGTGTCGGGGTAAATGCAAATTTAAAGGCGTGAATAAGCCAAGGCACAGTCTAATTGTAGACAACCCCCGTAATTATCCGCAATGGAAATGCCATTAATGGAATTAAGGGATTCCGGATACGGGATTCGAGGAGTTGCTGCCAAGACTGTCAAGCCTGCGCCAACTGTTTACTGCCTACGGAATTTGTGCCTGAAGTATGGGCACAAAGTATTTCAATGGAGTTTTTCTAGTATTTTTTTGAAGAATTGCTCAATAATTTTCAGGGAGTTTGGAAAGAAGAAGAGCTTGTTGTGGCTGGCAGAAAACAAATTAAGATAAAAATTAATTCAAAATGAAAAATTTGAAAAACAAATAATAAAATAGATCTCATATGTAATCTAAATCATAATAAAAAAAACTAGGTATATGATAAATAACTTAAGATAAATTTGAAATGAGAAAATTTATAAAATTATTTGAAAAAGTAAAAGTAAAAATTCTATTGAAAATATAAAGAATAGTTTCTTAATTTTAAAAATAAAAAATATATATTTGAATTAGAAATATAATTCAACAAAATAGGTTAAAAGGACCTATTGAATTTATATAGGTCTTTTTAATCTGTACAAATTTGTTTCATATATTTATATCCGGACTGTATTAATTTCCTAGTTCAATATTGGAGTACCATACATTATGAAAAAGTCAATATAATTATTGGCATTTTAATATAATACGAGGGTCGTTTGATAAGTCCGTGACTTTTTGAATAAAATATATTTTTTTCGTCAAAGAAGCGTTTTATTTCTCAACATAATCTCCTTTTAGCTCTATACATTTAGTCCAGCGTTTTTCCAATTTTTTTATTCCTTCCAAATAATAGGTTTTCTCAAGGCCCTCAAAATAGTCGTTTGTTTCTGTGATGACCTCTTCATTTGACCCGAATCTCTTACCGCCGAGCCATTTCTTCATGTTTGGAAACAAAAATAGTCACAGGGGGCTAAATCTGGAGAATATGCTGGATGGGGTAGCAGTTCGTAGCCCAATTTATGAAATTTTGCCATGCTGACTACACACGTGTGCACCCGTGCATTGTCCTGATGGAACAGCACTTTTTTTTTCGCCAAATGCGGTCGTTTCTGCTTCAAATCAATATCGAATCTGTCCAAAAGCTCTGAATAATATTCGCCGGTGATCGTTTTACCCTTTTCAAGGTAATCGATGTGAATGATACCTTGTGCATCCCAAAAAACTGTGGCCATGACCTTGTTGGCCGACAGACCCACCTTGGCCTTCTTTGGTGCACGTTCACCCGGAGAAACCCACTGTCTTGATTGTTCTTTGGTCTCTGGTGTGGTGTGGTGGATCCATGTTTCGTCTACGGTAACGAAACGGCGCAAAAATTCGTTTGGATTGCGGTTGAACATCGCCAAACACTCCTTTGAAATGGTCACACGGTTGCGCTTATGGTCGTGTGTGAGCAATCGCGGCACCCATCGCGCGGAAAGCTTTTTCATGTCCAAATATTCATGTAAAATGTGATGTACCCGTTCAGTTGAGATGCCTACAGCCTCAGCTACCTCACGCACTTTCATTCTCCGATCATCCAATATCATTCCATGGATTTTGTCGACGATTTCTGGCATGACGACCTCTTTTGGGCGACCTGAACGTTCGGCATCACTTGTACTGGTACGACCACAACGGAACTCAGTAAACCATTTCTTAACCATTGAAATTGATGGTGCAGAGTCCCCATAATATTTATCAAGTCTTTCCTTGGTTTCGGTGATGGATTTTTTACGCAAAAAATAATGCTTAATTAGCACACGAAATTCACTTTTTTCCATTTTCGTTAAAATTCACGAGATCGTCTGCTTTCAATGCCTATAAAACGCAAACTAAGAAACGCAGCTTTCTCAAAATTTTACAGTCAGCTGTTAATCGATAACTGCTGACAGGAGCAGTGTTGTATTTAGAGCAGGTGCGCGGCAAATACAAAAAGTCACGGACTTATCAAACGACCCTCGTATAATATTTCTAAATTATCAGTGCAAAATCGTGCACGGTTATTTAGGTTATATGTAGTACGTACGTACATATATACTTTCCTGTTTTATAACTTTTCAACTTATTCAATTTAACTGCATTAAGTTTAATTACTAAAAATATTAAATTGGGCTTTAGAAACAAACATCTTTGTAAATTAATTTAGGTAATACAAATAGAATTATGTAAATACAATCTAATTATTCCAATAAAATCAGCAAACTTGACTTGTAGACAAAACACAAATAGACAAAGGACCAAAGGACCAGCGCAATCAAGTAAGATAAGGAGTAAAGTGAAGAAGAACGACTTTGATCTACCCTATAGTTGAATTTTCTTATAATTATGATGTTGTAGATCGCAAAATGAAGATAGTTCTCAACAGAAAATCGAATAGAGTTGATCTTATATATTAAAGGTTTTCAACAAGAGTTTCCTAAAAGTATGTATAGATTGAAAATAAATATAACATATATGTATGTACGTACAGCTGTATTATACTATACCTCATTACCAAACTCTCTTACAGGGTACACTGACTTAAGATTTTGCCGGATTCACTTGAACAAATTGCGGTCAACCCGGGTGAGTATCAAGTCCCTAGCAGAGTGTGTGCTGTCGTTGTAATTGACACAGGGTTGTCAACTGCATTTGTTGTTTGCAACTTGTTTATGCAACACGCATCTTGGGGCAGTCCACACACGCACTCAGTGCAACACAAACAAGGGGATTACAGAGAGGCAGGGGCCTCTTAAGGGGAACCTATGCAAATTGATTTTGCATTCGAAGTTGCCTAAGTAGTCTTAGTAAATTGAAAGCAAAACATTAAGAATTATGCGTAAATGGATTGCAGGCAGGCAGGCAGACAGAGAGAGAGGGAAGGAGAGAGGGGAGAGACAGGGAGAGGGAATTACGTAGAGAGAGAGAGAGCAGTCCAGACAGCCCCATTTGGGGGCCATGTGCACGACATGTTACATGGCAATTGAAATTAAAATCGAGCATGGATAAAAGGGGGAAATTGGCAAGTGGATAATAGGAAATGGAAAATTGCGTACGGGTTGCGTTTGTTGTTAGTACACAGATTTGCCATTCTAAGCAGAACTTGAATATTATGAAAAGTGCTAGATATTGCTTCCACCTCCTCTAGAGCAATAAATTTTACCAAGGCACTTCAAAGTGGGCTCCTCAACTGAATTACTTCGACAATTTACGCACCTGCAAAACTTTTAATTGAAAACCAAGAAAAGCTCCTGGAAAAACCTCACAACACATTCCACACAATCAGACGCTACTTCTTCTTCGTTCTGCCTTGTCTGGGACTTTAATTTATGACCAGGACAATTACACGAAATGATTTTGTCTGCCTGCAAGTTGGCAGATCTTGAAAGAAGTTCAGATTGGCCTTGAAGACTTTTGAATTTTGAAAAAAATTCTCTTCTTTTAGTTAACAAAGTGTGGGAAGAAACTACCTTGAAAAGGTTACACTAATTAAATAAACAGGAGATCTTAAGATAAGTATAATATATTGTATAACGAGAGCAACAGTCTAGAGGCACGCGACAGCGGGATAGATATCCTTTGACCTATGTTCTGGTGTAGTTTTGTTAATTTCATACACAAATACATATGTTATATATGTACATGCTTTCAAATTATTCTCGACAGATGGCGCTCGCCCGCCTACCTTGTTGACACAAGCACTTGGTGTTCTGCTCGTACTTTCTTGAATAACTTCTGTGTTTATTGTCCGATCGTATTGAAATTTGGAGATTATATAGATATTTTAATAATCTTAGTATATGTAAAGTCAAAAAGTGGTATCTTCTATACGACGCTGACAAAGGGAGTTAACAAATTAAATTATTGATTTCCGGGGGCGGTGGTCGTAGCACACAACATTTGAAAAAAAACTTGATCAGCGTATAGTTTACAGGAATCTTCATGCCAAATTTGGTATCTTTAGCTGTTATAATAGCTGAGATCTGTGTGTTCACACAGACAGAAGGTCAACCGGACAGACAGAAATACATAGCTTCAATCGACTGGATTGAAGGCCAAAATCTTTCAAGAATATATATTATAGTATTCAATCATCCTAATAGTTTCTTAAACTTCCAATAATATATGATATTATATTATTTAAAGGATATTAACAAAATTGAGAAATATGAAAGTAGCATAGAGTATCATTTAATATGACATATAAAAACTATGAGAAATATGATAAAATTCCAAAGTAAATTATAGTAAATTGTTCTTTTCTTTAGTTCCCATCGCTGACTCATAAACCATATATCCCCCTCATTCTCACATAACTATCTATCTATTTGCTGTTTTTTTTACCAGCATAACTGTAACCAGATATCGCAAGAGACTATTGACTAGATATAAATGCGATTGCCTCAATTCTCTGTCTCTCTCCCTCTCGTGTTGTCCTTGCTTGCTGGGAATATTACGCGATTGTTTGCTCGACTGATTGAGTAACGCCCTACGCAGAGTTCGCACCTTGTCTAGGGGTCAGCACGTTGCACGTAGTATTGCCCATTGTTTCCCAGGGTCCAGGGCATGGGGGTTCGTTTAGCGGGAAGTGTTTTTTATGTTTTCTATTCATTTAATCAATTAAGTCATCAGCGCAATATGCGTATTGTTTTTCGCCTGCTCGATTCCTTGAGAGCGAGAAGGGAGTGGACGGAGAGTGGGAAGGGAGAGGGATAGACAGCGGGAAGGCAGGCCTTGCCATGTTGGTGGTGGCATCATCTCGCGGCCCCTTATTGACTTCCCAATGACAGTCGACCGATTGTCACATTATCTTTCTTATTCCCATCCCATGCCCCTCCCCTGACGTGTTGTCTTTAGTTTTTTGTTGGTGTGTGTATGTTTGTGTGTGTGTTAATTCTCGAGCAGCAGCACGTGTCGCCGTTGGTGTCGCCTCCTTCTTGGCCTGGCTAAGCACTTAATTAAGACGAAATGCCGCTGTTTTATTACGGCCTACGGTAAATATGCATCCCATAAATTTCCCAATGAAAACACTTAACGACACACGTCACAAAACTCAACGAATATCAACAAAAAACAGAAAACAGAAAACAACAAACAGAAAATAGAAAACAATGCGGGAATTCAATTTTTACTATTTGCCCTAAAACTATGCCCAGCACTGTTAGGGGATTTTCATAATTTCATTTATTTATTCTTCCCACTTTAATTACCTATAACATGGGTGCACTTCATTGTGTGTATTATGTCTAAATGAAATTAAAGCTTAATTGATTGCATATACCAAATAATAATTGTGATAAGTTGGCATTATGTTGGGACTGGGGTGCATACAAGTTAGAGATGTACTAGATATGGCAGGGGAGTCTCTAGTTAAGTTGTCATACTTATTCGAGATCATCGCATTGAAATAAAGCTGCTTAGTATGGATAAGGAAGTCGAGAGAACAACTAGTAGTACTGTAAAAAACCAAATACCTCTTAGATATTATATTTGTTGTTCATTTATAAATAATAAATCAATAATATGCATAGGGATATATAAAATATAAATCACGAATAATAAACAAAAAAGTGAAACTATATAAGCAAAATTAATAATAATTCAAATTAATAATTAATTAGTCAATAGAGCTATAAAAATAAGTTAAAAAATAAATAAAATAAAATTCAAAAATAAATAAAAATGAAATAAAATTGGTTGCAATAGGTTAATAATAATATAATACTTGCAATAATATTCTGAATCTATTGTATGATTAAAATGCTTAAGTTTTTACTATTTAAGCATCAAACTCTTCAAACATCTTATTTTGTAACCTTTAATCAATACAATACTTTATAATAGTTTGAAGCTTCAATAAAAAACCCTCAAGTTTATAGATTAGAATCTGGCAAGAATTTATATCGTGGTTTTTAATCATGCCAGACGTTTCTTGAATAAATATTCTAATAAATTCGTTCCTTAGGCGACCTTAAATAAATATTCCAATAGTACTCTACCATACATAGGTAATTATTTAGAAGTCGGAAGCATGATTTTTATATAGAACATATGCAAAAAGATATATGAGTAATAAGTTATTATACAATTAGTTAATTAAAATCAAAATCAAACTAGAACTCTTAAAAATGAAAACTTTCTACAGAAGGTCTAAATTATATTCACTTAAATATGCATACTATTTATAAGTTTTAGGGATTTTAGAGCCCGAGCTCCATAAAGCTCTCTCCAAACTATTGTACCTCTTACTGATTCTTATCATTTAACTTGTGGTGCCGCAGTAATGAATGCGAAATGAATGAAATTAAATAAACACAGTGAGTGCAGGCAGTATGCGACCAGCAACCACTTTCTGCTCCGTCGCCTGCCACCATAATCAACCAGAAGGCAGACGTAGAAACAGAAGGGGGCCCAGAGGGCACTGCTTATAAGCAGAATCGTATATCATGTGAATGAAAGCAACATATGTCCACAAAGTGGTAGCTACAAAGAGAGGGGGGGAAGGGAGGTGGAAGGACTGCTGAGGGAAGCGTGATATTTTGATCAACCAAATGTGTAAAAGTCATGGAACAAATCGAGACTCGTTAATCGGAAACAATTACGGGGGAACAAAAAAGTAAACCGCCTGTGCAGGGTTAACTGAATAGTTCAAATATTTGTTCGTTTTGTTGGTCACGTGAAAACGAGGACACGTTTGCCGCTAATATGCGAAATGAAAAGTTGAGTTTTAAATCATTTATCTTGTTTTTCCATTACTCGTTGTTGCACTCTCCTTCTCTCTCCCACTCTCTTACTCTTTTGCTCTGGCTCTGTTGGAAAAAATGACAGAGGCACGAGAAGAAATGATGCCGCTAAATGAAATTGGCAAGAGAGTCGCGCATGTTCTGAATGCCAAATGAGCTGTGACATTGACACCGCCACAGGATAACGGGACATTCGGGCAACCCTTTGACACCCTGTTTTGCCTTCTCCTTCTCTTACTCTTTCTCTTTAGCCTTAGCCCTTATTCAAATTGCCGCCACTTTTTGAGTGTACTTTTCGCATTTTTTAACTCAAATTGCGGCCATGATTAATTCACACACTTGGGAGTACGCCTCGAACCGGACTCTCCCCACTGTCATCTTCACCTCCTTCCCCCCCTAGCTGACCCATTTGACCCTTCTCCAAGTTGACTTTTCACATTATTTTAACCAACTACTTAACTTTTCTTTCTCCTGACAAATTGTAGACAAGTCTGAGAGCGTGTCCTAAATGAATACATCCTTTTTTCTTAAATTAAAAAAGAAAGTAAAAAAGACATTAGTAAATGCATTTCCAGGCGCAACTTCCATTTGTTAATTGAAAATTTTCGAATTACTTTTGTTTTTTTAATTTTTGCACATCTGCTCCACATCGTCTGTCATGAACATTTTCGCACGTGTCGCAGTCAAAAATTGCATTGATTGATGTTTTCAAAAAATAAAACCACAAAATTTCGCAATTGCAAATCAATCAAATTTTTCGCAATGTGCTAAAAATAGAAATTTTTGCAATTGCCATTTGAAATCTTTGAATTGCACTTATAGGAATTGAATAACCCCCAAGTTTGTATCATCAGTCATTATGGAACTCTAGATATATCAATTCAAAGTTGAAAATAATTTCTAAATTAGTTTTAAGTTTTCCATATCAAACATTATAGGAACTGGAAAGTTTCAAAACAACAATCATATACTATATATACTATATATTTATACTATTTTTCATTTATGTAAATTTTACAACAAATGACTTTTACATTTAATGCAGTTTATTCTAAAGATCTATCTTCATCTTAATTATATACTTTCTTAAGAGTTGTTTACTACACCTTTCATTATTCCTCTCTAAAATTTCACGTCTTTCTAAAACTTTCTCGTTCTTTTTAATGTGAATCCTATAACCTAAAACGTTGTCTTGAAATCTC
Organism: Zaprionus ornatus; assembly: GCA_018904035.1. Taxonomy (NCBI): domain Eukaryota; kingdom Metazoa; phylum Arthropoda; class Insecta; order Diptera; family Drosophilidae; genus Zaprionus; species Zaprionus ornatus. Next base: position 17,296,380 of record JAEIFZ010000002.1, on the reverse strand, counting down.
CTTTCCGTATCTATGGTTATATACATTTGTAAGATATGTATTCTAAAACTGTCACTTTCCCTTCTCTATAGATACTCTAACCATGTTACTAATTCTTTCACCTGTATTTACCACCCCATACCCCATTTAGAATATCTCAAGGAGTCATCTTTGGTGACTAATTTCCGGCGATTAGAATATGAATCGCATTAAAAGCGAAACGATATAGCCAGCAAAGAAGGTCGAGGCGGGGGCGAACAAAGCATTAAAATGATAAATGAGTGCGATTATATACTTATTACCTTCGAATTAATATTGCGGCTGTAATCAGCTTGGCGCCGCGCCCAGCTTAAACAGCGGGTCAACGATTTATTATTGGCCAAGAGCGAATTACAACGCAGCAAGGCAGGGAGTAACCTCCCTTCCCCTTCCTCCTATTACTTCCCTTCCTCCTTACGAACCAAAATCAAACATAATCAAGCGAATTGGTTACGAGTTCGCGTTACAGTTTCCACCTTGGCTAACACACCCAACTGACCAGGTCGGTGTCGAGTGTCGTGTGTTCTCTGTGGCTTGGTTAAAAATAATCCAAGCGTCGTCCTCCTGTGCCAAGGACAACATCATATCGGGTACATAACGTTACTTGGGTACATAGCCGAGTCGCGTTATGACCGAACAGGGTAAACATCGTTTGTCAAGAGTTTTGACTGCTCCCTAACCACCCCACCGCTGTCCCTCTGCCAACTTTGCGTAACCCTCCCGAAGGACTCTCGAAATAACCGGGCTACAAAATATTTGTTGACATTCCGCGGGAAATTACCATAATTAGTTGATTCCGAATAGTTCGAGTTGCCAACAGGAACTGTTTGATCAGCGACAGGGTGCTTGTGTGTGTGTATGTGTGTGTGTGTGTACGTGTGCGCCCTGTGTATGTGTGTGTTCAGGTCAACATAATGCGGAACGGCCAAAAGGATAATAATTAGAGCATATGTACGGATTGTGTGCAAATATTGACTGCCCCCAGCCACGCCTATCACGTCTCTATCTCCCCCACCCTTTAGCTTCATCAGTTGTGGGCGTTAATCAGTTGGATATCAATATACACGCACACAAACATTGATATATATGTCCATGTGTGTGTCTGTTTGTGTGCACAGTGGTGTATTTTGACATATGTTTGACTAGTCTCAAAAACCAACATCAAAATGGGACATATTTCCACCCAAAATATCGTTTACTAACTAAGCGGAACTGAAGCGAAACATGTCAGATATAGAGCAAGTATATCCGTCTGTTCATGTCTTGCTTGACGAAGTTTAATTCCAGTTCAGGAGTAGCAAATAAGAATATTAAATTGCCCTGGACTGTTGAATATTCTGAATAGTAAGTAGGCCGTCACTTTGAATTCTTATAGAAAGTATCGAAATAAGACGGACTTAGTTTGTTAGTTTTAAAACCAGACATGCTATACTTTGTAGGAAAGCCTTGAATATCGGTGCCCCCTTAAAGTTATTTCACAAATAAATTCTTTATTAATTATTCTATTGCAATTAAACGAAATTGGGTAGTCCTAGCTTTAGTAGTCCCAGGTATAGTATCTAAGGTTTTTATACAGACAGACAGCCAAACAAATAAATATAAATAGCTCGCATTATTTTACATAGCTGTAAAAGTTCTATCAAAGATTGGAAATTAAGTTAACATATGTGTATTTGGCGTACAGGAACCCTTAGAAGCTCTATCTTTTATAGTCACTATGAATCAATAGTCAATAGATGAAAAGACTGGCGGAAATTTGGTTTGCAACACTTCCTGTTACACAAAGGACCATAGTACGAGGGTCGTTTGATAAGTCCGTGACTTTTTGAATAAAATATATTTTTTTCGTCAAAGAAGCGTTTTATTTCTCAACATAATCTCCTTTTAGCTCTATACATTTAGTCCAGCGTTTTTCCAATTTTTTTATTCCTTCCAAATAATAGGTTTTCTCAAGGCCCTCAAAATAGTCGTTTGTTTCTGTGATGACCTCTTCATTTGACCCGAATCTCTTACCGCCGAGCCATTTCTTCATGTTTGGAAACAAAAAATAGTCACAGGGGGCTAAATCTGGAGAATATGCTGGATGGGGTAGCAGTTCGTAGCCCAATTTTTGAAATTTTGCCATGCTGACTACACACGTGTGCACCCGTGCATTGTCCTGATGGAACAGCACTTTTTTTTTCGCCAAATGCGGTCGATTCTGCTTCAAATCAATATCGAATCTGTCCAAAAGCTCTGAATAATATTCGCCGGTGATCGTTTTACCCTTTTCAAGGTAATCGATGTGAATGATACCTTGTGCATCCCAAAAAACTGTGGCCATGACCTTGTTGGCCGACAGACCCACCTTGGCCTTCTTTGGTGCACGTTCACCCGGAGAAACCCACTGTCTTGATTGTTCTTTGGTCTCTGGTGTGGTGTGGTGGATCCATGTTTCGTCTACGGTAACGAAACGGCGCAAAAATTCGTTTGGATTGCGGTTGAACATCGCCAAACACTCCTTTGAAATGGTCACACGGTTGCGCTTATGGTCGTGTGTGAGCAATCGCGGCACCCATCGCGCGGAAAGCTTTTTCATGTCCAAATATTCATGTAAAATGTGATGTACCCGTTCAGTTGAGATGCCTACAGCCTCAGCTACCTCACGCACTTTCATTCTCCGATCATCCAATATCATTCCATGGATTTTGTCGACGATTTCTGGCATGACGACCTCTTTTGGGCGACCTGAACGTTCGGCATCACTTGTACTGGTACGACCACAACGGAACTCAGTAAACCATTTCTTAACCATTGAAATTGATGGTGCAGAGTCCCCATAATATTTATCAAGTCTTTCCTTGGTTTCGGTGATGGATTTTTTACGCAAAAAATAATGCTTAATTAGCACACGAAATTCACTTTTTTCCATTTTCGTTAAAATTCACGAGATCGTCTGCTTTCAATGCCTATAAAACGCAAACTAAGAAACGCAGCTTTCTCAAAATTTTACAGTCAGCTGTTAATCGATAACTGCTGACAGGAGCAGTGTTGTATTTAGAGCAGGTGCGCGGACTTATCAAACGACCCTCGTACTTATTCTCATTTGTAAAAAGTTATCACATACGTTAGCTTAGTTTTAATGGAGCCTTCAGTTATTGAAATACCCCTTCAGTAATTGATTCTACTCGATCCACTGAGTCTTCCTACTTCTCATTATGTGTGTGCTTCTCCCAGTTCCTTATTTTGTGTTCCCTCTTCTGAATATCCGCAGGCTAACCCACAGTCAAGTTATCTCTAGTTTTCTTCCTCTTAATATTGAGTCAAAACTACTATAACGACCTCATTAAAGCATATTTCTCTGCCATAAATCCCTAATTGCTCTTCAGGACTCTTCCGACTACTGCTTCGGACAATTAAAAAGCCACAGATTGCCGGGCGAGGGATTAGGCTCGGTAAATGACTTTAAATTGAGCCGATGTGCGACTGTCGATTTAATTAAAATCAAAACAAAATCCTTGTCCGTCTTCCTTTTCCTTCCCTACCCTCCCCCAGGCAGGGATAATGATAAACGCATAAATAATGCAAAACAATAAATGAGCAAATATTCATAAATTATTAACGCAGGCGCCGCCGACTACCGTCAGCAAATACCCAAAATATTTTGTCCAAAGCATTTAAAAGGACAATGCGGCACGAACACGGAGATGACAGATGAAAGAGCAGAGGAAGAAAAGCAAATCCCCGCAACAAATAATTGAGACTCATAAAGAAATATCATTCATTGATTTTCCCTGCTATGCGTGCTATCTCCCTTGCACTCACAGTCGTAAAGTAAGACTGACAGCAGCAAGTGGATGTGCAGGAGGATGGAGGTGGTTGTCAGCGAGGGAAAGCTGATGAAACTATCAAGGCAACCTCGAATCATCATCGAGGGGTTGTTTTGCGGTGGACGAGGCAGAATGGGATTTTCACATGAATTCGAAATCTATGCCTGAGCATGATTTGCACAAAACTTGAGCTGGCAAATTTGTCAGTTGGGAGCAAAGTAGAAGAAAATGGGGAATAAGGAGAAGGTGGTGAGACTGGACTTGAGGGGAGATCCCAACAACAGAAAACAAATGATAAATTATTGAGGGATTTTTGTTAATTTGGTGACACTGATACCCCTTGGACAGATTATCACGAGTGCCCTTTGCTAAGCACCCAGCACACGTAGAAGATTTGAGAAATCATTAAGAAGAGTTATAAATTATACATGTCTTTTGATGAGCTGCGTTCTATAAATAAACACAATCATGCTGGACATACTAAGAAAAGAAATGGTTTAATCAAAGATTAATGAAGAATTTAATAACAAATGAAGGATAATATAAATTCTAAAATAAAAAACAAAAATAGATGTGCGTTTTTTAATAATATATAAACTGAAAAGATTTTTTATTAGTTTTCCAATTTCAACAGACCCCACAACTTAGCTTCCAGCAGCGCACACACACTGAGTAACATAGCAAGCAGCTTTGTTTTGCTTTGCGCAACCACAATCATCGAGTCAGAAACTCATTTATCGATATAGTTTAACGCATCGATATGCGCTAGTGCAACATCGCTAACAATTTGCATTGATGCTAATTGCAAAGTCAAAAAGAAAAGACGCACAAAAAAAATAACAAATGTAATAATTTAAACGAAAAATTTCAATTGGCATTTTCATTTAATAATGAGTGCCTATAATCGAAAAGTATTTAAAAAATTGGGCACCAGCAACAGCACCTGCGGGTCATTCGACGCTGACAGCACAATGGAAGAATCGGGGTACGCGTCCTTTCGTGTGCTGCACAATTCAACCGTGGAGGCGCCATTTTTTATTGAACGTGATTGTGAGACTGAAAACTGCCGTAATGCATCCAACACGAATGCAACAAGCAATACAAACAATGCATTGGGTCGACTACATAAGACGAGCTTTAATTCCACACAATTCCAATCGCCAGGCGGAAGCACCAGCAGCCATGACTTGCTCCTGCCTGGGCAGAGTTGCCAGCTTCAGCTAGGGAGTGACGATGAGCACGACATGGGATGCAAATCACCAGTTTTGTTTCCCAATCAGGTAGGCAAGCGGCGGAAGTCGGCGCATTATCAAGCCATAACGCATCACAGCAGCCCCAAAAAATCCAAAAAGAAATTATTTCCTGCGCCTACGACGGACACAATCAGCCGCCGCACGCGCTACTACAACGGACTGGAAAGGCTGGACATAATCGATATGCTAAGTAATACACTGCCCGCGCTGGAATGCATTCTAGGTTATGTGGACTCTAATACGCTAGATGTTATGACCAAAGTGTCAGAACGTTGGGCCCAAGCAGTCCATAAGATCAAGAAAGCGGAGGAACGAATGCTTGATCATCGTTTCAAGATGAATCTAACCAAGGAGAACTCCCACTCCATGAAACTGGGACAAATGTTATCCAGATCGATAAATAATCATATAGTGCCATTACAACCATCTAACGCCATATACAGACCAAATCAACGACTGCTGGACAGCAACCATAAGAGCATGTCCATGGATGAGAGTTGCATGATGGTGGAACAGATTCAGCGCATTAAGTGTCCACGTTGTGGCAAGTGCAGCAAAGTATTCTATAGTAGCCAGGTGGGCGAACAGACACCGCAGACTCCTCGCTGGCCGCCATCCTCAGCTGGTGCTGCTGCACTTTCGCAAACATTACCACCACATTCGTATTCCTTCAGTGAGCCCAAACCATCGAAGCTGACCCGTTTCTTTTCGCTGGACGAGATCAAGAGTTCGCCTTGCCCCTCTGAGATAGAGAACGAGCCATGCAGACCGTACACATTCGGTGAATGTACCAGCATCACATGTAAATTTCGTTTCTGTGTGCGTTGTTACTGTCCACCGCATCCTGGTGAGAAGTGCCTGGTCACCGAAATGGGAACACCCTCGAAAGTAATGATGCCAGGGGAGAGAGTAACGCCACCGAAACGTACACAGAAGTTCGACTCTAAACTCAGTCGAAAAAGGTCACTGAAGCGTTTGAACTTCTGATAGAGCCACAACAAAACAACAAGCAAATTAAGATATCGAACAAAATGTAAACTTAGTTTTTAGTCATCGAACTCGAATATTCACCTATTGTACCAAGGTTTTTACATGTTTAACTAGTATTATAGATGTCCACATCTCAATAGTTTCGTTTGTACGATACATTGTATGTGTTTTCCATTTCGAAGTCACTCAAGATTTTATTACATTTCTGAACTGTTCCGTGTGCTCAACATTCTTGTACCTCTGTGAGATTAAATAGACTTAAGCAACACATTTTACAAACATAAAATAAAAACATAAATGTATGACCAGTCAATATTATTTTTCATGATATAGAAATTTGAATTTATAAGTTTGTTCTTATTCCATTTTCCAAACGATTATGAACAAGCAAGTGTCATCCCTAAGTATCATACAGTTTTTGAAGTCACTCATAGTTCACGCAAGACATATCGCTTACACTGCAATATATTGCATTGTGCAACAGAAACTCAAAGCCAATTTTCTTTTCAAATTCTCATGTCTCATTCTTATCTCACACGCTATGATTTGTTTACACAAGATTCAATTGCGCATTGATATATTTCGGATCATTTAATAAGGGTATTTTAAATTTTCTATTACAAATTACTAAAATCAAGCAAGTGTCATTCCTTCATATCATGCAGTTTGTGACACCACTTGTTGTGCCCATAAGACATATCGAATACACATCGATATATTATGCTTTATACGTTCAAACTTATCGATGAACGCCACATTTTATCACTGACCGCCGAAACACGTGTGAAACATTCGTCGCACAATTTAGTTTTGTTTACGGTTTTAAGAGCTAATTAAAATGACAACGTCATTGGCTCAACAATTGAAAAAGCTAGCGGCGCCACAAACGTCCGTTACGCTAGTGGACGCCAAAAGTCGTGCCTCAATATTGTTTGATCCCAAAGAGGCAGCGACCAAGGACAGACGCGCCATCTATGAAATCGGTCTGAGTGGCCTGCAGGAGCTGACGGCATTCAATCCCACATTCAAGGAGTTCCAGTTGACGTTGTTCGATGAGGCTACACTTACACTGGAACGTGCCGTCGAGCAGGCCGATGTCAACAAGTTGCTCAATGCGGCCATAGCAAAGTTTCTGCGTCTCTTGTCACCATATTTTCTGCTGCGTCCCGCACACATGTGCTTCGAGTGGTTGCTGCGTCGTTTCCAGGTGCACGAATACAATCGTGAGGATGTGATGGGCCTCATAATGCCATACCATGAGACAAACACATTTGTGCAGGTGCTACAAACGATGCGATTGCAGCAGACCGATGAAGATTGGTTCTGGCTACGCCGACTACAACGTCCCGGCGTACCGCTCTCCAAGACGGCAATAATCAATCGTGCAGCAAGCATGCCATCGTTCCTTAGCTTCGTATGCCGCAGCACGCGTCGATCCGTCAAAGAACTTGGCCCGCGTGCCAATCAATTGCAGGCGCAGCTGAATTTTTATGCCACAGTTGTTGTAGGTGCCTTGCAGACCGCCAAGCCCCTAGAGGATTGGCATGTGGCCACCATACTGGAATCACTGCTTAAGGGTCTCGTTTCGGACACTGTGGACTTTGTTGCCGCCTCCTATGTGATTGTTGCCCAGCTCGTTTCTCGCACCAAGCTGAAGCACAAGGTCTGCAATGCTCTCGTCGAACGCGTGGCCAACTGTCACTTCGAGCGTCTACATACGACGGCGTTGCTGCTGCTCATCTGGATCCATGACAAGCAGCAGTCGGCGCATCCACAATTTACAGCGAAGACAATGTTGAATTTGGTCTGCCAGAAATGGTTGATAGCCTCACTGGCGGATTTGGCCAAGGAGAACGTGGCCATTCAAGCCATCTGCCTGCCACTGCTGCGTGGCTCTGTGGCAGCGATACGTGAAGCAAATGCTGCAGCTGCCTCACATCAGGAATTCCTCAACAAGCTGCTCAGCGATGTGCCCCTGCCCAATTCCAGTGCGCAGCAGCTGATCGAGTAGGAAATCCGCTAGACACTCCTCCGTAGAGCAACATTAACACACTTTCTGTCTTCTTTTTGTAGCTGTTTCCTGGACACTTATGTTGAGGTTGACACTAAGGATTCGATGGCCATGGACACCACATCCTTTGATGATGGCGAAGAAACAATTGTCATTGATTCCGATGATGAAATGGCTCCGCCCAAGACAGATTTCCAGACTTGGTATGTTGAATTCCTGGAGAAACTGGAACGTCGCTACCCGGAGGCATTCGATGTGAGCGTCAAGGCGGCACTCAGCTCCCAGACCAAGAACAGCAATCGCCAGAAGGCGCTGAAGTTGGCATTGGGTAAGTGGAGTGGTGAATAAGTTGAGCATTTTCCTTTAATCAATTCCCTTTGCAGGCTTCCGCCTCAACACGACGGATGAGAAGGCAAAACGAGCCTATGAGAAGCTCTATCATTACAATGATGAACTGCGTCTGGCTGCCGTGCAGCAATTGCTGCAGAACCTAACGCTGCCCAAGCGCAAGGAGCGAAGTGCTCATCTGTTGAAGGAATGTCTAACGGATCGCATGAATGATGATAATCCCGCAGTGGTTGGTGCACTGCTCACATTGCCCACCACTGAGTTGGTGGAGATGTTGGGTGCCAAATCCTTTGGCCAGACACTATGCGAACTGATGCGTCGTGCACAGCGAGAACGTGAGACCAACTGGAGTTCTGTGGCGCCACAGGCAGTGCAACATCTGACCACATCCTCTGTCAGCGATGAATACGATACGAATATGTTGCTCCTCGCTCTGATGCCGTATCTCTTCCCCAGCGAGGCACTCAATAAGAGAGAACATGCTGCACTACTGATCATACTGAACAGTAGCTTTGCCACCAAGCTACCATTTCTGGGCGAGCTTAATGTGACCTCAGATTATGCCACCTTCAATTTAATCACACATCGACAACAATTCTTGGATGTCATCTCCAGCGCTGGACGGCCGGCACAGCAACAGCAGGCGCTACTCAAGAGCGTGGAGGAGCATGGAGGTGTGGCCTTCCTCCATGGTCGGGCACATCAGCTAACTCACTTGCTGCTGCTACTCACAGCGTATTCAAGGCGTGAACTGAGCGCAACGGAGAGCTTGGAAATGCTGGAGAACATTAGTAAATATACCAGGAAATTTGAATTCCGGGTCAACCCGAACAACAAAAGCAACGATGTACCGCTGCAGCTTTATGTGGACTTCCTCCAGACGCTGGTGAAGAACACCAAGTTCCCCAAGTTGTCGACAACACCCTGGACCCAATTAACTGATGAATTAAGGCTGTGTCTGCGTCTGCTGGACACGTTCAGCTCTCATGTCTTCGGGGAACATTGTGCAGTAGCAGAGCGCAAGGAATGGACACGTGCTCTCAAGGATTGCCTCAATCAGATGCTGCCACAGCCTCAACACAAATTGGACTTGTTGTGTAACTTTTATGTGTATGAAACATTGCCGGAACTGTATCCGGTTTCAGCAGATTATGCACTGCTCCGAGTGCATGGCTTCCGCCTGCTCCAGGCTGTGCTCAGCGGACAGAAGGCGCCCTCGCAGTGCAGTCTAATGCATGTGCTGCGTATTGCCAATGCTTGCAACTCGCCGCTGCAAACGTTGCGGCAACAGGCACTTGCCACACTGGAGGCGTTGCCCGTTAAATCTCTCGAGGATCATGTCAACTATCTGGTGAAATCTCTGCTGCAGCGAAAGAGCGAACTCGGCATGGACCAAGAGCAATATGCACTAATCTTACACACCATATTGCAGACCACCAAGTGCTCGCCACGAGAGGAGTTGCTGCTGTCCAAGCTGAAGCGTAGCCTGCTGCAGTTCATCTCGGATGTTAAGCAGCCGGCAATCTGTACAGCTGCCCTGCTGAAGGCACTGAAGCACATGAACAATGAATCCTTATTGGTTGCCCTGTTGCCACTCGGTGCGGCAATGCTGGAGAAGATCACCTCGGAGGACGTGGAGTTGGCGCAGCTGCAGTGGCCCTACAGCGATATATACTCGGCAGTCATTGGACGCTTTGAGGGCTCTGTAGGATTGACTGTGCTCTCACAGAATGAAGATGCATGGAAACTGATTGAAGCCTCCTTTAAGCAGCACACCACCTATGTGCAGCTGGATCAGAAGCTGCAGCCACTGCCTTGCGTGCTGCTCAATGCACTGACCCCCGATACCTTCAATACGTTGCAGGGCAAGCACAAGTTGCAGTTGCTCAACCTCATTGTGCAGGCAGCCACCGCATCTGACAACGATAGCATCTTCCTGGCAGCGCATCGTCTGCTCAAACAGTGCAGCATCGAATGTCAACCGCTGATAACAATGCTGGGCGAGATGTGCAGCAAGAGCACACGCAAGTTGCCGGAGCGACGTCGTGGTGCAGTCACAATCAAACTGGATCTGACCTCAGAGGCCTGGAAGCAGGGCATGACGCTGCTGGAGCTGTTGGAGCATAAGAATCTACTTGTGGGAGCAGAGCAATTGATTCCTTCTTTGTTTGAGCTGCTCGAATTGTGTCTAACGCTGGAGGAGAATAGCGCCGCTGCGGAATATCCCAAGCAGTTGATACTGTCTAACTTGCTTCACTGCTGTGATGTGGCCCAGGATCATGGAGTGCAGTTGGCCAAGGCTCTGCCCGAATCCTGTTTCCGCATCGAGCAAGTGGTGCAATGCCTGAGGAATACACAGAACCCGCAGACGCAGCAACATGCGCTGCTCTTCCTCACACGCTGCGCTGATCTCTATCCGCAGCAGGTGCTGCACAAGATTGTGGAGATCTTCACCTTTGTGGGTTCCACTGTGGCCAGACACGATGATGCCTTCAGTTTGCACATCATACGCAATGTGGTGACCACCATCATTCCAACGTTGCTGCTACAACCTGCGGGCTGCGAGGATGACCTGGTCATACCTGTGCTGAAGGTCTTTGCGGACATCTGCACAGATGTACCCGTGCATCGTCGCCTGCCGCTGTATGAGACACTGTTCAGTGTGCTCGATCCTCGCGAACATCTCTGGAAATTCTTGTGCATTGTCTTCGAGGCACAAATGTTGCTCGAGCAGAAGCCACAGAAGGCTCCTGTCAAGCTGCTGGACAAATCCCGCGTGGAATTCGCACGCGAGCTGGCAATGTCGTTCGAAAAGTCATCTATCATACTGAAGACCTGTGTGAATTTGCTCGACTATCTGGCCAAGTTACCCACCACAAAGGAGGCGCAGGCTACAGCCGGCACTGCTGGCCACATCTCCCCAGAGCAGCAACTCTTCGATGTGCGCACACGGAACTTCAAGCAGCTGCGACACTATAAGTACCTTATCATGGACTTCTTGTCGGGATTGAGCTCTTTGCCCGAGTTCCAGGGCAAATTGAGTAATCCAAAGGGTCTGCAGCTTCCTCTGTATCAGGATTTCATATTGAAAACACTGGCATATGTGGGCGTGGTCAATAACACACTACAGGCAGCAGCAGGAACACCTTCACTGGAGAAATATTGGCGTGTGCTGGCGAATCATGTGCACGATGTGCTGGACAATGCCATAGGGCTGCTCTCCCCCGAGTACTTCATTAATGTCATCACGGAGCTGCTGCATCACGAGCTCATGTCAGTTCGCATCAAGGGATTGGAGCTGTTGGTCACTAAGCTGTCGCCACCTGGAGATTACTTTAGGAGCTGCCCCGCCGAGTACTTTGGTGTGCTCTTCGAGCCGCTTGGCCTGATCATTGACGGCGTCTTGGAGGCAGCTACCAGTGGTAGCAGTGGAGGAGCAGGTGGAGCACAGCAGGCGCAGTTGCAGCAGACGGCGTTGCATGCCTTGCAACTGTTGGCCAACCGTCATGGACGCAACTATCTGGATGAGTGTCGTGAGCTGCTTGCCAAGTTGACGCGTATTACTAAGAAACGTGCAAATGTGCCCAAGGCTGTGGTGGGTAATGTGGTGCTAACACTGGTGGAGATCTGTGGCAGCATCAAGGCACATGCGCTGTCGCAGTTGCCCAAGTTTGCACCACAATTGACGGAGCTGCTCAAGGAGCAAGTGCAGCAGTTGCTCACACATCGACATACACCAGATTATCTTTGCTCCGCACTGATGACGGGTAAGTTGCCTTCTTTACTGGGTATTATACCATAACTAACTCCTATTCTTATTCCCTTCAGCCATGCACAAACTGTTCCATACACTACCCCTCTTCTTGGGTCCCTACCTGGTGGACATTGTGGGCGCCTTGATACGCCTCTCTGTGCAGCTAGAGAATACAGAGTTGGCGCTGGATAAGCGCACGCAGGCCCTCAAGCTGCGCCTCATGGACGTCTGGTCGGCTGTGGCCACCAAGGTGGAAGCGCGCATTCTTGTGCCCAGCTGTGCCAGGACCTATGAGAATCTTTTGGAGGCACAGGCCTACGATGAGCTCGGCATGCTAATGAAGCAGCTGCTGTTGCCCTGCATCCGCCACAATAGCAATGCGAATCTGCAGCCCGTGCAAGATGCACTAGGAGATCTCTTCATGCAGGCACTGCAGTTTCGTCTGCAGGTGCGTGGACGTGGCCTGCAACGACAGCGCATCACGGACATTGAGGCAGCAATTACCAATGCATTCGTGGCATGGATACTCAAGCTATCCGAGATCAATTTCCGTCCCATGTACAGCAAAGTGCACAACTGGGCAATGCAGCAGAGCGAATTGGAGCCTCAGCTTACCTACTTCCTGCTGACCAATCGCCTGGCAGAGGCATTGAAGTCGCTGTTTGTGCTCTTTGCCAGTGAATTCATTGAGGATGCAGCACGTCTGTTGCACGAACAGAATACACTACGTGCGGAATATGCGGAGGTCGATGAAGTGGAGAACAGTGTGGAACTGTTGGAGGCCATCATAAGCACCCTGCATCATGTGTTCGTGCATTGCAGCGATGATTTCATCAACGAGCACCGTTTCAAGACCTTAATGCCACCATTAGTGGATCAATTGGAGAATCATTTGGTGCTGGCCGAGGATCGCAAGGAGTTGCAACAGGCCTTGAGCAATTGCCTTGCCCAGTTGGCTGTGGCCACCAACGATGTGCTTTGGAAGCAGCTGAACACGCAGGTGCTGCTCAAGACACGCATCACTACGCCCGAGGTGCGCATCCTTGCCTTCAACTCCAGCGTCGCCATCGCTCGCAAGCTGGGCGAGAGCTTTGCCCCCCTGCTGCCCGAGACGGTCCCCTTCATTGCCGAACTGCTGGAGGATGAGCACGAGCATGTGGAGAAGAATACACGCACCGCTGTGCAGGAGCTTGAGTCGATTCTGGGTGAATCGTTGCAGAAGTATCTATAAGAAATCCCGGGAAAACTTGACAAACGGTAGCTTAAACTTTACTTAAGCAACACCTAATCGATACACTAGAGAAATTTGTATTTTTTTTAGTATATGCAAAAATACTAAGCTATCAGAGAAAGAACATTTTTAAATATGTACTAAAATTCCTAATAAAGTATATATGTATAATCAATTTGTAAATGTTTTTCTTTACTGTTTACAATCATATTTTTTAGACAGCTAAAACTACATTAATAATATCAATTTAATTTAGTTTTTTTTACAAATATTCACTGAAGATTCTTCGAATATATATATTTTATATATTTCTCCTAATTTCGAAATCATTTTCGGAATGTTTTAACTGTAGAATCTGTTGAAAATCTAAATTTGTAGATTTTAATTCAATAATATAATAATGCATGCTTTATATCTTTTATTAACTGTATTTTATAGTTATTTTTTTTTTAGAAAATAGGATTATAAATTATATTTTGCAATTTCCTCTAAATTTTAAAATCAGTTTTCTATGTAGAATCGGTTGATAATGTAAATTTGAACGATTTTTAAATCCTTAGCCTATATCTTTTATAACAAATAGTTACATTGAAAAAAAGTATAAATGCAACATCAGATCGTATAGATTATATAACCCAATTAATAGTTCTTTGTTGATCATTACTTAATATGATACCCTTTACTTACAATAAATTAAGAATTCGAACTTAGGTTAGTTTCAGAAAGTCTGCACTGCATATAATATTACAAATTAGATTTTGTGTTAATGATAAACTAATAGCGAAACTAATATGCTTCAGTTTGCTAAAATTTAAATAATGAATTCTAACTTCCCCCAACTCACACAGTGACTATCATCATTCTGTCAACGCTTTGCCTTGACTTTGAAATTGTTCTCCCTCATTTCATGCACAATTAACTTGCGTAAAATGTGAAAATTGCACAATTTGCATATTTGTCATTGTTTAATTATGGATTATTTTCGATAGGGTATTTTTTTAGTGGCTCATCAATTATTTGTGTTATTTTTACGATCACAGATGTCAGTTGTAAACGAGTTTAGCGTTTCTTAAATGCGACTTTTACTGCAAGCAGTTATGGGAAGGTGTCATAAAATAGATTTACAGACAATGCCGCCCATGCCTTAGGGTTGTCATGTGATGCGTCTTCATCAACCCGATTTGCGGTCTGTCATTTTGTCTAGCTATATTTCAAGTTCAATTAGAACGTTTTGAGTGTAGATAACTATGCGTACTGAATAGATGGAATCGGTTTTAGGTAGCACTACTGAAAATGGGTAACTAACTAAAAAACAAATGAAAGAATGGTGGAATTTATTGAAAGAAAAACTAAAAATAATTAGAAATAATATCATTATAAGGAGGGATTATAGCCATAAAGAAGAAAAGAAGTGGAAGTCTAACTGAATCATAATGAAACAAATAAATTATCTGTTCAATTTTAATAAAAGATCTATAAACGAAATATTAAAAATATCTAAGCATCTCAATATCTCGTATAAACAGTTAAAATTTAGTTCCATTTTGTTCAAAGATAAATATTGCAATAAAGAGAGATCTATATATCACATGAACTTTCAATTTTAAAGGATCTCAACACCTTAAAGTCACTTTCTAGATTTCTGAAGATATTACCAGCCTATGTAATCCAAACCCAATTACAACTTTAGTCACCTATGTTCCTACATCACTTACTTTAATATAGTGTTTGGCAATTCTTAAGAATATTTTTCCCTGTGATGTTAAGATACTATATTACGATGTACGGATTCCTCACTTATAATAATATATATATATAAAAAAAAAAAAAAAAAAAAAATTAGTCAATATAGTAA
The DNA here is from genome assembly GCA_018904035.1 of Zaprionus ornatus. NCBI lineage: Eukaryota > Metazoa > Arthropoda > Insecta > Diptera > Drosophilidae > Zaprionus > Zaprionus ornatus. The sequence goes on along the minus strand of JAEIFZ010000002.1, from coordinate 17,281,111 downwards.
AACGAAGATTAAAAAGGTTAATCTTCCAACAATTCATCTCCCAGAGAATTCGATTTATTTATGTAAAATATCAAAAAAAAAATAATAAAACTTAACAATTCGTTGAGTTCAGCAAGTTTCGAAGGAGTTCTATCCCATAAGAGCTCGTTCCGTCTATTTGGTATACGAATAGTTGGTTATATGGATATTGTTCTGCGTGTTGTCCTGAGTGCACTTATCCGCAGGCACCTCGGGATCCTCACGTTCCTCCTCCTCGTCGATGATGCTGATGTCGCGTATCGAGGGACGATGACTGCGTCGCCATCCCGTCAAGATCTGTGGCTGTTTCGTCTTGGTCAGCATGCGAGTGCCCGTCACAGAGATGAGGATGGCACCCAATGGAGCGGTCAGAATGATGCTGAATATGCAAATGGTCTGCACGATTTTGGCCCATTTCTTTTCATCCTCCGAAGCATTGGGCCCCAAATGCCGCAGGGCAACAGGTCCCAGAGCGGCCTGCACCGTTGCCTTGGCCATCCACGAGAGGCCCACAAAGAACTTCTCCTTTACATTGAGACGATCTCCGAAAGCGATGCCCGCCGTGACTAAAATACGTATAACGACGCCAGAGACGATGCAGAGAGCGCCAATGTAGACGAGACTCGATTCCAGTTCACGTAGCTTCACTGTGGCCCCAGTAAGACCGAAGAGTATTGGCTCAAAGATCATCCAGAAGATTTCGAAGCCCGTCGCCACAGGATTCTCATCGATGGTCCAGCCATCCTTGCACCAGAAATAGTTCGAGATGAATGAGGAGAAGACCACGGCGAGTGGACCGGCTCCCTCGAAGCCAAGCTTATCGCTGCCATAGATGGCCACCAGGTTGCCGGCGAAGAGCATCAGAGTGCGCAAGGGTACCACGAAGGCGTCGCCCTTCTCGGGAAAGATACGCGCCAGCAGACCCCAGATGATGCCAAAGCCCAAGCCGCCGATGAGGCATACAGGTGCCTGGGCAATCAGGTAGAGCTCTCCGCGGTCCGAGAACAAGATGGTGCTAATGATGCCGAAAATGGCCACCGAGATGGCATCATCCACCCCAGAGACGGCGACAACTAGTGTGGGAATTCCCTTGGCCACGCCGTAGCCCTTGGTACGTAGTCGGAAGAGACAAGGCACCACCACAGCGGGTGCAATGGCTGCCATGATGGAACCCAGCATACAGCCCCAGATCCAGGGCAGATCGAGCAGATAGTGCGACATGACCGCTATCACACCAAACTCCACACACCACGGCACGATGCCCAGCTTGAGGATTGTCTTGTAGACCTTCTTGAAGGCCTGTGGATCCATTTCGAGACCAGCTCGCGTCAGGATGACTGTCAACGCCCATTTGCGCAGATGCGCCGTCACCTTGGAGAATTCGCCATCGAGATCTACCCAGCCAACGTTCTGAAAGCAGGAACACATCATGATGAATCTCTAGAGGATTCCCCTGCTCATCTGGAGACTCACCTGAAACAGTAGGCCCACCATGAGCATGCCGATGAGACGCGGCAGGGTGGTCAGCGACATGACATAACCACCGAAATTTGCAGCCACTGTAAGCACTACCAGGCCGAAGAGTTGCCCGCCAGGGGCAGCAGATTGACCAATAATCACAAAGGAGACGAACCAGATCAGGACACCTAAAACAAAACATCATTACGAGATATTACAGGGTATACACCTGGTCACCTACCAATTGCTGTAAGCGATACCAGTCGCGAGAAGGTCCTGAAGGTGGGACACAGTGGATAGGGAAAGATCTTCTGCCAGCAGGGCGGCTCCCATGCCTCGGAGGGTTCCTCGCCGCGGCACTTGAGGCAGAAGTTGTAGATCCACGATTGCTCTACATAGTTGCCATTGCTGTTCTGTGAACCGGGCATACCCTGTAAACCATTGTACTTGGCATTGAGCACGTCCAGCGCACTCTGTCTGTAGTTCTCTGCGAAGGAGAAAAATAGATCAAGAAGTCGGCATAGGTTTTAGATCAATATAGATAGAGGGAATTAGCTCTATACCAAGTAATAAGTGTGGCAGCTGTATGCACAAGTAATACCCTTTATATTGAGGTAGTAGAAATATTTATAAAGTCAACAGCTACGCATGGAGTCGGGAAAAAACAGAACGGACTCCAGTCCCGCTAATTGATTATGACCACGCGAAGTTGCCAAATTGAATTGACAGCAAACCCAAAAGTTGTTGACACTTTCGCGCCCCTTTCAGAAACCCGCTCCGACACTCCCCTCCCCTCTTTCTATAGACCTGCTGTAATTAGCAGTTCAACGATTTGATTCTTACAAAAAACAATATTTAAACTTAAACTCCTGAAAACATATTTCAGCTGTGCTAATATTATAAAAATATAATACACATATTATATATGTTCATATGTATTATGGTATTTCCCGGACTTCAGTGTGAACTAAGGTTCTATATTTTTATATAATATACATATAACTAATAATATAATAATATAATAATATATGTACATTGTATTCATATTTAGGTCTGTATTATACTTATACGTTAACCTCAGATCAACTTTTATATTCCCTTTAATCCATGTGAACTACGAGTACATAAAATATTTTAAGGTTACCTTTGGAATACACTTTATATCTTAAGATGTTCTTCAAATAACTTAATAAATCCCTTTTATCAACAGTAAATACTGCACTATATATTAAGTATGAGGTTCCTAAACTATATCTAGACATCTATTTATATGTCAAGATCAAGTAATCTTTAAATTTAAATACATTTTCTTTATATCATAAGATGAAAATATGCATATATATTAAGTACCTATATACAACGTTCATATTATAATGGTTTTTTTAAAAAATGTTTATATCTCAAATTGAATTAACATACTTATTATACTTTAAAAAACCCTTTGAAATTTCTTAACTATCTCGACGTTGAATGTGAACTTCTTATCTATTGTATATACTTCTTTAAAGAATTCCCCCACAAATTCTCATGCTCTTCTTCTTTCTCTAAGTTTGCATTTATCGCATTAATTATGATATCAGTCAAATATTGATGGGAAGCACTCGCATGAATCACACTCAGCTTAACCCATTGACTTCTCGCGGCTTGTCATATGATTTCCATTGAGCACAATTTTATTATTATGGCAGAATTCCATTTAAGATGATGAGCTTAGAAGATGGAGAGAGGGGTTTGAAAGGGGTGTGACATATATTAATTACCCTTTAATAAGTTTTTCTTAACGTTAACTTGGATTGATTGATTGACTTAGAAGTTATAGATAAACGTATACAGTTTACTAAAGTTCCCTTATAGTTCACGAATCTATATATTTTTATAGCATAAACTTACCGTAACTGTGCGTCGACGCACGATCACTTTCATTATCATGGGCCAACGTATCCTTGAGTATGCTTTTCCTGCGTCCTGGTGGTCCAATTTCTAGCGGGGAATGTGTTGAGCTCTGAAGTCGGAGATATAGTAAAAGCGTGTTTATTATTAGTTAGCGGTCCATGTGAATCCCCTTCCATGTGACCGCTTTAACGATCTCTTCAACAATTAGGCAAATCATTATGAATGCCGTCATTCACTCGATGCACTCATATGGCATATCGGAATATATAAAGTATATTCAAGCACGACTCGTAAACGGCATTTACGATCGTAATCGTAATCACGTAACCCTCACCTGCGATATCTTGCGCACGTGACTTTGATCGTAAGCGGGATTATCGTATCCTAGTACGGGCTCTTCGGAAACGATGCTAACACGTCGCTTGGGCTGACTCTCGATGACGATTGTGCTCTTGTGGTTGCCATTGGGCGAAGGACTGTCCGTGGGCAGTACAGGCGTGGCCATATTTATAGGTATGCTTGTGGGCCGTGTGGGTGCAACGGTAGTTGAAGGTGTAGTATTTGTTGTTGTTGCTGCTGTAGGTTTGGAAATGGCGTCAGCTGAATCCTCTTCGGTACCGCGCTCCGCATTGGGCGTCATCGTTTTGTGGCTCTGCGGAAGTAATCTCGATTTCTTATGGCTATATTGTTTAATATATCGTTTTATGGCTGCTTACTATAAACATCACTCACACACTGTGCGCGCAATTATCCGATCAGTAACGCGACTTTTACAACTGTCTCGTTCAACGTTTAGCGGGCAAATAAATCCATCAGCGGCATGTTCGCTGAGCTTCTGAGCTCGGCTTCTGTCCCGGCTCGCTGGGAACTTGCTATGCATGTGTGTGCGTGTGTGGAGGCGCTAAGTCTAATGCAAACATTCATTATTTAGTGAATTTATAAAAAACAAGAAATTTTAATTAACTTATCGCGTGTAGTATTTCTGATGCTCTTTTGGGAGTTCAGTTTTATAACAATCTATATAAACCATATACTATAAAGTATTTAAACTCCTGTTAAATTTGGTTGCACAACATATTCCAGTTCATAATCGCCAAATTTTATTTGGATTAAGTAAAGAATATGGAAAACCGATTTTTATGTCGTTTTTATAGCAAACTAATATGCTATAATCACTATGCTAAAAAATATAGTAGTACTGAAAAATTTGGCTGACTTATGCAGATCATATTTAATTTCTTAATCGCCAAATAAGATAAAAAAAACCGAAACAGTCGATTTTTAGGTCGCTTATATGGCAGCTATAATATATAATGCTCCGATTCCAATGAAATTTGGGGAATATGGCTTAAATATAAAATGTTTTTTAGCCGCCCAGTTTCATGATCATAACTAAAAAACTAAGCAAGATGTCAATATAGTAAACTTTCTTTTTATGATCTCAGACCTGCCCTCCTTCAAGTGTCATCTTTGCCATAACATTTTTATAGCGTCCGCTGTAAAGGGTATTTGGACAAACAAAAATTAGCAATAATTAGCTTTAATTATGTCACACGCAGCCGCAAAAGGTGAGTTTTTCCCGCTGTGGCCAGAACACCCCAAACTGGAAATGGAGGCAGGCTCCGCCAGGGGGTCTGCGTTAAGTCTGCGCGGAACCATCCGTAAAACCTACATCAGGGCGACACAACAGCTGTCGGTTTTTAACGCTTTGATCGGTCTATTTGTTTTCGCAATTGTGACGCCGTTTATCTAAATAAATTCACGTGAGTCTCACTCCCAGCCAGACGACATGGTATTGTCATCTCATAATAACGAGGCTGAATTAATTATTTAATGAAATTTGTTATTGGTTTTGTTTTTTTTTTTTTTGTTGTTGCTTCTTGTTTTTTGTCATTCTCTGTATGGATTTTTTAAATTTTTTGTTTGGCCACGAGTCATGCGGTTGGTTCTTTAGATAAATTCCCTTTGCATGTGCCTCCCCCCCATCGGCATTTTTGCGCTGTGTCATTTAAATCGTTAATTATACGATTTCATTATTTATCTCAATTATATGCCATAACCCCTCGCACATCGTATACAATAGGTAAGTTGGGTCGGGTGTTCCATTCTCCACCATTTCATTAATTGCCCGCTCGCATTTCACACCGTGTCTATTGAACTGTGAATTAAACTTGTTTCGTTAAGCGTCAGGTAATAATTCTAAGTGATTGATAAAACCGAAATTAATCGTTTTACTTTTTTTTAATTAAATATAATTTGTTTAAAGCTTTCAATGGCTGGATATGGAGTGGGAGATAATGGAATGTGGGCACAAAAAGAAGAACTTTTTATCTTGGGAGTATTAACTCCATCAACTTCTATAATATTTATTGTAGTATGGATAGAACTACTACTACTTTCTACTTTATGCAATTGTTATTTATTAAGATAAATTAAGGTTAATTTTAAATATAGTTCCATTGTAAAAAAGCTCCTACAAACTTCAGCACAATTGCATATGAATCAAAGGAGTTAAAGTAATTTATTTGTTACACGTAGTTTATGTATAATTTAATTTTTAAAAAAATATATTTAGTTCATGTAATTTTTTAAATATTTTTATGAAATCAAATTCTTAATTAAATTAAATCTTTAATTTTTCTTGAGTGCTGCAAAGTATGCTACACAATTTGTCTACGAGCTACCGAGTTACGATAAAAGGGCTTTAGCAAAGACACAAACCCAAATGGGGAAAATGGTGAAATACTGAAAGAACAAACTTAATTTTTCTAAACAACTCGAAACACTAAATACCCTTCCCTGTTCCGCTCTGTTTAATAGAGGAAACAAGTTTGTTTTCTTCATTAGATATTTAAATATATCTTTTTATATATGTATGTAATTCTCAACAACAGACAAAGCTTCAATTTTAATAGCTTAATATTTATTTGGATTATAACTCCACTCTTAAGACAATAATGGAAAAAAAAATAAACTTTTTAGCTTAGTCCAAAAAAAAACTGGGTAGGGTAACCCTTTGTGGGAGCATAGAGCATGTGCCAGCGCCTATTTGCGGGCTATGTTCGTCAGATGCGCATTGCTCTGGGTGTTGTCCAGTGTCTGCTTATCTGCAGGCATCTCGGGATCGTCACGTTCCTCTTCCTCATCAATGATACTGATATCGCGAATCGAGGGACGATGCGAACGTCGCCATCCAGTGATGTTCTGCGGCTGCTTCGTCTTGGTCAACATGCGAGTGCCCGTCACAGAGATCAGGATAGCGCCCAGTGGAGCAGTCAGCACAATACTCAAGACGCAGATGGTCTGCACAATCTCAGCCCATTTGGTCTCTTCTTCGGTGCCATCCGAGCCCAGATTCTTGAGGGCAACAGGTCCCAGGGCAGCCTGAACCGTTGCCTTGGCCATCCACGACAGGCCCACAAAGAACTTCTCCTTCGTATTGAGACGATCCCCAAACGCAATGCCCGCCGTCACAAAGATTCGTATGATGACGCCAGCAAAGATGCAAGCTGCTCCTATCGACACCGTGTGTCCGTCGAGCTCGCTGATCTTTATCGTTGCTCCAGTCAGTCCAAAGAGAATCGGCTCGAAGATCATCCAGAAGATCTCAAAGGCTGTGGACACAGGATTATCATCCACTTCCCAGCCATCCTTGCACCAGAAAAGATTCGAGACAAAGGATGAGAAGACCACAGCCAATGGGCCAGCGCCCTCAAAGCCCAATTCCTCGCTGCCATAGATGGCCACCAGGTTGCCAGCGAAGAGCATCAGGGTACGCAGGGGCACCACATACGCGTCGCCCTTCTCGGGAAAGATACGTGACAAGGCGCCCCAGATGACGCCATAGCCTAAGCCGCCCAGAATGCAGACAGGTGCCTGAGCAATCTGATAGCCCAATCCCTTGTCGGAGAACATGATGGTGCTGACAATGCCGAAAATGGCCACAGAGAGAGCATCATCCACACCAGCGACAGCGACAACCAGTGTGGGAATTCCCTTGGCCACGCCGTAGCCCTTAGTGCGCAGACGGAAGAGACAAGGTACAACGACAGCAGGTGAAATGGCTGCGATGATGGCGCCCAGCAGGCAACCCCAGATCCAGGGCAAGTCGAGCAAGTAGTGTGACATGATCGTCATGATGGCTGCCTCCACAATCCACGGCACGATGCCCAACTTGAGAATGGTCTTGTAGACCTTCTTGAAGGCTTCTGGTTCCATTTCGAGGCCAGCTCGAGTCAGGATAATGGTCAGAGCAAACTTGCGCAAGTGCGCTGTCACCTTGGAGAAGTCGCCATCGAGATCGACCCAGCCAACGTTCTAGAGAGAGAGAGAGAAGAGTTGTAGAATCTCTCAAGGAATCTCGCCCGCAACCCTCAACTCACCTGAAAGAGTATGCCAACTAGGAGCATACCTATGAGGCGGGGCAAGGTCGTCAGCGATATTAAATAGCCACCAAAATTGGCAGCCACAGTGAGCACAACCAGACTGAAGAGCTGCCCACCTGGCGCAGCTGTGTCTCCTATGATCACAAAGGCAACGATCCAGAGAAGCACGCCTGCAGCAGGAAGAGATCATTAGTAGATAAGTAAGAGAGGAAGTGCGTCCTCCCGCTTACCAATAAGAATCAGCACAAAAAGACGAGAGAAAGTTCTGAAGGTCGGGCATAGTGGGTAGGGGAAGATCTTCTGCCAGAACGAGGGGGACCAGGACTCGGTGGGCTCCTCGCCACGACACTTGAGGCAGCACGAGTAGATCCACGATTCTTCCACATAGTTGGTGCTGTCGTGCGAGGCAGCGGTCTGATGTCCTTGATACTTTCCATTGAGCACGTCCAGCGCACTCTGTCGGTAGTTCTCTGCAAGTGAGAAGAGAGAGAGAGAGAGAGACAGGGAGATAAGAACTGAGCCGAGTGCAGGCGTACGATGATATCTGATTACGTATATCGAATTACAAGTTCGTATCAACAATTAGCATTCGTCTTGAATTGCGACTGTACTCGGGGAACACAGCACAATCATCGTGTACAAGCGGGAAAAGTCGGGAGAAAGAAGGAAGCAGGGAAAAGCTAAACTTGCAGATACCCTATAAAGTCGCTATTAAGAGTTTGTTGTAATTTAAATCAAACTCTTACACATATATTTTCTGATATCATTTAAAGATATTCCACAATATTAAAAAGACAGTTGAAATTTGAATCACACTGTCATAGAGTATATAAATATTATAGATAGCTACATATAAGATATGTAATTTAAACATATTTTTTTACATATTTCTAGATGTTTTCTATCCATAATATTAGTTCTAATCCATAATATTTAAAAATATTTTTCCTTTTAAAAATACACTATAAATTTGTCAATATATTAATCATGTCATCGAGTCAATATAAAAATCTTAACATTAAAGATCATAATCACAATCGTTCATAAATATGATTTATTTTTACCACACTCTTAAAAGATATATGAATATATGTATACACATACATTGTGATATGAAAATACAGTTATTAAAGAATAAAAGATACATTATTTTGATGACGAATGAAGTTGATTTACTCATACATTCATTTCAATTATTTTCTTTATTTTATTCATACAATCTTCATCTATTCCATTTAATATATCATCCTTATTATCTCTATCTCTATAAATATAAATCAAATATCTCACTTAAATATCTGCATATAAATATCGAAGGTCTTACCTAAAAATCGCAACCTATTCTACCCCTTACCGATATTCTTTATTGCCGACATTCAACTCTATATACCCCTTCGATCATCTCTCGCACCTCGCAGGCAGTGTTATTTTTTCGAATTCAACGATTGGATATCACCTTCCGGAGCCCCGACCCTGCTAATTGATAATGTTAACGGCGGCCTGGCAAATTAGATTGACAATAGAATCACAAGTGCTCAAACAGAGCCAGACTGAGACGGAGAGCGAGCAAGCAAGAGCAACAGCAAGCTATCTCCCTTTCACTCGTACAACAGCATATTGGCAAACTTCGTCATTCGGCTTGGCCTTCGCGAGTTCTTTTGAAAAAATAGCGCCAGATAATTTGACTAGACTGTGATTTTCTCCATACGGAATGCCCTAAAGTCAATAATAAATCGATCTGATTGAATGCTTCGTCGGCCTCAAGTCGGCGAGCTGAACAAAGGAAATTCTCACACTTGATACGAGTATTATGGAAAAATTTAGGCGTATATTACGCATACTGCCAAGTACGTCAATTAATTGTGTGAGTTTTGGTTTTATAAAGATACGATTAGGTGGTATAAACAGGGTTGAATAAACATTTTATGACTTCACTTACCGAAGCTGTGGGTAGATCCGCGATCGCTTTCGTTATCGTGTGGCGTAGTGTCTTTCAGAATACTTCTGCGACGGGCTGGCCCGATTTCCGAGTGCGAATGGGTGGAGGTCTAAGGGGGTAGGGAAAGCGAAATTGAATGGTTTTAAATTTGAGTATAGAGCAATTGAAGACGATGTGTTTAACTCTACTTATAAAGAATTTTTTATAGTTTAAAATTGGAATATAATATGGAAATTACGTTTTAGCAGATTTAGAAGTTAAAAGAACTATATTGTATGAAAATTAATGTATTGGAAAGACTTCTATTAAAAGATAAAGGAGTTTTCAAAGTTGAAAGAACTGTATGATATAAAAGAGTAAGTTTAAAGAGAGTTTAAAGATTCAAAAGTCTAGAGATTTAAGTTTTATAAAGAGTTCTCTGATTGCAAAAGAGTTTTCGAAGTTTCAAAAATATATAGATATATATATATATTTATTTTTTTTGAGAATAAATGTAAATACTTTACGTCTTTGTAATATTATAATAATTTGTACCATAATTGAATTCTTTTATTCAATTAACATTTTAACAATTATTTTCTAGAGTTTGATAATTAAATGAATTTTATAATGAAACCTAAACTGTTTTACTTCGATCTATCAATATTGAATCTACTTATAGTATATTTATTTTTTATGGTTTTAATATAAAACAAAAAATTTAATTTAAAATGCAACCTAAATAGTTTTCAGTTGAGTTCCTATCGAATCACCCCTTATATAGTCATTTTATATAAAAGTTACAGAAAGTTTGTTGGGTCTACTAATGCTTTGGTCTACTAATGTCTAGCTGCACTGAATAATCCAGATTTATATGTGAGTCTTATCGAAATTGCCTTGCGGCAATACGATAGATTAGAGATTTATGGCTTGTCGAGAAATCCCAGTACCAGAGATTATCTCAACGCTGATATGGCTAACTATGCGCCATGAAAATAGCCACTACACAGCACTATATTGAGTTATATGGCCCTTTTGGGCTTGCGGGATTGTCGATTCACCGATTTATGGCAGTTGCCGTAAATAATCAATTGAAATCCAAAATTTATGGCACTCAAACCGACACACTCGATTCGCAATACTACACGATTCGATTCACCCCACTTACCTGAGATATCTTGCGTCTGGGATTTTGCTCAAAGGCGAGATTATCGTAGCCTGCAGCGCCGCCGCCACTGCCGCTGCCACCACCGATGCCCAAGCTGCTCGGGCCGGAACCACCACTCATCGGGGCGTCAGAGATAATGCTGACCTTACGCTTCGGCTGGTTTTCGATGACAGTCTTGTGGCTGCCATTTCCGTTGGGCAGCACATGGCCAGGCGACTGCGTGTGGGCCTGCGTGTGGTGGTGCTGCTGCTGCTGCGCCTGGGCGGGCATCGGGGAAGTGCGTATATCCGGTATGGAGAGGTTCGTCACACCGACGCTCTCCTCATTGGCGCCGGGCTCTCCGTTGGCCGTCATTGTCGCGCTGTAGTCGAAAATTAAACCAGTCTCTTTTTAAACAGATTTCAAATTTACTCTATATATACTATATATATAGTTTGTGCTAGCTGGGTCTCCCACACAACACTCGCGATGCCGTTTTGCGATCGTTTACAACTTGCTCGTTCGACGTTTAGCGTCGAAATAAATTCATTATCATTCCGATCGACACATTGTGGGAGTTTCGTACAACCCGAGCCGAGTGGGTGACTCTGTATGTATGTATATGTGTGTGCGTGTATGTGTGTGCGAATTCACACAGACTTGCGAAAGGGTTAAAGATTAAGTCAAATATTTAACTTTAAATGCATTACAAAACGAACTGTGCCACAAATGTTATTAACAATTAGCTCCAGTTACATCGCCATAAAATATATATCTGCGATATCTAAACTACTTTTAACTAGTGAACTAACTAACTGATATATCTAACACATCCATACAAAGAACTATATGACACGACTCGAGGGAATCTGTTTAAAGAATACTATTGTATATATATTTATATATATATTTTTCCCCTCATTATAATCAATGATTAATCAAAATTTATTTTCTGTATAAAACTACAATAATTTCTTAGTTGAATAGAATAGGTTGAAATAGGCTTGTACTCTTAATACTCATGTATTATAATAACACTTGTGTAATATTAAAAATTTTTATATCCGTCGACCATTGAAAATGGTCACAAAAGGGTATACTAACTTTGTGTAACAAGCAGAAGGAGGCGTGGTAGACCCCACAAAGTATATACAATATATTCTTGTCCGTCTGTCTGTCCGTCTGTCTGCATGAATGTGCCGATCTCAGCTATTACAAAAGCTAGGGACACCAAATTTAGCATGAAGATTCCTGTATACTATACGCAGATCAATTTTATTTTCAATTTGGAATAACACGCCTACCGCCCCCGCAAACCGACAATTTTGATTTACATTGCGATTTACATTCGAAGTAAAGCCGATTCTCGACTCTTCTTTTCCATGCACAATTACCGAAAATACATGTTCGACATACGTCGAAGGGTATCCCACTGTCGCGTGCCGCTCGACTGTTACTCCCGTTTATCCATTTCTATTCTATTCTATATCATCATATACTACTAGACAAACCTGAGATACAGTTATACGTATTCGCAGCTGATTACAGATCACAAGTTTTGTCACGTTGATCTTTCCTAACCCAAAATGTATTTGCTTGTAATACATTGTCACATATATTGATTTTTAGTGTGAGAAAGTGCACTTTATTATTGTTGGAATTATAAAGAATATCAATATATTAGAACAGATACCAATATGTTAATCAATATATGGCTAAATCAGTTAGAAAAAAAATAAAAACTGGTCTTCATACAAAAACTTGCATTTCGGCCGATTGTTCCAATGACAGCTATATGTTATAGTGGCTAGATTCTTATGAAATGTTATATGCTTTTTATATATTATATATATAAAAATTCCGATCGGCCGATAGTTTGTATGGCGGCTATACGATATTTCGGTGCGATCCGGTTCGTTCCGACTTATTTACAGTGTATAGTTATAAGAAGCATGTATGCCAAGCTTTATTAAGATAGCTCCAAAACTGAAAGACGGACATACGGTCTGGGCTAGTTCGATTTCTCTGTTGATGCTGATTTAGAATATAAATACCTCATGGGGTCGGAGATGTCTGCTAAGGTGCGTTGCAAACTCCTGTTCAAAATTAATATACCCTCTGCAAGAGTATAAAAAGTGCTAATCTCTGCGTAGAGTACAAAGTGCTTTCTGCAGTTCCAAAAGATATAACTATAGGGCCTTTTTAATGAGCTTTAACTCTGTCAAACCTATTTTATGCATATTTAAATAGCACTACAATTAAGTCACCGATTTGTCATCAAATTTATTTATACTGACAGAGAATAGTGACATTTTTGAGCTTAATTTATGGGGGTTTTAACGACTTTCAATTTGCAATCGTAAAATTGAAACTATAAGCCTAGGGAATACTCAACATGTAGTATATCAAAATTGGATGAAATATATGAGATATTACAGATGCAGTTCACTGATGTTGCTATTTAAGTTGAGGTAGCTACACATAACTTAATTTAATACAGTAGATAGACAGCTGGTACATATTATTTCAGATGCTTAAGACTGATTTACATATTCATCGATTCTATATTATAGCTTAATAAGTTATAAAATTAAATGCGTATAACTTTATTTAAAATTTCTCTTGCCATTCTCATCGCACTCCTGACAATTTGAACTACAATAATACCCCTATTTCTGTCTCAAATATTTACTCATTGATTCGAACCGAATATCTCACATTCAATAATGGCTAATAGATCCGTTGAACCTTAAATAGTATGCAAGGGGGATTGTTTATTTTATTCACGCTCTGATTAAGCTACTAAATATAGGCGAAAATATAGCAATTCGGAATATCAATCGATGTCGTAGCATTATTTGCCAGCGCATCTGCATAATTGACCAGACACGCTCAATGTTTTTCAATTTTCACCTCTAATTAACGCCGTTTCGAGTCCGAATGTTGATTTGTTTGTGGATTATTTGATTCGCTAAAATTGATATAACCAATATTTATGATCTCAACCAATTTGTATGACTAGCGACAATATTCGTTTTCGCACTCGTGCAATTCATTTGGAAAAGCTCATTCAGTTTACCTAGGTCTGGGAAAATCGCATGCACATACGCAATGCCAAGTAGAGTGGGGAGTTTTGCGACCTAAAATACCCTCTTAAAAATTTATAAATAATGTTTGATATTTTAAATTTAATATACATGATTAATACAGTAAGCTTTATTCTAATTTATATGGATGAAAAGTATTCAAAACTTTTACAACGTTGCATCCAGAAACCTTTAACTTTATTTATTCCGTAGAAGATTTTACAATATTTGAAGCTTTGAAAATAATACAATTTATTTAAATCTTTTTGCAGCTTTGACATGACCGAAAGCTTCGAGATGCTTTCGTCATTTAATCTTGTAAATATTTTAAACGAATGTAAGCAATATGCAACTCTACAACCCTATAAATAGCTTAAAGCATTACTCAGCTCTTTCAACAAAGCTTTAATGTGCTTTCTACGTAATTGTAAATTAAAACACACAAAAAACAGCTTATTGACTCTAGAAATAACTAAATCCATATTAAAATCCTCAATGCAAACCCAAAAGCCTCCCGCTTAAAGAAGCTTTCAACGTTAGTAAATCTCTTAACTGCTTTAGATGAGTGGAACTTTTGACAATATTTCTTGTTCTTAAAAGGTTATGACGACCAACATTGGTTTAAAAGCTTTACGTTCTTTCACAGCTTTAATGTTTTTTCAATACAATTCTTTGTTGAATCGCAGCTGGTTGCAATTTCCAGTCTAGCTACCACTAAATCCGTTTTGAAATCCTCAATGCAACCCAAAAACCTGCCACCATGCCTAGCCATATAGGTCTAATTGGCGATTGTCTGGCAAGTGCGTTGACAAACATTTCATTCTCGGCCATCACGTGCTCGGTGCTCTCGAGAATGGCGAACAAAGAGGATTAATTAGCATGTCGGTGTCATTTGTAAAACTTTTTCAGCTTTTATAATGATTATTGTACCACTCCCCCCCGCAGTGCCCTTCTCCTCATTGATACTTATGTACGATATTAAACAACATTGTTTACACCTCACACGCGACAACTGGAGCGTAAAGACAAAGAGGCGAACCTTAATGAAATTGACTTTCTTTTGTTTACATAATACCTTCGGCTAATTTGAGATTGTAAGCTCGTCCACAAAATCGCGCTCGTCCACTCGCCCGTCGGTGCCTGACCTTGTCGGAGGTGGCGCATACCACGCAAAAAGCGCGTCGTCGTCGAAACGAAAAATCGCCCTACGTGACTCGATTCCCAATATTATGCGACGATGTGCTCGATGCGACGTCTCGACAGTGCGACAGTGGGACAGTGTGTTCGCCATTTAGTCAGTTGTCAATAAGCAAATTTTCATGCTTGCTTAGCGACGGGTCAACTGGCGGTCGACACTTTGCTGGACGCCGCATTGAGTACCGCAAAGGCTATTTGTCGCACAAGGATACCCTGTGTGCATTTGGAACTGTCAAGTGGGTATGATAGGTGATAATTTAAGATGTGTTATTTGCTTATAAAAAATTATCTTAACAAAAACTATTAGAAATCAAGCCTAATTGTTAATATTCGTAATCATCTTATTAAAAGTTTCTTGATCTCTGGTTCTAAAAAAAAAATATATTCATATTAAATTTGGTGTATAATCTTTTAAGTTCATAACGCATTTAAAACATTTTTGAAATTCTTACAATTCCTATCCTGTTTCGTAATATGTGCATTGAAAAATGTTTACTAAATAATTATACTTAAATTTATTTATTACTAATTAAGAATATTTTTATCTCTGTATCTACAGAATGTATAATTACGAAATTTGTTGTACATGCTCTAAAGCTTCTAATACATATAAAACATTTGCAAAAGTCAAAAAAATACCACCACATTTTTCAATTTGAGCAATGGAAACTAAAAAAAGCCTTTTGAATTGAATAATTTAGTATAAAAATTAAAAATATAATAAAAACCATTTATCTTTCTTCTTTTTCGTATAGTCAAGGGTATTCAGCGCTTTATCAATCCAGACCATACTTGCGATTCGCTACACAAGGTATCCTGCCCTACCGACACCTCCACACTCTTGCAAAAAAAATTCTTTGTGACTTTTCCTTTGTTTTTAAGCTTCGTTTCACAACTTATTCGCTTGAGCATTCACCTGGCATTCGTATTGACATTCACCTGCAGTATTCATTGAGTGTCTCAGTCTCTTCTTCGTATTAATTTCCACAACTTTGTTTAAGAAAAAGTTTTACCTTCTTCTTCGTGGTATTAATCTAATCATTGTTGGAGTATCAAACAGTTGTCGAATGTCTGAATGGAATTACATACACACAGAGAGAGAGAAGATAATCGTTATAGATAATAATACTTCAGATCACAAATAATGTAGAAAAATTGTGTCATTATCGATAAGTCTGGTGTGTGGTATTCCACTTGAGGGCAGACAATTATAAGGCTCGTGTTCCGATTAGACTCATTCAAGGAACTTTGCATGTTGATCGATTTTAATAGATGTTTATAATAATGATATAGTACTATTTACGGTATATTCTTTAAAGGAAACTGTGATAAGACTGGTAGAAATGGAAAATTTATTGAAGTTTGATCAATACCTTCTTTGAGTATTGGAAAAATACGAATGCAACTTAACTGATTGAAGTATTAACATGTAACGATTCAATTGCGTTGATATTCTCGCGTATCAATTGAAGTTTATTAACTCATAATTGGTAGAGTTGTAGAGAGTTGAGTTTCGAGTTAACTGACGTCAAGAGAAATTCTTCTTATTCTCATTTTTAAATTAAAGTGAAGATCAATAAAAAGTATTTTAGCTTCCCAAAGAGTTTGATTAGTTTTACAGCTGCCGCCGTCGCCGCTGTTTATAGAGTGCTTTCAAAATTTTATCAGATGTCATATATTGCCAATTGTTTATGGCCGATATATAAAAGACTTGCAATGATTGATGGCACTACTACCAGGGAAAGAAATGCTCTATACGAGTATTAATACATCGGTTTATTGGAGTCCAAGAAGCGAAGGCTTATCTAGGTACATATTTAGGTATATATATATTTGATAAGGGTATGTTCTGCAAGCTAAAAGATTTATGCATAGGAAAAATGCACGGCATCAAGAATGGGAATCGATTGAGAAATCGTTTCTACTTATCGTTAATTGACTTTTATTCACTTAGGGTATTTCTCGTTTTATTACCGCGAATTGTGATTGATTCGTAATGCTGAACGCGGTATTCGGATCTGAACATGATTACTCCACTTACTGGACTACCCATTGGGCATATCAATCAGTCACGAGACCTAATAGCTTTGTTTATATTGCTCCGGATGCATATTAAAGTGATTGAAAGCCGATCTGATATGAGGGAAGTACTATAAACAACAAAATATGTGGGTTGGGGTAACACTACCGATTCGGGGGTTATCTATATCGCATTGTTCGACTATCTTAATTAAGTGTTCCACCTAACCCGATCAACCTATTGCCAGAACCAGAGCAAGACTAAGTGTTAACACTGCTAATGGTTGTAGTACGATCGGAGAGGGTTCTCTGGTATTGCTCGTGTTCTCGAAAAAGATAAGATTTTTTAATTATTTATTATCTGCGCCTTTGTTATTATACGATAGTTACAATTAATGTTGTTCTTGTTGCTGTTATTTCTGTGTATTCTTTATCTACGTCTAGTCATTCTCAAGCATTGAGCTCTTGGATGTGTCTTAAACATAGATAGAACTACATTTACATCGGGATGGGAGATGTGGTAATTTCATGAAAGGCTGCTCAACTTGGAAATACCCTCGAGAAGTGCATGAAATGAGAGTGCCTGTATTAAGGCATATTTAGGCAATTGAACTCAAGAGGTTTGTTAAGTTATATGATAAGTATTACCCTCGGTAACTGGGAAAAAGGGGGTACTTATATGTACATATTTATATATATTATAATCTCAACTGGTTTATTCAGTTAAATGACTTATAATCCAACTGTGAATTTTTAATTTTAATTAAAATTTTATGGCATGCAAAATTTGCATATTTCAAATGTTTATTTCAATCTTTTTCGAACCAAAGAAGAGTCACGTATACGAAGGTGTTTAGGGTTAAAGTTTAGATTCAATAGAACTCGAAATATTTCAGCATACACGTGCCTTAATGCATAACAAATTACTTTTGAATAGATTTAGAAATACTTCAGCTCTATTATACTATAAAATTATTCATTTTATGGTAAATATAGAATAATTCATAATAAAACGTATAATCTTGAAATTTCACTGAGCTTTCAAGCAACCCATCAGCTTCCAATGTAGGGTAGTTAATTAAATATATTTTCTTTTCTTCCTTCCTTTCTCTGCTTCTCTGTCTTCCACATTTAATTGTGTCAAGTTCAATGAATGACACTTAAATACGTTAACAAATAAACCCAAGTAGCTTGTACTAAACATTAAATATCTCGAACCGGTTCTTAAGTATTTCAATATTATACACCCGAGTCATTGAACCGATTTCCGTTACAATTTGTGCAGTTAGAATCGTGTTCGCACTTTTTTTTTATTTTGCGCACAATTTGCTTTGTTCTTGTAATTTGTGGAATTCATTTGCGACGCATAACAACATAACGACAATAACAAATTGCTCAATTCAAAATAAATCAATTAAGCAGTTAACACATTAAATGAAACCTACTATTCAGTTATATATATCCAAACGGGAAACTAGAACGAACACAATTTTTATCTTTTATTTCACTTTTACTTTTCAAACAAAAAGAGACGCACCCGCGCAGCTAAGAAATGCACACGTTCTACAAGTTCCACGATCCACGATCTACTTGTGAGCGCAGCTCCGTTTTTAATAAGACTAAAACACTGCAAATTCTTGTCAATGCTTTATAGGCACACACACATGCGCACACGCGCCTTGTAAGCTGCGCGCTGCGCTGCGGATGTACGTGTATATGTGTGTGTGTGCGGTGTGTGAGTCGAATCACTGTGATTAGCTCAATTGCGTCGCTACTGCTCTCTCGCTCTCCCTCTCTTTGCGATCGTGCGTGAGCCGAAGAACGTCAGAAGAGTAACAGAGGCAGGGCAGCAGAGCAGCAGTGACAGAGGCAGAGGCTAAGGCAGAAGAGCAACAGAGTCAAAGACAGCAGTAACAGAGGTAGTGAATACGACGTCGACTGCGCTTGTAATACGAACCAAACGAAGCGTCATCGGCGGCGTCCTCAACCAATAAATCAATTCGAGTAACAATTAAAGGCGACTAATGAAGCTTACTTTTTCCCAGTTTATTTACAAGGGGACTATTCAATCCATCAGGTATTTATTTATTGCCAATTTTATAGCCAGAAAGCATGCTCAAGTGGACAAGTTGATGATTATTATTATTTCAATATATTTTTCCACTTTACTTAAAGTTGAGCAAATGTTTGCCTGCAAGAGAGAGAGATAGCTGTCACGAGAGTGCACGCTCTTACTCACTCACACTCGGACACGCATACGATACGCAAAAGTATGCAATAAAAATGATTGATGGCTTAGATTGTTCTGCCTCTGCCTCGTTTTAGTTCCCTTTACCGTTACCGTTACTGTTGTTGACTCTACTCAATTAGTTTGCCTTCAAACATTTCATCAAGAGAATCTACAAGAGGCAACTTGATGGTTTTATTGCACCTCATATAATATGTGCATACCCTGTAAATAGTAAATGACACAAATGGGGTCTACCACTTAAAGGTTTGGATACCTTTTATATACCCTGTGGAGAATTAAAAGATGATGTACTTACCTTGTATGTGCATATCCTGTAGATAATGCACGCCACAAGTGGGGTTTGTCAATTAAAGATTTACATTGGTTTTATATACAGCGCGAAATATTTCAATATTTTTATCATATAATTTATATATTTACTTTACTTCTTATTATATTTACAGGCTATCTCGCAGTCATCGTCTCTCAATGCTTTGTCTTTTGCATTTTATTGATAATAAATTAATAAAGCTGTCAAAGGTTAAAAGACTTAAAATAATTCGCAATGATTGAAAGCTTTAAATGTCATCAGAAATTGCCAGACGAAACCTTTCACCGGGCTTCATTACAAGTCAACGGAAATTATTGATGGAAATCCAAAATGACTTTCGATTTCAATTATGGGAAATTTCATTTGGAACCTAAAGAATGTTTCATATTTATGAGGCACATAAATGAAATGAAATTGGTGCTTAAAATGTTTATGAATATTTATAAAGATAATTATTTAAATGGGTGCTATAAAGATATATAAAAGTTGCTATTAATAAACATATTCTACATATAAACAGAATTTAAAAGACCTACTATAGATTAATCTTATTATATCAAAGAAATACTTAGACATTTTTTGGGTTTGCTCAATTTATTTAAAGTGCTTCGGCACTTTTCCAAATCTTAGCTAAGTCTTAAATAAACACTCCGATTAGGCTTTAACTTGTTTAACTTATATATGTCGCCGTAAAACCCGCCAAGTTGTTTGCTTTTATTTCGACTGTCCTCTTGTTCCCAAGCTGAGTCACATAACCCCCGATGATCGATGATATCCGAGTCCCCACACACACATATATGTATTTACTCTATACAGCACTATCTGTTCAATGCTGCCTACTTATTATATTATTTTTCGTTTATTTATTATCTACAAATATTTAAATATGCGTTTGTTTTTGCAGACAGCGTGTCGGCAGTTGCGTTATCTACTTTATTTATCAGTTATATTGACACATTCACTGCAAAAAAAGCGATTTAAAATTTCGCTTAAATGGCAAAAAAGTTTTGTAGAAATTTTATGAAATTTTGCGCATTAATGCAGTTTAATTTAGTTCGGAACGATGAAAGAGACCTGTAAGAGACTCTCTAAATTGTTATCGTATATGTTACCTAAATTTTTCGGAGTATCATTTAATGATATTTACACAATGACGTGCGCAATCTCTAGAATGTTACTCTTCACTTCAATTCACTTTGAGGGTAAACAAATCTATTTGTCCAATTATCTCTGGTTATTTCTAACTGATGCGGGTATGATATCAGATTTTTACAGAAAAGTTCCAGCTGTGATAATAAAAGCTAGTGATTCCATTGTCGTTGGCCAGGTGATAGATATAATAAGTGCTGAGAGAATATATCTTATAAATCGGGTTACCAGGTACTTAGTTAGATTTTGATGAATCATAGCTTTGTTATAAGTTATCATTGTTTGGAATGTCAAGTTGTGCAGGGTTTGAGCTCTAGATATATCTGTAACTAAATATTATTTCAGTAAAAAAAACTTTTTAAGCCTTTGCTTTGCGATTTTAACTAACAACTCAGTTTCAGAATCGAGTTACTAAAAAAACAAAGTATATCACATTTTGATGTACCATAAACTACTAAACTATCTTTTCTTAGTACTATATTTTCGTATAACAGAGTATTAAATAGTCAAGTTATTTTTTTGCACTTTTCTCATTTGTGTTTCTATTTCAATTCATTACAAAAACGCGTATAAATCCCAAAACAATGCATCGCCCACCCTACTATATATACATTCAAATGTTTTTTCATCTCTATTAAGATAAACCAACCGCAATGAAAACCGAAAAATAGCTATTCCGACAAAAAACACGCATTGATTAACAGTGCCGGGAATATTAAACATATTTAAAACTCCATTCAATTAAAATCACACTTATTTAACCCAAAAACTGAACTGAACACCCTCCTGCCCACCTGCATCATCTTTTTTGAAACAGTTGTAGCTGGCGTTGCATTCATATCCGCGGTCATATGATATATTTGCACTCGCAACCGCATTCGCATTCCCCAACTGAAAATCTGTTGCGAATTTCCTTTAGTAAAAATCAAAAATACCATAAATACTTTAAATACCAAACGCACAAATTTAAATACCAATGTCTTTTTGAATGCAATGAAGCGTAAAATCAAATTAAAGTAAATGTAAATGGAAAATAAAATGTAAATGGGAAAATACTAAACAAAATCCACAGCGAAAAGTCACAATTTACCATTACTGTTCGAGTTGCATTTGTTTAATTAGGTTTCCTCTAATCATCTCTCTATCCCTCTCCCTATCTCCCTCACTCTTGCTCTGTCGTATCACGAAATCGCTCAAAATATCGAAAAGGCTTCGAGTTTGTTGACGCTGAGTAGAAGTGGGAGTGGAAGGGAGGAGGGGGTGGGGGAACGTTAGCCATAAATTAACTTTGACAAAATTACACACACATTTTGCACATTAAAACCCAAATCACGCAGCTAGGCGAACGAGGCAAAGGAGCAATTTCAATTAAAGCTAATTACAACCAATATCGAAAGCCAACAATGTCAAGCGTCAACGACGTCGCCGATGCCGCTACGGCGCTGTCGACGTCAACGACGACACCAACAGCAGCAGCAGCATCACAAGCATCGCCAATGTGGACAGCGATTTGGCAGGAGAGCGACGTAACAGTGACAAAGTGGAAGGAGGGGGGTGGATGCTGATGACCAGCGCGGTTGGCACAGTTACAAATGCGAAATAGTAACACGAAACCAAGGAGATGAAGGATAGGGAGAGGGAGCAAAGAGAATGAGTGTGGGTGGCACAGTGGAATTAAGCATGCACAAGTTCCAATATTAACTGCTAATTTATTGAACGTGCCTTGTTTACATTCGGTTGGGTATGACCAAATTTCAATGCAATTATAATACCAAATACCGCTTGCACGATCGCGCGTGCTAATTAAAATAAATAATAAATAAAGTAGTTTAATGAAACAAAAAATACATAAACTAAGTTAATTATGCGATATCTTTGAATTAGTTGCAACAAATATTTACAAGCAAACAAATTTAAGTTGCATGCATAAAAAAAACTGCCGCGTATGCCGAATATACCAGCTGCGATCCACACTGCATGCAAATAGCGCACTGCATTTAGTCTGTGTCATGCTCAAGCACACACACATACACAAAGAGAGAGCAAAGGAGTGTAAAAATGAGCTAGCGGGCATAAGTAAATGGCGCTGTCGCCGCCTTCGCTTACGTTCATGTTGTGGGTGCTGTTTGGGTGTCAGTGGGTGACGACGATGACGACGACTGCGCTGCTGCTGCAGAGATGCCGTCGCTGACGTCGCTTGCCACGGAATAATTAAAGCAAATTTGCACTTCAGACAGTCAACCGTGGAATAAAAACAACGTAACGCTGGCGACCCACAACAAGAACAAGCCGGAGAACTCGCCCAGGTAGGACTACACCACGCTTGACAACAGCAGAAGGAACCACACAGCCGCATCCACATCCACATCAACATCCACAGAGGGGGTCGCAGGCAGAGCAGCGACAGCGAGCAGCAACGTCAACAAAAGGAAACGACGACGAGGAGGACGGCACAATAACAACAAGAACGAACGCCAGTCAGCCGGGAAAGTGTGCGAGAAATATACATATAATACATGGGGAGCATAGCCAACAATGGCGGCGAGTGGCGCATAGACTCGCCCAGGGGCGGACTTAAAATCCAAGGTGTTGTCAGACAAGCGCCCTCACACCCTCACACCCTCGCACCCTCACGCACCTGCTTATATGTGTACATAATGTATGTACATGTGTGTATAACAGAATAAAATAAAAATAAATGAGAAACTGTGACACAAACTGCGTCTGTCTTAATCCCCTCGTATTGCCGTAATCTTTATTCCCATTAATGAATGAATTGCTTCGCAAACGAAACAGACAAGCAACGACAGGAAAAGGAGGAGGGAAAGGGGAGTGCGCAGAGACAACTCTGACTTGGCTTTAGTTTAATTAATTGTTAATTTAATTAAATGCAAATTAACACCATATGGCTTATCGGTCTGTTTTTGTTGATTTGGCTTTACGTTTTTAATCTATTTCATGCATAGATAAGTTTTAATTTAGCTAGAAATTAATAGAAATACAGCTAGGTCCGCTAAGCAATAATTCTAACACTGTTCTACACTTTTATTGCATTTTGAAACAATAAGTAATTGCAGGATAGAATGGTAATGAAATAGTAACAATAAGTAATAGAAAAGAGAATCAAGAATTAATTATTATTGAAAATTAAAAAAATTCGATGGTTCAATAAATTCCTGATATTATTTCTAATAATAGTAATAATAGCATATTTATAACTTATGCAATTATATTAATTATATAATATAATATTAATACATAATCCAGTTAGCTACTTACTTACGTTAATACAGAATATTATTGAAAGAAAATGAGATATTTTCCGATGTAAAATTTTCAACTAAAATTGAATATAATAAAACAACATTTTTCATTTGAAATTTTTTTTTGCATAACAATTATAAAGGTAAACAAAATTAAAATTTAATATTATTTTCATTACAACTTTCTGGTCGGTTCAGTTAATACCCACAGGCGCCAAAAATTAGCTACCAAATCGTTTGCATTGCTCGCGGGCCTGGGAAACAAGAGAGAGGCAGAACTTGTGTGAGAGAGACAGAGTGGGGGAGAGAGAGAGAGTACACACAACACAAGGCGAAACAAGGAGTAAATCGGCAGCAGTGCTGCGAGCACCGACTGCGGCAATGGCAGCAGCAAAGGGAGAAGGAACAACTGAAAGTGGATGCTGAGCGCAACAAGGAGCAAAGTGTGGAAAATGCCCACATAGCAGCAGTAGCAGCAGTAACAAAAACAACGTGGGAGACAACAACAACAGGCAAAATGCCAACAATAAACTGAGCTTGCGCCGAAAATTGAAATGTGCAAAAGCGACGCGATGTTGCGCTCTCTCACGCGACGAAGCTGGGAGACAACAATGGTGAGATGGCAAAATAAAGGCACACACACACGCACATAGTGAGTGAAAGCATCAGCAGCAGCACTAGTATTAGCAACAGCGCACAATGGGCCCGCAATCTAATCTAGCGTAATTTTATTAAATTAAAAGAATTAAAAAATATTCCCAAATTGGATATGGTCGTTTAAGTTTCAGATCTTTGAAAGAAATAAAAGTTTAGGTGTAATATGTTTTAAATTTAAACATATAGTTTTAAGTCTATAAACAAATTCATATTTCAACATTTTCAATTTGCACTGAACTCTTCTTCCATTTCGAGAAATGTACTATTTTCGATTTTGGTGACCATGCCTTAAGATTACCTTTTTTTAACATATTTGCAACACACCGAATCAAATAACTTCTCTTTTTCAATTCCAGCACATTTTTTATACTCTTAACCCATTGTCAATGGTGTAAAAAGGGTATACTACATTTTTGGGAATGTATGTAAATGGCAAAATTTGCAGTTAAGTTTAGCATTAGTTAAATGTTCGATTTAATTCGATTTTAAAGCGACGTGTATATGTTAAAATTTGTTCACAGCTCTATATACTTAGCTGACTCTAGTATAATGTATATCTATATCTCCTTCATATTTAATTCTGAGACAATAAACATAGAAGTTACCAAAGCGCTGCAACGCTGCCTGCCCCTGCTGATATGCTTCAGTTTCTGCGGGTGTGTCTGCGTATGTATGTTACAGTGAGAATGAAACAGGCGTCATAAAGTATTCTTCGTGTATTTTTAGCAGTTAAAGATTATGTTTTAAATCATCCAAATCCATGCTTATTGTATTAAATAAATTCCACTAGATTGCTCTTCTCGTCCACTGTTCATCAGCAGCAGCAGCATCAGCAGCAGCGTCAGCTGCGCACGAAGTTTCCCGAACAGGAGCAGCACAAGAGTTAAAGTAAGTTCCGACTGTATGTATGTGATGATTCAGTTTCAACTTGAAATTGAACTGTGCAAATTGAACGACGCAGCAGCGACGTCAGCTGAGTCAGACAAATTGGAGAGCGCACTGAGCTATCATTCTCTTCGTGTTGTTCTTGTTGCTGTTGTTGTTGTTGTTGTTGTGGGAGCAAGAATATTTTAACGCAATTAGAGTCGAAGAGCGGCAGCAGCAGCATCAGAAGCAGAGCGAACTCGCACGCAGACGGACACGAACACGGATAAAAGCAAATATAGCAAACACAATCCACACACGCAGTCCGCAGCACACACAGTCCGTACACAGGACACACTGAATTTCTTTTTTTTTTTGTTAGTAAAGAAACCCATAAAAAGATTGTGACTAAGTGAGTTGAGTAGTGTAAAAATAAAGAAGAAAGAAAATAGAAGAAGAAAAGGCAAAAACGTTGTGACTGCAAAAACGTTCGTTGGCTGCTCAATTAACTGGAAAAAGCAGTAACGTTGGCAGCGGCATCGCCATCGTTCATTGTACGTGAGTGAGTTTGCTTGTGTGAGTGAGAAAGGTGTGAAGAGTCACGACTGCGAACAATTTGTTGAATATGCCACGAAAGTAAACGAAATCAAAAGTGAAAGAAATCAAAAGAAACCAAGCTAAATAATACAAAGTCACACGCACACTGCTAACAAACAAACAAACACAGGAACACGCACAGACATATGTACATGAATTTGTATAACTACTTAATATTAATGCAAATAATTTCAATATACTAGAAAAAAATAACAAAAGTGTGGCCAGAGTGGAAAAAAACCACAGACGGAGGACGCATTGGCGGCGCAAAAGTTAAAAAGGACAAAGACGATTAAGCAGCTTTGCTGTCGACGGCAGCGACAGCGCCAACAGCAGCAGAGGGACCAGCAGCGGCGACAGCTGAGGCAACGGCAAAGGCACAAGCAAAGGCACCAAAGGTGAGCGTAAAATAAGTCATGCAAAGGAGGCGCACAGAAGAAAAACGCCCCGAAACAGATTTCTTTTTCTGCTGCTGCTGCTTGAAAAGTGACAGTCGCCGTCGTCGTCGTCAAGAGGCTGCGCGGCGACTGAGGCAGAGGCTGTGAGGGAGACTGCGACTGAGGTAGAGACTGAGGGAAGGCGCCTTGAGCGAATGCTTCGTGCGTATTCGCGAGTTACGCACGAAGACGTCACCCACACGACAACGACGACGAAGTGGAGGACGAAGAGGACGAAGATGACTACCGTTACATGCGTTGTTGTTGCTCCGTTTGCTGCTCTGGTTGTAGTTGTTGTTGTTTGTTGGAGCTGTTTTTGTTTTAGTTGTTGTTATTGCGTCGGCTGGGCTGCTCTCGTTGCGTAGTTATTGTTGCTGCTGCAGCTGCTCTGCTTGTAATTGTTGTTGTGGTGCTGCTGCCTTATAGTTGTTGTTACTAGTGTTGCGCTGTTGTTGGCCGCTGTTTGTTGTTGTTGTTTTTCCACAGCAAACATTGGCACAGCAAGCAAAGCGAAAGAGCAACCTGCAAGCCTAAAACAACAACAGCAACAACAACAACAATTACATGAATGTCAGCAGAGATGGCAGCGTCGACAGCAGCGACAGCGACAGCAGCGTAGTCGGCAACCGGCAGCAGCGGCAGTGATGGAGCAGCGACGGGGTTGTGATGGGGCAGCGACGGGGTACCGACGGCAACGAGGTGATAACTCATGTTCTACTGACATTTTTGGGTCAAAAACTAAAATATTATGTGTGCTCCTTCTTCTGCTTCTGTTTCCTTTGTGTTGTTTAGCACACTCGCATTCGCATTTGTATTTGTGGTTTGGCAGTCAATATTTTATGCGGCCCACTCCCCCCTGTCTCTCTCTGCTCCTCGCTTTTGTCGCTCTGTCTGCCGCATTCCGACAGATTAAAATTGCATCCGGTCGTGGCAAACAAAAGTGTTTTCCCTTCGTTTAGAGCGCACACACACATCAACACACACACACACGCACACCTACACACACAGGGAAAGCCGACAAAACAGCGGGATATATAGTATAGGTTCCATAAGGGCGCCACAAAGCAGCAGCAGCAGCAGCAGCAAAAAACAAACAAAATGGCGGCAAAAAAAGAGAATATGGGAGAATGAGAAAGAAATAACAAAAATGAATTCAGTGCAAAAGTCTTAATTGAAATTTTTGCTCCAAATGTCTTTGTGTGTGTGTTTACAGTGGGGATTTTTACACACAGCGCTTTGTGGCACCTAAAAATGGACGACAAGGCCACCAAGGCGAAATGCCAGCGACAAGTTCCCACATGTCTCTGTGTGTGTGAGTTTTAGTGTGTCTTTGCCAGCGGCAACTTTTGTTTGCCAGCCATGTCAAAAGTCGTGCGGGGCAACAAAGACAGACACTCGCACTCACACTCACACACACACACACACATACAGACAAGACAGACATCTTGAATGACTTTGTCTTTGTATTTGTAACAACATTTTTCAACTTGACGTGCAAATTGCTAAGCTCCGCTTTGACTAAGGAATTCAGTCTTCTCTCCCTCCTTCACCCCCTCCTTGTCAGTGTCTCCTACTCTCTCTCTCTTCAGCTGTGTAACTGTACAAAGGTAATCAACGCTAAGCCAAATAGCCAAAAGCCGAATATTGAATGAAGTGCATTTACAACGCGATACACAGACGGAGAGAGAGAGAGAGAGAGAGGCATACACAGAGACCATTGCCCACAGCTGGCCAATTGTAACTGCCAACACTGTCGTTGTTGTTGCTGTTCTTGAATTAGTATAAGCCAGCCTACAGTGGTGGCAAGCAAATTGAGCATAGTGTAAATTTGATTAGCCAATGAGAGAGGCTGAGGAGAGACGCGACTTAGAGGGGAAGAGGTTCAATTGAGAACATGTATCTGTGTGCTGTTGTTGATTTATTAGCCTGCTGCCTACACTAGTGGATGTATGATTGAGCCTGCCGTGTGTATTTGATTAGGGCAGGCCAAGTTATTTGATTGCCGTGCAGCTTACAGGCTGCAAGTATGTCTATATAGTGTGCATGTATGACTATATATCATATCTCTAGGTGTTGGCATCAATTATAAGCCGGTTACCACACTAGAGGCTACAAAATTGAGCCTACTGTGAATTAAATTAGCGCAGGCCCAGGAGTAGAGGTTAGCAAGGTGCAAGAATGTATAGCTTATCTGCAGAGAATTTCCAATTATAAGCTTGTACTTACATTGTTGGCCACATAATTAGGCATGGTGTCAATTGGATTAGGGCAGGATAAGGACTTGAAACACATATTGGGGTGACTTGTATAAATTCTGTGTTTCCGGTCTAGTCAGATTGAAATTTGGAGGAGATATACATAGATACTAAAGTCAGCTCACTTTATCGTAGTCTTACAAATTCATTAACTAAATTATTGATTTGTGTGGACGTTCAAACGTTCGTTAACGTTCAAACGGACGGAAAGACAGACGTACAGATATTTGCACAATTTTCCATGTTCGAGGGATATAATAATATCTGTTAACTTTAAAGCAGTTTTATCCCAGTTAATTGTGCTTCAATTTGATCAATCATACTTTATTGTCTTTTAATTATATTTTATTATTAATTGTACTACATAATTGAGTTGTCTTGGATTAAAATAAATAAATAAAAACTTCTCTTTTGTTGAGCGCATTGTAAATTGGATTTGTTAATATGAAAGGACGAGGCGTCGTTGAATGCGTGTCTCTGCAATAGACGCTGTCTCTTCTCCTCTCTCTACACTCTATCTCATTCTGTCCCTCTGCCTCCGTATCTCTCTCTCTCTCTGTCTTCTCATTTGCCCATTTCAAAAACGAAACAAATGAAATTTGCATATAAAATATGTTTGGGAATTTTTTCGTTGAGTGCTAAAAATATAAAATCGTAAATTTAAAGAGTTTTTATTCAGCCAGGCAGCTCGTCTAGTCTAGTCTCCTTCTCCCACCACTGGCCACATGTTTGCCATGTTACGCATACGCCTCGTGTTGCCATTGTTCGAGTAGATAACAAGAAAGAGGAGAAAAAAAAAACGGGACAAGTCGAGAGTCGAGTCGCCTCAAGCTGACACGAGATTGATGGTATCTGCTGATGGTGATGGTGGTGGTGAGCCCCAGCACAATTATGGTCTGCAGCGCATGCAAATTATGTCGAACAACAAATTTCATTGCATACTTTTGAGAGCTGTCTTATGTAAGACACAAGAGCCGAGCCGAGTATCATAATAATAAAAACCACAAAGAATTATATGCTCTCGCACATGAGCATGAAATAATAAAGTGAATCCACAAATAAAAGACGAAGAAATGAATTAGAATTTATGAAATCAACAAGAAAAATACCATAAAAAGGTCGCACTCTCAATTTGTGTTTCCCCCCTTCTCTGTCTCTCTGGTCATTCTTGGGTCATATGCCTTGTATTGAACATATACTTTCTTTCCAATTTGTTCATTTTAATTTATGGCATATTTTAAGAGTCTCTCGCATTTGAATGGCATTCGATTTATCAAATCAATTGATGAATGAATAAGTAAATACTTGAAATATTATTGCAGCACTTGCAAACACCCTCTCTCTATCTCTCTTTTTATCTCTCTTGCTCTTTACGTGAATGTAATCATTTCTCTACCGATTGGGCAACATAAATCTAAACAACCTTTTGATGTGGTGCTCCACTGCCCCCTGCCACTCTCTACCGCTCTTCTCTCAGCCTATACAAATGGCATCCATTTGCTTGATGTGGCCATAGCTTGTGGCTTTAATAAAATTTTGAATCGAATTTTTAGTATCTGTCTGAATGAATGGCGATGCAGGGCAGGTCAGGGAGGTATTTGTAGACCCTTACGAACTTCTTTCTTCTTCTACTTTCATTTTGTTACTTTGTTATTTCAGTCATTTATCATGATAACTTAACCAAATTGATAATATATGAGTATTACTATGTTTTAAATATGCCTGCAAAACTTCATTTTAATCGGACCACTATAACGTATAAAGAAACAAAACGATCAGCTGAGTTCTTAATTTTTGTATTGTTTTTCAAAGCAGCAGCTGTGCTTAATTAGTTTAAGTATTTTCGAGTCTTCTTTATATAGTACAAAATTAAATGAGCATCGAATAACTATTTCCTATACATTCCATAGGAACAATTAGTGTCCAATACATTTTTCATCCAAATTCCCAATATAATTTAGTGTTATCTAACTACCTTCGAATATACATGATTTATATTTGCTCTAGTCAGACTTCTATAGCATAGGAACAATCGCTTAAGAAGTGTATGGAACCTTCGTCATGCTGTGGAGCACCCTTTTTTCTTGTCTTTCAATCCCAAATGGGCACAAAAACGAATCAAAGGTGGATCCAGCTTGCCCTCCTTCCATTC
The DNA here is from genome assembly GCA_018904035.1 of Zaprionus ornatus. NCBI lineage: Eukaryota > Metazoa > Arthropoda > Insecta > Diptera > Drosophilidae > Zaprionus > Zaprionus ornatus. The sequence continues at coordinate 17,250,055 of JAEIFZ010000002.1, read as the reverse complement.
AGTTACAGTAACAGTTCTGTATGAGGGGGAGGTCTTCTGCCACACCCCGAATTGTAAGGCGTACGCCTACTTGACTTTATCTCCAACTGTTTGTGTGTGTCTCTCTCCCTCTCTCTCACTCTATCTCTCTCTATATAAAAAGGCAGTTGAAGGCATTCTTAGCTTTGCTTTTTTGTTCAAGCGTGCCGGATATGGCTTAGTTATTTGTCTGTCTTCGTGTTTATCTTGCCCGGCAGCTATATAGTTTAACTCTGGCGCTTGTTTTGGGGCTTTTCCGCACTTATTCCATATTTAAGAGGCATTTTATATTCCCTTTTTTTGCCACTGCCGTTGCTGCTTCTGTTGCTGTTGCACTGATGCCATTCAACTTTCAGCTACAGTTTCCGTTCGCGTTTCTGTTTCTGATTTCTGTCGGACGCACAAAAAGCACGAGCTGCTGCACGTCCACGCCCACGCCCATACGCACGCACACCAGCGCACACACATAATAATACACACACACTCTTTCACACACTCATTGAGCGCGTGTCTAAGCTGAGTGTGTGTGGAATTCCTTTTGCCTGCTGTCAGTCGACGTGTAGCCAATTATCATGCTTTTTTCTCATTTTTACCAGCACACACACACATACACCTATGTATACACGTGTGTGTGTATTTTGTATGAATATAAAGGACTCTTGACTCCAGACGCCTCCGCAGGATGTTGCTAAATAGCATTTCCATTGGACTTTTGCACCTTGCGGCAATTGCAACGTCGCGTCGCCTTGCGCTATCGCACTGACGCTTTCTCCTTCTCTCCCCTCCCTGTACCTCTCCGCTTTCTCTGCTCTTTCGCTGTCCCTCTGCCTCTCCCTTGTGCGCTTTTTATTGTGCCATAAATTATTCAAACGTAAACATCATCAGCAGGCACCGCCAGCCCAAGCCAGGATATGAGTCGCAGGGACGTCCTTTCTCATTATCAACAGCGCCGACATGCGCTTAACGCACGCACTCGCGCTATATATAGTATATGCTAGATATATATATGTATGGGGCCGACCTGTCCCGCACAGACAACGGGGCGGATGAGGGAAGCTGTGGCGTGGCATAAATAAAGGCGCCATCACTTGATAAATAAGTAGTGCACGTAGGCATTCGGCATAATGAAGCGAGCGAACCTCCTTCCTGCCCCACACCCCACACCGCTCTTCCTCTCCGTCCCCCTTTGGGCACTCTCTGCTGCTATTGCTGCTGCTGCCCTGCCTGTCCCCAATTTGTTGTTGTTGCGTACCATGCGGCGTATACGTAATCACGCATTGATACACCATTTAGCTCGCCTGGTGCGCCACGCACGAACGGATGGGCAGGCTGATTTATGCAGTCGATTTTACAGTCTCAACTTTATTGTTTTTTATTACACAATTATTTCTTTAAATGCCCAACACACACACACACACAGTCACACACAAAGTGCTGCCGTAGCGTAAATGAAATTTTCAATTTTCGAAAATATTTACGATAACGCGTCGCTGCCGAGTTACAACTCTGATTACATGTTAATTATCTTATCGCCATAATGAATTGCCCTTTGTGTCGCTCGCAATTACAATTACTCGCATTCACTTTGCGCTGTTAACATTTACGGGTACTCGCACTCGCACTCTCATTCACATTCCCACTCGTTCCGTAGTAGGGTGTCCAGGCCCACATTCACATTGCCGCAGCGGGTAAATTTGTTATGCATTTCATGAATATGCAAATGAAATTTTTTAAATATTTTAATTTCACATAATGCACTTATGTAATTAAGGGGCGTGGCCCGGAGGCGGTAGATGGGTGAGATGAGGTTCGAGGCTTGGAGGAGTCGCTTCAATTGTTTCAAATTTTAATGCAGATTTTACGGATATTTCACATAATCCAAAAATACTAAAAGTTGCCAGAAAAACACAGGAATTTCTTGTATTTTTAGTTTGTTTTATATTGTAGATTTAATGAATGGAAAAATATAGCTTTAGAGGCTATTAAATTTGAAAGTTATCAAATATTTAAATAGTTTTTTATATTGCTATTGTGTACATTTGTTTTGTTAAGAGCAAACCTATGTTAATATTGGGGAATAAAAAAAAAAAAAAAAAAAAAATTTTTGGGGGAATTCGCATTAAATTGCTCTTAGAAGTATGCTATAAAAATATTAGATATGTAGATATACATATGTGTATGTAAAATGTAAGTGCTATAAAGTGATAAGGAAAGAAGCTATAAGCATTAAAGGCGAGAGAGAAATAAGTTAGATAAGAAATATTGAGAGATTGCGATATACTTAAAATGATTCAAGATTTCATTCATATTTTCAGTTGACACATGCTTAGACTTTTGCTGGATTTATAGCAAATCTGTAGATATGCATGAGATTGGGTTGAATTTATAGCAAATCAAGAGATATGCATAGAATTGTGTAGGATTTAGAAAATATTTAGAGAGTTGTGCCAGGATTGCATTTGCAGGATTGAATTTATAGAGATCATTATATACTGTACAATTTACAGAACTTTTACCTAGATTTGTGAGAAATTGTTGATTAAAATATCTACATAAAATACAACTTCACTTAAAAAAAAAATACTTAATAAAAAAAAATAAATAAATAAAAAAAAAATACAGAAAAGGGGATGATATACTGTAGATATTTGCAAATTTGTTTTGGATTTATGGCTAATATATGTTATTTGTTCTATAGAACTTTTTATAGTTAATTCTTCTTTAATGACGTTTCTATAGCCCTCTGAAGATTCAAATATATTCAGAAGATCATAAAAGACTGTCTTCCAAATCTTAAAAATGCTTTCCCCATACAGAGCTAGAGATAACAGCCTGTGCTTGCCATGAAGGACATCAGCACTTAATCCATTAATTCCTCAATTGCGCAATTGAATCGATGCTTGGCAAAGTTCTTCAGCAATAAGTTCAATGAGTTTCCTTTCATACGATGTAAGTGTGTGTTGTGCTGCTGTATGAGTGTGTGTTGTGTGTGTGTGAAATCTCAAATGGATTGCTGTCAAAACAGGAAAAGCGTGCACAAGTTTTTCACAGCTGAAAATCGCCCGAATCGAATTGTGTTTTCAAGATGCCTTTGTTTATGAGCGCACAAAGAGGACTTTACCCATCTCTCTCCCTACCTCAGCCTGTAGTGCTATCTTGTTTTCTTTCTCTTTCTTTCTATGCTTGACACACACACCCAGTTACATACATAATGGGCGAGGGGAATGGAGGACGCCGAGCCGCACTTAATGGCAAAGTGTGCTTTGTCTGTTGCGATTAATTCCATTGGCACCGATTGAAAGTTTCCGCTTCAAGGCAGCAATAAATTTGCGAATGTGGATGTATTTACAATACTTTGTGTCGAGTACGAGTACCCTCAAGTGTACGTGTGTGTACGAGGGAGAGTGTGTGTGTATGTTGTGTGTGTATTGTGTTTGCCATTAAGTGCATGCTTTAATTTACATATTCATTAAATTACAAACGTTGCGCGTTGTATACAGCATAAAATTCCAGTACAACCAGTAAGAAAGCTACAGTCCTTTGTGCTCGACTGTCATATACCCGTCTATTACTTTGTATTGCATACTTGCAGGCGTCGAAATCTATGCGCCCATGTAAGTTATTTCTTGAATAACTTCTGTGTTATATATCCGTTTCCATCCAAATTTATTAGTGATCATTTGAACAGTAATAGTTATTTGGTTCAACAAAAATTAACATTCTAGCCTTAAAATTACGCATACAATTCTTATTGATTTACGGGGTGGTTGTAGGCGTGGCAAAGACCTCAATCAAACGTTATCTGCGGGACCTAATAAGACATACTAACACTTAACTTAAAACTTCTGGCTTTTATAGTCACTGAGATCTAGGTGTTCATACAGACAGACATGGTTATATTGACTCGGCTACTGATATTTTGTGGGCTTTGTCATTCCTTTAACTGTCCGTTATATACAGTTTGGGTTAACATAAAGTTATAATACCTTTCTAGCCTTCTATCCTATGGGTAGCGGGTATAAAAACCTCAAAAACAAACAAACACTCCACAGAGAAGCCTGCCATGTCGTCATGTCCGTGTCGCATGTTCCAGTCCCTGTCGCTGTCCCTATCCCTGTACATGTCGCATGCTTGTGTCGCATTCGCATTCGGTTTCGCATTCGATCCGATGATGAATATCAACTTGTGTGTTGCACATTTGCATTGAGCCCATTTAATTATACTAAGTACATAGTAAACACGACAGCCGAGTGCGTGTTTACAACGCATGTGGGAAGGCGTAAGAGTATGTGCCACGCCCAGCAAGCCTCCGTGCGTGTGTACATAACTTGGGATATATTTGGTCACATATATAGGGACTACGTATGCTTAAGTATTTGGCATACACACACACACACATACACCTGCGCATAAGTCATAAATAATTTATATGCCAGCGTGAATTGGTCAAATTCTGAGAGAGTCTCATCTGATGTCTTCATCTTCATTTCCATGTTAATCTCCAGTACCCAAAATACTCATCTGTGTGCACGACGTGCCTCTGTAATAGTATTAGTGTCCTCTGCATTGTGTAAATCAACTACTTTCCCGAGGCGTGCCTTATCCTCTTCCGCATTCCCACCTCCGTCATCCCCAAAGTCTGCTTCATTTGCATCTACATCTAACCCGAGCTGTGTGGCCATTAGGCGCAACAGTCCCCAGGCTCTAATTAGTGCTCTGAGCACACACACACACACACATACCATGCACATACCCAACAACATCTATATTTAATTTCACAATGGAGATTCGGAAAATCGTTGCCTTAATGCCGGAGATATTTCCACATTAGCCTGAGACACTTTAATGGTCCAGTTACCCAGTTTCGAGAAATTTATTAACTTCACTCCGGGCAAAGCGATGCTTAGTTTGGCGCTAGTTTGGCTAGACAAAGAAAGAGAGAGAGCGAGAGGGAGAGGGAAGGGGAAAATAAATAGTGGACTCTGTAGTTGATATTAAAATTGCAGGAGCTTCGGCTCCGTAAATCTGGCAGTAAACTTAAAGTGGAACTAAGTTGTGCTGCGCGAAATTTAGGCAACTTTGATGGCAACCCTTGAGTAACATAATTTATTTAATAAATCTATGTAGTCTTTGGAGAATTTATAACCAACTACTTATGTTTATACTATATGTTCTTGAACAACAAGCCGCATTAAGTTGATAACGTTATTTCAAATGTTTTGTGCGCCCCTTGGGCATCATAATTTATTTAACAAAGGATTTGAATGAATTAAGTAAAGAATATATATATCATATTTTATGTATTATATGTACTATATATTCTCGAACAGCATATTCAAGAAAGTCGGCTTGGTTATGATAGCTTTCTATTGATGTTCCTCCTGTTCTTTTCCTCAATCTTTCTCCTTTTCCTTCTCTCTGACTTTTTTACACAATATATATTATAACATAATTTATATTTGTTATATATTCTTGAACTGCATATCAAATTAGACCGATTAGGCTATAGTTCTGTCTCCTTTTATATTCCAATAGTATTAAACAAAATTACAGAGACTTCAACGACATTCCATAAATTATAAAAAGCTTATTACATAACTTCCTATACTATTTATGTGTTTGTTATAATTTCTTGAACAACATATAATATTAGTCCGATTAAACTATAATTCTGTCTGATTTTTTAATCCTATTATTTATACTATTATATACTGAACAAATTTACAGTGTCTTCGACGATATTCCATAAATTATAAAACGCTTCTTTATATAACTTCAAGAATAGTAGTCGCTCTTTCATTTCACCATGTCGCTTTCAAGTTCATTTTCCTAACTTTTCTATATAAACTAGCTTTCTACTGCAGTTGTTACAGTTCTCTTATAATTAAGACTCTATAAATATTAACTGCATAAATATTAAAATTTTTCTTAAAATGCATAAAAACTTCTACGAACTGTACACCGCAACTTTTTGCTTCTCCACAGCAGTCTAAACTAAACTAAGTCCCCCCCCTTGATTTTTTTCTCCTTTCTCTCCATTCACAACTTGAAGACGCAGCGATCTATTAATACTCTAATTAAAATGCAAACTTTTTTTTGCTCTAGCTATACCTTTCCTGAGAAATCTGCTATAATTAAAGCTGCCAAGTATTTTGAAACTATGAGAAGTCAAGCAGTGAGAGAGCTGATGGTGCTGGGCAGTGGGCGTGGTCGTAGGGGCGTGTGGCGTTGCTATGTGGCTCAACAAGCGGGCAATTTCAATTTCCTAGAAAGGAATTACGTTTTCATTTTGCTCTTTCAGTTTTTTGCTTTCTGTTTTTTAATTATAATTCGCATTTGACCTTTTCTCGCTTGGTCTGCATGCGTGTGTGTGTTAAAATGATTTGTTATGCCTGTGTGTGCGTAAGTGTGTGTGTGTGTGTGTAAGCCTCTCCATTTGCCTGCTAACGGGCAAAAGAATGACTTCTGTGTGTGCCTGCCTGCCTGCCAGCCTGCCAGAGCTGTCAGAGCCCGTTTGAGAGAGTGCTCCGAGTGGCAAATGGCAAAGGCGAAACTAGCGTCAGCCGGTCCAGAGACAGACCCGTATCTCTACATGGTAGCCCTCTACCATGCTCCGCTCTCCCCTCTATCCTTTCGCCCTCTTTCCTCTAAGCTCCCCCTGCATTCCTCTTGCCTTCTTCCTTAGTCAAGAGTCACCAGTCACCAAAGTAGAACTACAAAACATTTCAAATGCCATTTAGTGCACCTCACACACACGCACACACCCTTGAGCTGCGTGTGTGTGTGTGTGTGTTTTGGTTGACATTTGCCGGAACCATGGGCGGTGAAATTGCACAACTTTCCCCTTTCATTATGTGTGTGTATGTGTGTGTGTGTGTAAACGAGGTTACATGGCTGCTTGAGTCCACAACCGAATGAGACAGCGCTCTCATTTTGCCAACTCTCCCCCCCTCCTTTTCCTGCTCCTGTCTACCCACTAGCTTTTTCTAGCCATTTTCGGAACTCGCCAACTTGGCGAATTACATGCGGAAATGCAACTCTGTTTTTTCATCCGTATGTGTGTGTGTGTGTGCGCTTTTCCAGCTTTCCTCCTCTGTTTTCCCTTGGTAAATTTGTCAATAAAGCATTTTAAATCAACTTGCAACACAAGAAAAACAAACAAACAAACGCGCTGACAAAAGTTGGCGAATTTTCCGCTAGTTTTTCCCTCTACTATTTACTTTTGGCCCCGGATATTATTAAGGTCGCATCGGTTAGCGTAATTAGAAAAATGAAAATGATATTTGTACGATGCGCACAATATGACACAGAGAGAGCAAGAGAGAGACAGCGAGAGAAAGTTTTCTCTGGCTTGACAATTGGATTTATGGTCCAATGTCGACGCAATGTGCGAATTTTTCATTGTGGTTTATGCCCCCCCCCCCCCTTCTCTCCATCATGACATTTGGCAAAAGGAAAACTGTTACAGTGAGTATGTGCGTGTGTGTGTGTGTGTGTGTGTGTGTGTGTGTGCCTCATCCGTGCTGTGCATCCTGTGCGTGCCTCTGGTTCAGTTTTTCACTCTGTGTGCAATCGGAAATCGAAAACAAGTTGGTGCTCCCCCCCTTCCCCCTCTTAACCCCTCCAGCAAGAACAACATTTATTGAAAGCCTAAAGTGTGTGTTTTTCTTTCTTTCTTTTCTCTGGCACTGGGAAATTGCTTTTTAATGGGGCTTTATGTGAGATCGTCATGCAATTTGTCAAACTCCCCGACGTCATCTTATGCTAAATTGTGTGCAAGAACAAATTATTATTGAACTAATGGTCATAAATCCTGGCAATCGATGGACAGGTATATATAGAAAATGGGAAAGTATTTGTCTTATGTGCGGTTAGGCAATATTAAAGGGGATCTTTAGGGAATAACAAATTGATAAAGGGTTTATGGCAGTTAGGGGACAGTTTACAATTCCAAGAAATAAGAACAAGAATGGGGACTGGGAAAGGAAGGAAAGGGAAGGGAAGGAAAAGAAAGCATATGAAAAGAAAGCAACGCATAGGGAAGAAGAGCAAAGCATAGGGAAGAAGACAAATTTTAAGGACAGAAAGGAAAACATATGAAACGCAAGTAAAGCATAAGGAATTAAAGTAGGTACAACAAAAGCAATAGAGAACAATATAAAATCCTTAGCCCTTAATCGAACTTCAAAATCCAATCAATTAATCAATTTTAAAGAGAATCCTTTTTGGAAAAGAAATACAAACGAGTAAATCATTGTGCACAGAAATATAAGTAAAGAAAGGTATATAAAATATAAAATAAAATAAAATAAAATAAAAATGAAATATTATATTCTGAAACCAACAATAACCTCAAAATAATGGGTATAATTGAATAAAATCTAAAATTATAGTTCAAAAAGAAAACTGTTCTACAACTTTGGTTGATTTCTGTAAAAATAAACAAGTTATGCATAGTACATCACTTGTCGACAATGTCAATATCCCTCCCACCCTCAAAAGTATGCTTTGATTAGCTCCAAAGGTGTGCCACCTGTTTGGCTTAAAGAGCTGAAGCGAAGCCAAAGGCGACTTCAAACGAAGCAAGGGATAAGGAACAAGGGATAACGCGCAAAAGGGATGCGCGAAGAAGGAAAAAAGCTTTAACTTTTCCCAATTTAGAATGTCAATCAACACTGAGAGTACCAAATTATTTGAGATGGGCAACCAGACAACGACAACGGAAAAAAGAAAAAGAACAAGGGAAAGGGAAAGGGAAAGGAAATGGTAACCAAACCCCAAAAGGGAATGGAAGAATTTTTAATTAGGTTGGAGCAGACGTCGGGTCGAGTCAGCTCTCTGTCTCTCTTTCTGGGTCTCTCGTTATCTCTCGTGGCATACGATTTGCTAATTATTTTAAAATTAAAGGTAGATGGGAATGGGAATGGGAGAATGGGCAACCCAAATGAGGGCGATAATTAGCTGTCGAAAGTGTAGAAAGGAGATGGAGAGAAGTAAAGTATCGGTCAAATTGTAATAAGCAGCAATATCAAAGTGCATTTTAAAAACCCTTCTCCACACAATATCTTTTATGTCCATAAACTGCATGAAAATCCCACACAAAGTGTTTTTTTTGTATTTTTTCTTATGCCGGCGAAACTTTAAAGTGAAAACCCGCCGTTGCTCGTTTGTCACAGTTTTCTGTGTAGTTAAAATTGTTTGTTTAACTTGTTTTTCGCTCGGCAGCGAAAGTTTTGACCTCTGCACCCTCCCTCTCCTCTTTCTTACTCGCTTTTTCGCTCTCGAAATATACGTATATTCGTAAGTTCTATTTCTTTTAAGCTTGAACATTGTACATGCACATAACACATACTTAGTACTCTTTGCCCAAGTTTCGAGCGCACTTTTCACGCTCCCTATTGCTCTCCCTCTCTCTCTCTTCCCCTCCCTCACTCTGTCTCACTCTGGCAATACTCGAGACTTTTGCAAGAAGTTTTGCACAGACTTCTTTTCCCATTGACTGCTCCTTTTTGGTCCATAACTTTTGCATCGATGCCTGAATCGAGATGCTTCTTCTACGCTTTCATATTCATAGGAATGTGTCGTAAAAGCTATTACATAACTGTGGCCTGTGCACGGGAATGAGTGGAAGAGGGGGTGGCAGAGGGATGTATGAGATTAGAGCTGAAAAACAGTTTAATGTTGTTCTCAATGGTATCGATTGCTTTTATGATATAAGTGTACTTTGGTACACACTCTGTGGGTGTGTGTGTGTGTGTGGGCTCAGGCATAACGAAGTGAAGGCATAACATTGCGGTTATACCCTTGGGAATCTGCAAACTATCTGCAATCTACGATTACTGTAGTACACTGTAGAGTGCATAAAAGCGGGGTGTTAAGTACTCTTAAAGATATAGCTTCGATTATCAATATGTTGAATCTTGATTGTCTTACTTAGTTAGACTTGAGACACAGTCATGAATACTGGCATTCTATAAATATAAAGAGAAACATTCACAGTATGCAACCTAATTGTGTAAACTTTAAAGTACTACTAGCATTTTACTTATAGTTTTTTAAGTTTCTATTTTAAATATAGTATAGTATAGAACTTATAGTCCTCGTAAGTAGCTAGCAATTGCATATCTCCTTCTAAACCTCTCTAACATTGTCATATATTTTATTCTTGGTACTATTATAATAGCTTTTATAATAAGTTCCTTAATAAATTCGAGCTTTACAATTTACATAAACTTAGAAATATGTTTAGCAAAACGGATTTTAGTATCATCCAAAAAACTTCATTGCAGTCGCATATCATTAAATCATTATGAACTTCCAACCCTCTCTAACATACCCTCATTTTAGAAATAGAACTTATTGATGAAAAATTCTCTAATAAATTAAATATTTAACTGACACAATGCAATTCCTTTACTCCCTATAAATACAAAGAAACATATGTACCTAGCAAATGTGATTATAATATTAATTAAAAAAGCATCAATACAATCGCAAATCAATATCTACTTCTTCCCTCTATCTGTCTATCTGTCATCCTAAAATTGGAAGACTTTCATAATACATTTAAGCCGTATTACTAGATGTTTTCCCTAATGAATTCCGTAATAAACTCATGAAGAACTTCACTTGATGCAATTACCATAATCCTTATTATAGCATATTAGCATTGAAAAAACTTCATTACAAACATTAGATCATATTGAGTATCTACTTCACAAGCTAAGTATCTCAAAGTATACAAAATCCTCACTCTGACATGGTAACATTTCATCCGCAAATCCCCAACCAAAGAGTATTCTGCTACCCATCAAGCTGCGTCTCCCCAACCATCCACATTTGTTCGCGCGATACGCAATAACTGGCAATTGATGTGGCATTCCCGGGAATTTGCTGAGCTTCTTTCCCTTCTCCTGCTCTGCCCCCGGCTCTCATCTCCTCAGCTTGGCTCGTTCATTTCGCAGGCTTTTCAACGACGCAGCGAATTCATGTGAAACTCTCTCATCGCAAGCTTATTAAAAAGAGCAAGAAGAAGCAGCAGCATCGACATCGACATCGGCATCGGCAGCCGGAAAAGTGCTGACAATCAGGAAAGCGAACGACATTTTTCGGATGCCAACTGCGTGTGCAATTTTAAAAAGAAAATTCTAGGGAGAGAGATGGAAAAGATGAAGAGAGAAAAAAAGAAATGCATGTAACAATTTTTAATGCGCTTGCAACTTTTATATCGAGTTTTAATGCGAAAAACTTCCTCAGCTTTGCTGCGAATGTGGGATGCGGCAATTTCCTTTGTGCTCCTTTCTTTTCTTCGGCTGCGGCTTCGTTTTTCATCGTTTCACAACACACAAACACACACACACACACGAAGAGTGATGGCAGCAACAGCAGCAGCAGCAGAGGACAGCATTTCCTGTTTGCTCTGCCTTGATTTGCAGTCAACGTACTTCTCTTTCTTCTCTCTTCAGCTTGTCCTGCTTGCCTGCTGTCTTGGTGTCTCGTGTCTCGTGTCTCGTGTCATGCCGTCTTCCTGTCTCCTGAGTCCTGACTCCTTTCTTCCAGCTCCCCTTTAGGTTATACTGTCTCCTTTCTTGTGTCTCCTTCCTCCAGTCTACTGGCTATTCTCTGCTGTTTATCTTCTCCTGTCTACCCTCTCATGTCTTCTGTCTCCCGACTACCCTCTCCTGTCATCCCTCTCCCGTCTATACCCTCTCATGTCTTCTGTCTCCCGACTACCATCTCCTGTCTTCACTCTCCTGTCTACCCTCTCCTACATACATTCTTCTTTCTCACATCTCCCTTCTCCTTTCATCTCCTCCCATCTGTTGTTGAATGGACGTGTGAGATGCCGGGATAAATGTCTACGTCTATGTGTTGTCATCTTCTACCTCATCTGCAACTGCACTTCCACTTCTCTACTCCTCCTCCTCCTCCTTTTCCCCACTGCTTTCATGCAAAAATATGCAATTTTATCGGTCTTTACAGATTTGCCATAGCAAGAGAGGCAAAAAAAAAGAAAGTAGCGTGCAAAAAAATTACATTGCACAGGCTAGCAATGTGTGGTGGGGCGGGAGGCGTGGCAAGCGCATAGCATAAAAGACATTTGCCAAGCAAAAATGTAAATATTTATCATACCGGAAACATGCGTTGCTTCTACTTCAATTTGTACTGGTATCCCCCCCACAAACCCCTGCTCTTTCGCTAGTATAACTCAAGAATGTTGCCAGAGGCGTCTAGTGTTTAGAGGGGGTAATAGAGGATGGGGGATGGGGAGAGGGCGCGTGGTACACTGCAGCCAACTGCCATTTGAAGCTTTTAGTTAATTTAAAAGTTGAAATTTATTTGAAAAATCCAAACATTTTGTTATGCCAAGGCAGTGCCCCCTTTCCCCTGTTCACCCTCTCTCAAGTTTAAGAAAATATAAAAATAAAGTGATGGGTGAAAAAAAATAAATATATATTTTAGTTAAAAACGTGCCGACATTTTGGTTGTCAACACGCGCACATGGAAAAGGAAAATAGAGGAAAAACTGAGAGCTAAGCTCGTGTGGAGGGAGGTAGAGAGAGGGGGCAAAGATAGGGGCTATTCCTACTGGGTTTGCCGTTAAACTTTAGTTTTATAGCTGCAATTTACAGAAATTGTAGGAGCCAGTGTGTGTACGTGTGTGTGTGTGTGTACATGTGTGTGTACGAACTGTGTATGCCTGGGAGAAAGCTTTCTCTCGAGCGACGACGCAATCGTTACATTTCAGTCAATTGTTTAGCCTTAGATATATACGATTTAAACGAGACTGTTTTGGTCCGTAAGATAAATTACACAGTACTCTCGTCATGTGTCTGGCCATAACGAGTGTGTGTGTGTGCCTGTGTGTGTGTGTGTGTGCCTGTGTGTGTGTGGCATGAGTGTGTGTTAGCATTGTTAATGAGCCCCAAGCAGCTTAGCCACTCCGAAACCATTTGCCATGTTTTGTTTCGACTTTTATTCTTATTTCTGGCTGGTTTGTTTTTTTTTTTTTTTTTTTTTTTTTTTGGGTCAGGCACTAAGCTTTTTTCTGGCATTAGACAAGCCGGTCACAGACAATGTCGGAAGCGATTTACATACATACGACAAACAAGAGAAGTTTTAAGAAGAGTTTTATATCAACTTTTGCAGGTACTTCACCTAAGGAAGGCTTACCTTTTGTGGTTTCACAAGAGCGTTCTAGTGAAAAATTGAATAGACTTGACAGCCTTTTAATCGGCTATGTATGTAAAGTGAGGTTATGTATGTTGTGTAACAAATGAATGTAGGCATAGGTTGAAACAAGAATGTTTTGTAGCTGTTGTAGGTTACATAGAGCTATGCTGATTATTTGGTAGAGGGAAATGGATTTATGAATGTATTGGATCAAGAGATTTATAAAAGATTAGGGTACAAGGGTTTTCTGCAAGAGAGTGAGGTTAGGTATTTGGTATAAGCGAATGAATCTATCAACAGATCAAAATAAAGACTAAAGGAGTGTTATAACTCATAAAAAGGAGTTATCTAGGCTTCTGAGACATTTTTAATAAAAAAAAAAATTATTGTAAGGAATTATTGATTTTTACGCTTATATGAACAAAATAGGATTTTGTAGAATAAAGTTTATCTATATTAAAAGGTTTTGGAAATATAGTATGTATACATTGAAAGTGTGTTATCACTCTGAATCTAGTGATCAATGCAAGCATGTAAAATTCAAATAGAATATAGAAATCTATATAATCGAGATAATAAGAAGAGTGTTTCAGTTGAAACTTGTCTGTTTCTTTTAAAAAATTGAATATATTTTCTGTAAAGGGGATAAAATAGAACATTTTATAAACATCGCAACATGCCATAGTTTACTTGTTTTCCGATAGTATATACAGAGTTACAGAAGCCTTATTTTCAAAGATATCTTACTCATAAGCTAGACAAATTCGCAGTCTCCAGCTCTGTAGAACTTCTTCACCCAACTTGCCCAATTTATTCTGAGGACTTACAAGTTAATTCGCAAGTCTATAACAATAGCGTTAACTTCATGCTATAACCTCGTTGCTAGCGAACTATGTGCGTGCGTGTGTGTGTGTGTCACGTGTGGCAAGGTGTACCACTTGCCACTTGCAACGCTTGATAAAACGTTCTCCGCGTTCGTTCGGGCCAAACTTGCAGCTTGCGCATTTAGAATGGCGCATAAAAGCCAGGTCAAAAGATGCAATCAACCTCCCCCTGCCCCACCCCCTCTATGGAGTGTGTGTTAAAAAGAAAGGTGAGGTGGGAGGCGAGAAGGTAGAGGGGATGGGAGGCTGCTATAAATCGAGTCCAGTTTGCGCTGGCGCCCGGACCGGATGCGATGCTGGGCGAAGCTATTTAAGGATGCCACGCTCCGATGCGTTGCACAGTTAAGATTCGAACTTGCCACGGTGCAAAACAGGTGCGACTCAGGTGCGACGACAGGTGCAACAGACGGTTGAGAGTGCAGTTCTAGCCGCACACTCCTACCGTAGTAGCCGCAGCAACTACCTGCAACAACCACAACAACAACAACAAGCTAATGGAAATTAACAAGCGATTTGATTAAAACTTTCGTGTGGGCAGCGAAAAACAATTTGCAAACTTTTGAAATATTGTTTTCTGCGAGTTTTTTTTTTAAAGTTTTGAAAAATGAAAAACAATAAAAATGAGAAAAGTTAAAAACAAAAACATAATTTTAAATATATAGAGAACCATATGTATGGAACTATATATTTAACTTTGTTTAAAACTTGCAAGCGAGTGGAAAATGTAATTGAAGTTATGGCAGAATTTCAGAATAAATACCATATTATATATACCATACATAGTGATATTTTAGCGTAAAATTGAGCAACAGAAAACGCATGAGAATTCTATTTGAATGAGATAACAATAAGTGTCAATTTAATTCGACATATATATATTCCTGTATTTGTAAATACATATATCTTCTTGTATCTTAAAAATCGTGATTACAGAGTATTACTCGAATAACGGAAAACAAACGAATTTCAAACTACCTTGTTTAGATTATGTTATATATGTTTATATATATATTATATATCTTCGTGTTCCTCACTATTTTGTCTATTTTTTTTTTTGTGAAAGCTTTCATAATAAAACTAAATAAATATAATACTTTGATGAATCAGAAAATAAATTGAATGATAAAAATTAGAAAATCAGTTTGTGCCAATAAAATAAAATATATATCTTCTTTAGCCTAAAATATCAAATATATATCAAGTAAATATAACTTAGATGATATAAATAAAAGTCTGAACGATACCACAACGAAAACTTAATGCCCTAGAGATGAATATACATACATACATATATTCTTGTTTCTTGAATATATCTGCTTATTGTTCTACATACTTATATATATTCTTGTTCCTTAAACTTTTATTTTAATTACACTTCAAATAAACAAATACATACACACATATATAGATTCATTTTTCTCGAATATAATTGCAAATTTCTCCTTTTACTTATATATATATTCTTGTTCCTGAAACATATGTTCTAATTACTCTTTATTCTCTTCCTTTTTCATCTCTCTCTCCCACAGCTTGAGTTAAACGGCACCGTCAGCGCAGTGTGGTAGTGCGGCAGAGCGGGTGCCGTGTGTGGGTTTGGTGAATAATATTTGAAATCAAAGCGACAGGGTATGCGATTATCGGTGCTGCACAGTGGCAAACAGAAGCTCAACATGCGCACAACCGCAGTCAAGATGAAGCAGAGCACGAAGCTGAAGATGCTGCCGCGGTCGTCGTTGCCGTCGCCAATCAGCCGCAGTACCGCAGTCAGCCGCCATTTCACTGCCAATGCCGGACGAGGAGACAGTGCGGCAACGGCAGCGGCAGCAGCAGCGGCAGTGGGAGCGGGACTGAGAAACGGAGTCACCAAAGTCGGAGTCAGAAATCGAATCCGAGACAGTATCAAAATGCGAGCCCGAAACAAACAGGAAGTGGCCGGGGGCATTGCCAATTGACAAGGAAGCCAAAGAGGCAGGAGCAGAGGGAGCAGGGGAAGTGGGAGTGGGAGCGAAGCAGAACGATGACAAATTCAAGAAGCAAACAAACTAAGCTAATCCAATCGCGTTTTCTACGTATTTACTGTTACATTTTTGTCGGTTCCTTGATGAGCTACATTAGAGCTATTTGTGCACGAAGCGGGATGAGCAAGAAGAATCAGAAGAAGGAGGATGAGGATGAGGATATGAAGATGGGCATGGCGACGTTGCCAGCAGCGGAAACGGAAACCCGAAGCCAAATCAAAGCAGGCAACCAAAGTCAGTGCCCAAGCCAGGCAACTTTTGCAGCCAGTTTGCAACTTCGCGCAGGAATTTGCATTATAAGACTGATAACATTAAAGAGATTTCTAAAGATTTTGGCCATGCCAACAGACAACAACACAAAGAACAACAGCAGCAAAGGTAGCAACAACAACAATCAGCAGCTGCAGCTGAAGAGATGTGGCAGCAGAGGCAGATGCAGGAGCAGCCACAGCAGTTGGAGGAGAAGCTGCCACAACAGTAGCGGGTGCAGCCACAGCAGAAGCAACCACAGTAGGAGCAGGACAAGCCATAGCACGACAAGCCACAGCAGGAGCAGTACCTGCCACAGCAGGGGCAGAGTCAGCAGCATCAGTAGCAGCGGTACCCGCAGCATCTACCACGGCAACATGTGGAGCAGCAGCAGTTACCAGTATGTACTACTGCTACTGCTGCTTCTGCTTAGCTGCCATTGGCCGCAGTGCGAGGCAATGCATGGCGGCGCCAAGGCAAGCAATAGTACCGTTAAGACCAAATATGGCCTACTGCGGGGCATTGTGGTGCGTACAGCGCCGCTGGTGGAGGCCTTTCTGGGCATACCATATGCATCGCCACCCGTGGGCAGTCTCAGGTGAGTAGCAAGTCGAGATTATGCGAGGGCAGAGCTCGAACACAACTTTGCCATAAAGTTTACCCTCCCTTTAGGTGCCCCTCATTCCTCTTTCCCCTTTCCTCGCTCTGCTTTGCCTCCTTTGCCTCAGCTTCCTCCATTCCCACCTTTGCATGCTCTCCCTCCTTTGTCTGAGATCTGTTCTTTCCCTCCTTTACCTCCATTCCTTTGTTTCCCTTTCGCTTCTTTCCGCTTTTCCCTTCTTTCCCCTTCTCTTCCCCCCTCTTTCCTTAGTTTCCCGCGTTTCCCGCGTTTCCCTCTTTCCCCACTTCTCCTCTCTTATCCGAGTGCAATTTTAATAATTATTTTGATAAAAATACACGCCCACAACTTTGCACACTCCACCGTGCAACGTTGCAACAACGGGCCAACAGTTCCGAGTTTTGTGGCACAGTGGGGATTTCCGAGAGTTGGGGGGGCGCTTGCCGCATTGTTTGCCAGTGGGCGTGGGCGGTCGCTCCTTAATTAAGCCAACTGCCAACAGCCGTAAGCTAGGAACTAACTGTTTATTCTACACTTTAGTTGAGCTAACCGTGTCGCTAGTCATATAAGCACACACACATACATACATACTCATATGTGTATGTGTATGAGTGTGAGTATATCTTCAGGCTGTCAAATGGTCAGAATTGTATATCTGAGAAATTCTGGTGCGCAAAGCAATGAAGTGAGAGGAATGTGAGAGGTGACATGAGGCAGAAGTGATGGGTTATATGATATGATATGTTAATTATATGTGATATGATATGTTGAGCTATTTAATAATATGATAGTATATGTGTATATATTATGTGACTTATGTTGTCCGATTCAATGAGATGAGAGGATATGAGGAAGATGCTCTGCTTAAACTGATATTATATTATAAATGTTAATTGTCTAATATGACACAATGTAATTATACTAAATAATATGATAGTCTGTTGATAATCTGATAGCTTATGTGATATGATACATTTGAATATAATAAGATATTCTTTGATTTACTGATTGATGAGAAATCTTTGAGTTGTTTACCAATGAATGAACAAGCACGAAAACTTTAGTTCAGTGAGCTCGACTGGGGTAGATCCCATGTATACCCACCTAACCAAATTGGTTCCTTCAAAATATATGACTTTTGTATTTTTCGTTGCATACTTTAGGGAGCCAATCCGGGGGCGGCTTCGAAATAACGATTTTCTAAATAACTTCTATGTTGATTATCCAATCGAAACCAAATTTTCAGAAATCATATGGACGTTGATGGTAATTATTTTTACCAGTAATAAACTGTCCTTTATTAAAATTACGCTTGAAATACGGTTTTTATTGATTTACGGGCGCGTAAGAGAGGCCTGACCACAATATAAAACCAACTTCATCTGCGTGCAATATTTAGATTTTTTTTCATAATTTATACGAACTCCTTACAATATAATCATATCAAGTTTGCAATGATCTCCTATGTGAAGATAAGTATCATGAATGATTCAAAAATGTCTAAAGGATACTTAAATAATATTTTCGCAGGATTGGTTGTAAACTGAACTAGATTAGTATCATAAGTCCTGTCAAGTAATTACTTGATTACATTATCACTGTGATGTGTCATACTATGTAATGAGATACTTTATATTATCATAGGATATGATTGCAATATCCATAAGAATTATCTACTATCTCTGCTTTCAACCGATCCCAAGAAAACTTCGTGTCCACTCTCACATCATATCGTATCGTATGTAGCACACCTATTCCGAAACTTGTCGATACAATTCGCATGCAATTTAGACTTTATTGACGCCCAAGCAATATGAGCAGGAGAATGTGATAATGACTTTGCCAACTGGGCAAACTGAAGTCGACAATAGTTTCGCTATGGCTTCTCTGTTTTCTAGTTCCAATTTCTGATTTGCCAGCGAGAAGAAAGAAAGAGAGAGAGAAAGAGAAAGATAGAGCGCAAACTGGAGCAAGTTTGCGGCATATTACAAAAGTTTTGCCACACTTTGACACTTCTGCACATGAGAAGAGGAGCGTGCCCAGTCTGTACATATCCTAAGGCTTGTTAGCCGGATAGGACTCATTCGCAGTTGAGTGCGCGAGGGGGTTAGAGGGGGGGTTGTCACAACTAGTGTGTATTCAATGAACTGATTAGACGGAGAGCATACGTGCACATATAAAGATCATAGCAGCTTGTCCACTTCTACTCAACTTTGTGCCCCCCTACCCCCCTCCCATTCAGCTACTCCTTCTCAACTGCTGGCAAATTGTTCTTTAATTACTTCCCGTACGCAAGTCAATGGACTCGTGTCTCATTGTTATGCAGCAGCAACAGATGCTGCCACATGCCACAGAAGCAACATGAGCATCTCCTCAAATGCCTTCCCATTTGGAAAATTTCACTTCATCTTCGAATTATTCATGCTTCAATGAAAATTTCTTGCAGGTAATGCTAGCAAGGGGTGGCAGGGGGTGGCGGGAATGGAAGGAATGCGGGGAGATTACCAAAATAAACGTGCCATTTGACAAATTGTCGATTTGCCACACTCAGAGTGCAGAGCAGAGAGCCAATTAATCACTTTGTCTCTGTCTCCGTCTCTGTCTCCAATGTTCCTAATCAAAAATTCAAATGCCAAAGCGAACTCGTTTTTGGGGTCCCCATAACTTTGATATTTTGCTGAACTTTGATATTTTGCTGAACTTTGATATTTTGCTAGAGTTATTTTGGGTATAATCTAATTAAGCCAACAATTAGCTGCATTCTACTTAGAAATTCCGATAGATATGACATATTATTAATGGGCATCTAAAGTGCAGGGCATCTGGAACACTTAGCAGACCAAAGATAGCAATATAATATATACATTTTGAGATATGTTAATAGATTTTATTTTGAGATTGAAAGTTTTTACTTAACCTTCAAATTTCGAACTACTCGTACATAATATGATATTTCATCATATTGTCAACCTGCAGCTTCTTCCCTGAATATCAAGACTATAAGCCTCAAGCTTATTGAATCCTTTACAAGGAATTTGAGACTCGGTTTATTATAATGAATGTTTATAGTACAAGCACTATCTTAAGTTTTCAGTCAATGTAAACTCATTTTTAATATTAATATATATTTTTCAATATATAGACTTGAGTCCTCAAATTCATTTAATCATTCTAAAGAAGTTTTAAGATTTTTAATATATTTATTGAGCAAGTTTAAGGTTAAGGCATTAACTTGTAGATTAATCTTACATATCGGGACAATATAACCTAATGTTTGATAATGTTTTCAACCCAAGACTTCTATCAATCCAAAGTTTATAGACTTCTCTTTAAGAAATACGAGCTTTTTTTGAAGATTGATGCATATAATTGAGACACAATCTATTTGTTATTCAATATTTTTAGCATGTTTTATATTTATACTAGATTTTCGGCATACTCTCTGCCATATTCTCAAATCCACGCAAAACCCTCTCCCGCTCTTTACTTAACTACCTATAGATGCCAATTTTATTGAAGCATTCTTTTGAGATTTATAGAACATGAAGATAACATAGTAATACGTATTTCGCGCTTAGTTCTAACCGATTAGGCAACAAGGGTAGGGCAGTTAACGGTTATCGTAACGGTACGTAAAGCTGCATTGTTCCGCGGCGTTGGATTTTCCATTGTGTATTGCCATTTGGCAAAACAATAAAAACGTTTCGCGTCAATTATTGTGTCATAAAATCAACAAAACCATAACGTGGCCAGGTCCAGCTTTCTATCTATGTATCTCTCTCGCTCTCTAACTCTTGCGTATCCCTCTCTCCCTTGCACTCTATTTGCCGCTTTGTCTTTGGCCTTTGATCGATGGTTTGATGCAGCGCAACAAACAATAAAATGCACAATTAATCAAAAAATCGTTTGGCGCTCTTGATTGATGGGTTCAGTTGACTCTCCCACTCCTTCGCATCGAGCACGTAGTCCTGCGAGTCCTGCGAATCCACGGGATTTCAGCGATTCCTGTCATTCCCAACTCTTCCGTAGCCCAGACGAATGCGCAATAGTTTGATAGCCACAATTACCCCACACATTACCCCATTTCCTATAGCCACAGCCCCGTTTCCTCCTCCCACCCTACCTCCCCCTCCCCCCAACCAGCGCCTCAATCGTTGCATATTTATACTCACATATTGCGGCCATATTCAACTCGATTGACTTGCAGATTTATGCCGCCCATAACGCCATCGACGTGGAAAACGGCCCGCACGGCGGATCGATTCTCGCCCGTTTGCCCGCAGAATGTTCCCATTCCGCCCAATGGCCCGGAGGCTCTGCTCGAAGTGCCGCGCGCCCGTCTGGCCCAGCTGCGCCGGCTGTTGCCGCTGCTCAAGAACCAATCGGAAGACTGCCTATATCTAAATATCTATGTGCCCTACGAAACGCAGACAGCCAGACGTAAGTTCCAAATCGCTTTATTTACGTTAATCAAATTAATTAATTAGTGAACTGAAACAGAAGTGGATGGGGGCGAACCCAAATACGAATACATCTAAACGAATCTATTAATAAGAAATATTATAGAGTTGTCCTTCGGTTTCTTGTTAGGTTAAATAGGTTAGGTTAGGTTAGGTTAATTGAATCATTTCAACATCCTAACATATTTATGCATGGAATATGTTAACTAAACTTAGCATATGTTCAGCTTAATATATTATCATTAATTTAAACTACTTTTAATAAAAGTTATAAATGTTTATCATAACTATTCATAATTTAGTTAGTTAATTTCATAATTTTATATGAATAACTTTTATATAACCTTGTCTAGGGGTTTGTAACGCATCTCAGCATACCCTTTAAAGTATATATATTCTCAATCAGCATTCATACCTGTCTGTCTGTCTGTCTGTCTTCATTGAGCTTGTCCTATATAAATAATAATCATACAAAATTTCATTAAAATCTGGCAATTAGCTTTTCCAAAAAGTTTCATAGAAACAAACAGTTAGCAGGTACCTTTTCTTTCTGGTTACTTTTTCAAATATATGTACCAATTAAATCTAGCTCATATCAGGCTAAGTATATTCTTATAAATGCAACTAATTTTAAAAGCAAAATGTCATCTCTGCCGTACTTAAGTTTAAGTTAGTTAATACTAAACCCATGTATATTGAATTTGTTTCAATATTTAAGAGCTGAGATGTTGCGCATCTTCAAAATGGTCATTCAACAGGCTCGTATTGTTAATGATTGCTATATCTTTTCTTAGACTTTCAAAATCTTCGTATTATGGGATTAATGTATTAAGTGCAATTTGTACCCGACAAACTGAACTGAAATTTCAAGAGTATGCGATTTCTTTTACTATAAATATTCATAGAATGCTTTTCAGCAATTCCATTACAATTTACTGATATGTATTCCCATAATTTATTTATTTATAAATTTTTTTTGTTATTATTATTATTTAGACTTTTTTCATAATTTATACGAACTGCTACTTTTATATGGCATATGCATAGGTATTATGATATGATATAGAAGAATCCTCACAAAATAATTTTTTTTTTTTTTTTATTTTTTTTTATAATTAAGTCAAGAATCCGTACATCATAGTATTATTTCTTATTGTTTCTTAACATCACAGGGTAAAGAAATATTCGTAAGAATTACCAAACACTATAACAAAATAAGTGAAGTAGGAACATAAGTGAAAAATGTTTACTGTTGTCCAAATGTCTTGGCAAAGCCTTGCCGTTTGAGTCGTCTCAGAGGTCGAGCGGGGATAAGACGTCTTGCAAGAAGACAGCTATGCCCATAATTTTTTAATATTATTATAATTTTACTACTGCTCTTATATTACTTTCTTTATTGTACTTTCTGCTGTTCAGCTTTCTTTCTGTTCAGCTTTATTTATTCACTGTAATCTGCGCGAATCTCAATCAGATCAGATTTAATTATCTATAATTATTTCCACATTGTCCTTCCAGCATTTTCATAGTAATTTATTTGCGCTTAAGAATTGAATTCAATATTAAAGTTTATTAATTGAAAAACGACGCGCGACCCGAAATTGATACGATTGACAGGCCAAAGGGAAAATTGTATTTTCATTTGGCAGTTGGAAGAGAAGGAAGGGGTGAATGAGGGGAGAAAGCAGATGGAATTGAATGGAAAACGGCAGCGCAACTTTCAATTCCGTAGTGCATTGCAGTTGGTTTAAGCAATTGCTGCAAGCGCTGCAGAATTGGCAGCTTCGTTTGCCGCAGTCAGCAAAGCGGAAAGGGGTAAGAAGGGAAGGAAGAAAGGAATGAGCAGCGAGGAAAGGAAAGGGCAACCCGAAATTGCACAGGCCCCACAACATATTGTTGATATATCTACCCACTTATCTGCTCCTCTTGCAGGCGATGCTGCTGCTGCTGCCAATGACAGCTTCAGCTCAACATCCAGCTCCAGCTCCAGTTACAGTTCCGGCTCAGGTTCCAGCGCCAGTCCGGAGACGCTGCTCTCGACTGTGGTCTTTATACATGGCGAATCATATGACTGGAATTCGGGCAATCCCTACGATGGCTCCGAGCTTGCCGCCCATGGCAACGTCATCGTTGTGACAATCAATTTCCGTCTGGGAATCTTCGGTTTCCTCAAGACCGGCGGCAAGGAGAGTGCTCAGGGTAATTTCGGTCTGATGGATCTGGTTGCCGGCCTGCACTGGCTCAAGGAGAACTTGCCAGCATTCGGTGGCAATCCGCAGAGCATAACGTTGCTTGGTTATGGCACAGGCGCCGTGCTGGCCAACATCTTGGCCGTTTCACCCGTAGCCAGTGGTAGGTCTGCATAACTCTTGATTAACCTACACATAAAGATTATGTTACCCATTACATTATTTCATTATTATTCTTACTTCACTCAGATCTCATACAACGCACTGTGCTTATCAGCGGCACTGCTCTCTCTCCCTGGGCCATTCAGAAGAATCCGCTCTTCGTGAAGCGTCGTGTGGCCGAGCAAACAGGTTGCCATGGTGACATGCTCTACGACGATCTAGCACCCTGTTTGCGCACCAAGAGCGTTGCTGAGCTGCTTGCTGTTCGGATCGATCATCCCCGGTAAGCACGAAAAAGAGTGAGAGAGTGAATGAAAGAGCGAGAGAATGCGATAGAGTGCGAGAGAGTGCGAGAGAGTGCGAGAGTGCAAGAAAGGGAAAAAGAGATCTTCTTTCAATGCCAATGATATATTGCTTATCTACTCCTACCCACAGTTTCCTTGTTGGTTTCGCTCCCTTTGTGGATGGCACTGTCATATCACCTAGCACCGATGCCATGTCCAGCACTGCCCTACCCTTGGGCTCAGCTATTGTTAGGTAAGTACGACTATATAGACTTCACTGATGCGACTAATATTATTGTATTTTATTTTCCATGTAAAATATTATTTTATTCTTGATATGATCTTTCAACTTCCATATTTGTTGATATATTTAACATAATCAAACGATTTGTTTATAAAATATTACATCTTTTGTAATAATTTAATTGAAATTCGAACTTATATAGACATTATAAATTGATATACCTACAAGTAGATAAATGTTTTGCGTTCATATAACCCTGAACATCAAAAACATTGCAAGAACCCAAATAGTTGTTCCCTAAAATATCATTTCAGTTCAGGGATTAATCACTAAATCGAAAGGTTCCACAATTGTCACATGATTTCGATATCTCCCACGTTAATCCCGTTACAAAACTCTTAGTTTTCAATCTGACTCGATTTAGCCAGTTAAAAAACCTGTGAAAATTTAATAAAAAGAAAGTTGATGTACCATTTTTCAACATTACTAATGTACAATAATTATATCAACAGAACTAACGAAAATATACTACATTTTTTAATTTCTCTATCTCAATAAGTATGATAATTCTGTACTGTACATATTTTAACTTCTTCTTCAAGCCTCATCCCTCACCTTTACTCCTCTATCAATGTTTCTTATCTTAAATAAATCCTCACTTCTCTTACTCTCACAGTACTTCAGGAATTGAATATGCCAACTTTCCAAAACGTGACCTCATATTCTGTCTAACCTCTGTGGAATCGTATCTGGATTTGAGTGCACAGGATCTGGAGTTTGGGTTTAATGAGACGCGACGGGACCGCATATTACGCACATTTGTGCGCAACAATTTTCATTATCATCTCAATGAGATCTTTGCCGTGCTGAAGGTGAGAACAATTAATGGCAAATTGATTAATCCTTTGCACATAATTGACCTTCTTGCACCTGCAGAACGAGTACACCGACTGGGAGAAGGCCATACGTAATCCGCTTAGCTCGCGGGATGCCACGTTGCAGTTCCTCAGCGATGGCCACACAGCATCGCCGCTCATCAAGTTGGGCTACATGCACAGCCTGCGTGGAGGTCGAACATATTTCATGCACTTTAAGCATCGCACAGTCGAGGAGGAGTATCCACAGGTGGGTCACCATTTAATCTTCGCCAACTTGACCCCATTAACCTTCTCTCTCTCTCCCCCTCTCTCTCTCTCTCTTTACACACAGCGAACCGGCTCGGTGCGTGGCGAGGATGTGCCCTTCTGGCTGGGTCTGCCCGTTTCGCCGCTCTTTCCGCACAATTACACAACGCAGGAGCGGCAAATTGGACGCCTGATGTTGCGTTATTTGGCCAATTTCGCCAAGACCGGGTAAGGATGGGCACCTTCAACCTGAATCCTAGATGCAATTTAATGTGCTTTTCTTTGCCTCCAGCAATCCGAATCAATCCTCGTCGAGCATGGCATTGCCCATCAGGGAGGCGCATCAGCAACGCAAGCGTTCAGCTTCAAGGCCAACGCAGCCTCAACTGCCACAGGATGCGCTATCGATTTCTGGCGAAGCACTCAATCTGGCCGTCATCTACAATCAACGTCGCAGCAATGCAATGCACGAGAAACGCGCCTATTTCCGGCGTCGCCTCAGGAGCAATGACGGTGTCAGCGCATCCCAGTTGGGTGGCATGAGTGGCGAGACAGATCTGGGTAGCTACGACGGCGATGAGTTGCCCTTTTGGGATGCCTACGATGTGGTCAATCAGCTGTACATTGAATTGGGTAAGCAAAGCGATCATGGAGTCTTCCTCTGTCTTTCCTCCTGTTACCCACAGGGCAGTAGTCTGTCCCTCTGTCTGTCATTCTGTCTGTCTGGGTAGTATAACAGTCGAGAGAACTCATCTGTAGCTTTATTTACTAGTGGATACTTATACATTCTCTCTCTCTCCCCCCCCCCTTCTCAGGCAACAAGGCCAACATACAGAGTCATTACCGTGGGCACAAGCTGTCCATGTGGCTGAATCTGATACCCCAACTGCATCGACATTTTAACATCAACGATCAGTCGATGCGGCATCATCAGTTCCAGGATGATCTGAACAATCGAGATCTGTACGAAGGTAATAGCTGTGAAAATCATTGCCACCAATTGATTAATGATTTAACTCCTCCTGCTCCCCCTCCTCCCCTTCTGCTTTAGGTGTCGTGCGACCACAGCTGCAAACAAAGCCCGCAGAGGATGATAACATCATAATTATTCAAACCACACGCACCACAACCTCGACGGCAGCGCCACCCCCTCCCCCAGCTGTGGCCAGCGCCAAACCAGGTCAAGGCAATGCAACAGGTGGCATGACAACAGGTGAGCTTGATAAATGACTGCGGTAATTGTGACTCATTATTGACCTCGCACTGTGTCCGGCTTAGAATGCAACATTGATGGCGCCATGTCCGTGTCGGAGCTGACCACAACACAAGCGCCCAAGGACAATCGCACGCACACGCAGCAGCAACAGGAGACGCACAAGGACTTGGCCACAGCATCGACTGGCATCATTGGCAATCTGGAGTTACTGCGTCGCCTGAGTGGCAAACAATTCCAGAGCTATACGACAGCACTGATTGCCACTGTGGCCGTTGGTTGTTTTCTGCTCATACTGAACGTGTTGATCTTTGCCGGCATCTATCATCAGCGCGAGAAGCGGGCACGTGATGCCAAGACCAAGGAGGAGCTGCAGGGAGAGGGAGACAATAGCAAGAACTCCAGCATGCTTAAGTTAAATGCAGCGGGTACTAGTGATCTCACCAGTGATGCGTATACGTTGAGTGGCGCCGTTATGGACAGCAAAGGTGGCGTTCTCTTTGGTGAATACAGTTGCTACGATGAGAAGTCCATGAAGACCAAACAGCTCAAGGAGGAGCAGTTGCTCGTGGAGTTGCCACCACCACCACCACCAAGTGGCGTACAGACAACGCTTCTCATGGACGGCGGCTGGCAGGAGGCATCTTGCTCGACCAGCACATTGGATCTGCTCAAGACGCAGCGACCTTCCAGTGCCATTGAAATGGTCAGCTACAATGCACTGCCCACGCTGGCCACAGTCATCGAGGCAAGCGGAGGGGGCAGCAAACGTGGCTCCTTTGTGGACACCAGCTGTGGTGGCCCAATGCAGTTTGATTATGCGGTGCAATCATCGGATCAAATGTCCTTCAAGGCCATCGAGGAGGCCGTCAAAGCGGGAGTGGGGGGTGTAGGGGATTCGGAAATTATGCGAGATGATGATATACCCGAACCACCGCCACCGCCGCGTTCCTTTCTGGCTGCTCAGCAGCAACAGCAACAGCAGGGTATCCTAAGGCAGGCAGGCGCTAGTGGCGGTGGGGGCGGAGCCAGTGGATCGAGCAGCGGCAAGAAGCGTGTACATATTCAGGAAATCTCTGTCTAAGCCAGTTAGCTCGAAATTTAGCTTGTTTTCTTCACATATTTGGGAGAGTACTTCAAGTATTCCCCGCCTCCATCTATTTCTATATCTATTTCTATTCTATTCTATTCTGTTTTCCTCTAATAACTTAGCTCTAGTTTTCTTTACTTCCCTTTCTTTCCCTCCCCCGTTTTCCTCTTAGACACTGCCTTTCCTTACTTATCGGCGTAGTTCAAGGATAATCAATCAAAATGTGTTAAAATGTGCGTAATCTATATGTTTGTACATTATGTAAATGTTCCTAACTAATCGGAATATGTAGACCTCATATATATACTACATATACAAAAAAAATTGTGTTACAAATCTGTAATTTTTTTTCCATATATAGGTGTGTGTATAGTTTATCTTGGTTAGGAATTATCGTATTTTGTATTTATTATTATTATTATTACGATTATTATTGCTATATTTGCTTGTTATGTATTTAATAATAATAATAATAATATTACTAATAACAATAATGATTAGCGAAATCAAATAAGAAATTCAAGTATGTAACAAGCTTTTAATTACTATATATACTATTTATTATATACGAGTAAATGAATGTATTGTAAAATATTGAATCTATTTGTATGAAATACATATGTAATAAAAATAAATCTATGTATAATCGGCATTTTGATGGTGATATTGCAAAAAGAAAACGAGAAATCAGTGTTATAAATAAACAATAGATCTGGAAAAAGTATTTAATTTCATTTACAAAAGTAAAAATATCATCACCAATATCATGAATGAATCTATATCTTTCTAGTGGAGGTTCTCCCACTTCGATCTTTAATCACATGCAGCATATCAGCAGCAGATCATGGTAGATAACGACCAAGAACGGTAGCTTGGAGTATGTTACTTTTGTGATTGATAATGAATTGACCACGCAGACTATAATCGAACTGAGGCATATAGCTGCCATAATCCTCGCTAATCTCAGACGACAGATCTGATAGCAGAAACATCCGCATAGTGCCCAGTAGAAAAGTAGCACCACATATTTTCCAGACATTGTGTTCGGACACCCTGTATGACCCTCGGGATTTGGGGAGTCCTTAAATATTATATTGTATTGCAGAATGTCAGTTCAGATCAGTAGATTGGGAGCACAGGGCCATCAATGGGATAACATGGGATTCTTAGAAAGCATAGCCAGCAGTGCTAAATCATTGAACCCCTTGACGTTCCTTGGCTAACATTTAAGTTTTCGATGGGGAATTTTGTTTATCAAAATTTAATACATATTAACAATTTGTACGAGCAAAATTCTTTAAACTAAATGTAAAAACTAATTCGTTGCCTACTCTATAGATAGTATTATATATATATGTACATACATACACATAATTTGTACCAAATGATTACGCCAATCTTTAACAACTAAACGGGTTCAGTTTTTATTTTTTTTGTTTTTTTTAACTGAGTCACAACTTTGTCAGCCTCAACGACGCTTTTCTTACGTTTCTCTGCCTTTTTCTTTTTGGGCGACTCTTCCGCTATAATGCCTGGTTCCATTTTGATTAGCTCCACCAAAGCATCCAACTCAACATGCGTTTTTGGGTTTGTTTCCGTCTCTGTTTCTGCCTCTGCGTCTGCTACTGGTTCCACTTTAGGTTGAATTTCTTCCTCATCGTTCTCTTCGAATTTAATGGATTTATTCTGTAAAGGGATTGAGCATATTAGATACAAAAAAGTATATACTTTTACTTTGACGCACCTGTTGTTCGGACTCCTCCAACAACAGTTCGCCCTCAATGTAGGGCATGACGCTGCCTATATTGAAGTCTTTGATTCGAAACTTGATTTCCTGTTCCATGGCAATGCCGTCTCTGCTTGCTTGCTTCTTATTCGTAAACCTAATGGTCGTATTGAAGACTCTGTAGATGATGGCACTGATTTGATGCTTCGAGATGTGTCGTACAACCCCATGGAGCACTGCACCCGCTCGTGGTCTGAGTACATAGAAATCAGCATTTATAACCAGATGCAGAGTAGGATCATCAGCACGCAAGGCAGCAGTATTCCCCAGCACCTTAATGTTCTTAATCCCGAGCACAATTCCATTCAGATTGGCATCGTATATCCCGACTTTGGTGCGGATGAGGAGCTCGTGCAACGCATTCTTGAAGTTGGCCATGCCGTACGGGCCCATCGATAGGTGTAGATCGGTGTTGACACAAAGTACGCACGACTCTGGGTTGGCTGCATACTGTTCCAGCTCTTTTGTAGAGAATTTAATATATTTTTGAAGTATTTTGGCCATTTTTTGTTTAAAGATTCAATTGACCACTCAACCACATGAGTTTCTGATGTTGGTCGATAAAACACTTGCTTCTTATGCATCGGCACTGTGTCAACTCTACGGCAAATATCGATATTTTCATATATGGTTCCATCGTGAATACGTGAAGTATCGAATTTAAAATTAACTTATCGCCGCAGTATCGATAGCAAGATAACAAACAATACGCATTTAGGGGTTGTTATGTTCAAACAGGAAGCGATCGAGAATGTAGTAGAACAGAGAAGAAGATAAACGAACGCAAGAAATTAAATGTATTATCTCCATAAAGAAAACTATCCATTGTTGTTGTTTAATCGATATCATTCGTTTTATTCACGAATGGAATGTGTTCTTAAATATTTCGCTTCAATTTTAACATAATAAATAGGTTGAATTACGAAAACAATACATACTATTTTACAGTTACTCGATATATACAAAAAAAATGTTTATATTATTATTGATTAAAAAAATATTATCATTCCTATTTTTCTATATGTATATCAATAAAGGCAATACCTTAATAACGCGACTTGGTTTATTCATATCAAAAATTTCACTGAGTTGAGAAATATTCCTTTTCTTCTTCCGTAAGACTTAACGTTTTATCGATCGGAATAAGAGTAAACAACTTACTATAACTAAAATGGATGTGGTATATAAAGGCTTAAATTAACAAGAACGTGAGCTTTGTTCACTTTTAATGCGTGGAGGAGGAAGAGTTTAGTGCCGGGCGTAAGATTAAAGGTCGAACGGGGGTCAAACGTTCGTAATGACATTCTTATTTCGATCACCAATATTATTAAATTTGCCATGCGAGGCAAAGGGGGTGCGCATACGTCTGGTAAATGAGCGCAGGCAACGTTGTCCATCCAAAGGTTCCGGAGTATTTGCCACAGCCAAAACGGAAACTATACATATACAAAGTGATACATATAGAACATAAACATATAAATATATTAATGTATAGATATCGAAATAGATTCTTCTCCAACTTACCTCGCTGCTCGAGCAGCTTTATTTGTTTCTTAGCCTCCCTCAACTTGTTCATCAGTATCTCATTCTTTCGCTTCTCCACTGTCAGCTCCAGACCAAGCTGCAGTTTGCTCTTCGAGTCCACGGCGCTTAGGATACTGAAGGAAAGAAAGAATATATCAAGTTATATATATGTTCCCAGGTTCATATTTCATTTGCCACTTACGGATGACTGTAGATAGACATGGAACTGGGCCTTTCATTCGGTTCGGGATGCATCATTTGTGCGATGAGCTCATTGAAGTCTTTGCTCAGTGTTGGTATCACAGGCACCTCGCCATTGCGCAACTTGTGCCACTCTGGACCATTCTTGGGCAAGGGTCCGCCGCCGGCGACCTCGAAGAGCGTTATGCCGAGCGAAAATATGTCGGCTTTAAAGAGATTGCTATAATCCTCCTGCAGAATTTCTTTAGGCAGATAACGACAATCGCCCTCCTCAACATGAGGCTCCTTCACCGACGTCACATGACCAAGATCACCAATCTTATATGTAACCAGATTCTCTGAGCTGCGTAGCTCCTCGTATACACTGTCCATGCCATCATCGTCCTTGCCACAGCCTCCGTTGATGTTGCCCTGTTGCTTGTGCGCCATTGGATTCATGGTGGAGAATATGTTTTCTGGCTTTATGTCCATGTGTACCAGATCATTGGAATGTATATAGCGCAGTCCCTCGATGACATGCATAAGCAATATCTTCAGCTCCGACTCGCCGAGGCTGTGATCCTGTATGCGTGCGTGCAGGCTGCCGCCATCGCAAAACTCATTCTGTATCAACATATGATCATCCTCCGCCCAGGCCGAATAGTAGCGTACCACATTGTCGTGCTTGCCCAGCACTGCATGCGCCCACACCTCATTGAGAGCGCGTTTTCTGCAGATTATAATAAGGATTAGCATGGGATTAGGATTAGGATTCTTGAAAACTTACTCAAATGAGCTACCTGCGACAGGCTTTTTGCTCTTCTTTATGGCATAGATGCAACCATCGAGACGATTCACACACTGAAAGACGACTCCAAATTCTCCCACACCGATGACGCTGACCTGCATAAACTCTCGCTTGAAGCGACTGATGTTTGTGTCGTGCAGGGCCAGTCTCTTGGGCGCCTGATGGTGAATCTCGCGCACAGATCCATCAATGCCGGCAGCAGCCTCCTTATCGCCTCCGTCGTCGTCGCAGGCATCCCCGAGCAGAAATCGCCGCATGGCGCTAACATTGAGATTCTCGTGTCCAAATTGAGTGCGGCAACGTTTCTTATTCTGTGCCATAAGACCTAATAGGGATTCAGATAAAGGGATTAGCTGCTAGACATCACTAAAGAAACATCGGCACTTACTGTCTGGTGTAAAGGGATTAACATTGGCCGTGTCCTGGGGCTGCATGCTCCGGTGATTGTGCAACGGCAATGAACGGGGACGTTCTGTCAACCTGAAGAGTTCCTCCCGCGTTGTGGAGGCTGCTGCAGCCGCGGATGCATTTACCACGGCCGCCACAGCTGACAAATGATTACTGCAGTTTGTTGTGGACTTTTGTAATATGGTCTTTGGTGTTGCTGGCGTATTGAATAGACGTAATGCACGAACTTTTTGGCATGGGGGCGACATGTCCACATCCCGTTGGATGCTTGTGGGTTTCTTTTTGTGTTGCGGACTCTCCAGCGTATCCTTGTCAAAATCATCATCGGCGAAACGTAGCTTGCGCGGATTGAATACCAACGGAGATGGCGAACGCGAACGCATCTCGACACTGGAGTCGAGCTGCTCGAGCGATGTGTCTTCTGTACTGATGACGCTCGACTCGTGCTTGGACAAGCGAAATGCCATTGCCATTGCAATTCGATTTGCGATTTGCTTCAAACTTCACTTCACTTTCAATTAGAATTCGATGCACTTTTTTGTACTTTTTTTTACAGTTTAATCGAGATTAAAATTTATCAAGTTAAAAAAATAAACAAAACAAAAACACAAAACAGCATTAAGTGTAGAGGAATGCGAAGCGCAATTGATCCTTATATCGATATTTTCTCTCTGTGAGTAGATATACGAGTGCGCGTGTGTGCATGTGTGCGTCTAAGCGTGAACATCGATTTAAATAATGCCGGTGAGTATCGAGTATCGATACTTTATTTCAAACATTTGTTTTAATATCGGTTGCACTAGCACTTATTGCGTTACGATAGTTTTCCTATCGAAAACCAGTAGAGATGGCCACATTGAAAATATGAGGATTATGTTTGCAATTATACCAATTTGGATTGTAAATATAGTTTATTGTAGTATGGAACACTTGAAATTCGAAATACGTAACTGATTTTAGTTGAAAAGCCTCTTTAATTATTACCCCAATAAAGAGAAAACAAATTTTTTGGCATTTGATTTATTGATTGAATAATTTTATGTATTATGTATTTCAGCGCATCTTTTACATACAAATACGCTCCTGCAAGAATTCATACATTATTATTATAATACTTAACTATGACGTAATGTATGAGAAATCCGAATTTGCAATAATTTTTGCTTAATTTATGTATGAGAATAGTATTAAAAAACACCTTACAAACGTGAAGCGAAATATCTTCTTGGGCATTTGGTTTACCATATATCAATATTCAATCAGTAAAAGGTTCTCAGGAGGATGTGATAAGTTACATCATTAAAATTGACATTAGGATAGTGAATCTCAATGAAATTTTGTATATCCCTACTACAATTGTATTTAAGCTGCCTCATCAAATTGTTTTTCTTGTTTTTGTTTTCGTTTTTGTTTTTGATTGAAATACAAAACATTCTTAGCCTGATATTTGTTTATATGATGGATGTATGCGTGGGTGTATATGTGTGTGTGTGCAAGAATATAATGTATATAATGTTAGGAAAAAAAAAATTAAGACATTTGTTGAGGGACACTTTACATAAATATACGCATATACTATATAGAGCATGTGACTAGATCGAGATCCGATCTGGTATATATGTATCTGATTATAATCTTAAAAAACAAAAACTCAAAGCGCAATTTGTTCTACAGTTGGAATTGAAAACTATATAAAATTCGGAGTAAAAATGAAGTACAAAAAGGTAAATATGTATATTAATCTATAGATTATACGCTAAGCTAAGAATGTGTGTGGGCAAATGATAACTAAATGAGTATATACTGCCTGACATGGGGTGTACAAATTGTGGATGTTTTTGTTTTCGATTTGAGGAATGAAGGAGGAGAGCAGGGATTGAGCCCTATGGCTAATGGCCAAAATCAGAAGCCGGCTGCGACTCTTCCTGGTATCGCTAGTCCCTGGACATGGAACGAGATACCGAGGAATCACCGCGACGCCTCAACGGTGGCGAACCGCGTCGGGGCGGGGGAGATGGTGATCGCGAACCCCTATCTCTGTCATCGTCCTCATCGTCATATCGCCGCTTCACTGGCGGCGGTGGTGAATCGACGAGTCCGCTGCCATTGCGCTGATCCTGGTCACTGTAGCGTGATACCGAACCATTCTCGTCGCGTCCATTCTCACGCGAGCGGCCTGAACGACGACCCACCGAGGCAGCCGAACGGCTGCGCGATCGGGTCCCGGACTTGGAGCGAGTGCGACGGCGCCTCGATGTGCTGCGTGATCTGCTCAGCGAGTTGCTTCTGTAAAGAGTTAGGGAAGAGTAAAGGGAACTTTAGTAAGTGGTATGGGATATTACTAAATAAAGCTATATACATATGTAAAGATATATAGATATATTGTTCATTCCTGGATATTTCAAATTTTTTTAAAAACAAAACAACTTGGAATATTCTTTTATATATCTTTATTGATTCATTATTATTGATAAAGTTTTAATGCTCTGCTTAATGTGATTTTCCACTCTTTTTGTGATGCTTGTGACCACCCTTCTTCTCGCCCTTCTTTCCATGCTCCTCCTTCTCTTCGTAGCTGTCGCCATATTTATGCTCCTTCTTGTACTTCTTGTGGTCCTCGTCATGGTGGCCTTTCTTGTAGTGTCCCTCCTTCTTTTTGTGTCCCTTCTTCTTGCCACTTTCGTGTTTTTCACCCTTCTTATGCTCGCCATGATCCTCCTCATGATGTTTGTGCTCCTTGCCGTACTTCTTGTGATGTCCCCCCTTGTGCTCATCGTCATAGAACTTTTTCTCCTTGTAGTATTCATCCTTGTTAAATTTCTTATGATATTCCATCTCCTTGTGTCCCTTTTTGTGCTTCTTCTTGTGATGATGCTTGCCACCCTTCTTGTGGGCTCCATGCTCATCCTTCTTGCCATACTCTTCCTTCTCATCGTAGTGTTTCTTCTTCTTTTCGCCCTTATCCCCATGATGATGTTCGTGGTCCTCTTCCTCGTGATGTTTCTTTTCGTCCTCTTCCCATTCCTTGTGTTCCTTGTGACCGTGCTCGCCCTTGTGCTCCTCATCACCAAATTTCTTCTTCTCATGCTTCTCGCCACCCTCCTCTTCCTCCTCGGAGGACTCCTCCTTCTTTTTGGCCGCCGCGTACGTTAGCAGCAGCCCCAAGACCAACAACAGCTTCAAGTGGCCTCGCAGCATTCTGTCAAACTGAGCGCCCCGATCAATGATCAGATATGCTTTTATATTCAACATGATTTTTTTTTAATAAACCACAAAACCACCGCCGGGTAATGATGCAACTCTCAGGCATCTTTTTGAGGACTGGCGTAAATTTTCTGCTTGATCGGGCAACAAATCTTTTCTACAGAGTGACTAGTCATGAAATCTGTGTAAATCAACCAACCACAAATGGAAGGGGGTTAC
Organism: Zaprionus ornatus; assembly: GCA_018904035.1. Lineage (NCBI taxonomy): Eukaryota > Metazoa > Arthropoda > Insecta > Diptera > Drosophilidae > Zaprionus > Zaprionus ornatus. The sequence continues at coordinate 17,214,202 of JAEIFZ010000002.1, read as the reverse complement.
TGAATGAATAGATAGTAAATATGTAATATAATATATAATATATATCTGTAAAAGAAGTGCTTCAATAGGTCAACACATTCGCAATGTGAACGAGATAAGAAGTCCAGGAGGGGGTAACAATAGATCTATAAGGTCAGAATGATGATACAATAGAAGTATAAGATAGGAGTACAGCTCCGGCAAATAATAATAAATATATGTATAAAGAATAAACAAAGATAGTTTTCATAATGTTTTGCATGTTACACTTTATTTATAATGTAGCACATCAAAGGCAATAAAATTTGCTTGGCTACAAATAAAAAAAAAGAAAAGTAAATCTATAACGTAAACGTATTTTAAAATCTAGAATCCTACGACTATTAATAATAAGAGCCCCCAAACAACTTGATTTATTCTTGATGCTTGGACTTCTTCTTTTTCTTCGCAGGCGTTCCTTGCTCAACCGCCTCAACTTTCACTTCGGCTTCTGCTTCTTCTTCAGGTGCCTCTTCATCCTTTTGCTTCTTCTTCTTCTTCTTTTTCTTTTCGGACTTCAGCTCGGGCTCTTCACCATCAGCTTGTTCTGCTTGTGGTTCCTCCTCTTTCAACTCGTGTTTAACGGGTGTTTCAATTTCCGAATGTTTGCGTTTTTTTACATGCAACGTGTTATCCGCCTCTGGCTGATAGGTAAACACCTCACTAAAATGGGAATAAGATCATGAATAAAGGAAAGAATCTGGTTTAAACATATTGAAAAAAGTCTTGAGAGCTCATGTCAGACAGCCAAGTGGAATCGTCATGATGGAATCAGCATATTGCGAAACCTTTTTGTGGTATCATCATGTAGAGTTCTCTTGAAGACTTATTCAGAATGTTGATGATCAAAAGAATAACCCACCTCTTGGCCTGGTATTTCTCGAACTTCGCCTTTGCCTTGCCAGTGCCGGAGAGTTTGCGCAAATTACCTTCTTCCAGAAGACGCAATCGGGACTCCAACTTAACTTTGTGTGTGGCGCCCAGTTCAAAGGTAGCCTCCTCACCGAAGGCATCCACGCGCGTGGCCAGCGATGCTTTCGCTGCCAGGGAACGTGACATTTTACCCTTATTCTTTTGCGAAGCTTGACCCACCAATTGCGCGTGATAGATTAGACCGTATTTGGGTGTGTCTTTCTTTGTTTTCAGGGCACGGAACAATGCCTTCTCTGCGCCCAATATCTGCACCGTAGATGAGGGATGTTTGGCCAGATTGATAAGCGAACCAGCGTGGGCAATGAGACGAGCACCAACAGTGTCACCCACCAGCACAGTCAAGTTTGGTGCCATGGCCATCATGCGTGCCTTGAGGTAATCATAAAGATGAATGCGGTAATCATTGATGGAAATAATCTCATCGCATAGGCACTGAATATTCAATACATCCTCGTCACTAATTTCCGTTCCCATTGATATCTCAGCAGCCTCTTTCACCTGCTGTTCCACATCTTCAGGCAGAATGTCTGACAGGTCGGCCGTGGCCATATTGTCTCGGGTTCCAACCAATTTGATGGTCTTTACAAACGCAATATTGTCGGTGATCAGCTTGCCCAGCTCGGGGAAATGCCAGCCATACCATTCCCGTGCACGCATCATATAGTTATTGAGCTCCTTGTCCAGATCATCGAGCAGACACTGCGCTTGCACAATCATCGTATCGATTTTGTCAGGTGAGAACTTCAGCTTGTAGCGCGACAGCGAATGGGCAAGACCTAAAGCCATTGCAGTCATCTCACGCTTGGGCAGACCACCCAGAAGACTGTCTGCTTGTTGACGTATGCAACGCATCAGCTCCTGCACGCCTGTGTTATAGACACATTGCACCGACAGCTTCTCCTTGATGGCAGTTCCAAGTTTGGCATCGGCCACCAACAGCGAGGCTTGAACATCGTCTACAAACAGTTTCTTCAGTGTCTTCTTCAGTGGCTTGGCCACCTTGCCCTCCACGGCGGCAGTGGCTGCGGCAAGCGCTTCTGTGGTATCATTGAATTTCTCAAAATGCTTAAGTTTAAGCAATTTGTTGGCCTTCTCGGGCGTTTCAAATTCCTGATACAAGTTGTCGACTTGTTCGAGTTTCTTTTCATTTAACAGTTTAAAAATAGCGTAGCCCGCCGGCGTTTCGTATAACACAAACATTGTGCTAATTTAACGCATTAATTTCTGTTAAAATATTTAATTTTTAGCAGGAGTAAACTCGAACTTAACCTTCTTCTGTCTAGCACCTCGTGTAAAAGAAAAATCCAAAATGAAGCGTGTGGACACGTGCGTGTGCAATAACCAGTGTTGCTCATGAAACCGCTATATATCGATATTTTTCCGCACGCTGCTATCGATAGATCGCTAATGGCATGCGATAGCAGCGAACGAATTCGTAACACAACTGAATTCATAACAAAACAGAATTCGTAAAACTTTTGCATTTAAAATTTAATCACACAAAAGCACAAAGATTTTTAAATCTTTTTCTTTTTTATAAATAATTATACACATGAATACATTTATTCTTGTGTAAAAAGTGTATTCAAGAACTGTTAACTAAGCGATAACTTAATGGTAACCGATAATTTGCGCGCATTTCTTTGTATTCAAGGTGTGTACACACTTTGGCAAACAGCCCTAAAGCAGTGAGGAAATTCACCACACTAAAAACAATTTTAAATTTGATATGCAGATTCATACACCTACATATATGTAGGGATGTACTATAGACATACAATACAAAATTATGAATGAAATTGTTCACTAACCTGCGTCGTTGCCGTGCCTTCCGCTCGCGGCAGTGGCGCGCAAAATGACCACGCATGCCGCATTCATAGCATTTATCGTCACTACGACCGCCGCCGCCTCCACGGTCACGTCCTCCTCCGAATCCACCACCACCGCCACTTCCACCACCTCCTCCACTACCGCTGCCGCCGCCACCCCCTGACCGAGCGTATTTTCCTGTGGACAATTCTACACGAGCTCGGCGACCACACAAGGTTCGGCCATCCAATCCGCGGACAGCATCAGCTGCATCCCTTGCGCTCTCGAACTCCACAAAGGCGAAACCTGGAGGATTGCGTGCAATCCAAACACTGCGCAAACTGCCATAGGCACCAAATACATACTCCAAATCGTTCTTTCGTGCATTGTTGCCCAAATCGCCAACGTAGACTTTCCGGTCGCTAGGATGCCGCGACATTTTCTGGCTTGGGTTTTGTTGATTGGGCGCTGTGAAAGTTGCAAGCGCAGAAAAAATCGATTCGGCTGCAAAACTTTTGCGTTTTATGCCTTTGTCACAAGAGCATACGGTTATGGTTTATAATATTGATTGCTTCTCATCACTTGATACACTTTATTCGTAACTCTTTGTTATTTAGGCACTTTTTCTATTTATTTCGGCACTATTTTTGCCGACAGAGCTGCGGTCTTGTCAAATGTAAAATATTTGTATGTGTGTGTAAGTGTGTGTGTGGTGTGTTTGGTCTCTGTTAAGAAAAAACAACAACAAAATATATGAGTTTACAGAAGTTTTCTCTTCACTTTAACAGAGCTGTTCGATATTCTGAACTTGTTCATTTAATCTACTGGAGCAGTTAAATTTAAACTCAGCCCTCAATATTCTTTTTTTGCATTTTCAATACAAAAATGACTTAAAATTTTTTTTATAATATAGATTTACTTAATATCATAGTTACAAAAGCTCTGAAAAAATTGATCATTCAATAAAAGAAAAGTGTTACCAAAATACTTTACTAAGATGACTGAACAAGTCGCAGTCGATATTTCCCGGTGATCGGGATCTCTTCGATAAGTACATACATATGTATTTGTATGTACAATTTACGTTAGCCCGTAGGAGTTTAAAGTGCTATCAATATATACTAAATTATTGCCTTTGTTGACATTAGTGTAATAATTTTATTTAAAGTGTTCATACTTATTTGTAATTTACAGATTAACCGTTTTAAGACCGGTTGCTCATGCATAGCTGAATTGATTGTATAAATGAAAGGTGAATTTTAAGTGATTCAATAACAAATCTATCAGGGCTGCATCCTCAAAAGAAAAGGTTTTAATATACGGAAGAGAAACAAAATAGCAGGAATTGGGTATGATATTTTTATAAAAAAAAAATTAAATTTTTATACAACTTTATTTTCCAACGCTTGCGCTAAATCTTTAGTAATAATAATAATAAATATTTAGTAAATACAATTTCTACTCTGACGCCCTGATTGATAAACACTCAATGCAACCTTGTCCTATCGATTACAAGTGTGTCGCGGTGAATTGTGAATGGCTACCACCATTAAACGTGGCGGTGGCGAGTTTTCTATCATAAGTTAGGTTATATATCGTATGCATCAAATCATACAATTATTTATAAGCTAGTTTTTTAAGGAAAAAACACTTAAATTTAGTGAATTTGCAGTGCGAAATCTTTAAAAAACCACAGACGAACACTTGGCACAAACGGTAAGCATGTAAACCAATGCAAATGTACATTTTACATAACAATTATGGTGCTTTAAAAAACGAAGCCTCTGGCTGCCTTTCCAAAATTAAGTGTGCGACAGCAGCAGCTGCCTGGTGTGCAAGCAGATTTGCTTTGTGAAATTACGACGCCGCTTACTAGGTGTAATTGTTCCGCGGTCAAAATAAAATTATTTTAATTTGTTTTTGTGTTGTTTTGTTAAATGGTTAGTTTTCTAATTTCTAATAAAATGGAAAATTTCATACTTTTATACATACAAAAAATGCTATGTATAACAGCACACCAACACATGCATACACACGACACATCGGCCATTCGCATACATACACAGGCACACAAACGCAACACTGATACATTACACATACACAGACACGTGTAGTTGTGAGCGTGATTGCGCATATGTATGTACTACATATGAAAGATTGCGGTGCAAAATACGAAAATCATGCGAATTTTAAAAATTGCGTAGTAAGAAAATGCACTAGTTTATCCTACTTCTGCAAGTGATAACATTCATGTGTTAAACAGTGCGCGTATTCTGCCGGTATAGGGTAATGCTTATTTAGAAAGAACACATATGTATGTATAAAAATTTATATTTCTTTTTAATTTCATGAGAGCAAAGTTTCTCTTCAATTAATTTTATAACATACATGTTTGCGTCTTTACAAAATCATTTCTTCAGATTTCTTTGTTGAACCATTTTGTCGTCATCGGAAAGTCTTCCATTTTGTTTTTTTTTATTTTCCTGCCGTCGCGCCGCCACCGTCGCTGCTGTTGTTCGTGGTGAATTTCTCGCAGTTCATGCAATTCATTGCGTTTGTTTTGAGTTCATGTAAGCTGTTCGAAGTTGACGTGCAACAATATCTTAATATATAATACAACAAAACGTGTTAATTGCGAAATTTGTGTTCTATTTTATAGTGCTTTGTAAATTGTTCGCACAATCGTTAATACATACATGTATACATACGTATGTACATTTTGAGGGCATTGCTTCTTGTATCTTTCTTTTCGATTTACATTCGCTTTCACGTAGCACATGGCGTTGCCACATGGTTTTCACTGGAAAGACAACATGTAGCTACAGTCACGCGAAAGTAGTATATTTATATTTTATTTATTTTGTTTACATAACAAAAATATTTTGAGTATTTGGACAACATCAAACTGATATAAAATATATTTAATAACAAAAAATGTGCGCGAGTTCTGTAATGATTTCTCGGTCTGGCAATACAGAGCAAATGGCGCGCAAATGTGGTGAACCGGCACTTTGCTTGCCCTTTTTCCTTCCGTCATTCTGTTTTCACCATTTTTACCTTAGAGAAAAAAGTTCGTTGTTCTCACGACACATAGATAGGCATGCAGGCACTTGTGTTTGGTATGTGTGTAGGTGCGTACGTGTTTGTAAAATGAATGACGCTGTCGCTGGGACATAGCTACAAACGCCAACAACGACGATAGTTCATGTTGTGACACAGCTAAAAGAAAACAATTAAAGTGAAAAGAATAACAAAATAAAAGTACTTTCTCGTAGCATAGTGTAAAAAAGACGGCAAGTAACGACCAGCGTGCTTTGAGACCACATGAAAAAGCAAGCGGAGCGTTGAAAACGCCGAACAACTTGTGAACGTGTACAAAAAGCAGTTAGACGACACACACATATACATACATACATGTATTAATGTGTATGTATGTATATACCGGCCGGTTGCTGTGAGCTGCTTACCTGCCTTTCATAATTATTTGTGCCTATTTTAGCTGCTTTCTGTATTATACATAAGTGAGAATGCGTACGTGTGTGCGGATGTGTGTGATGTACGTGTAGAAGAGGCATGTATGTGTGTCTGTTTTGCTGCTGTCATCCGTTCTCTTGTCAAATGTGCCCAGATATTGCCTAGATTTAATTTTTATCTCTTGGAATTTCCTCTTACTGATTATATATATTTCTTTTCGTATTCAATACTCTTTTCATGTCAAATACAACGGCTAAATACAACAATAAATCATCAATACAATCGATGCTTGGACTCATCAACAACAACTGCAAATTGATAAACTATAATCGAATTAATAATATTTAGAAAGTTACGTGTAAACGTCGTGGCTTTTGTTTAGTTATTTTGAAAAATAATACAAAAACATAAAAAAAAAGAACTTTGGCAACTAAAACCAATCCCAATACACACAAGAAACAACAACAGCAACTAGTGTAAAATTCAAAGTGTAAACAAGAAACAACAAAACCAACACCCACGCAGACACGCAGATAAACTCGGCAGCACCAACAACAAGAGCTATACAGCTTAAATAAATTCAAGTCCCCCGAGTGTTAGAAAACAGCAGCAAAATTACGTCAATTATAGAAAACATACCCGGCGCAATAGCTCACAATCATCAAAACAACATCATGGAAGAAGATGAGAGGGGCAAATTGTTCGTCGGGGGCCTGTCCTGGGAGACAACGCAGGAGAATCTATCGCGTTACTTCTGCCGCTTTGGCGACATAATCGATTGTGTCGTAATGAAGAACAACGAGAGCGGCAGATCACGCGGTTTCGGCTTTGTCACCTTTGCCGATCCTACGAACGTTAATCATGTGCTCCAAAACGGTCCGCATACGCTTGATGGTCGTACTATTGATCCGAAACCTTGCAATCCTCGTACTCTTCAGAAACCCAAGAAGGGCGGTGGCTATAAGGTGTTCCTCGGTGGCTTGCCATCGAATGTTACGGAGACCGATCTGCGTACGTTCTTTGGCCGTTACGGCAAGGTCACCGAGGTGGTCATCATGTACGATCAGGAGAAGAAGAAATCGCGAGGCTTCGGTTTCCTGTCTTTCGAGGAAGAGTCGTCTGTGGAGCATGTTACAAACGAGCGTTATATTAATCTGAACGGAAAGCAGGTACGTTAACTCGACGACGAAATTATTCTCCTATCTACTGATGGAATTACTAACTATCTTATCTTGATTCTAAGAAATTAAATGAAAGTCAACACTAAAAAAAAAGTAGAAACATGCTTTCAAAAACAAAATGATCCAAATGAAATCATTTCAATAAAATAACAGAATACATAGTATTTTATCTATATAAATAGAATTGGTTGGATTGTTATAATGCTCTAACTGTGCGTATATTGCAGGTTGAAATCAAGAAGGCGGAGCCACGCGACGGTTCTGGTGGACAGAACTCGAATAACAGCGCTGTGGGCGGTGCCTATGGCAAGCTGGGCAACGAGTGCAGCCACTGGGGACCGCACCATGCACCGATCAATATGATGCAGGGCCAGAATGGTCAGATGGGTGGACCGCCATTGAATATGCCGATTGGTGCACCGAACATGATGCCCGGATATCAGGGCTGGGGCACTTCGCCACAGCAGCAGGGCTATGGCTATGGTAATAGCGGACCTGGATCGTATCAGGGTTGGGGTGCACCACCTGGCCCACAGGGTCCTCCACCACAATGGTCGAACTATGCTGGACCGCAGCAGACTCAAGGTTATGGCGGCTATGACATGTACAATTCAACATCGACAGGAGCACCATCGGGACCGTCGGGTGGCGGCAGCTGGAACTCATGGAATATGCCACCCAATTCGGCTGGACCAACTGGTGCACCTGGTGCTGGCGCTGGCACCGCCACTGACATGTATTCGCGTGCTCAGACCTGGGCAGCGGGCGGTCCATCGACCACGGGACCTGTGGGCGGCATGCCACGCACTGGACCTGGTAACTCGGCCTCAAAATCGGGCTCCGAGTATGATTATGGTGGCTATGGATCTGGCTACGATTACGATTATAGCAATTACGTTAAGCAGGAGGGCGCCTCGAACTATGGTGCCGGTCCCAGGTCAGCATATGGCAACGACAGCTCTACACAGCCGCCGTATGCCGCCTCGCAGGCTGTTTAAGGATGATCTGGCCCCCAAAGGCCGTACGTGCGTGCGTGTTGTCTCGTCTTCAGCGTGTCACCAGCAGCAGCGGCCCCCCTTAACAATACGAGGTGAATGATGAAGAAGACAAAAAATGGTAGTAATTGTAAGCTAAAGCGTCGTCTGTTCGTTTATCATTTTAATGAATAATTTTGTTTGAGATCAGATCAGTTGTTGAAATTAATTAATGTAACTTGTGTACACACATATATAACAAAATAATTTAAAAACAATCACACATACACACACACATCCCTAGCGAAACAAGGCAGGTTCATAGGTTTATATATATATATAGATGATATATGTATAAAGAAAATATATATATGCTTTCATATATATATTCTATAGCAATGAGAGAGTATGTAAAGAATTCATAGGAAGAAGCAAAAAATGTAAACCAACAACAAAAAAAAACAGTCAGCATTCTTAATAACAACAACCGTAGCAAACAACAACACTCAGAGCAACAACTAAATTTTTTCATGCGCCCCTTTCCTTTTCCACATCCCCCAACGATACAGTTACTGGTGTGTGTATGTATATAACAAATATATATATATATGCTTGTGCTGTATCCTATCAAAACTAACAACAACAAAAACCGCTAATACATGCATAACATAAACAGAGAAAAAGATATAATAGAATTATGAATGATTTACAAGTATAAAGTTTAGCCAATTAGAAGACACAAGAGAAAAGTGTACGAAAGAAAGAAAGAGAAGCCAACAAAAGAACAGAAACAGAGAAAAGAGAAAGGAATTATAAGAAATTATACATTAAAAACAAAACAAAAACCCCAAAAACTGATCCCTTAATTACTAAAATTAGTAAATATAAATTCGAAATTGTACATTTAAAGAAGAATTCAACTAGTTGGCGGCAAATGGAAAAATATAATACGCGCGCGTCCACATGCCGCGCCCCCTTAAACCCTTACTCCTCAATATGGCAACAAGGTGTAGCAGGTAGAAGAAGAATCGACTTGAGGACATTTAAAGAGAAAAGACACGTCCTGAGAGTCTTATATTAGAAGAAACTCTTCTTTTCCTGTTCGTCTTAGTACGACGGGTGCACAGCGTGGAGGCGTGGCATGTTTTGTTTGGTGGGGCCGTGCAGAGAAAAACGTTACAAAATTAATAAATTTACCATTTAAAGTAAACAAAACAACTAGCTAAAAGTTAAACTACATATATAATGAACCTAATAATAAGCGTATGTCGTATGTCGTTTGCATGTAAGCGAAAGTTGAACTTGAAACTAGAATTATATAGTGTTGGAAATATTATTTAGTTAAAGAAGAGAAGTTAAGAACCGCAAACAAGTAAACAAAACGAAGAAGAAACAAACAAAAGAGAAAAATCACAAAAATACGAAACGCTCTAAACAAATATACAATATAAAATTAAAATAAACAAAACGAAACAACAAAAAAACCATGATGGAAAACGGAATAAAAAAGAAAATGCTATATACATACTTATATACATCTCTATATATATAGATACATATATATATATATTATATATATGTCTATATATATAAATATAAATATATAAACATAAATTTAAAGAAAACAAACAACAAAACGTAAATTTAAACTACAGTTAAATTCAGCATAGATAACACAACAGTCATAAGAGGAAGGAGAAAGAGAGAAGGAAACGATGCTTAGAGTTGCGTTGCACATTTTTGAAATTTTCATCGTTTGCCAAGCAGACAACAACAGTTAGAGAAACGAACACATGCACACACACACACACACAAACACACGCGAGAATTGCATATTTTATTGATTATATAAATATATATATATATATCTTTAATTACTTTACATATTATTTACTCTTAAATTACATACAATACCAACAACAAAAATAATTAAACTAATTTTTAAATGATGATTGCGATTTTACAATTTATTATTACAATTTAAATATTACAAACAAAACAAAAAAAAACAAAACCTTATATGCTAATAGATACATTTATACACTCTTATATACAAATATGAAGTAATGTTTTTTTTATTATAATTTTTGCTATTACTACTACAACTACAACGTAAATTTTAATTTGTTGATTACGCGAATACTACGAACACACACACACAACTACAATATGCACATACATACTACTTACACGTACGATACGAGATACGATACGATACATGATAATACCTTACTTTATTTTTCGGTGATTTATTGCATAGTGTTTTTTTTCGTAATGTCGTAATGTGTTTAACAATATTCTATTTCTACTTAGAACATGGTTGAAGAAGATGAGAAGCAACTCCTACAAACATAAATTCCTAATTTAATTTCGTTTAAATTACAAATAATAAACATATGCTTAAATTTTTTATATAATTATACACTAAAAAAACAACAAAAACAAAGAGAGAGTAAAAACAAACTAACGTAAACAGAGTAAATTTAAACAAACACAAGAAATGAAAAAAACAACAAAGTAAAGTGAAGAACGTGTAAAAAACGTTTGAATATTTTGAAAAAAAAAAACAAAAAATTGCTTTTGTTTTCCTTTAATTTTAATTGCGTGTGTATGTCTCTGTGTGTGTGTATGTAGATTGTTTGTGTCTAATTGTATGTTGTAAATAGGAGACACCCCTTGGCCAGCGGGATTTTCACGCACGTTACGCGTTGATGACGTAAGGAAAGATGATGATTTGAATGAAGAATACGATGAGATAATGATAAATAAGGAGTTCAGTTCAGTTAAACAGGGAGAAGGGAGTTTCGATCCATTTCCGCTTGTAATTTTGCAATTTCTGTGTTTTATTTTCAGCAGGCAGCAACAACAAAAAATAACAATAAAAAATTGTATGAATGATGATGCTGCAACAACAACAACATCGTATCAGGCTTAACCTAATAGTAAATGGTTATATAGTTATATCTTATCTACTACTATATATGTATGCATATGTGTATGAAAAAACAGCAAAACAACAACTAATCGAAGAGAAACAGAATGAATGAAAAAGCAAAATAATCTGTTGGTAAAATGCAGTTAAGAAAACACCTGATGTAATTTCATAAGCAAACCTTATTATTATAACAAACATATATTAATTACGATCACTCACACACTATCTACAAACAAAAACAAAAAAAAAAAAAAAAAAAACATATATCTATATATAAAGATCGTCTTTTGTTTATTGCCAAACCACATCCCCCCTCTATATTTTGCATGCCTAAACAGTTGAAAGAGATGAAAAAGAATATGAAGAAAAAAATAAAATAAAATAAGAAGTGATGTTTAACAATTTGAAATAAGAGAGTAATGCGTAAAAATTAATAACTAATTCAAGGAAATATGCATAAAAATAGTTAAAGCAAGGTTAAAAGTAATGGAAAATGTAAACGTAAACGCAAAATAAGAAAAAACAAAAGGAAAAAAAATTATTAAAAAAAACAAACACACTGACTGTTAATTGTAAAACAATTTCTTTTTTTTTATCCGTACAATTTATGATTTAAAGTTAAACAATTTTTAAATAAAACCTAATAAATGAACTACATATATATGCATCTAAACGTAATTACAACTACTATATACAATTATATATATACTATATACAATACATATAAATATATGCATAAATATATATCAATTTAACAGTAAAAATAAATCTAATCTATTGTACTAAAAAATGCAAATGAAAAAAAAACATGAAAAAAAAGAAACTACTAAGTGTTGCACTTGAAAAAAAAAGAGGCATAGTTCATAAAAAGCAAAAAAAAAAAATGAGTAAAGACAACCCAAAATCTGAATATAAAGTAACAACATACATTCTTAAGAATATTGTTGTGTAAAAATTTATAAACCATAGTCCAGAGAGAGAAGAGCATGTGTATCACCATGCTATTGATAAATAGTTTGTTTTGTTCTTCGTTCTTTTCGCCTCATTTCTTCGATGTCATTTCGTGTATTTTTTGGTTTTGTTTTTGATTTCGGGCAAATTGATGGACAACATTAGCACTATCATTATTATATTATATTATATTTTTGGTTTTTTTTTTCAGATCGGTAAATATGCAAATACAAATCTTATTTATTTTGGGTGATTTCGATTGATCTTTTCTCTTTTAATTTCCTTCTGTTGCTGACTGAAAATAAAATAAGGTGTTTCAAATTTCACCGATATACCACATAATATATGAAAATGAAATAGCTATAAACAAGATCTAATATAAGCTAATAAATAAATACGAAAGAACGCGCCAAAATGCAAACTGAACGAGAACACTTAGAAAGTGAATGAGAGAAAGAAAGAAAATGAATTGCGAAAGATCAATGTAACGTTGTACACATTTTGTATTAACTAAAAGTCAGTTGAATAGTTATCGATTTTAGATTTGGTTTACAATTTCGACTGGTATCACATAGTTAAGCTAAGTAACCGAGGCGCAGATAGATGAAAATGTTTTTTAAAATCTTTTCCCCCACGTTTTTTCTCTTTTCTACCGAACTATACTCGTATTCGTATTAGCATCTAAAGACTAACTAGAATGATTTGAAATAAGGGAAATTCTACAGATATCTAAGCTAAATTCCTAAGACAAAACGATTCCACCTAAGACACCTTTTGTATGACTAAATTTATAGGCCAGGAAACCAAACAAACCGAAGAAGTGAACACAATAAGATGAAGATAACAGCATAATAACAACTGAAAATGAAATGTAGACTAAAATTAAAAGTTGAGATCGAGAAGAAAATGATGATGAACGAACAACTGTGTGTGCATGTTTTGTATTTGTTTTTGTAATTAACTCGATTTCTAGGCGTTTTGTTGAGCGGGTTATTGCAATAAAGAGAAAACAAAAGAAAAGAAAAAACAAAACTAGCATATGAAAGATTTCCCCATTGCATAAGTCGTTTTCGATTCGAATCGGTTGTTACACTGTGTTGAGTTTGGTAACCCTTTTCATAATGTGATTCGTTCTGTTTGTTTCGTTAAATTGTTGCCTTTTGATTTTCTCTTGCCTTTGGCTTCGTTCGGTATGTTCTTAAATAAGTATATAAAATTCTAGACGAGGTATGTATGTATGTATGTGTATCTATATAATAATTTTAAAGTGTAAACAAACCAAGCAAAAACTGAGAAGATAGTGAAACAAACTAATTTGTACGTAGTTTAATGTCGATCGTAAAGCGTAAATACATAATAATAGACAGAAAAAACGGAAAACTGAAAGCAAAAACCAAAAAAAAAAGAGAAAAACTATGCAAAATAACCAAAATAAAACCAAAATTGAGACTGTAAACTGTAAAATGCAACAAAATGATGATGAACCGATCGATCGATAAATAGGAAGACAAGTAAAGCTTAATACTAAACTAAATAAACTTAAACTTAAACTAAACTCTTAACTCGTAAAGCAAGCAAGAAGCAACAAGAAAAAAACGCAAAAAAAGTAAAAGAATATCTCAGATGAATAGGCTATACCTACATAAGTTCGTGGTAAGGATTTCGTTGAAGGAACAGCAAATTTATTTTGTTTTTCGATAATAATTTTCGATAAATTTGCGATGGTTTTCGATCTTTTGTTGTTGGATGGGCAAGTTGTTAGAACTACGATCATCCTCACATAGACAGTTACATTTCGTTTTGTGTTTTTCGTACAGTTTAGAGCTCTTCAAGAACTCACTTTGAACACACATACGTACACACACACACACACACACAACACATACAGACACATAATATATACACTGTGGCTAAGGTTATTTAAGAACTAAATTCGAGAGAAGTTTAAGCGTTTATTAACTACATGCATACATCAGACTTAGGCAGGCTAAGGCAGACTAAGCATTGTCATACTTTTAGCGGTAACTGTAGCTGGAACAGCCAAAAAAAAAAAAACAATATGTGGGCGACTTACACGCCCACATATATACATACATAAAATACATATACTATAGCGTATACCTATATAGAGCAGATTGTAACAGTTCTTAGGCGTATAAGTGTTGCGACTTGGGACACTCGGGTTAGTTGCGGGCAATAACATAACATAACTGTATCGTATTTAGTTGAACTAACGGTTTAACACACACACTCACTCAAAAATACACACACACAGACAGACTTACACATGAAATGTTTTTTGGGTCTTTTTTCGAGACTTTTTCTATTTGTACTTTTTAGAAATAAAACGTCGACTACGTAACGGGAAAGATAGAATATGACGAGACGTTACGTAAATACACACACATACATATATATAGCAGCCGCAAAAAATGCAAATAATAAGGAAACAATGCAAATACATACATACTTACATATAGAGAAAGAGGGAAGAAAGGAAAAAAACAGTGAGAGAAAGAAATGAAGCGAGTTGCAAGGTTTTAGTTTACGGTAAACTTAATGAAATTTTTTACAACGTATTTATACATACCTAAATTTAAATTTTTAATTAATTTTTTAATGTAATACGAACACAGTGCCTAAGTAATATCAAAAACAAAACAAAAACAAAAATACGAAACAAACAAACGAGTATAAGAGATGCAAAACGTATATGAGAATAAACAAAAATATAAGCAAAAACTAAAAAATGAATATCTGTTTCTTAAAAAAACAACAATCGAAAATAGAAAATGAAAAACAATAAATTGGCTACGAACTAAATTCAAAACAAAATTCAAGAACTAACTAAACACACATGCATTAAACACATACATTAACATACAATGAGCGTTAACCTAACCTTTAATAAGGCATATAAGTGTATAAATGTAACTAACCTACATGAAACGACCCAAACCTAACCTTAACTTAATCTAACAAAACCTCTCCAGAGCAGAGCATAAGCTTACGTAACGTAACGTAACGTGAAGGATAAACCAATTGACTAATAATAATATTGCAACGTACCCCCTACATACGTCTCTCTTTCATACCGATTAATAAGTATATAGTATATATATAAATATATAAATGTATGTATATCTAACTCGATCTAGAACCCTTTATTTCGAATCTGTTGAACTCTTTGTTGTCCAAATGCAGTATATGTTATAGAATATGGTATACTGTATAAAGAACTCTCTTGACATGCCACGTACTCGGATTGACATCAGTTGCAAGTTAATTATGATTTACGATACGATTAACGATTATAATACGATATGAAATTTAATCACAACAAATACAACAAGAAAACACATGCGAAAAGGGAGAACAAGCAAGCAAGTAATTGAGAAAAGAGCAAAAGGAACCGAAGTTAGGAGAAAGTATATCGATGTTTTATGTTTTCGGGAAATTCAAGTTCAAATCTAAATTTAAACCACGGTTATCGAATCGAAAATTGTTTGTTCATTTACAAAAAAAACCCAAAAAAAATTATACTAAAATACACGAAATGAATTAAAAAAATGAATTAAATGAACAAAAAGAATCCAACAAAAATTTCAAATTATGTTTAAAATTAATGTAGTTTGTAAAAAAAGAAAGTTTTAAGCAAAAAACAAAAGTACTTTGAATATATATACATAAATTGCAAGTAAATAGAATAAATGTCACTCTCTTTTTATTTAACCTGCGTTGATCATTCTTCTCAGCAATGGAAATCTAGCCAAGATGGTTGTATTCACCTGTATTAATGAAAGTACTTCAAGATCTTGCCGCTTAATTTAAAATAGGGAGCGTTGTTTAAAGTATACCGGGTGTTTTCAACTTCCATATTGTAAAAATATCTTTCAAATCATTAAGGTATAGTAGTGTAGACACAACCTAAATTTCAAATTATACTTACCATTGCTTTGATTTACATTTCTAAACTTTCAAAAAAAAAATTCCAAAAATGCTGGAACTTTTAGTTTTTACACTCTTCAACAGCATGGTATTTTGGGTGTCCAAAGTGGAGGCCCCTGATAGTTTTGGGGGCTGGTTTGATTTGGTAACTCACATACTGTTCTGCTCAACAGCCAGCATTATTGTAGCCAAAATTGAGTAAGTGATCAGATATATATATAAACTATTTACAATTTTGAAGATTTCTTACACTTTTCAGTTAGAAGCTAAGTAAAAAGAAATTCCGAGAAAATACTTGAAAAAGATGTACATGTTTATTTTCGAATAATTAGAATCAGATGAAATAAAGAACAAACGTAAGTCGGGCAAATAATGCATGATATAGTTTGTATGATATATATTATGATATTGATGGGGCGGGGATGAAAGGTCCGTGAGTAAACTATGAACTATGCTGAGACTTAATAAGTTTCCTGACTACTTGGCGAGGCGCCGTCTTGTGGTTGGTGTAGTAGGGGTGCCAGTGGGCGGTTTGGGTATCTGCAAGAAAGTATTATTAGTTTGTATCGTATGGAACGTGAATATATATACGAGTGTTAACTTACCGAACGTATGGGCTTGGGGGTAAGCGAATTGGCTGGCGGTGGTTCGCGTGGTTGTGGCCCATCGGGATGGCCGACGACAGTGACAGCAACGGGTCGCTGCTCGGAGCTGGCACGTTCGGCGCTCTCACTGCGTGAGTTCGAGCCGGACCGCTTGAACATGCCCGAGAGACGACCGCGCAGATCCTTCTTGCTCGAACGCATGTCGCTGGCAACGCTGATGTCCGAGTCAGATCCTTGAATCTATAAGTCAATAAAAGAGAGATGAAATAAGAATTTAGATAAGATCTCTTCCTCTATGTTACCCACCGATATTTCACTCTCGGAATTGCGACTACTCTTGGTCAGGCTGCGCAGCTTGCCCATTAGGCCCTTCTTTTTCTTGCGCGGCCCGCGTGGCAGATCGCTTTGCGTGGAACCGCCAGAGAGTCGCGAATCGAGGCGCGAATCCATGCTGGAATCACGCACCATGCCGCCCAGCTCGGAGTCAATGGATTGCATGGATGATACACTGCCATCGTCTTGACGCCATATGTTCTGGAAGCAAGGAAATCCCACATTAGGATGCACTGCCTCCTGGTGGAGTGTCCCTTTCATGCTAGCTCACCTGATCCTTTTGTATGGAGTGATCCAGCGATAGACTCTTACGTATCAGACTTCCATTATTGCTGGAGTTGCGAGAGAGGCGTCCACCACGTTGTGATCCCGCCGCACTCGCCACGGAACTGGTGCTGCCATGTGGATCATTCTCCTGCGAGGCAGCGCGACGCAGATTGCCGCGTCGTATGCGACTACGTTCCTGTTCGTCCTCATTGAAGCGCTGGAACTTGCGCAGCTCCTCGGATGCCTCAGCCAGACGGGCCAGCACGCTGGTGATCTGGGAACTGCTCAATGTCGGTGAGGGGCTGCGACTGCGTCGCACATTCGCTTGCTCCGGCCGCAGTGTGTGCTCGCCATAGGAGGACGAAGATGTATTGCGTGCCGACGATGAACCGCCCACAATTTTCAGATCCGGTGCAATCTTCACCAGCTCATCCACGGTCTGCAGCAGTGCACCCACTTTGCGCTCACCACCATCCTGTTCCATGCGACGCTTGATTAGTTCCTTTTCGTAGCGCTCGCGCTGAGAGAGAGAGAGAGAGAAGAGAATAGTTAGAAAAGGAGACTGGAGGGAGATCTTAGTCCACACTCACCTCGCGTCGCAGTTTCTCATTGGAAGTGCGCAGCTTGGCGTGCACATCGCGCAGCTCGAGTAGATCACACTGCAACTCGGCGATCTTCTTGCGTCCCTCCTCCATCTCCTCCTCGGTGGCGCGTTTGGTTTGATCCAACTTACGCTTGGACTCCAGACGCTCCTTGTCCCGCTCGCGCTCCACCTCGAAGAGTGTTTGGCGGAGATCGCGTGCCAATGTAGAAGTCTCCTGCAGTAGACGCTGTTGATCCTCGCGTTCCTTTTGCCACGACAACTCTAGCTTGGTCTTCATGCCGGGCAACTTGGTGCTGCCCGAACCGATGACACGTTCCTCCTCGAACTCATTGAGTTTCGACTGCATCTCAGAGATCTTGATCTCATTGGCACTTCGCTCCGAAACGAGCTCCGTCTTCACTTTGCTGGACTCCAATCGCGATTCGACAAGCTGATCTTCTAGGTGACCAATCTGACGGGGGGGGGCGAGAGGAGAAAGTAGTATATGCTATGATCGGGTCTAGTTCTCCCACCTGTTGCTCCAAATAGGCTATTTTGCTCTTGTCATCGTCATCGCTGCTGTGCATCGAGCTGCGACTCTGGCGTCCAGTATTGTTGGCCTTCAGATCACCGATCTTCTTCTGCGCCACCTCTAACATCTGCTTGAATGCATCGCGATCCTTCTTGAAGCGTTCGCATTGGCGCTGCAAAAAGAAGAGCAAGAGAAAGAGGATGCTACGGATGTTCTGACTGTTACCCCAAGGTGTCTCACCTGCATGGCGTTCAGCTCCCCGCTAAGATTCTTCACCTGCTGCTCGTAGCGTAGCCTTGTTGAGGCAACCTCCGACTTGAGCTGCAGCTCTGCGGATTGTAGCCTGCAAAAGAAAGATGGAAGTGTAAGTAATCGCGGAGGATCAGGTCTTCTCTCCATGTCAACTTACTGCGACTTTAGCTCCTTGATCTCAGCCTCCCGTCGAGCTCCGTGTCCATTGAGCGAGGATTGGGCCTGCTCGATGCGATTGAAGTCACTTAGTTTGCTATTCAGATCGTCATTATCCTTGCGCAGCTGGAACACCAGATCGATGTTCATCTCGTTCTCACGACGCAATCGCTCGTACTCGTGCTCCTTCTCGGCCAGCTTGTTCTTCAACATCTGCCGCTCGTGATCCCCTCCAGCGTTATTGCTCATCTTCATCGTTTTGGCCTCCAGCTCGACGATCTTGCGTTGTGATTCACTTAGTTTTTTGGCCATTTCGGTGCGTTCAATGCGTATGGTATCCATGTCGGAAAGCTTCTGTTTAGTCGCATTCAGTTCGGACTGGAGGGATTGCTTCTCTGTGGTTAACTGGGCACGCATTAGGATTGTCTCTTCGGAGAGCTTCTCCCAGTGTGTATTGAGCTCCTCGTAACGTTTCTGTGATTCTTCCAGTTGCTTACGCAACTCCTGCATCTGTTTGCTGTCAGATTTGCTGGCTTTCGTCTTCAGGTCCTTGATGTCCTTTTCTAGCGAGGATTTTGTTTTCTCCGCAGACTTCTTGGCACTCGCCAATTCGTTGTCCAACTGAGTAATCTTTGTTTCCAGTTTCTCCCGCTCCTTGTTCTGTTTCTCGTAGTCCTTCTCCAGCCCCGTCAGCTTTTCCTTCTCACGCTTGTTTTGTGTTTCTAGCGAAGATTTGTTTGCTTCACTCTGCTTCAGTTGCGTCTCCTGCTTTTTCAGCTTATCCTCGAGTTCCTTCAGTTTGCTGTTAAGCTTCTTGGCCTCCTCGTCGCTGCTCTTGAGCTTCTGCTCCAGCTCCTTGGCCTTGCTGCTGCTGCCGTTGAGCAGCTTCAGGCGTGATACATCGCCCTCTGCCAGTGTCAATCGCTGCTTGCACTTCTGCAGCTCCTCCTCCAGCGAATCCTTACTTGCCTGCAGCGCCTTCAGCTGACTGGCGCCGGAACTGCCTAGCTGCACACGCAGCTCTGTAATTTCATCCTCCAGCTCCTCCACCCACCGCTTCAGGTGACTCTTGGGTGTCAGATCATTAACACGCTTCGGCGTTCGGCTGGGCAACTTTCCCTCGGCCTCAAGCGTCATTCGCTTGACACGCGCCGTCAACTCATCCCGTTCCTTTTGCGCCAGAGACAGTGCATCCTTAAGCTTGGGCAGATCAGCTTCACCATTACGCTCCATGGAGCCTCCTTTGCGTAGTGTCAGTCGCTTATTCTCCTTGACCAGACGCTCGTTCTCCGTCTCCAAAATGGTCAGTTTAGCTACCTGAGCACGCATTGTCTCCGCGCTCTGTTCCTTCTCCTGCAGCTGCTTGCGCAGTTGCTGCAGCTCCTCGTTGAGTGCCTTCAGTTTCTTTTCCGCTGCACTGGAAGAGCTGCCAAGAGCGCCAAGCAAGGAGCCTTTGCTGCCGTTGCTATCCTGGCGCAGCTTTGCCTGCAACTCACGCACATATTTCTTTGACTCCGCATTTTCTCGCTCCAGATCCTCAACCTTAAGACGCAATATCGAAGCCTCATGTTCGTTCAATTCGAGCAGGACACGCAGCTCGGCAGGATCATCCTCATCGGAGATGCCCTCATCCCGATCTGCGTGCACCTCGGGCGCCAGACGATGTGCATGCGGAGCAGGACTCAATTTACGAGCTGTTGAAGATGCGGAATTCGGTTAGATAGTTCTCCAAAAATGTCAGTAGCAACGATTGTTACTTGGGTTAGATCATGCTAGGTGTCCAATTACTTGGTTTAGGTTATTTGGCATGGCTTGGGTTACTTGGGCTGACAGGACGCAGTTAGTCACGTTGCATGAGCAGCCGCAAAAAATGGCAAGTTACTTTTATCGACTTGATTCAGGCTTGATTAAGAAGCGCATGAAATATAACGTTAGTTTGCATTGCGTGTTATACAGTATATAGAAGTCGATTCAAATGGGAAGAGTTTCTTATTAAAGAACTAGGTGTAATCAGTTACTAAATTGCTAAAGAATGCGGGCTTGCTGGGTATGTTATATCAGGTTAGTAACTGATCATTTTACCAAGTTATACCCAATCGATTAGTACTCGTTGTATTCCCATTTAAATCAAATCATTTCAGATTAGTTAATAATGAATAATATGTTTAATTAATTAGCTTTCAATGGGTTTATTTTAAAAGAAATTTCGATCGTACTTCTTGAGCGCGTTGCCATTTTTTTCAACTGCATCATCAAAGACTCATTTTCATCCTCGAATCGAGTCACCTTTTTCCTCAAATGTTCAGCCTGAAATGTAAAACATAAAGATCGTGATCGTAGTTCAATATCATTTCCAAAGAAATAAAAGAGAGAGAGAGAGAGAAAGCAAAATAAGAGAGTTCAAGACTGAGACAGTTTCGTATTCGAGGATAAAAATAACGCCCAATCTGAAGCTACCGCATGGAATGCTACCTACAGGTGGATTAGTTTGTCGGTGAATAAAGATTAGAAATCACATAAAGAAACGATAAAACGAGATATTATATTATAAACATATCAAAAAGGCTCAACTACACTACAATAAACATTGTTAGGAACACCTTTTTGAACTAAGATGTTGATGAGATCAGCAGGGACCGCAATAGATGAGACAGTTGATAGGTTTAAAATGGGTTTCAGATATATTTCTGATTTGTGTTCCAAGTTTAAATAGAAATTAAGGGAGTTGGAAGTTGAATAATCATTGTATTTATCTTTGTATATCACTTTTTTCTTAGGGTGTTCTCGGAATGTCCCTTCTCAAGCGACAAGACACTTCCATTCAGGAGTTAACTGATCTCATCTAACTAAAAGAGACAATCACATTTTGGCCCCTGCTGGTCTGCTGTAAGAGAAAGTAGTTCTCCTTGGTACCTGCACTGGCGCCTGCGAGGAGCACATGTGAGATGGCGCTAGGAAAGAGCAAAGAGGTGGAGTTGACAACCCTGGTGGAGGTGCTAGGCGCAAAGAGTGATACAAATGGCGAAGATTCTCTTTCTACAGAAAGATTTCTGCTGCTGCTGCTGTTCGGTTCGCAATCAGTTTGAGTAGTGTTGCAGCAGGTCTCAACCAGATGGGTTTGGGTAGCGTTGCAAGAGGATACAACCTCATGGGTCTGACTACCCATAGTTTGAACCTCAATCAGGGGCTGCGTATTGCAACTGGCATCAGCGAGGGCAACTGTTGGCGTCTGTGTGGAACGTGGAAAACCTAATGGGATAGCCAGCATGTCACCCGTTTGGGTGCCTCGATTTAGCTGAGAGCGACGCTTAGGCGCACTTTGATCTCGCAGCCTTCGTAGCTTTATTTTGAGTGTGCAAAAGATTAATGTTGACTCGGGACCCGGTACCTATCAGACTTACCTCCTCTTCGGCGAACTTCAGCTGATCTTTCAGATCTGTCTCACGTTCCATGGAGTCTTGAAGTTCGCGCTGCAAATGCTGCGGATCCTCCTGTGAGCCGCCACGTGTTAGAGATTCGCGCGTAATCTTGCCATCGGCCGACGTGGACTTGCCGAGCACACCCAACATGGGAGCCTTCTTCTTTCCCGGATTGCGTAGCTCCTCGGCTTCAGTCTGGAAAGGTAGAGGGGTTAATGAGATGCCTGTCAAATCCTTCCGGGAAGGCTACTCACCTGTAGCTTGCGCGTTAGTTCGCTGGAGAAACGTAATTCCTCCTCCAACTTCTTAACCTTGGCACACAGCTCCGCATTGTAGGAACTTTGTCTCTCCTGCTCCAGTGTCTCGATCTTTCGTTCGCTCTTCTTCAACTTAAAGCTAAGAATGCGACAGTTCTTGGTGACCTTTTCGAGATCCTTTTGCAGGTTAGTCTTCGCTTTGACCTCATCGTCACGGAACGTATCCTGCACCTCATCCATTTCGGCCTGCAAATTGATGATCTCCTTCTTGGCCGACTGATTCTCCTCCATCAGCTCCTCGCAGATCTGTTCGGCCGCCTGCAACTTACGCTTTAGTTCCAAATGATTGTCCTTGCCTTCCAGCTCCTTCATGCGCAGGTTCAGCTTGCGTTTATCCTCCGTGACCCGATCTAGTTGCTCCTTCATCTCGTTCAGCTTCTGTTGCAGATTCAGCGCCTCCGAGGCTGCTGTACGATTCGAAGCGGTGTCCATGGATGCCAAGCGACGCAGCAAGATGTCGCTCTTCTCACGCTCGGCACGTTCAGCACGCGTCTTCATCGCCTCCAGTTCAAGGCGCAGTGTGGCCATCTGCTCTTTGAGCTGTGCTGCTGTTGCTGGTGTCACTCCTGCTGTGGCACTGGCAGCTGGCAGGGATTGTCTTTTAGAGTCCTTCGACGGTGCCTCTGATGCCTCCTTACGACGAATGCTGTTGGCATTTGAACTGGCGATGGAGCTGGAACTGATTGTGGTCGTGACCGTCTTGACTTCAGCTGGAGTGGACTTCAGTGTGGATGTTGCAATTGTTGTGTTGACGCTAGAGCTGGATGTGGAGTTGGAGTTGGAGCTAGATCCGTTGCTCACCGATGCTACCTTCTTGGGTGGCAGCGAGGCGCGCTTGATCTCCGCCTGCTGCTGATTGAGTGATGTGCCGGATTTGCTACGTTCCGGTCGATCTGGTGGTGGCAATGCAGTCTCGCTATCCCTATTAAGATTAATAAATGGTTAACCTTTCTCTTTCTCTCGCTCTCTCTCTCTTTGCTACTTACTCATCGCGTCGCGGTACTGAGCGCTCCCGACTGTTCTCGCGCGAGTTAAGGCTGCGTTGCTTCTTCAGTAGATTCATTTTGCGCACACGCTCGGCAAGACTGTCGGTCGATAGGATGACTAGCTCATCTGGAATACTTGAAGTTTTACTGGGGGAGGAGGTGACGCGACCTTGCGTGAGCGTATCCACCTATCCAAACGGGGAGAAATTAAATGATTAAACGAGGGTTAAAGGAAGAGACAGGGCGTATAAGGTATTCAAGTCTCGCTAGAGTCTCATTAGAGTCAGAGGTATTCAATATAGAGTCTGGTCAGATCCAGATTGGATAACCTCTAGAGTCTCATCAGGTCTGGGACTAAATTTGTGCTTCTAAATTTTGTGCTTAGATACATAATTATTAGAATTATCTTAGTTACTACATGGTTTGATTTAACTTGTTTATAAATAACCTGAGATATTTATCTTAGAAACATGTTTCTATCTATAGCTGAGGTGCAAATCCTGAATCAGTAAATTCCTATAACACAAAAACCAAACCGTACCAGAGGGGGTAGGCAGCGCAGGGACAAAGCTAAAGATCGTCTAGGTTGTCCGATCGTGTTAAAATTTGAAAAAAAAAGTAGATACAATATTCAGCTAACTATATATCCAAGTAATAAAATTTTATCTCATATATGTCGTTTGTAAATCAAACTGAAAATGTATTTATTGATTTGCAGGGACGGAGGAAATACTGCTTAACATTTGAAATAAACTTTATCAACTGTTGGAATACAGTAATCTTCATATTAAATTTAGTGTCTCTAGCTTTTATAATAGCTAAGATCTTGACGTTGAAACGTACAGACAGATATGGCTTAATTGACGCGGCTATTAATGCTAAGCGAGTATATATAGTATACTTTGTGGGGTCTGCTACACCCCGTCAAACCTCTTACATACATTTGCAAGATAGTATATCCTTTTTTGACCTTTTGCAATGGTCAAGGAAATAAATACTCTACAAATCACTACCCTTCTTTCCCCCCTGTCAGTACTTACCTCATTAATGTCCAAGGCGGTTGTATGTCGTCGTGGCGGTACTGGTAGCTTGAGCGTGACAGCAACATTATTATCGTCGGCGGGTTTTGTAATCGATGATACCGCCACCGAAGCAGGACGCTTTGCTGCCGCCGAAGAGGACGAGGATGCACCCGACTGTGCCTCATCGATGTCCGGCGTAGAAGCCCAGGACTGTGGACGCTTCTTGAGCTCTACATTGAAGTGGACAACTGGGTTGAGTATGCGAGTTCAGCAGCGAGAACAGTACGAATTGCAAGCGACAGCGCAACAAAGAACACAGTGACACGTTCATGTTCACATTCATTGTCACAATCACAGTGACAGGCACAGTATATTGGTGTCCACAGTAAGTAGATGCCGTTAGGTTTAATTACGTAACAAGAATTACATCAGCGTAACAGTACACGACAAATATGTACGTAAGAGCAAGTTAAGCGTTACGTTAGCGTATTAGTGTTGTATAACGTCAAAGAAACAGTTAAGGAGTGATAGTGTTTGTGTGTGAGAGAGACAGAAAGAAAGAGAGTTTGTTGAATGATACGAGCACAGTACAGTACAAGATAGTGCAAGATTTGCAGTTAAAATTGTGAGAGATACAGAAAAAACAAAAATAACTTCAACCTTCTTTTCATGTGCATGTGAACGTGCCAAATCTAACTTTAATGATCATTGAATTTGTAAAGATTTAACAGTTTCAATCTTCAAAGATTTAACAATTTATAAGATACGCTTTTATGCATGAAGAACATTATGTTGTCTATTACCACAAATTCTAAAAAAATGCGCATGAAAACTGGCTTTAGTTGTACATATGAAGATCTCATCAAACTACATGATAGATCTGACAGATACAAGTACTTATCAAAAGTTGCATTTATAAGTAGCTTACAAAAACAAAAATATCACATGATATGTTCTTATAGATAAACAAAAAACGTAGAATAAATTTGTATTATGGTCCAAGGAAACATCACGTAAATCATTGACAAACAAGACATTACTTTCAAATCAAACTTAAAAGCTTAGTAAACTATTTCTACAATTAAAACATATCAACTTGAGTCAGTCTTTTTTTGAGAATCGAAAATAATAAAAGTTATTTTAATATTTACTCAAATCTATTCAATAAAATTAGGTTTAAATCTTATAAGTACTAATTTTTAAGCAATTGAGCGAGTGAACTGAAGGATCACGTTAGATATTAATGCAAAAGTGCGCCGAAGTCAATGTGAAGAATACTCTAGAGATTAATTGATGAAGCCTAATAGAAAACTTTCTAGACTTTGAAAGTCTTAGTTTATATTAAGAAAAAGAATTCTAATTCTTAGTATAATTATGTTTAAGTTTGAAGAAAAAGAAACTTAATGAAATTTATGAATAATTGAATCGTACCTATATCATTGCTCGTCAAATTTTGCGTGGATGTCCAAGTGCGCGACGTGGGTCTACAGGGAGTTAAGTTGAGTGAAAGGAGTTATCAATTCGCCCTGTGAAGTTACTCTGGAGAGTATTTTACCTTGCACTTTGCGCATCTGAGAGATTCGGTGAGGATGCGGCGACCTCTTCGCCGCCTCGCCGGGCGCCATGTTCTTTGTAGTCGCGAAAACATCGCTTACATCGTGTGGGATACCTTGTCTGGGGATGAAAGCCGAGCGGGCAGAGCTGATCGCCTTTCAGCGATGGGTACAGATGATGCATCTGTTCTTATCGATATTGTCAGCTGAGCTCTTTCTGTAGAGGACAACAGAGAGAGGGATATGTAAAATAAGATGCAGTTTAATTCGATTTATTTATAGTTAAGTTGTACATATTTACATATATGTTAGTTAGGTCGCAGCATGCACCTTCAAATCGCAATGAACACGTTTAAACTTGTATGCAGGGCATCAACTAAATTTAAACGTTTTTATTTTGTACAACCAAGTGGAATTTTGGCCACGATCCAAGTTAGCCAAAGAATTTTGTACATAAAATTTAGAACATTTTTGTGCGATATATCTCTATGTGGGTATTTGTTATTCCGTAATACTGTAAACCAATCAAGCAGCAAGCAACAAAAGTCTTTGTCTTATGATAGATACTATATAGAAAGAGGGAGAGAGAGCGTTCGAAAGCACTTTGTATTCTTGTTGCCTCATATTGTCGTAGATCAATAAACCTTGCCCAATTTTCGCTTTGTAATTGTCTATCGATCAAAATGCAAAGTGGATACCGCCAGGGGGGAGAAATGATTTATCTTTTATTCAGCATAAGATATTGTATAAATACTTTAAATATAAACAAAAGATCATGATGCTTATTGTAAAACAGCAAGAGATGTGGAATTGTGAAATGCTTCTCGTGTAAAGAAAACGATGAGAAAATTTGATGGAATTTCGAAAATTCTCAATACCTTTTAATTTTTGTAAGAACTCTATAATTTAAGACTTAAAGATCTTTTTTTGTAAACAAGAGTTAAGTTTTATCGAAGGTTTCATTTATAAGGAACGTAAAAGGGATGATAATTCTTATCCTGTAGTTTCTAATCTTAAAAAATGCTATCTTCATCTTGTCTAACTTATTCTAAAGATTTTAAACATTTTTTTGATCAATAATTGTATAGTTTATGCCGAGAGTTTTGTTTATTTTCGGTCTTTACATCACATGCATATTTATCCTATTGATTCCTTATATAGAAACTTATTTTCAAAATGAAACTTAGTAGAGGAAAAGCAAATTTCTGAAAGTTCTTTATTTTTAACGAGTTGTTCTGCAATACAAAACAAAGAGATCATACCGAAAAAAAAATATAAACATAACATTATGCTTATTTAATCGACAATCAATTAAAATTTACGATCCCATCAAATTCAGCACCTGCAAATGCTGTTAGAAAATAGAAAATCATGCATTTATGCGGCGAAACACGAGTTTATTTGTAAATATAAACAAAATCAAATGTTTACACTGCTTTCGCATATATTTTTAGCCCTCTCAAGAGAGATAGAGAGAGGAAGAGAGAGTGCACGAGCGCGTGGGAGTAAAGCAGAGAAAACTTGCGCTTTTCACAGGTGGGCGACGCGCACATGAAAATCATGTGTTTGCGCATGTTTTCTGGCAATTAAAATAATAAGGAAAGGCGTAAGAAGAAGCTGAACTGAGAGTGACAAATGCACTCAAGAGAGAGGATGAAGAGAAAAAGAGATTGAAAAAGAGAGCGTGCGCCCCCTGGCAGCACTGGCAGCGCGCGCAACATTGCAAATCGCAAGCGCGTTAAAAATAATTATCAACGTCTTTAACCTATGTATACAGATATATTTATATATATTTATACTTGTATTTTTATATTTTGAATTTTCCGATCAGTCCCTAAGTTTTTGGGGACTTACACAAAATGATTCCGCATTTAGCTGAATTTGAAGCTGGGCACTTGGGAATGGGGCCACGGCACAGCTGCTGCTGCATCTGCCGCTGCTGGCACTGGTGCTGCTGATCAGCGAGGAGAACTCTGCGATGGCCGCAAAATGTGCGGCGATTTTCATTTACGAACTATGCGATTAATTGCGTAATCGCAAATCTCCTCGCGACATTCGCTATAATCAGCTCCTTTGTTATTTTTATGGATTAAATATGCAACTTTTTTTGCACACAGGTTCACCTCTAGCAGGATTTGAGTAGTTCACGTTTCTGTTTGCTTTGCTTTCGCAAAATACTTTTGCTTATTCACTTTATACAAATTTACGGCTGAAAAATTAGCTGTGTTTTAAAAATAGAACACATTTTTCTTGAATGGCAGCGCACTTTCAATTCAGCTTTCATCAAAAGTATTCAAAATGCAACTGTTTCTGAACTTATCTTTAACATTTGCCAGCGATTACAAAAGATTTGTTTACTTTTCGATTACCAACAAAAAAAAAGAAACAAAAATGAAATTAAAATTATGAATTTTCAAATTGGACTATTCATTTGACGCACAAGCGTACATATATGCAACTAAATACGCACACAGACACACATATACACACACTTTGAGAATTCTTTGATATAGCATCGATCGCTCGAGCACTCGAAATATACTTATAAAGATCTCTGCATCTCTTTCGCACCAATTGCACAGACACAAAGCGTTTTCCGTTTTTTCCGGGCAGCAGCAAATTTCCCGTATTTTTTTCGTTGCGAACGGTTTGAAAATCGACGAGAAACTAAATTTAAATAATTTCAAAAAGCTCAAACTAGCCGTTGTCGAGAATGCAAGTGTCTGCGCCAGAACAAGATGGTTCTCTCTCTCTTTATTACCTATTCTCAGTGCCTTGAGAGATATCTCTTTTAGTATCTGACAAATGTAGATTCGTTATGACTGAAAGATATCCTATGTGTAGTGTTGTCAGCTTGATACTCAGGCAATCATAAATTATTTTCCTCAATAAAACTGATATGTTCATGAGATATCTAATTTAACATTTACATGTTTCTTTGTAAGGTTTATATTGATAGTTCATTATTAATTTGAATATATCTCTACTATACTGGCCTGAATGCATTTAAAAGGGCAAATGAATCATGCCCTGTTAAAATTAATACATTTTTTTGTGTTCAGTTTTTAAGAATGTAAGTTAATGTTGTACTATTCATTCACTATATATATTTTTGGATAATCCGTACTGTATCCTTACAAGTTATCCTTTTTTAAAAGATAAAATACAAACAGGACTTCATATTATGGAATTTATTAAGAAATCATAAGGTTTACACATTACAACATGGGTTACAATTCATTGTGAGTGTTTCATGTAGGTGTGGGTGAGAGTATGAGTTTGTCTGTGTATGTGTATTAGTTGAAGATGCATGTTATGTTGCGCTATGTTTAGACATTACTCAGTATTTAGTTGTATAAATTACTTAGACGTTATTAGTTGCTATGAACTAATGTTGATTAATCATAATGTATGTGAGTATGCACTAATTGGGCGTGTGGGTGTGTATGCGTGGAGGATAGTATAAGAGGAGTATGGGTTGTTATGCGCTGCTCCGAAAATTAAAGAGTTTGCTTTCAAGCGAATACAAAAAGTAACAATGATAATGATGATTGACTGGCGATGATAATTATGATGACAATGAGACGAGGCAACCTTGAATTTAGGGCATTGTATTAGCACTCTATCATGTCGTTGCACCACTGCCACCACCGACGACTCCACTAGTCGCCTTGCTCTGTGCGTGTGTGTGCTCCTCCTCCTGCAAATCGTTTGGCGTCGTCGTTGACGTCGCAGGCGGCGTCGCATTTGGTGCTGATGCCGCTGTCGCTGATGCAACTGTTTTGCCAGTGTCTGGCACGCTGTGCGCAGCAGGTCCGTTGTTGTTCTCGTTGGCATTCGGCTCTGTCTGGGTATCCACAGCAGGTGCAGCTTCTGGATTGACTGTGGCAGTGTTGGTGGAGGTGTTGCTGGCACAACTGCCCAGCTCGGGACTGCTGTACAGCTGTATGACTGAATTGTTGTTCATGTTCTCCACGGATGCGCCCGATAGCGACAAGTCATCCGCTGAATCATCCGCTTGGTTATCGGTTTGAACAGCTTTTTCCTCGAGCAGATGATCGCCCTCGCGTATGGGTCGTTGAGCCGAGCCAAATTGCTGCGATATTTGCAAAAGTTCACGCAACGTCTCGTTTTCCATGCGCAACTGTGATATTGTCTGCAGTTCCCGCTGCACATTCTCATCATCTGCAGTAGCTGCCCGATGCATAACCGCTGCCATTTCGTTGATTTTCTCACGCTGGTCGCGTATCACCTGCCAGAGGCGTTCGTTGTACAGTTCCTTGAAGTTGAACTTGCTGTCCAGCACCTTGGTGACTGTGTGTTCGCGGTACTTTTGCATCATCAGTTCCATGGCTCGTTCGTAATCCTCAATGCAGATTTTCAGCTCACGATTCTCTTTGAGTATCTCGGAACTGTTGACATTCTGTTGCTGTATGCGATTTACCATGTCCACATTGGTCTTGTTGTTTGATATACGATTCAACGATTCAATGTCATCCTGATATTGACGCAAACTCTCTACCAGACGATTATTGGTCTCTGCCTCCTCTAGCAGCGCTGTCCCCAGTGCATCCAAATCCTTGACACGACTGGCCATGCGCTGCGCATCCATTATCATCTGTCCAACCGATAGGTTCGACATTTTCAAGCTTTCCTTGCCGATCACGCTTTCTTTGCAATGTTCCTACTCCAATTCCTTTTTCTTTTGTTGTTTGTGGCAGGCTAGCTTAATTTTCTGCAACAACAACAAAGAACATTGTTTTAACTTCGTTCGCTCACACTAATTTTGGTGTACAAATTTGTTGAATTACGTTACAATTAGTGCTCCGCCTTACAGTTTTTGACAATCATTTAAATTTTACAAAACAATAAAACAATCAGAAGATATTACTATTAGAAATTTTGGTACGACCCACTTATTATAGATGGTTTGACAGCTGACAGCTGAGAAGGTTGCTATCGTTTACACATCGGACAGATATGCAACTTTTATTATCGGCATGCCGCCACTAACAAATTATCGAAACAGCAATAAGCGCGTAAATTTCAAATTATCAATATAAAAATCGTTCGAAGATAAAAATATAGTAAATATTTTATAAATATAGTATTGTTGTATGGACAAACTGTAAATATTTAAGTAGAATTTCTATCAATAAATAAAAATAAATACGTTGGTGTTATACTTTTTTTCGGAAAGTAAGCGAATTTTATTGTCATTTTTTTACAAAACTATGCAGCTATCAGTACAGAATTTCAACTTATATCGAAACATGGAAGACTAACTAATTTTAAAGATGTATATAACTAGAAAAAAAATATAAAATGCACATGAGAGGTAAAAACTCCATATATATAAGTAATATATATATATATATAGCTAAGTAATTAATTAAGTACTTAGGAGCTAACAGGGAAACTCTCGACAGTGAGATAGCTTGACAACTTGAAAATCATTGAGTGATGATATTAAAAAATACAAGAATATCATCTATATATACTTGCAAGTTATATAGTTATCTCAGTGCCGCGAATAACGCATAAGTACAAACTGCTATCAGGAGCTGTCATTTGAAGTTAATAAAGTTTTCCAAACAGAGGTAGAGATGGCATATATTCAGATATATGCTACATGTATATGTGAGTGTTTATAGACTAAAGATCACGAGATTATACGCCCACGCTATTCAGACTACCGGAAGAGAGATTCTCCGAGCGACTGGACAGACGGGCACGCTGCTTAAGAATGACACGTCCTGGCTTGCCTTGTGATGACTGCAGACGAGGACTGTCCGCGGATGTGGAAAGCGATCCATCGGCGGACTGATTGAGATTGTTGTTATTGCCACCGCCGCCGCCGGATGAACGTCGCAACGATGATGAGGACATGCGTGTGAGTCCAGTGTAGCCTAAGGCATCTGTTGGCTGACGCTGGAAGTATCCCAAATCGTTGTCCTGCATGTCCTTCTCCTCATGTTGCTGCTGCGGCAACTGTTGTTGCTGCTGTTGTTGTTGTTGTGCCAGCGGATTCAATGTGATGTGAATATGACGTGTCCTTGGTTTGTTTGGTGAACATGCGCTCAATGGCACAAAGTCCTCCCGCAGTTCAGCCAGCCTTGGCTTATTTTGCTGTTGCCCGCCGCCCCGCGAGCTACGGCGTCGACACAGGCACAAGCAAGCGCTAACCACCAGCAGCACCAGCAATGCTCCTCCACCAATGGTACCGGTAAGCAGGGGACTCATGTTAAAGGTCTCATTGTGTCCCGGAGTTGTGGTATCCATGGGATGCACCACCGGTTGTGGCGTTGTAGTCACCTTCGGTTTCTGCGTGCGACCCTGCTTGAGGGCACTGAACTCGGAGGCGGCCACTGCGCTAAAGGATTGCAGTTTGAACTCGTAGAAGGTGCCCGGCTCCAGTGCAGAGATCTGAAAACTACGCGAACGTGCACCATCGATGGTTGCCTTGAGATATTCTCCTGCCGAGGCAGAAGGGCGGTAATAGGCATAGTAACCGGATATCAACTGCTCATCTGCAGCACTCGCCAGTCGCCAATGAAGCACCACAGCCGTCTGGGAATACTCCTCAATGCTCTCCAGCTCAGGCACCGCCAAGGGGGCCAGTTTTGCGCCACGTTGTAGATAGAACTTGCCCGACGTGTTGCTCTCCTTGTTGTCGTTGTTGGAGTACACGGCCATAATGCGGAACCGATAGCTGCGATCTGGACGCAATCCTGTCACGGAGGACGTGAAGTTCTTCACAACATGACGCTGTTGTTTTCCATAGGGTATATTCTCATTCGTTGTCTGCCAACTGCGCCGCTTCCCATTTTCCGTCAGTGTGCGATATTGCACCTTGAAGAACTGTATGGGCAGGCCATCGTTGGGCACCACATGCCAACGCAACATGACCGACTCGTCTGACAGGCGGGTGACATTCGGTGCCGATGGCGGTACCATTTGCTTTTGCTTGCGATTGTGCCCACCACGATTAGATGACTTGCCTCCACCTCCGCCGCTTCCTCCACCTCCGCCTGTGCCTTCTCCTGTTTGTATCTGCGTGGGATTCACCTGCAACAAGGTGCCTGCACTGTGCTCGCCCAGACTGTTGCGGGCAAAACATTGCACAAAGCTGGCATGTCTCTTTTGTACACTATGAAGGATTAGGGTACCATTGGACAACTGCTCCGCCTCGGTATCAAAGATGCTGCTTTCTCCATTGAGCAGCCAGTAGATCTCAGGCTGAGGCACTCCTGTGGCCACACAATCCAGCTGCATGCGTTCACCCTCGTTGGTCAGATTAGCACTTGGTGGACGCACAATCTGCGGTGCTTGCTGCACCTGCAGCTTGATCAGGTGTTCCATGGTGGGCCTTATGCCATTATCCAAGTAACAGATATAGGTACCCGCATCTGTAGGCAGCAGATCATTGATTTGCAGTCCATAGGGAAGTACCCGAGTACGACTATTATTGGAGATTGCACCTGGCACATCTGGACTACTCCACACCGCAGTGGGTGGCGGCGAACCTACACCGGGGCACAGTAGCAGCACCGATTCACCAGCTCGGGCCAGCACTTCGGTACGCACATATTGCCCCTTGGACAGTTGGGGAGGAGCAGAGGCTTCCACAGCGGCAATTACGTGCAGTTCCAGGCGGCTAGGAAGACTAAGGCGCACACCCGACGCTGTATTGGTCGCCGCACAGCTGTAAGTGCCACTGCTCGAGGTGGATACGGGAGACAGTAGTAGCGTGCCATTGGAATCGCTGAGAGTTGAGGCCGCCGGCAGTTCGATGCCATTGTGATAATAACTCCAACTAGGTGCAGGATTGGATTCCACGTGTCCACAGTGCCAGAGTACCGTATTGCCCGCGGCGACGCGCCAGTGTTGATGCTTCTCTACCGCCTCAGAACTGATGCTGGCCAACTCTAGACGCGCTGTGGTCGAGCTGACTGCCAGGGCGCCAAACCAGGCGACGCAGCGATACTCACCGAGGGTGTCGGGACGCACATAGACTCTCAGCTTGGACATGTCGTTGTCGTGGGTTATGGTGATGTTGTAGTTGGATTTGGCGCTGCTCGGCTTAAGGTATCTGAATCGTGGACGGGATGAGGAAGTTGCCGCATAGCTCCATTCGAAACGCTCTGGTGGCAAACTGGTCACGCATACGAAGACAACCTCGTCGCCAGGTGGCGCCACACGAGATTCGGGTGCGCGTAAGATTCGCACGCCTGGCCCTGCTGAGGGCGATGCTGCGGGGGACGAGGGGGAGTTATTTGTGGCCTGTAAAACCGGAATTGCTGCAAGCAACGACGTCAGCAGCAGCAGTGACAACGGCAGCGACGTCGGCAGAGTCAGTGGCATCAGCAACAGCGACATTTTTGGGGCGGCTGCAAGAGGCGAATACTTATTACAGTTGCCAAATCAGTGCAAATTTAACGATTCAGTTGCCTTATAGTGCACACATACACAAACACACACAAATATACATATATTCAATCTACACACCGTTGCGCATGCTTACCTGTTCCCTCGTTCTCTTCTTCTTCAATCTTCTTAACGTTTCTTGTTTCGTTGTTGATGTTGTTTTTGTTATTCATTCACTCATTATTTATGCATGCTCGTTAAATGCAGACGAGGAGAGTTAATAATCGTTTTGTTTTTGTTTTAAAGTTACCGACAATGCACTTAACAAATAAACAACAACATTTTATTATCTTTCGGATGCTGCGAACCAACTGCGACGCCAGCTAAATGAACTAGTACTTGTTCGTTCAGCGATTTATCTTCGACTGGTTCACGACGAGCTCACGACGCATCGTATCTGCTGCAGGTAGTGCGTGCGCGTGTGTGTATGTGCGTGTGCGTGTGCAACACTCAGAACCCCTGTAGGAAATGTGCTGCAGTTATTCAGCAGCAATCCATTGAGGAGTACTGTCAGAATTTTTGAGCAAAGAAAACCTAAATTAGATTAAATAAAATCCATGGCCTGAAAAGGCTCAATATATGGTACTTATATAAACATATAATTTATGGGGTCGGAGAAGATGAATATTGTAATACCGATTGCATCTTAAAACAAAATAATTTGACGGGAAAATAGCTGAGTTAACAACACTCTCAAGCGGTTACACTGTGCGTACAAAAAAATTCCAAATTCCATATTCCAAAAAATAGTGCAGCTGTTTTAAGGAAAAAACGAAACAAATGTTTGCAATTTATGCAGCTGATTTTATTTGTTTTACTTTATTACGCTTAATATAAGGATTTTAGAATCGCGATTTGTCATTAGGTAGGTGTCTTTTGAACCTTGGCTAGTTCTGCCTTAAATTTGACAATGGTTTCTCGCGCCAGTTTTAATTTATCCTTCAGTGTGACTATCTCGCCCTTTACCTTCTGCTTCACATTAACAATATTATCCAATGTTTTAGTCTTCTTCTCTTCAACTGAAAAAACCCAAATATTAAATGGAATTCACTGTGCAAATATTATGCGACTTACAGTCTGTATCGTGGTTCAGTAATCCACTAGCACTCTGCTCCGATAGCGTCAGATAGTGCTGCATTATTTGTGTGGGTTCTTGGAAGACGATTTCCTCATATGACTCGGATACTAGACCTTTTTTGGTATCCATTGTCGTGGAAGAGGATAGTTCGCCATCCACGACGGGCGACTGGAAGAGCTTCAGAATGTGGTAGCATGTTACCGGTCTCTCGGACTGGTCATTGAAGTAGATCTTAATAACCACTTCGAATTCACCCCAGCCAGTCTCTGTTATTTCATAGGGGGGTTTGACTACAATGCGATTGGGATTCGCGTAGCTTTCGTGCAACTTAAAATGCACTTTCTTCACATAAATCGACATATCCTCATTATAATAGGGCTTCAAATAGACTTTCCATTGATGCGTATGTCCATCCTCCTCACGTTTTTTGCCAAACGAGCGCGCTATGTTTCCGTACACAATTGGCTTAACAATTGTAACGCCTTTAAGACGACCA
This sequence comes from Zaprionus ornatus, assembly GCA_018904035.1. Taxonomy (NCBI): domain Eukaryota; kingdom Metazoa; phylum Arthropoda; class Insecta; order Diptera; family Drosophilidae; genus Zaprionus; species Zaprionus ornatus. The sequence goes on along the minus strand of JAEIFZ010000002.1, from coordinate 17,177,953 downwards.
CCAGAATCAGCAGCGAGTTCTGTCATATTTAACTTATTTTTATCAAGTTTTATTTATTATTTAGGCAAGTTTTGTTTTGTTTTGGCTAAGAAGCAGACGCCAATTTTCGATAGGCCGATATAAATATTCGTTATCCCATGCCATCCCTGGTATTTTAAGCGATATTACGTGTCGATATATCGATATGAATAATTATTAGTTTGGTGGTTCTTTGCTACCATCACTAGTTGTTTTTTCCAAGACGCCGTCGCATAAATACGGGCGCAAATTAACAATATAAACAAACAATTGTTTGTTAAGATTACTTATTTTTTTTGGCCACCTGTTGATATATCAACATGATGGCACGCCGCGGGGGAAAGCGCATACGTATGGATGATCCGCCGCCAGCACCAGAATACGATGAGTTACACAGGTAACATGCAATTAAAAAAAAAACTAATTGTGCTCAATTATAAATATGTTTCAATTGGAATAGCGATGCTTTAAATGAAAGCGCATCTGATGCAGATAGCCCTACCAAACGAATGACCCGGCTGCGAGCCCGAGGTGGTGTACGTGACAAGCCACCCATAATCGACGACGATGAGGATGAGTTTTTCGCGCCCGTTTCCCGTAAGCGCAAGACACCACAGACACGCAAGCCGCCAGCAGAGCGCAAGGAGCGCATAGAACGACCCCGCAAGGAACCCGTTGAAAAGGCGCATCATGAACGCATTGATAATGAACGTGAAATTACAACAGATGAGAACAGCCTCTACTATATAGTACGGCACTCGAAGAATCCCATAGCGGTTAGATACAAAAAATTAGAAATATACATATATATAATCTCTAACGGATCTACATTTGTTTACAGAGCATTGTTGATCGATGGATCGAACAGTACAAGGAGAATCGAGAAACAGCTCTCGTGGCCTTGATGCAGTTCTTCATCAATGCCAGCGGCTGCAAGGGCAAAATATCAGAAGATATACAATATCCAGTTGATCATACGGCAATTATTCGTCGCATGACAGAGGAATTCGATGAGGAAAGCGGCGAATATCCATTGATCATGACCGGAACCCAGTGGAAAAAATTTAAGAACAATTTCTGCGACTTTGTACAAACTTTGGTCAAACAATGCCAATACTCCATTATCTATGATCAGTTCTTAATGGACAATGTTATTTCGCTTCTGACCGGTTTGTCTGACTCTCAGGTGCGTGCTTTCCGTCACACCGCCACATTAGCAGCGATGAAACTAATGACTGCCTTGGTGGATGTTGCTCTACTGGTATCCAATAATTTTGAAAATGCAGCCAAACAATTTGAAGCTGAGCGCGTCAAGGTAAGCAAAATAGTCTCTACAATTTATGTCTTATATAATCTAACAAAATGTTTTTCTAGTCACGCGATCGACGCGCATCAGATCGGCTGGACTCGTTAATGACTAAACGATCAGAGCTGGAGGAGAATATGGATGAGATAAAGAGTATGTTAACATATATGTTCAAATCTGTGTTTGTGCATCGATATAGGGACACGCTGCCGGACATACGAGCCATATGCATGGCTGAGATAGGCATCTGGATGGAGAACTATCCACAGAATTTCCTAGACGATTCTTATCTAAAGTATATTGGCTGGACGTTGCACGATAAGATCGGTGAAGTGCGACTCCGTTGTTTGCAGTCGCTACTACCTTTATATGACAAGGAAGAACTTAAAGGCAAACTGGAGCTCTTTACGTCTAAGTTTAAAGACAGAATTGTGGCCATGACACTGGACAAGGAGTTCGAGGTCTCTGTACACGCTGTCAAACTGGTTATCAGCATATTGAAGTAGGTTAAAGTGGGACTAACCATGAATTCTCATGATATCTTACTCTGTGATTTTCTCTTAGAATTCATCCCGAGATCTTGGCAGATAAGGATTGTGAAATTGTCTATGAATTGGTGTACTCCTCCCATAGAGGCGTCGCCCAAGCTGCTGCAGAGTTTCTCAATGTGCGATTATTTCATTTAACCGCTGATATGGAGGAGACCAAAACGAAACGTGGCAAACTTCGGTTGCCAAACACGCCACTGATACGGGATCTTGTACAGTTCTTTATTGAGTCGGAGCTGCACGAGCATGGCGCATATTTGGTAGACTCCTTCATAGATAGCAACGAAATGGTGCGTGATTGGGAATGCATGACCGATCTGCTGCTGGAAGAGCCGGGTCCCAATGAGGAGGTTCTTGATAACAAGCAAGAGTCCACACTTATTGAGATCATGGTGAGCAGTGTTAAGCAGTCGGCATCGGGCGAGGTCCCGGTGGGACGTGCCAGCAATCGTAAATTCACACTCAGCTCCAAGGAATTGAAGGCTATACAAGATGAGAAGGTCAAGTTGACGGAACATTTTATCGTAACTCTGCCTGCACTGCTGGAGAAATATCAAGCCGACAGCGAGAAGCTCGCAAATTTGCTAGCAGTGCCGCAATACTTCGACCTCAATCTGTACACCACCAATCGGCAGGAGGGCAATCTACAAGCGCTGCTTGACAAGATTAGCCAGGTAATGAGTATGCACACAGGTCGCGACGTCCTTGAGACTTGTGCCAAGACACTGGAATGTCTCTGCGCTGAGGGCAGCGCGACTTATACGCGCTGCAACATCGCACGCTCCAACATCATCGAGAGTGCGGTTAACAAGTACAAGGATGCCATTGTGGAGTGGCGCAATCTGATATTGGGTGAGCAATCTTTAGTTAATAAATAATACAATTGGTATATCAAATATTTTTTAATTACAGGAGAGGAAACACCCAATGAGGATGATATCTACAACATCACCATTACGCTGAAAGTGTTGTCCATTCTTTACTCTTCACATAATCTCAATCCGTGGGATCTGTTCAAGTCACTGTTTCGTGATGTGGAGGAGGCACAGTGCAAAGACAATGTTGAACGTTGTTTGCCCAACGAGGCGCTGGCCTATTGCATTGAGGCATGTTACTTCTCGATAAGTTGGGGCCTCTATTATGTGGAGAACGATTGTGAGGCATTGAATGTAGCTACAGCTGTTGCCGAGCTGCGCAGCGATTTGGATAGCTTTATGTCTGCGTGCTTTGAATTGACACGCGATGGACCCACAGTGCAAATACAGGAGGCGGTTCGTACTAATTATTAATCATTTAATATACATATATATCCAGCAATAATCACTTATTATTCATTGACAGGCATACCAATCGATTTGCGACTTGCTTATAATCTACTCGGATCAATTGGCACGCAGCGAAAGTGAACACATTCGCAGCTTAGAATACAAGTCTCGCATGGATGAGCATCTGATACTGGACAACTTTGTACAGCATTATGTATTCTCGTTGAAACAGGTGGTTGCCCAGGACGAAACCCGCATCGAGGAGCTGCACAAGAAGCGCAACTTCTTGGCCTGCTACTGCAAGCTCGTTGTCTACAACATAATTCCCACAATGCGAGCGGCGAGCATATTCAAATATTATGTCAAAGTGCGATAACCTATTTATATATATATATTCATATATCTGCTGTTATTGATTCCTTCATTCTCCTTTTCAGTGTTATAACGAATATGGCGATATTATAAAGGCCACCTTGGGTAAGGCTCGCGAAATCAATAAGGTCAACTTTGCCATGACGCTGCTTTCGAGTCTGATAATTGTGTTCAAGAGTCTACAGGAGCAGGATGACGATGGTTTTGTATCGAAGAGTTCGCAAGAGTTCATCGATCTCAAAGAGTTGGCCAAACGTTTTGCGCTCACCTTTGGCTTTGATGCGCTTAAGAATCGCGACTCAGTTGCGGTCATTCATCGTGGTGGCATTTACTTTGCTGCCAACAAGCAGCCCGATGATCCAGTGCGAGCACCGACACGTCTTCTGTTTCTGGAGGTGCTAAACGAGTTCAATTACAAGCTCTTGAAGCAGGACAAAAAGGTAATTATGGCATTTCTGGATAAAGTTATACCGCCAGGCATGCCATCAAGTCGTGCGGAGGAATGGCAACCCTTGATCCTCTATCGCAATTCATTGCTGCACGGAGAGACCGATCAGGCACCCGTGGCAACTCGCCGGGCATACACGCGCAAACGCAGGGATCATGGTAAGCATCCCAGACAATGAAAAGAATATTACTAGTTTCCTAAATGCTCTCCTGATTCCTCTTACAGATGAAGATGACGAAGAGGAGGATGACGATGAGGAGCACAATGATCCCGACTATAGAGGCTAAGTTCCTCCAAGTCAATTAGCTAAGCGATTAAGTCAGATAATTCACACCATTACATAGTTGAAAATAGAGTGAAAATATAGTTTTACAAGTAATAAAAATAACGAAAAAAAAATAACAAGTAACGAAAGCTACAGTCGAGAGTGCTTGACTGCTATACACCTGTTAATAACCATTCAAAAGATTGATTACCTATTTGACTTCTGTGTTAGCAGTCCTAAGATTTAGGCACAGGGACAGTTGGAACATATACTGTATATGCACTTGGTGAAGTTTGCCTCACCTCCTTTGGCATGTTACATATACAATATTATCGGTTGGCATCAAGTTCTAATACCCACATACCCAGAGATAGCGGGTATAAAAATGTATTTACTACCACTATTACTTTAGTACATGGAATTTGCTTAACGACTTTCAGCACGACAATGCATCAACGGAATGTGCATAGATCTGTATAAAAACCTCAGTATATAATCGGAAAAGTCAATTCATTTTGAATTAGAAAGAAGAGCAGGATGTGGAAACACTAATGTAAGATTTTTCAATTGCTTCTAAATGGATATATATAGTTTCGTCCTGAAGTCTCTAATGTGCACCGAGGTACGTTGAATACTTTAGCTGCCCACATTCCTTTGAATCACAACTAAAAATAATAGTGTCTGGGAAGTTAGGAATTAAAATGATCATCGTGAAGTATTATCATCAAAACATTCCGTAAATTCCGTTAATAGAGATCTCCACTTGAAGCTTCAACACGAACCATTTAAAACTGTTTTATTAGTACAACTTACCCAAAAAACGGGTAAAAAAATTATAACTTTGTCATGTAGTGAAAACGTGAAAACCTATCGGTTGCTTTGAAATTATTAGAACATTTAAACAAGTTGAATATGTGAGATGCGGCAACATTTGAAAATGTTTGAAACCCTAATTATTTTGTGATTGGTTCCTCGTTGTTTTAGGCACGTGAAGCCAGATATCCATAATTTAGATCTGCTCATTATACTCTTGCAGGTGGTATATTAATTTTGGGTCGGAGTTTGCAACGCACTTTAGAAGACACCTCCCACCCTGTATTGTATAGGTATGTACGTCTAAATCAGCAACAATTTTAAAGGTACCGTGATGTAACTTGGCATACATGCTTCTTATTGCTTCACGCTGTAAATAAGTCGGAACAATTAAAACCTATCGGCCGACTTTTGTTATTTTTCAAGATATTCTCACCAGATCGACTAGATCGGACCTTTTCTATATAATTCATATACAAATTAAATTACATAAAAATTGGACTACTTAAACATGTATGTTACCTGCCATTGGAGCAATCGGTTAAAATTACGGATTTTGTAAAACGACACGTTTTATTTTTCCAAATTACTAACCTTATTATTAATATACAATAGTTATCAGTGCAAATGAAAGTTAAACAGCAATCGACATACATTTCTTCCATTTTATTAGGTCGGGTAACTATATTTTATAGCTTTCATAGGAACAATCACATAGAAGTAAAGATTCAAAAAAGGAGATTTTTAAGATTTAAAAGATAAGAACCTGCAAGGGTATAAAAAATGAGGCATGCCAATGACAGCTGTTCTTCCTGGTTTTAAATTGAATTAAAATAAAACACATAATAAATAAACTAACATGCAACGCCAGCCTTCGACGAATATTTTATACCCTTACAGACTTGAAAAACTATTCCCCGATTTTTTATGTAACATGTACTAATTATATTTAATATTTTAATTATATATCATTTGATTAGATTTTGTTAAAAAATCATAATCTTCGAACAGGAAAGTTGAAAACATACACATTGCTATAGGCTCTGACATGTTTTCATTGATGTGTTGCAAATATCTGGGAAAGGGTATAACAATTAAATTGTGATTACAAATAAATCGTGTTAACAATTAAATTAATGTTTTTAATTATATAAATCAGATAAACGGACGTGTTACATTGCGAAACGTTGTTAAATATTTTACAGTTAGTGTTATGTTGTTTTTTAAGTTTGTTACTAATTCCGAATATATAAAGCCTCAACAAGTGTCCCATATATTTCCGTAACAAGATTTATTTTTGCAAGAATGGGGCAAAAAGATAAGTTTATCGTCCAGGTGATTGTCGTCCTGCTTGCTGTCTTTCAAGGATTCACAAAAGCACTCAAATATAGAGTAACGGGAGAGAACGAAGAGCTATTATCAGAATGTGCCGAAAAAATGGATGGCGATAGAGAGGTGGTTGGTCTTCACGGGCTGTTTGATATGTCTGAGCTTACACACTATATGAAAGAATCGTTTATTATGTCGATATCGGGAAATGTTACTCTTACTTGGGAGATTCAGCAATCGGATCGTCTTGAGGTAAGTAAAAAAGTAAATATTTTGGCAAATAAATGACTAAAGGTCTCAATATTATCCTAGACAAACATTACCGTTTATCATTTTGAACGATCGGAGTGGAAGAAAACGATCCTTTCCATGCAAATAAGTGACAGCTGCCGCATGCTATACGACAAGAATCAATACTGGTACAAGGCTTGGACCCAATATATAATCAATGCAGATAACGTGAAGGACAAATGCTTAAATGTACCTGGAGTAGGTCATGCCAAACATTAGTTAAATAGATTAACCTCATTATTTTTTCTGACCAGACCAAATTTATCCACAAACCCTTCGAATTGGATTTGAATACTTATGTACCTGGACCCTCGCTGGAAGGACTTAACAAAGTCGTTATCATATTCAAGGCATTTGACGCGTATAATAAGCAGCGAGGACCTACAGTTTGTATGGAATACCACTGTATGTTTGAGAGGGTGTAAACAGTACAGAAATTGAAAAGGTGCAACCCTTGTTGTATACACAGCTAAAAGACAATATATTAAATATTCATAATTGGTGATAATTGGACTTGGAACAGTTTTAAATATACTTACACATATTTTCCATCATTTCGTATAGATTCAAATAAAAGCCTCATGAGAACAATTAAAAAAAAAAAACAAAAAGTAAGGCTACCTTTGCCATGCCAGAAATTTTATAACCTTTTAGGTTCTTATACATTCCTATATAAACATGTGTTTTATCAACATAGCCGAAAGTGAGAAATTAGTTTGCGCTGCAATAGACGGACATACGAAAAGGGCTAGTTTGACCTGATCAGAATATATAACATATACTTTATGGGGTTGAAGATTTTTTCTAAGGTGCGTTGCCAACGTCTGGCCAAAATTAATATAGCCTCTGTAAGGATATACAAATTGTGGGGGTACCAAAAACAAAATTAAAAGTATAAGGCAATATTTACAATAATATGCAGAAGAAATCTATTGTTGAATTTAGCAACTAAGTAATATTACAAATGAAAATTCGATAATTATATGCTTATGTGCGACCTTAGATTCTAAACTTGAATTCATTGAGGAACATTTAAAGTTATTCATAATTTATTGGCCATAGATCTTATTTTGATTTGTTTATAACATCTGATCTAGCGCTTTAAAATTTGCTTTAACGAATAGAATTCTAGATACGTTATCGGGACACAACCCCGATTTCATATCTCTGTAAAGATTTGTCGATTCACTGAAGAAGCGTTCGCTTGCAACGCTTGCAGCCGGCGTAGATAGATACTGCCTGACAATGGGAAATAATATACTATATTTAGGATTAGATTGCCACCACGCTATAGGATCGTTTTGACGCTCGATGCGTGGTTCCGAATTATACAAATACAAAAGATTTTTAACTTGAGATTGCGACTGGTTTAGCGAAGTGGACGTTTCTGGATTGCTACTCGATAATGTCAGCATATTATCAAGAAATGAACCAATCTTTGATTCGTTCTTAACATTGAGGGCGCTTTTGACAATCTTCAACGGTGGTTGCCACTCTTGGAGCTGGGTCGGACATAGCTGCGATAAGACTTTGTCTGTTACTAGCTGTGCCTCCTGTTGGCTGAAAAATGCCTGCTTATAGCGCGGATCTAAATACGTTGCCATTAGATACTTTATATCTGTAATCAGCGGAGAGCACCTCGATTCCAATTCATCCAGTAACTTGCGAGCAAACGAGCAAACAGTCTATAAATTGAATCATTTATTATTAATTGCTTTTACTACAATCGAGAGTATAGTACGTATCTTACCACTGAGGAAACAAAGTTGTGGACATCTGTGCGAAGGGAATCACGTAGGGCTGCTATTAATGGAATAACAGAGGATGCTGTGGAGTCACTCCAAATATTGATGATCTCTTCGATGGGCTGTATGACACGGGCACACAGATCGATATCTAGCCATTCATCGGGATATATTTTAACCATATTATATTCCTCGGCATAGACGGACAGTGCATCTTTAAGTTGAAGTAAATACGCCTTCAGGCGGAACATTGCATTCCAACTATTGGAGTTCTCTTCTGTGCTCCACCAAGGAAAGGACTCTCGATTCAGTCTCTTCTCGTGAATATATTTCAAATGATTATACGCAATTTGTGATTGCTCAAAGTGCTTGGCAATTTGCAGACACTTGGTATCCAACTGCTTAAGATGTTCATTGGAATCGATGGCGTATTTCACGCACAATTTCAACAGGTGGACAGTGCAGGCGCCATCGTCTCTGATGATGCAATGAATCTTTTCCTTTGGCAACTGAAGTTCTAGACTCGTACTGGAAATAATACTACGTACATCGGTTGTATGTCTGTGGTCCAGTAGTTCGCATTTCAGATGAAACACTTTGGACTGAAAGTCACTGGAAATGCCATAACAGCTCAAGCAGAGTAGCCCTGGTCCACCTGCTTGCCACCTAATGCTCGTGGCCAGGGAGACAGAATCCAACAATATCAATTCCTGCTTGAGTTGTGACTGCATGCGCTGGTATATCTCCTGGCAGATGATATTCTCATAGTAGCTAATGGAATTAATCCTATAACGTGGCTGCAGTGCTTTGATGAGATCAATGAATCCACTACCTTTAATTAGATTGAAGGAATGATCACCTCGTACTATCATCAGGGCCAATTTCTCATCGCAAGCATATATCTCATTCTTCTGCACCTCTAGTGGATCAGTATTCGACTGAAAAATTAAAATTTTATTAACTGAAATGTCTCCTTTGAAAACTAATTTATTTTTGTACTTGTAACTGCAGGTGCGAGTGAGAGGAAACACTATCGTTTATTTCCGTTTTCACCATGTATTTAATGTCGTTTTCAGAGAGAGTTTGAAATTCGCCAGGATGTTTGCTTTTTAAATGATTTCGCAGACATGTTGTGCCGCGTCCCTTTCGGGAGTAGTTCTTGTGGCATAGACAACATGTAGCTACAGTATCGCTTTCTTTATAGAAAAAATTCCAAACTCGACTCTTTTTGCTCATAATTTCGTTTTGCGAATACATCCGCTTTACATCCGTTTCATCGCAGCCCTACAAACAATACTTTCGATATACACACAAACCGGTATACCGATAACAGCCCAATTGTTATCAACTAGAGTTACCACTCTTCTCTATAATGTATATCGAAATTCTCTCATCCACTCCATTGCAGTTTTGGCGCGCACGCGACTGTGGCACAACAAGAAACATTTGTTTATGTGCGCCATGCCTTGTAACATGGAATTCCCAGCGACGCCAGAAGAACTGATTGCGTTAGACAGTGCCAACTGGAAAGAGTTACTCGAAGATAATACAAAATGGCATTCTATACCGTTGCTAAATTATACACCATTGCACAAACTAAAGGATCAAACGTTGGTTCGATTTCGGGGAATGGTGCAGGATATGATGGGCCCAGAAATCTATTTGGAGCGCTATGAACTGAGGTCAGTTGATGGCGGTACACGTCTACAGCAGGGCAAGTACAGGGATTGCCTCCGCGTGGATAAGGATGAGCAAGTCGACTACAATGCTGCCGGGAATGTTCATGGAGAGCGACAAACACTATTTGTGGTCTCTTTGCCGGGTCAAAATGATTGGGCGAAGGAGCACGAAAAACAATGCAATCCACAATTAAACCAACAAACTGATGTCGGAAGTGGAACAAAGCGAGCTTTAGACGAACAAGAAGACATGGAAGTGGACAAAACTGTGGAATCAATAAACAGCTCAGGTAGCTCATTTAAAAGGCATTGTGCAGAAGCGCCAGTCAAGGCATCGACAAATGAATCAAGTTCCAGTACTTCAGCTACGCTGGGATCCGATTATCTGCTTAATTCCCCACTCCCGGATCGCCCAAGCATGGCGTGCATGGTGAAAGTCTACGAGGATTTCGACAAGTTCTCCCTTAATTCGTTAATGGATTTTGTTGGCTTTCTGTCAGTGGATCCGGCATTGGATGTCGCTGCATTGGACATGGAAGCCATGAAGGATGTAGAAAGTTTAAGCGAGCTACAGGCACAGAACCCCTCACCTTTTCTAATACCACGTTTGCATGCCTTTGCCATTAAGCCCTTATCTCATGCCAATCCTCTGCTGGATCGCAGTCTACTGCAGCCAGCAGAACACGAGATGCCATCGCCCGAAACATTGCACAAGGATTTGCGAATGCTTCTGAAGCTCTGTTTATTCGATGACGAGCTTGCTGCCGAATATCTTCTCTCGCATCTGATCTCTACAGTATATTCACGTTCAGAGATGCAGAGCATTGGAAAATTCGCCCTCAATATATGCAATCTACCCAAGGATTGCCTGCAGCAATACACAACAAAGCTGTATGAGGTTCTACAGTTGTTGCTGCCCGCCAGTCACTATCTCCCCATGACGTTGGACACAATGAACACCGCCGCCTTTGCGCCAAAGTAAGCAACACCTTGGAAACATTCTTTCGGTCTTTGTACATTCGCAAATTTATTTAACTTTCTTCGCCTTTAGAAAAGATTATGAGACAAATAAGTTAGTATCCGGCTTGCTGCAGCTCGCGCCGCATACGCATCTCATGCTGGATGAGACTCGCATGCAGCAAGGAAAACTGGAGGCCAACGGGGTACATGCCATTCAGCACCTGGCCCATCTGATTAACAATCAGCAGTTGAAGTGCGACTTTCAGTATTATCACATTGACTATAATGTTGATATTCCTGTGCTGATATTCAGTGAGGGCAGGAGCATGCTTCCGGTAGGTGTATTCTCTTACTCTCTCAAAGATTCCAAATTGATCCACCTCATTGCAGAGTGACTTTGTGCTGCCCATCAATGCGGATGTGAAATCCATTGAAATCTATGAGGAATCTCTGAAGGCTGCGCAGCATTACTTGCAACCAGCGCGTTTGCAACAGTTCCGCAGTTACCTGACCGTGGCAAGAACAGCAGCGTTTAGAGTCAGCGAGGATCTTACGGAAATGATTCAGCAGGACTTTGTAGATATGCGACGAGCGAATGTAAAGAGCAATGCAGATGATTTACATGGTCTTCTAGTGCTATCACGTCTCCTGGGCATTTCACGGGGCAAGACGTCACTGGATAAGGAGACATGGCACTTGGCCACCGAATACGAGTCGAAACGTCGTCAACGTCTGCAGGCATTACCCAAATCAAGTGCACAGTTTAGAAATTAAAAGTTATATCATTAAATGGGCTTATAAATAAATTTGATTGTCTTTTTATAGACTTGCAGTGGGTATAATTACTCGTATTTCAACCAGATTTTGCAAACTTCACCTTCGGAGACATTTCCGACGCACAATCGGCCGAATGAGAGTTCTTGTATGAAGACTAGTATGGTTTTTTAAAATGATTTATTCATTCAGTGTCAATCCGAGGTATATCTTAAGTCCATCTTATGTTAAAAATGTTATGTTTAAAAATGTTAAAAAATGTGATATCCTTACATATTACGGGTATTGGAACAATCGGATCAGATTGATTTCAAAACCTGCAATTCTAAAGGACTTTCGGCATGCCAAAGATAGCCTTTCATTCTGATTATACGTCTGACTCTAACTATTTAAATATATTTTCATTACATCTTTTCCAACGGTTTCCAGAAATCTATAAGAGCACACGGTTCTTCCACCTTCAGTGGATGATCTGGGTTTTCCCTCATACTCTGGAATTTAAGAAACTTATTGCGTCCACCTATATACCATAAAGTCTCCTGATATGTAGAAGGCAGAACCTCCTTGACACTACTCTTTGCACTAATGGTAAAATGACAGGCACTCGAGGTACTCTGCTCATAGTTGCTGGCGCTTATTGCAGTGACAGTGCACATTATTTGCATATAGTTTTCGTAGGTGTACACCACATAAGCTGTAAACTTAATAAAACTGTCCACACCGATAGCACTAAAGAAACCAACATCCATAACGCATTCCACTTGCGGTCTTCCGTAGCAATATATGCATGCTGTCACGTAACTGATCTCCGTCGCTTTACGCAGTACAAAGCCACCGAATATGGTGTTATATATATTGCGATGATCGGGAAATGCATGCAGCGTTGTTGTCTGATACGAATCAGACATCCAGCAAGAATTCGGAGGTTTCGGTTGATCTGTTTCATTGAAATTTTTGCCTTTAGTACGTGTGAATAATTCGTACATAAGGACTTCTTCCGCTTCTGTGGGCCGGATATTGAACCCGGCCTGAATATTCAAAGCTTTTCGTATTTTTTGTCTCTTTTTCGCCTCCTCAATACACTTCTCCTCCAATCCATCAGTCGGTTTGAGTGGATTCACCAAAGCACCACCTGTATTGGTTGCATTGCGAGCGATCATAACTATAATGGCTTTGGCAACAGTACAAAATGTCTGCGTAATAAACATGGTAATCTCCATCGTACTTTCAGTTGTCCCTGAAACAAAGCCGTTAATCTCAGCATCCTTTTCGGTGTTGATCATGTGCAAGCGGTAAAAATCGACCGCATCAACAACCAGCGTCATGAAGACATGAGGCACAGGTATTCCCTTTGGCAAATTCGGTAGTTTAAGATGTCGATAACAGATCCAAACTGTGATGAACCGTGTAATCAGGGCTATTACATTGATCTCATCTACAGTCGCTTACCGGCAAACATTTCCAGCTCTTCCAGCATGCGTCCAGTACGCAGTCTCCCCAAGTGATTGATGTAACGCTCCTGTGTGCTAGCCAAACTCAAAGGTATTACGGCCGTAGTGAAGGAGTCCCTCATGCTGCGGCTTGGCAAATCTTCAGCCTTAGGTTGGAATTTTAATAGATTTGCCCGACAATAAGGGATAGTATTAAATCCAGACTCAATGCCAATTAGTTTATTAATTTTCGTTGCAACTATTAAATGGAAATTGGATAAAATACTCAAGGCAACGTCAGAAGGATCTCTTTTTTACCATCTTTCATGGTACCCGAGCAGTGATCTGACTGAATATGCTCATATTTGCATTTTTCTATATCCGAACATTCCAATATAGCGGATTTGTGTAGTTTTCTAATAATAGGTTTATAATTTTCACAAAATGAATTTAGCAGGTGACGCACTGCTCTTGTTGCCGCGAGCAAGCGGACCATCTTTGTTGAAAACTACAAAGGCAAACGAAATGTCGAATTATAACTAATTTTGTAAATATAGAATTTTGTATCTGTCATTATGATTAGTAAAGCGTAAAAAGTTCAAGAATGGGCCCAGAATTGGAAGACAAGCTCCAAATGCCGTAATCTTGATTTCATTAACTGAACTTCTTAGTTTCATCATGTACACCAAAGACCTACCTCATAATTAGAAGCCCAATTCTGGCTAGGGAGCTTTCGCAAAAAAACGAAAATGATTTTATTACTAAAACGCATTATCATCGTGAAACTGTTTTCTTTTCGATACGAAAGCTTATCTTCAATTGATGTGTACGCCAAGCTCCCGCTATGCTTAGATCCACACAGTGCCCACATATTACATACGGTATATAAACTCATTAATTGTGTACAGCTTTAGTCAAACTTGTGGCGTCTAAGCGTAAACAACATTAGCAAAATGTCGAAAATTATTCTATACGGAGTTGATTTGAGTCCCCCAGTGCGGGCTTGTTTGCTTACATTGAAAGCTCTCGAAGTGCCCTTCGAATATAAGGAGGTTGCTCTAGGAACAGAGACACAGACGCCGGAATACCTGAAGAAAAATCCACAGGGCACAGTTCCGTTGCTGGATGACAATGGTACATACATTTGGGATTCGCATGCAATATGCAGTTATTTGTCCGACAAATATGGCAAAACCGACACCCTGTACCCCAAAGATCTGGTCAAACGTGCCGCTGTCAATCAACGTTTATTCTTCGATGCCAGCGTCATTTACATGTCACTGTGGAACGTAAGTGTACAATTCTGGCGCAAGGGGATCACTGAGGTGCCGAAAGAAAAGGTCGACAACATACATGAGGCATTGCGTCTCACGGAGCGTTTTCTCGAAGGGAAGACCTACATTACCGGAGAAACTCTAACCATTGCGGATTTCTCCTGTGCCGCTACTGTTTCATCGTTGCCGGCTGTTTTCGACATTGATCCAAAGGTTTATCCCAATGTTACCGCTTGGCTTGAACGCCTTAATCAGTTGCCGTACTTCGCGGAGGCCAACAATGTAGGTGCTGCCAAGTATACCGGCTTTATGCGAAGCAAATGGACCAAGGTCGAGAATTAAATCTCCTCTGAGCGGCATATTCAAAGGCACCAAAGGAGACATATTATGAAACCAAAACATATCAAATATAACTGTGTATTTATTTAAAAATAAAAGAACATTTACAATTGAAAAGAAAACAAAAAAACATTTAAATTGTTTGAATTAAATGAAGGTCGCACTTTTTAAGGAATCCATTTAGGTATTATAACATACTCGTATAATACTAATATAATACATAATTGCAATGCACAAGTACCAACATATGAATGTATAATATAATTGCAAGTGTGTACAATTATCCGTGTTAAGTATTTCCTTGATTGAAAAGCTCTATGGCCCTTATCAGAATAGATTGATATCGTTGTTAAATTGTTAATGACACGTTTACTAATTATACGTTTAATTTAGTCTTTAAGTTGCCGTTTTAAGTCAAGAAAATATTGAAGTTAATTAGAGAATACAGTAAGCTCATTATAATTTGGACAACAATAAGGTTTCATTAAAAAAACTGTCAACTAGAGAGCTGCATACCGATTATAGTTATTTATATCGATGAGTGCTGTTTGATATCGATAGCTCAGAATAATCGATTTAGACACTATTCCCCAGCGAAAGACAGTAAAAACAAAATGAGCAAAAGTAACAAAATTGTTTGGACAGACGAGATTTTATACTTTGTAATTAAACATGTGAAGAACGCGCCATTCGTTTGGGATCATTCCCATCCACAGTTTGCATTTAAATCGAGGAAGGCTAAGTTTTGGTCCTTGTTAGCAGCAAAAGTCAATTCATTCAGTGGATTCAATTTGACAACGCCAGTTACAAAAGGTACAGAGTAAACAATATAGAAATACGAATTGTTTATTAAAATAATCTCATTGTAACTTTAGAGGCTTTACAAAAGAAATGGACAAACATGAAAACGTATTATCTGTTTGAGGAAAGTAAATCTAGACGGATTGGCTTTGATAAAGATAACTTTGGTACCACTTGGAAGTTTAGATCAACTTTAGCCTTCTTGGGTAGTTCAATGGCTAATTCTACTCAACCTGAACCGAATTCAACGAAAGTAGGTGAAAATAGCGCAGTACTCACGGCTAATGCAAGTGAAAGCAGCTTTGATCTCTCTGAGGATGATCCACTGGCTACGCAAGGTCATCTGGCAAATGTAACAATTAAAAAAGAACCAGGAACAGAAGAAGAATCCCCAACGGATGATCCATGTGCATTGAACGATAACGATAATGTAGATGCAGAAGAGGAGGAAGAAGAGGAACCATTATCATCTATTAAAAAAAGACCTAGGGAAAGTATAGTAATGAAAGCGCGGACTATCCGAGATGTAAACAGAGCTAATTTCTACCATTATGGCATGACAGTAGCTCAAGATTTAGATCAGCTCGATGAAGATTATAAAATAGATGCTAAATTAGAGATAATGGAAATTATTTCCAAATACAAGAGAGAACAGTATTTAAATCAGAACGCTAGTTGAAGAAATAAAATACCCAAGTCGTATTGATTAATTGTCTCTGCTTCAATTCTTGTGCACCATGTGTCGGTTTTGTTGAGAATAGCAGTCCAAAACAGAATTTAAGAATTTGCCAATCAAAACAAAAAAGCCAAACCAAATTGTTTAACAACACTGACAACAATATCGCACTTTTGTATGTGTCATCTATTTGCTGTTATCGATAACAGGAGTAGTAGCAAACAGCTGTGAGCAGCAGTCCAAGCAGCAGTCTTCAAGGAAACTGTCTTCTCTGCGATGTGTGTAGTCGTAGTAGTATCAATGTATAAGAGAGAGAGTACCAGTCTCGAGCATAAATTTTAAATTTACATACGTATATATATTTTTTTCGTGACATATTCAAGTGCAACTGCGTACAACTGTTATTTTTATGTAACAAAAAGTGCAGCACGATTATCAATAGCGCCGATGCCAATACAGGAAAACTTTGTGCGCCAAATCAATTGACAGCGCTACAACGCGTAACGCGAAAATCGATTTAATTTGTCCAGTGTTTCGAGCTGTGCCAGCCAGCTACCAGCTGCTTGCGCCACAACAAATTGATGTACAATCGTAGTAATTGTACAATTTAATTCCACACAACCTCCCATTGCACACCTCCGCACCACCCACAACCGCCCACAACAACAATAACAATGCACACAAAGACTGTCTCGGTGCAGCCACTTGATCGATGGAAAAATACCGTTGGGCTTCTAATGCTTTGTGCATTCATCGTAGGATGCAGTGGGGCAGACACAGACATAACCCTGGATGCCAAAGCAACACTGAATCATCGTATACAAAGTCTCGATCTGCTTGTATTCGTATTCCTGCTGGCTCTAACGGTCCTCACAATTTGGCTATTTAAACATCATCGCGTCTCGTGGCTTCATGAGACCGGATTGGCTGTCATTTATGGTAAGTGTTAAGGTGTGAAACCTAAATTTGCCAATTGCTGATTTTTATAATTAGTTTCGTCTTCCTTCCACAATGGTGAACTTCATTAGTTTGTTATTTATTATTTACAAATCATTCACATATCTTGTTTTTTATTTGCCGACGTCAACGTATTCATTGCCACCTGAAGCTTTCATTGTCGTCTCACTTTCATATTAAGGCACATACATCAAATACATACCTACATACAGTTATATATTTAGCTACACTAATGTATTTGTGCAGTTTGCGTGCCTGTTCTGAACCCCCCCACTAAAAGAGAAAAAATGAAAACGTCTATGTAATTGGAATAAAGTCGACTAAAGCTTTAAAGCCCGCATATTGTACAAATAAACAGAGAACTGACGACATACGAACCTGTATTTAAGACCCTAATTACAGAGCGCAGCGTATTATGATGAACCACTCACACTGCTCATCCTTTCCAAAATGCAATTCAGCAACATTTATTAGAAGTGTAATAGAAGTCAAGTACAGATAAAATAATTTTTTAAGGTTTAAACGAGAAAATGGATTTAGTGAGAAGGGTACAAGTTATATAAAATGTAAATATATATATATAGAACTATAAATATATACGTATATTGAAATATTTATTCAATTAAAAAATTTTTATGTATGCATTATATTAATATAATAGTTTAAAATATCTCTCTGTTGTTAAAGAACCTGTTAAATATTTATGGAATCCGCAGAATCTCATTACATCTAAGCTGCACTGTACTCAAAGCACAAGTATTAACATATGGATGTATAATGTATTTACAAGTGTGCATATATTCGTGTTGGGTATTTCCTCGAATATTTTTACTGCGTTTTTTCTTATATTATTGAAAAGCTCTGTTGGCTTTGTCATCAGAACTTGTTGATATCGAAAATGGTGAAATTACACGTTCACACAACGTACGCTTATTTGAGAAAGTCAATAAAATATTGCAGTTAATTAGAGAATTTAATAAACCCTACATGACTTGCCCAACAAAAAGGATTTCATTAAAAATCTGTCAACTCGAGAATATAATAGTTAGTTAGATTAGACGAAAAAAACAAGTTGAAATATGCTAATTAGGCGCACTATCTAAATTGGCTTAGTGCAAACTGATTACCTTTTGGCATTCATGTTTTATGGGATACAAATAATGCAAACAACTGCTGATAAGTTTTGGCAATGCGCAAAACTAACGGGCTGAACAGTACTGAAAGTGAGTCAACACAAGTCAAGTACCTGTGTTATTTGTATGAACACATGTTGAACATATGCTTCGTTCTTATCAGTAGCCTGCCAGCCAGCTAGCACAGTATATCGTTGTTGTTGTCGTTCATTAGTCACATGGAAAACGAGCTTTGTGATAGGTCAGGCAATAATAAAAAGCGAGCTTACGGCGAAAGCTGTAAAACCCATTCTATCCGATTTGGCATGGCTTTTACGGGTTATAACCCGTAACTGATAAAAAAATACTATTTAATTTTAAATTGCCTTAAAATAGATTATTATATTAGAGTCAATGAAGTTCTAAATAAACCACAGGATTGCTTGCTATGTGCACATGCATACAAAGTTAAGAACTGACGAAAAAACATTTCTATGAAGTACCGAACTAGCTAGAAAACTGCAATCGATTTATTGCATAAATTCGCCTTAGGATTGCACCAGCGCCCTCACAAAGAGAGAATGAGATAAAAGCTTAAAAAACTGACAAAAACCTTGAGAGAACTACAAACATAGGACAATAGATTTTTTATTAACAAAGGGATATAATTTCGTAAATATAATATATAATTACATATTTATTATATACATATGTTATATGTATACATTTGAATGCTGTAGCACAATCGTTTGGATTAAATTCATTTTGATACAATTTCAAAAAAGAGTTTGTTTTTTTATATTTGAGACAGGACAGATTTTTTGTACCTTAAGATTTCATAATTTTTTGTAGACGAAAAATAAAAAGACAGAAAGGGAAATGTCATAGTATAGTATGTTCATTAATTATCTTATACATATTAGGGCTGTCAGTGTATAGTGTCATGCCTTAAAAGACGAATTAAAAATATACCATTCCAAGTGACATGTTCACATGTTGTAAACAGTTAATTATATCCAATTGCAATCGCATTTGCAGATGTTTTTAGAAACTTGATTAAAAGTGTTTCCTTAATTTCTTATAATTAATTTGTATCGTCAACTGTTTCTATAACCATTTCAGGTCTAATTGTTGGTGCCATCATTCGATATGCCGGCACAAATACCACCCTGGTGCACATGCAGGTGGAGCCGCAGGGAGAGCCCACATACAATGACAAATTGCCACCTGACACGTTGTGGTTTAAGGTAAACATTTACACAATGACGCAGAAAGACAATATAAACTAATAGAATACATTTGCCGTATATATATCTTTTATTTAGTATCCTGTTAATCAGACCAACTCGACAAAGTTGCCCGAAGGCGTTAAAACATATGCGTATGTTTTTCGTGGACAGGTCTACGATATTGAAGAGAACGAGATCGATCTGAAGGCAACATTCGATCCGGAGGTCTTTTTCAACATTATATTGCCACCAATAATCTTCTATGCGGGCTATAGTCTCAAAAAGGTAATTGTATCAATGAACAATTAATGCATTTGCATATACTTATTTATTTATACTTTTGGCATTTCAGAAATACTTCTTTCGCAATTTGGGTGCCATCCTAACGTTTGCCATTGTTGGCACCACATTATCGGCGTTCCTAATCGGTGGATTGATGTACGGCTGTGTGAAACTGATGCCAAAATACTTGAGCAGCACTTTATCATTTCTGGACACGCTGTATTTCGGTGCACTGATATCGCCCACAGATCCACTCACTATACTTGCCATATTCAACGATCTGCACGTCGATGTCAATCTCTATGCGCTTGTATTGGGTGAATCTGTGTTGAATGATGCCGTTGCAATTGTTTTAAGCGGGTAAATAGAGTGCTATAAAGTGCAAATACAATAACTCCTAATCGGATTACGATCTATCCTCGCAGTGCCATACAAAACTACGGCGAGCATTATTCGAATTCGGGCGAATTTGAGACTACGGCATTTTTGCGCTCGCTAAGCGACTTCTTCTCCATCTTCTTTTTGTCGCTGATGATCGGCGCAGTCATGGGGTGCTTTACTGCATTGATATCCTTTTTAAAAAACATCGTGTTACTAACGACTTATGCTCAAGTCTGTCAGTTTTGCATATATATATATTTTGTATTATAGATCAGCATGGATAGGCAAGTACTACTATGTCCGTCTGTCAGTCCAGCTGCAAGAGTTATTTTGATTAAACTTGCCCAACATTTATTAATGTACGAGCCAGATCGGACCAATAGCACCGATTACATACATAATATTATAAAACTATAATTACTAGTATTGGAACAATCGGTTATGATTGAAGCCAAAAGTTGCAAGGGCATAAAATCGTTGGCATGCCTAGGTTAGCCATTCTTTCGTGTTCTTAATAAGCTATAATACCATTTCATTGTAATTCCTTAACTTCTGCCACACTTGACCAAGTTCACTCGCGTCCGTGACTTTCCACTGCTGGAGTCGGCGCTGTTTGTCCTAATGAGTTACAGCACATTTTTATTGGCTGAAGCGACGGAACTGACTGGCGTGGTGGCTGTGCTATTTTGTGGTATTTGTCAGGCGCACTACACGTACAACAATTTGTCGGAGGACTCGAGACAGCGTACCAAACAGATCTTTGAGTTGCTCAATTTTCTGGCTGAAAACTTTATATTCTCCTACATTGGCGTCTCGATGTTTACGTTTCCCAAGCATCATTTCGATGCCGGGTTTATCATAACCGCATTCGTAAGTGTCTCATTTATTTATCTACATATACATATTTATCTACTAAATGTACATGTTATTTGTATTTTTTCAGATCTGCGCTGCACTTGGACGCGCAGTCAATGTGTATCCTTTGTCCTGGTTGCTGAATATTAAGCGCAAACCAAAAATTTCCACGAATTTCCAGCACATGCTCTTCTTTGCTGGTAAGTCTAAAGCACAGGGAATATGATAATAGTGCGATATATGTTGACATACATTGTACACATAAATATTAATTGCGACATCTTTTCACGTGTATAGGATTACGTGGCGCCATGTCTTTCGCTCTGGCCATTAGAAATACAGTATCGGATGCGCGTCAGACAATGCTAACAGCCACCTCGCTGATTGTCATCTTCACAGTCATCATACAGGGTGGTGCAGCTAACTTTCTACTTAACTGGTTGAAAATACCGTGAGTCACTTTGACATTCTCGAGAATAAAAAAGTATTGATTGCAAATTTTCCCATTTTCCTTTATAGCGTTGGCGTTGATGATGAGACTGAGCAGCTGAATAACTATCAGGTTCATAGTGTGAGTACCTGAATTAAATAAGCTTTATTAGTTCGTTAGTCTCGGCAATTCTTCTAGGAACATTCTTAATACTAACCATTTGTAGTTGTTGGCAAAAGAGTTTAATCAATTTTATAAAGGCCTTAAGCTGCTTAACTTAAATGGAGATGTTATAAATGGTTTATAAGAATTTGAGATACATGTTATCTACAAAGACATCAATAAGTTATTGAATATTATAATAAATAAGACGCAATTGTAGTTAAGCTTTAGTCAAGTCTGAGCTGATTTGATTTGGATCACTTTTATAGAACTAAGTGCAGTGTTCCAACTGTTGCTTCGATTGATAATGCATTTTCATTATGTTGTTGATCATAATCTTCTAACTTTAATTTATTTTGTACATTTCTGCGCAATATTCACGAACATATTTTTGCATCAATCAAAAGGTTTACAATTCCATGGACAATTCACATTCGGCGCCGGTACGTTAACAATCTCTCAATCAGTCAAGCCAAAACCATCAATCAGTATTTTGCGTGATTTTGTTCTTTTTGTGCCATTACACATACATATGTTTACACACATACACATACACATTCAAGTAGTTTTTGTTTGCAGTATTTAGTTTGCTTTTTAGTTGTTCTTTAGGCGCGTATTCCTTTATTAGTTATTTTAATCTTTTCATGAAAAGTAGTGCTAATCTTGTCTCGTTGAAATTTGTTTAGTCTGATGGCTATTTGCAGGATGTGGAGGGTGGCGCTGGAGGCGGAGCAGGTGGGCGTGGCAAGACACGCCTCGCCAGTGGCGCCGACTCCAATCTGGATACGCCACTAGACGGTAATGCGGCGACGGCTATAAATGCAGTCGGGGGACGAAGGCGCAACAGCCACGAGAAGGCGATTCTGGCCCGTATTTGGGGAAATTTTGATACCAAGTAGGGAAAGCGAAAAAGGAAAGCAAAGAATCTATTTATATTAAACTATCTTTATCTTAGATACATGAAGCCATTGCTGACACACTCGCGGCCAACACTGCTGGAGACTCTTCCGGTTTGTTGCAATCCCATTGCACGTCTGCTAACCACCACACAACAGTTGACCCAGGTGAGCTTCCACACCACCTGCACTGCCATGTATGATAACCAGCCAACGTATCTATTTGATTACTCTTTCAGGATGGCAGCGAGTTCCGACGAGTCGACTCCGACTCGGATATTTGTATTGACAATGATACTGGAAACGGGCTGAGCCAGGAGGGAAGCCTGAACGGAGGAGGGCGACGCAACTCGATAAATCGCGTAAGTATTCGGTACATGGGCGATACTCAGAACCTACTCGCTAGCTACAGAAATCTTGAATGAAGCACCAAAGACTAATACCATGTAGAAAGAGCAACTAACAAACCAAAACTTAAAAGAAAAAAAAAACCAAAAATTAAAAAAATAACTGAAAACAGAAAAACAATAATCAATATCTAACAAAATACTTTTGGCCAAGTAGACGCATTGTTAAAAGCGAGAGATTTATGTGAAACTGAAAATATATATTAACTACATATGTATATATTGTATATGTTAATCAAAATTGTGATTTGCGTTTAGTTATGTTGTATATTATTATATCGTTAACTCTTTTTATAATGATTTCACATTGTTACGAGCAAAAAAAAAAAAAAAACAAAGAAATTAAGGCAATTATAAAACAGAATCTTTTATTTTGTACAAAAGCTTAACATTTATTATTTTTTATTATTGTGTTGTTAATTAACTACGTACATATATATTATTTAAGTGCGCCAAGCGATTTATCTAGTCTTAAACCATATTTATTGTATATTTGTTTAATCTATAACATTATCAACTATTAAACTGCATGGCTAACCAAATATAATACAAACAAAATACAAAGAATTGCAATTTCTAACTTTCTCAGCGACAAGTATTAATTTATTTATTTGCTGCGGCATCTTTCTTTCTGTCTTTCCTCAATCTCAACCTCTCGATCATCTTACAAATAACAAAAAAAAACTTTAACAACTTATGCGGTCGAACTTACCAACTCACCACCTGCTCCTTCAACTATCCAACGCATACTACATACCAACAAACAAATAACACAAACAAAATCAAACAAAAGTCTAATATTCTTAACGAAACTAATCACATTGCAAACGAACTCAGCCTGGTTACTAATAATTTCATGTAATCTTTTGGAATCTCGAAACGAATCTAATCGAATTTAATATAAAAAATGAAACAATCTATTATATTTTTCAATTATCCAATTAATATTCAACTATATTTTGCATTTTATTTAAATAAAGACTTGGGTAACTTGCAGAGATAGAGAGAGTCAACCGTGATATCGGTCAGTCCGATCGCACAACAATTATAACTGGTGAATGGTGCTTATTACCTTCTGTCCCTTAAGGTGTATGCTTGGGATGTTATTTAGTAGTACCTTTAGTAGCTTTTTTACTACGGCACAAGCACAATATGAGTATCGATTTAAGAGCCTCTTTGTATTTCGTAAATCTTTTGATTTGTTCTTACGTATCTCACAATCTAATTTCTTAGAGTCTAACATGCGACTAACCATGTAAGTATACGATTTTCAGTTCATTTGGTTAACCTGCTTTCATTTGATCTTTAAATATATCTTAATATATCTGATTTTATTAAGTCACTTATAATTTAACTCTTTTTTATAGGTTGCAAAAGAACATGGGAATGTGTATATCTGATTTGAATTGTTACATTTTTGTTGTTATCCGCGATTGGTCTCATTTGAAGTTAAAACTTTTATTCGTACAAATTAGATTTTTATTTTTTTTTAAATTGTTAAGTTTTTAAGACATTGTGATTTGAAATCTAGTGGAAATATCAAATAGTTATATGATTTTTTTTAAATCTTCAACTGATAAATATACATTCGAGCAAGGAAAATTGAATACATACGTTTTTCTAGTTATCCTATAATTTAAATATTAAAATCTTAAATTTTTGTTTTATTAACTATCACAAATGATATATACATAATTTTAACTTAAATTGTAATCGACTTGAATACCCGGTTTGAAATTGAACATTTCAATATGTTTATGATACAAAAATACTCATAGCTATTTTATAATTATATTCCCTCTCTTTTTTATTTATAACCGCTGCAACATTTTATTGAAACTGAAAATCAAATATGTACACATTTTAAAATATTAACAAATATTCTTCAAAATCGTACCAAATCAAACCACACAAATGTTTAGATGGAGATCCTGGAGCATGTTCAGAGTCCGGTATCAACGAGAATCAGGCTATTAGGATTTTATGGCAAAAAGTTATAGAAACAATAGAAATAAATTTAATTTTTTTATATTAGATATGTATTTCTATAAACATAAACATACTATATTAAAACAGAGTGAATGCTTTCAAAAATTGCCGAACAATAATTAGTGTAAATATATATATAATTTAAACTGCATTAAAAGTGTACTTTCGTTTCGAACAAATTATACAAAATTACGGAATCTTAACAAATTTGGACATTTATTTAATGTAACGTTTAAATGCAGCAAAACATTGATTTGCACGGTAAAGTACACACACACACATAATATGAAGATAATCGGTTATAATTGTATTCCAGTGTATTGTCAAATATTCAATATTTTAAACATGTTCTTATCACATAATTACCAATTTGATTTTATCTTAAAGACAGTTACTAAAGATATTAATTGTTGTGCTAATAATTTGTAAGTTTAAAGTGAATAAAGAAATAAACTTCTCGAAAAAGTTGTAATTAATTATATTTGAATCAACACTTTTGTAGAACTTTTTCAAACTAGGCGGTCAAACAGCTGACAAAAGATCGATAGCACAACCACATTTTCCCTAGTGTTATCGGTGAGTTCCTCATTAGTTTATTATTGCACCCCTCGCAAGGCGCGACACATTTGGCTTGGCTGTAATTTTGTATTGCCGAAACTCAACTAAAATAATAATATATTATGGATATTGTTAAGCGGTCATTTTTAAGGGCTTGCATTAACCACAGCTGCCTTGATGAAGAAGCTATTGA
Source organism: Zaprionus ornatus (assembly GCA_018904035.1). Classification (NCBI taxonomy): domain Eukaryota; kingdom Metazoa; phylum Arthropoda; class Insecta; order Diptera; family Drosophilidae; genus Zaprionus; species Zaprionus ornatus. Next base: position 17,152,169 of record JAEIFZ010000002.1, on the reverse strand, counting down.
CCAGATATTATCGCCTCTCTGCGATCAACATGAGGTAACAAAACCTGCGAATAGAGAGGAAATCTACGAATTCGTTGCCTCCATTGAATCCACCATTAAGGAACTTAGCCAATCTCTGAGTTTTATGAAGCATCCAATAACAGGAAAAGAGTATTTGGTATTTGCATTAGCTGACTCGACACCAGATAAACATAATCATCCAGGACTAACAACAGAGGAATGTCTATACTTCTCCATTGTGCTGGACAAAGTGGCACAAAAGGAGGATTGTCACATCTCATGGAATGAGGCATATTTCGACGTAACTTTCAAGGGCTCAGCTAAGCCACCGAAAAAAGTGCGCATGCAGTCACTTGTAGATCTTTGGACGGATATGGGTTATTTTCTGGAATTAAATGACAATCTCTATTTGGGTCCACGCAGTATCCTAGAATTCGAGTTCTATCTACGCACAAACTTTGCAGAAACCATTAAGGAGTGTGCACTATGTAAGCAGCTGGTGCTGTGGGACATCAAGTGCTCCGATTGCAACAGGAAAATCCACCGTGAATGCATACGAAAATATCTGAGAACGCGTTCCAATTGTCCCACCTGTGGCCATAAGTGGACCACACGTCTCAGTCAGTGTTAAAATTATTAATATTAATCAAACTTATCGAAATAGAAAAATCGTTTACTTTTATTTGTAATTATTTGTGACATGCGTCATGCGTCCTTCAACCAACACTACTCATAGAAGAGGGAAAATAGAAAGAATATTTATTGTGAACAGCAACATCAGTGGGAATACCAGTCATGCATTCTCCCACACGGCATCACTGTTCGCACGAAAATGAGCGAGAGAGAAAGCACAGTTAGTTGTTTCCGTTATGGGACACAATCGAAGCAAATTTCGAATTCAGTGCAGTTTATGCCTTCATGATGAGTCTGTGTGCTAGTCCTACCAAAAAAGTGTTCACTGACAAAAAGCGTGTGCCTTCCTTTATAAAAACACGTCGCAATGATTGGAGTCATGAAATTCCCAAGGTGCTGACACAATTTACAAGAAATTTCAACTTGTATTAACCATAAAAACAATTCCAATTAGAATCAGATAAACACAACGTTGCAATTTACAAATGGCGATCGCTTTATACCGATGCGATTCAAGCCTGAGAACATTGAACTGAATGCCAAGTTTATAGACAACAATGAAGAAAAGGATATACTTAACGCGGTACAAGATATAATATCTAGCTACAGATTGGAGATTTATCACTCATTCTCCTTTCCTAGAACCTAACCAAAGCGTCCAGTTATTGGCGCCAAAATAGTTTCGTCACCGAGATGAACAACACCTTCGGTATACGAAATGCTCACCTGCTTAAGTTCAATCAGATGCAACCTCATCTGGCTAATTTATCGCGTCATAATAATCTAGATGGAGATTGGCCCTGTAAGCCACGTTCCCGGCCAATGGCATTCCCTAAGGCCACGCACGATATGCCCGAATTGTCATGTACCTCATTTGGTAACGATTTTTATCCCATTAAGGAAAGAAACTCTTATGCCCCCTTTGATGTTTCAGATCTTAATCTTATGGACTGGTCTATTACGGATCAAATGGCCGTTTCGTTTGGGCAGGATATTATTGTGTGGCATAATAGGGATGAAACTACGATGGTATTCAGTGTCAAAAATCCGGCAGCATTAAAATATTCGAAAGATGGAAAATATCTAGCTATCGGATGCATGGATCATGGGTTTCCCGGTATGTCTAGGGAGAAGACATTATACTAAGTCACCCATTCTTCAGAATTATTTAAATCTTTATCAAATCTTTTCAGTTCTGGAGCTTTGGAAACGTGCGCATGCAAAAGAATTTATTGTTTCGGATGGAAAATATTTTCAGAAAAGTGTCGGATCGGTGTGCTGCATTGAGTGGAGCAACGATAGCAAGAATATAGTTTGTGGCATGGGCAATGGAATATTGATGGTGCTCGGCATGCCCACTGTATGTAGATTGCGTAAGATCCAGAAACACTCGCACGAAATCACATGCATATGCTTCTCTCCCAACGGTCTCTATATGGCATCGGGGGATATTAAGGGAAATATATTCATATTCAATATCATGCAATGCTACTTTGTGATGTTTCGTTTACATGCCAAGGCTGGTAATATAACCCTTGACTGGCATCCTTGGACGGGCGTGGATCTGGCAATTTGTAAGATATGACCCAAAATGCACTATACTTTATGTATATAATCTATATATACCCTCCCTTTACTTCAGCTGAAAGTTGCCCACCCTCTATTAGCATATTTAGCATGCCGCGCGCGGAAATCGCTGCCTTCTATCAACGTTTAGATACAAAGATCGTTATCAATAAAATAACTTTTAATAAAATCACCGGGGAACTTTTGGTCAACATCTCAAAAAGAGGTAAGATCAGAAAACTATATACAATCATTGCTCTTCACCATTATTTACATTTATTTTTTGTGGCCAGATGATGCGGAGCTTTTGTGCAGCGAGATGTTAGTGCTTTCCTCTTTGAATCGAGTTGTTGATATCTTGGGCAACCATGAGAGGGGCTCGATCTTTATGATGTGGAGTCCAGATGGCACCAAACTCGCCACAGCTGGCCTGGACGAGTCCTTTTCGGTGTGGGAATTTTGTTCCAAGGATCGATTGAAGAACAAATTTAAAAAACAGCAGAAATCAAAGTCTAATCAAGAACGCAGCTCTCTCGATCTTTACAGACTCTTTAAGTGATTTTTCGTGATATCTATATTTTACAATTGTTTCTATATGTATTCGATAGTAAGGAATAATTATTTGTTGTTTTTATTTCAAAATTGTAAACATATGTATTTTTATTAGCTAATCTTTCATTTTATTATTCAATTCATGTTTCGATAAATCTTCAATTAAAAATCCATGGTATTGTTTAACTTAAAGCTTAATCCGTTGAATGAAACACATTGTTTTTCAAAAAGTTTACGTTCTATAAAAAAAATATTAACACAACGACCTTTAGTTCTGGTTTTGTACGACTCTTCTCTATTTTACTATTTTTACTCAGTTATTTTAATGAACATTTGCAAAAATCGAAAGAAATTTTATCCATTTTACCGAAATATTGTACTTTTACTCTTTTTTGCGCTATGGGGGGGGGGTCTACGTTAGGATTCATAAATGTAAGTGGATGTGGTTGGACTGTGTGTTGAAATTCTTATATTATAAAATAGGAAGTCTTACAACCTTTTTCCATTTTTTCTTTGATTCTGTGTTGAGGTTTCTTCTATCTCTGCTATTTTACGTATCTGTCTCTGTATGTTTGGGTTTTTAATTATATTCATTTACGTCGCTGCTGGGACTCTTGCTCGAATATATACTCCGCACAGGCTTCGGCTTCGAGTCGTCGCTTCGTCTCTAAATGCGGTCTTATTAAAAAACGATGCGTACTATATATTATCATCGTCGAACCGATGCCTATGGCCATCATCCCGACAGTTGTTGATGCGAAATTCTTAATGAAGCTCATCTGAAATAAAATTAAGAGAGAAACATCATGTCATATTATATATATCGTGTTATAAATTATAGTATATATCATAATATTTATCATAATATCGCACTTTGTGCTTGTTGGTGTTGCTGCCGCTGCTGCCTGCGATGTTTCGTTGTTGGTGTTCTCCGATTTGGATTCGTTTTTGTATTTTATTATGAGTGGCTGCCAAATGTAAACACCGCCTAGAAAACCAATTGCAGTTACGACCATTAACTGTGGCACTGTTACACCGCGCGGACGACGTATTTGCATTGCACAAGAATATAAAACAATTCCAATTGAATATTCTACCGGGCCTTGTTACATCAACGTCAACTGCACCATATGAATTTCAGAAAACAGCTGACACTGTTCGGTTACCAACACTAAACATTTGGCGTTGCCAGATAAATGTGTCAGTGTTGTACATACGTTCGTTTTCAAATTAGCATTCAAATTCTCAAAGCAAACACACGCACACCCACACATAAGTATCTTCATCTTTAATGTATGTGTGTACAGGTATGACTTAAAGAAAGCTAACGAAGAATGTTATTGGGGTTTTTTTTTTCTTTGCTACTTGAGCATTGACGTAATTGGAATTATTGCGGATCTCCTTATTTTATCTCAAGCACTTGGATAGTTATCTAAATATTCATGTGCATATTTGCATATCAATCAACAGTTATTATACATTGGCAGCAGCAACGCAGCATCACCGAGGGAAACAAACAAGAAAGCAAGCGAATGAAATAAGAGCCGAGAGTACACGAAGTGAGCGCAGCGGCGTACACAAGTCGTGATAACGAATGAGCAAGTGAGAGTGAGAGAGAGCGCTTCAACCAAGCCTCCACTTAGAAGAAACAACAATTCAAGCTGGTTTTAAAATGGCCTGCTCATAGTAAGCTTTGATCACTCTCAGTTGGATCCGCGATTCGAACGGTTCTCTGCACGTTCGTCTAGCGCATAACGCGCATTTAGATCATTCTATTAATGCTGTTGCGGATATTCTAGTTATCGAAAAGGAGTGCAAAACGTACAAGAAAACACATATACACACACATTAAACAGGAAAGATTCAAGTGTGGCGAAATAAGTGTATACACATAACAAAATGATATCGAACTTTATATTGTTGCCATTGTTGACGTTGCTGTATTTGGCAAATGCAAATGGAAACTCCATACCCACCACACCCACCACATTAACGACACCAACTGGTATATTTGAGACGCGCACAGATAAAGTTCCCACGGGAGCAGCAGCGGGAACGGAAACGGGAACTGGAACCGGTGCTGGAGAAATCGGTGGTGTCGCTTTATTGCCTGGTGGAGCACCCGGTAACTTCGATACATTTGTACCATTTCGCAGCGACTCTCACGATACTTTTTCGTGGCAGCTACTTAAGTCGGTGCTGCTGAGTGAGACAGCGACAGAAAACAATGTCATCATATCACCATTCTCCATTAAACTGGTGCTCGCACTGCTCTCAGAGGCAGCCGGAGCCAATACCAAGACCCAAACGGAGCTGATAAGCACACAGACAGACATAAGATCAGCGAATAATGTACGGGAGTTCTATCGCAAGACCCTCAATTCGTTCAAACGGGAGAACCAACAGTACAACACCCTGAATGTTCGCACGAAGCTCTTCACGGACAACTTCATCGAGACGCAGCAAAAGTTCACGGCAACCCTAAAGCATTTCTATGACAGCGAGATCGAGGCTCTCGAATTTGCCAATGCTCCTGCAGCAGCGAATGCGATAAACAATTGGGCGACAAATGTAACCGAAGGACGTTTGCGTAATCTGGTCACACCGGAGGCAGTACAGCACAGTGTCATGTTGCTGACCAACGTCATCTATTTTAAAGGCGTGTGGCGACGACCATTCTTCAAGACATTCGAGGGCGCCTTCTTCCGCACCAAGGATGCCATGATACATGCTCAGTATATGGAACAATCTGATTACTTTTATTATTACAACTCAGAACCATTGAAGGCTCAGATCTTGCGTCTGCCATATATGGGTAAGAACTCGTTGTTTGTTCTTCTCCCCCACGCCATAGACGGGGTCAATGAACTGGTGCAAACTCTGGAGAACGATGAAGTCAAGAGCGCTCAATGGGCAATGCAGGAGGTTAAGGTAAAGGTGACACTGCCTAAGTTCAATTTCGACTATCAACGCAGCTTCGTCGAGACCCTTAAAGATTTGGGTGTACGTGAAATATTCGAGGACACCGCATCATTGCCAGGTTTATCCCGAGGTGCCGATGTTGCGGGCAAAGTAAAGGTATCGAATATATTGCAAAAGGCTGGCATCGACGTTAACGAAAAGGGCACTGAGGCCTATGCAGCTAGTGTTGTTGAGATTGAGAATAAGTTCGGTGGCGCTCTAACTATCGAGGAGTTCAACGTGAATCGTCCTTTTGTCTTCTTTATCGAGGAGGAGGCTACTGGAAACATTCTGTTTGCCGGCAAAGTGCATCATCCTTTCTAAGAGATGAGAACAGAAAAGCGCGGTCCTAACTCGGCAAATGCTTCTTGATAAGATAACTTGAACTATTGTTCTATATATAGACTAACGTATCAAACGAATAAACAAAAACAATTACAATAATGAAACATATTGTATAATTCCATCTACGAGTACCGTAAAAGTATTTTATAGTCAAAAAACTAATTAAGTTTTGTGTGTAATCTTCCTTGTCTCATTTAGGCACGCCTGTCAGTAGTCGATTATTATCGCCAAGATTTATGTATGTGCTATATGCATATTTAAGGGCATGGGAATTCCACAGTCAACTACAGTGTGAGCGCGCACACGATTTTCAAGTGTTCGTCAATCTTAATGAGCAAATAATGTACTCAAATAAGCACACAAAAACACAAAAACCCATACATGATTCACGTAGAGGATCTAATTAACACCGTTCAACGAATAGCCGCAAGTCATTGCACGATCCCGAAGCTTATATCAGACAACAATTCCCAATAAATATACTCTACTGCTCAATCAATAGACTATTACTCTAAATTCCTTCCGATTCTTCCCATAAAAGCCTAATTTCCTTCACACTTTTCTAATTACCTCAATAATATCTGGGTGTTTACCTACGAAACTACCGTTCCTGGGGTTTTTTTTTCTAATTCATAATTCATAAGTCCAATAGATAGTCTTACTCATGTTTTGAAACTTAAGATCTAAAACAAGTTGCTGTTGAATACACAAGCAAACGTATTTATTTTCTATACTTGTGTGTTTTCTTGTTATCAAGTTGTTCTATTTTGATGAACTGCTATATACATACATATAGAATGCTGCTGATATACAGTACATACAAACATACATATATATTTTTTCGAGATTAGCGAGTTGCACATGTTGGAACAGGTTCCACGAATAACAAATATCAAAAAATAAGTATTCCAATGATCATTTTCACTTCTTTTCTGACCTTTTAATTGGCGGCATAGCATATAATGATGATTTAAAATTTGTTTTAATAATTGTGTAATATACATTGTATAAAACAAGTTTGCAGTCGGAAGTTGCTAAACGGGAATTTGCTTTAACGCTTGATTTAAATCTAAATTGGAAGATTCTTTCAAGCTTTACACACAGATACTAATTTTCTCAATTGCAATGTGACAAGCAAAAATTTAGAAATACCTTATATCGATTATCTTTACTTTACTTATATTTGTTATACTTTCCATTGATATACTTTTCTGTCAGGGTTTTTTTTTTTAATATTATCAGTTCCAACACATCAAATAGAAAGCATTGCAAATATTTATGTATTGCATCTGATCTGAATCATACATGGATGAATATGCATACATTTTTTATAGTCAAAATTATTGACTTTTCGTGCTTTTGCTGCTTTTTGTAAAGGGTTTTTTCAGTGACTAAGAACATTTTTTATTTTGTAATATTTACGTCGAATTTGTGGTTTCACGTAGTTACTTTTGATGTTTTGCCAATTAATAACCAGACAAAGAAGCCACATATTTTCGATTTTTGAAAGGGGTGCTGCATGCGATGCTCTTGAGATAAAACTAATGATACAGCGGAGAGTATAGAAATCTTGATATAATATATAATGTGTACATAAAGTTTAGAAGTTCGTCCAGTTTACCACTGTATCATTGGGGATACAACAAGAGAGCACTGATAATTGGATATCATCTGCAGTATAGATCGATTATAGCATTTATATGATTGATAAAATTAATTATATTGTATAATGGAGAGTATCTGCATATGATGGAGTGTTTGGTGAGCTAGATATAATCTGCAGCATATAACGATTTATAACTTACCTCCACCGCTTCCGCTCGATAACATTGCCATGGGTTTTTGAGATTGTAAGTGTGTTTTGTTAAAATTGTTATTGTTGTTGATGCTGCTGTTGTTGTTGTTGTTGTTGTTACTGAATTGCCGATTTAGCTGCTGTTGTTGCTGCTGCTGTAAGTATGCATGATACGGTGTCGTAGTCTGGGATATTTCGGGCATTTGGAAATTCCCATTCTCAGAGAATCTGGACAAATTGGAATCAGAGCGTCTTGGCTGCGCTGCAGCAGTTTGGTTTTTACCAGACATAAGGGCAGTCAACAAAGCATTCGATGCCTGCTCCTGTCGACTTGCGCTTACTCGTGCTCCAAGCATTTGTGATTGATTGCGTGCCGCCGCCTGTTGGGCCTGCTGTTGCTGATGCAACGATTGCTCTTGTTTGCCTGTGGCCACGCCCATGTTAAGTAATTTGGAAGTTTGCTCCTCCATTTTACGTTTGATCACAGCATTGCGCATTATATTGTTGGCATGAGCCCGTAAATCCTCCTGCGTTAACTGCGTTGGCTGCGATTGTTGCTGTTGCTGCTGCTGATGTTGTTGATGTTGCTGCTGCTGCTGCTGCTGACGTGCAGCAAAAGTTTGCTGCACAATAGCCAAATTGTGTAGATTCTGCAATTGACTGGCAATTACTGTACTCGACAGCATCTCCAACTGCTGCTGATGCTGCTGTTGCTGCTGCTGCGTATTGGTGAATTGCAACACAGCAGTTATAGCCTCGCGATCCATGTTGGTCAGACGCGGATTGGCCAGCTGCACAAGAAGACCATGCTTAGAGATCTCACCTAAAGAATTATTGAAATTGAGTTATTATATTTCAGCTAGAAAAGGCAAAAGAGAGCAATGGGCGTGGTTACAGCAACTTCATCGACATTCAAACAAACAGACGGACACTGGCAGAGGGACTCGGCTAGGGACCTTGAGCACTACACTTACCCTTGGTCAGGCGGAGCAGCAACAGTTGTGTATCAGCGCGTCCTAGTATCGCCTTCAGCTGCAGACTGGCCAAGAATGCAGTCTGCTGTTGCTGCTGCTGAAAGAGGAGATATTGCTTCTGTTGCTGCTGCTGATATTGTTGCTGTTGCATGATAAAATTTGAGATGGCATCGTTGCCAACTTGTTGTTGTTGTGCTGGCAACGGTGTCTGAAGACCTTGTTGTTGTTGTTGTTGTACTTTGGCACCGTTCAATGCGCCAATCAACTTTTGAAAATTGTCCGTTTGTTTGTTATTATTCGTAGTGCTATTATTTTGAACTGTGCTTGCAACATCGTTGGCATTGCCCAGAGAGTTGCGTCGCCATTTGGCTTCCAATTGCTCAACCGATGGCATCTGATTCACATAACCAAGACTCTTTGGCTGCTCAAGGCTTGGAGTGTTGGTGTTGCTGTTATTATTGGAGATTGCCTGTTTGAAGAACTCATTGAGAGACGAAGATGAACTGTTCTTTTCAATACCATCGCGAGCAAAGAAGGACATGAATTTTGAGTTGCTCTTCATGGACAAATTATGATGTTGCTGATGTTGTTGCTGCTGATGCTGCTGCTGCTGTTGATGGTTGCCCTCGAAGCGCCCATAATGATTGTTGTGTAAGTATCTATCATATGAATGACCGCGCTTCTCATCCTTTAGCGACTGATGGAGTGGCTGCTGCTGATGCTTTTGCTGCTCACTTTGATGTAAATTATTCATGTTCTCAGACATGCTATTATTGTTGCTGTCGTTCTTTGGCGTAAACTTGGTAATGTTGCTGCTGCTATTGCTTTTGTGTGTAACTGCATCGGGATGTTGCCATTTATATTTGTTCTTTTCAATCTGTAATAAGTTTGAAATCTATTTTATCCATTTGAATTTTAATTTATTCTACTCACTTTATTTTTTGACAAATTGGGCTCCCTTTCCAGATGATTCGGGCTGATCTGGCCCTCTTTCAACAGCTTTTCCTCTTCCTCATCAAAACCACACAGTTCAATGGTATCAAGTCGCGAGGTTGGACCACAACTAAACCACTCTGGTTCCTCGTTCTGATTACGATATCGACGATAGTGTCGCTCTTCCGATTCGCGACTCTTGGGTTTGGATACAACCAGAAAACCGGACATAACACGTTTCACATAATTCTCATTAGCTCTATTCAGATCTTCAACAGATTCATTTGACTTCAAGCTATCGTTTTCAGAACGTATGCTATTATTTGACAATCCCATAACGGGAGTATTTGGGCGACCATTCCCATTTAATTGAGTAGTACTTATTTCGCCATTATCAAAGAACTTGAGCACCGTCATATTGCTGTTGATATTGTGACCATTTTGATGATGCTTTGTTTCATCCAGGTGGGATTTTCCCATAGGTGCATTGCTATATGATTGAATGGGCTTATAATCATTATTAAACGACCATTTCGATTGTGATAGTCGTCCGCTACCAATGCGTCGCTGATTAACAATAGCAGGATCCTATGGGGATTAAAAATAATAGATTTTAATCAAGTCAACGTAAATTGATTTTAACTGAATAATTAAAATAATTTATAATTAATTACATATTTGTATTTATAAAATGATTAGTATCAATATTTTTCTATATTAATAAAAACAAAAAATCTTTGTTTTCTGTTGCACATCACTAATAGTAACGGTCTCGTAGCTTTCACCGTTAATCGATAATCGCAGCCCATCTCTAGCAGCAGGCGCCAACATTAAACTCACGCACACAACGGTAAGCCCACACATACACACATGAAATTAAGCATGAGAGAGAGCGAATATAATAAGCTGATAAACCTTCGCGAAACAGACTTGCAAATATGCATGTCAAAGCGAATGAGGGAAAAAAACACAAGGGAGAGTGAGTAAAATGTATAAACAGTGAAAAAACGAAGTAATACGCGTAGGAGGGAAACAAACGAGAGAACGAATGAGCAAGAAAAGCGTCAGTTGACATTCGAGGGCTGAGCGGTCGTGCAGCTAACTGTAAACAACGGCCATCATTAAACGCGTGAACACCAGTGTTGCCGGCGAAAAAGGCTAGATTATATAAAAACAATGCTAATTTGTATGGAATTGCAGAAAGAAAATAGCTGAATTGTAGATATTGGAAAAGCTTACAAGAGAAATATTTTCGATTGTCTCGTAATATAACTTAAAAAAGCTAAATTTGCAGCACTGGTAAACAGAGAGATAGAGCAAAAGAGAGAGGTCTACACTACACAGTGTAAATGCACTGATAGCAACAGTTTGGGGCTCAGTGACAAGATGCAGTTTGTGGCTACAGGTAAGTAAAGCGCAACGCTGCCGAACCCATCATCTAATCTGTTCCATAGATCGATCCTATATAATATTCTACATATATATTTATATTACTATTAAGAACATCAACATCGCCGACTGAATCCATTGACTGGACAGTGGGTGTTAGTCAGTCCGCATCGGATGCAACGTCCCTGGTCGGGACAGCAGGAGAAGCCGCAACTGAATGAGCAACCCGAGTTTGATCCCAATAATCCCCTATGTCCGGGTGTCAAGCGACCCAATGGCCTTGTTACGGACCGCTACGAAAGCACTTATGTCTTTGACAATGATTTCCCAGCACTGCTGGAGCAGGTGCCATCGCCTCCTGCCAGTGATGATCCACTCTTTCAGGCCGCTGGTGCACGTGGCAATTGTCGCGTTATGTGCTTTCATCCAAAATCCAATTTGACCTTGCCAACGATGAGTCCTAAGGAAATCGGTGCTGTTATCAATGAGTAAGTGTTCGGATCGGATTACGTGTTATCATTAATCGCATAAATCGATCCCCTTTTCTTACTCATCCTCCACAGATGGATCAAACAGTTCAATGAGCTAAGCACAAAATATGCCTGGGTACAAATCTTTGAGAACAAAGGAGCCAGCATGGGTTGCTCCAATCCGCATCCACATTGTCAAATCTGGTCGTGCTCCTTTCTGCCTACAGAGCCACAGTTGAAACAGGAACGCCTGCGTGCCTACTATGCCACCCACGAGCGACCGCTACTTAGCGACTATGTAGAGAGGGAATTGCAGCGCAGGGAACGTATTGTTATCGAGAATCCCGACTGGCTGGTTGTTGTCCCTTATTGGGCTATTTGGCCCTTTGAGACGATGCTTATCTCGCGCAACAACAACAAGCGTATTAACGATCTGACCGAGGGACAGCGTCACAATCTCGCATTAACCATCAAAGAGCTGACCATCAAATACGATAACCTTTTTCAATGTTCGTGTCCCTATTCGATGGGTTGGCATGGAGCACCGACGGGACCAGAGCATGCACATGCCTCCATAGCCCATTGGACCCTGCACGCCCTCTACTATCCCCCCCTCCTGCGTTCTGCCACGGTGCGCAAGTTTATGGTCGGATTCGAGCTACTGGCAATGGCGCAGCGAGATTTGACGCCGGAACAGGCGGCGCAGCGACTGCGCGATGTGAGTGGAACGCGACACTATCTGGAGAAGTAACAAAGGGTTCCCTGGCCGGCTGTGAAATTAAATGACTTTTTATGCGAATTTATATGTAATACCAAAGCGAAAACCAGTCGAAGGCTACAGTCGGCCTCGCTCGATAGTAAGATACCCTTCGCCATGTTTTTAAAACCATTACAAATACACTAACAAAGTATACTATCAAACTTTGAACACTAAGGTAACATGAAGTCGATATTTTAGTCAGCTAAGTGAAAGTCCAATCGTCTTGAAAAATTAAATTTAAATTTGCGGGGCGGTGGGCCCCCGAAATATGGAACCTAAATGCCAAACTTGGATAGACGGACATAGATCAATGGATTCTGAGCAAGAATATATACAATTTGTGGTGCCTGCCGCGCCTCCGTCTGTCTGTTATATACATTTTTCAGTTGACACAGAGCTATAATACCCATCTACCTTATGGGTAGCGAAAAAAATCTCTATCTTTATCAATGCAATCAAGGAACAGACAATATAATCCAGGCTACAGCGCAAAATGCTTATCAGCAGGCAACAAGATTAGTGTATAAGATTAGCTTATCAATATCAGCATGGCATGTACGACAAATATGGATGATGATTTTGAACGTAACATACCTGATATTCCTGTGGCTGTTGAGGGGGTTGGCTTTGTATAATGGACTCATCGGTAATCTGTTGTAACTGCTGTTTCGATTTGTTCTTGTTGTAGAAGGCAGGCATGCACTCGTTGCCGCTATTGGAGCGCTGCTTGAAGCTATTGTGTCCACCAGAGGAACTGCCAGCCGCTGATCGCCAGAGATTCATGCGACGCAGACGTGCCTCCAGCTCGATGTCATCGCAGGTAGCAATGCGTGGCATACTGAAGCTAAGTGATTCCTTTGAATGATGCAACATTGATTGCAACATGCTGTTGCGTATATCCAACAGATGCTGCCGTGTATAGCACTGCAAGGGAATGGAGAGTTTGGCACTGCTACTAGATACCATTAGAGGCATCAACGATTGCGTGTTACGCAATTTGGGTAGACGTAATCCCCCCGACGTAGTTGTTGCTATTGTTGTCGACGATATGCTGCGCTTTGGGATCAGTGGTTGTCCAGCAGTTTCCAAGGGTTTCTTTATAACTGGGGGTGGACTTAGATGGAGTAGATCACAACTGCCTGCGGTGCAGGATAAGCTACTCGGCTGAGTGTAAGGTGTGGAGGCACGCGCCGATAACACTTGCATCGTCATTAATCCTCCACTCTGAGTTTCGAGATCGAGATCATTGGCCGCTGTTGCCGGCAAGGGTATGGCCTCCCTGGAAATAATCACATTCATCGTTTGGCGCTGCTTGGCTAGCATTTTGCCAATCTTAATTTTTCTTTCCAATTTCCTGAGAACGACGGGTTTGTTGCATTTCGGATGCAAGATCATAGCCTGAGAATATGAGTCACTACCACTATTGGTTGACATAGATGATGACGAGGTGGATGTGATGGACACTTCTGTACGATGATCGATTATGGAACATTCATGTTGGGGCGACATCTGGACGGCATCGATTTTTAGTTCATCCAATACGAATACGGACTGTGTTCAAAGTTAACGAAATAAGAAAACGAAAACCCAAAGTGAAAAAATTTGTGTGTACAAGAGTTATTTTGTCAGCCAAAGGTGTTCAATACAAAAATTTCAATGTCATTGCCAAAACAAAATTATTTATATCAAAACAAATTGTACAATTTTTGTCCGATCTGCGCTGCTTCCCTTCCAGTCCCTAATTTCTGTGTGAGGTGAAGTCAACTGTGTTATATATATGTATAAAACAATAAAGGAAAATTAAAATTTTGAAAACTTTTGAACAAACATAAAAATATATATGGTTGTAGCTGTATGAAAAATGGATGAAATAATGTGTAAGCATTTAATAATGTTAAATACAACAACAACCAAAAACTATTTCCAGAGTGAACTAAGTAAATGTTTTAGATCTCACATCGGTTTTATATACATCACATACACTCATAGTAATAATAATAGGTACACTTTCAAATGGAGCGACAAAATGATTACCAATATTCTGGGAATGAGAGAAAAGCAACGTTCAATTACTTACGATCATTTCCAAAAATATCAGTGGTAATTTTGTCTTCTCCCTTTTCTCATCCCGGTGAATCCTACATAATCTTTGTAAAACTCTATAGTGAAGACTTTCCTATTCACATTATTTTGTTGTAGAACTCTTTTAATGGCGGCTATCTTTAAGATTAACTGTAAATTGCAGCTGCAGCCAGTGTTGTCGGAATTTTCAAGCGAAGAATAGCCAAACTATGTAAAAGAAAGCTGATTGTATGGAGTTCGAGGTATTAAAAAAGCTAGATAGAACAATATTTACTTCGATTTTGTTCCGCTATTGGACTTTGAAAATATCCAAATTGACGGAAAAAAGCTGACCTGGCAACACTGGTTTCAACTTTCATACGATATTTAAACTTACCCGCTCTTCTTGTTGTTGTTCTTGTCCCCTTTTGTTGGTCTCCATTTTGGTTATGGCCTCCTCCAGTGCGTCTTTGAGCTTAATTGCACTCATTTTCATATAACAAGGACTAGCCGTAGACCCAGCCGGGGTTGGTAATGGTGGCGGGGGTGGTGGTGCGCAAGGATCTTCCCATTTTTCAGAATTTGCTTCGTCATCGGTTTCAGATGCTGCTGCTGCCGCCGCCAACGTCGTCGTCGAAGCCGCTGGAGCTTGGACAGGTGTCGGTGGTGGCGGGGGTGGTGGAATGGCGAACATTGACTTCTCAACAGGAGTCCGAGCTTGCTGAATATCAGGTCCGTCTCCATTGTTAAATGCTTCATCATCATCCATTTCAAGAGAATGTTTTCGTTTGGTTTTTCGTGGCTCCATCGGATCACCTAAGGCGCCAGCGCCATTTTCTTCTTTGATCACTTGACCTTCTTCGACAATTTGCTTTGATCCAGTCGACATTTTCTGTTTGGGTTAACGTACTTACAATATAGGTTTATTTTCACTTAGGCATCTATACTTACAATAATAACAAAATTGAGTTGTAATTTAAATAAAAAATACACTTAATAAATATCTAGATTCAATGTAAAGATTGTCTCTATAAATTGCAAAATGAAATCACGTTTATGGCGAGCTCGTAGATGCCGTTATTTGGACTTTTCAATCGTGCGCCAGCCAATTGTATGCAGATATGCATAATAGTGTGTATGTAATATGATTATCGAAATATCGATAACAAAGCATGCATGGGTATACCAATTTAGCCAGTTACAATAGACAGACACAAGTAACATTAAAATTAATTAATATATGAATAAATAGAATACATTTGTTTATTTAATACTTCTTAACATTTATTGTAAGTTCAACATAACTAATAATAACTATATGATAATCAATCTGTTAAAATAACAAAAACACATTTTGTATATAGTTTTTATTTTCAATAGTCGTGACTGTGGTACTTGAACCCAAAAGTTTGCTCATCTCTAGTGAACGTCCATCTTTGGTAGCCGTGTAGCCACAGCTACAAGCATAAAAGTGAAAAATAGGTTTTTGCAGTCTATTAATATTTTTTTTTAATAAAGGCTATTGGTTCAACAGCCAGTTGGATGTTAAGTTTGATTCAAGTACGCACACCACAATCAAATCCGCTACTGGATGGATCTATATTGTATGTAAATTGATAAAAAATGTACTGCCGTAAACAAAGCGTAACATAACCTCAATTTCTATTGTCTAGAATTTAGTTGACGGAACACAACGTAAAGGTAATAAATAATTAAACAAAAATGACCCAATATCTGCCGCCAAACTTGTTGGCGCTATTCGCCTCGCGTGATCCAATACCGTTTATGCCTCCGGTGGACAAGTTGCCCCATGAAAAGAAATCACGAGGCTACCTAGGCGTAGCAAATTTCATGAGTGATTTTGAGGACCCAGAGGACACGCCGCTACCCAAAACAGTTGAGACACGCCAGGAGCGTCTCGAACGTAGACGACGCGAGAAGGCCGAGCAAGTGGCATACAAGCTGGAACGTGAGATTGCCCTGTGGGACCCAACCGAAATAAAGAATGCCACAGAGGATCCATTTCGTACGTTATTCATAGCCCGCATCAACTACGACACCTCTGAATCGAAACTGAGGCGTGAGTTCGAGTTCTATGGTCCCATCAAGAAGATTGTACTCATTCATGATCAGGAGTCAGGTGAATATATTTTTGTTCTTCTGTACATATTTATACCCTTTCAAAGAGTATATTAATTTGGACAGAAATTTCAAAGACATCTTAGTGTCCAAAGTTTGACAGTATGGTTTGTGCATAAGACAGAGATAGCAATATACGAATTAGACAAGGAAGACTTTGTCTTTGGTAATTGTTAGTGTATTTGTATGGTTTTTCAAAACAGAGTGTACCAGACTGCGGAGTTCGTCTGATTTCTATAGAAATAATATGCTTAAACTGCATCAAAATCGGGCCACTGTGACTTAAAGATGATATAGGGCCGAAATGAGAGTTTTTCTATGATGAGCATTATTTTTCATTTTTTTTATTATTTTCATTATATCAAAATTAGAAAATTATATCCCATAGATTTGATATCAACAATCATTTATTATTATTTTATTAGGTAGAATGTATTAAACTAATCTATATCGACACCAGTAATAATTATAAAGTATCGTTTTAAATAATATATTAAAAAATAAGATTTTCAATATAAAAAATTTTTTCCGGTGTAGATATATAACATATTATAGCTGATTAACAAATACATAAAAAGTGTTATTAAATTCTGTAATATTGTTTATAACTAAAAAAGGAACAATCGGAGGAGATGAAAGACAAAATCTGAAAGGGTATTAAACCTTTGGCATGTTGAAAATGGTTGTTTTGTTGATTCCTATAACTAATCCTGTTCTTTTTGTTCAATCTTGCAGGTAAACCCAAAGGCTACGCCTTTATTGAATACGAGCACGAGCGTGACATGCACGCAGCCTATAAGCACGCCGATGGTAAGAAGATTGACAGCAAGCGTGTCCTTGTGGATGTTGAGCGTGCCCGTACCGTTAAGGGTTGGCTGCCACGACGCCTTGGCGGTGGCCTGGGCGGAACTCGTCGAGGCGGCAACGATGTTAATATCAAGCACTCCGGCCGCGAGGATAATGAGCGTGAGCGTGAACGCTATCGTCTAGAGCGTGAGCGTGAGGATCGTGAAGGTGCTCGTGGTGGAGGTGGTGCTGGTGGTGCCAACAATGGCATTGACTCACGAGGCGCACGTGCCGCTTATGGTGGGGCTTTGGGCGGCGGCGAGAGGCGTCGCTCACGTTCCCGTGATCGCAGAGAACGTGATCGTGATCGTGGCGGACGCGGAGTTGTGCGCTCACGCAGCCGTTCACGCGAACGCCGAAAACGTCGTGCCGGCAGCAGGGATCGTGACTATGACGATTTCGATGGTCGTCGGGACAGGCGTGACAGGGAGCGCGATCGTGACCGTGAGCGTGAAAAGAAAAAGAAGCGTTCCAAGTCACGCGAGCGGGAATCATCGCGCGAGAGACGTGAGCGCAAACGTGAGCGTCGCGAACGTGAACGTGGTGGAGATCGTAGCAGTGGCGCCGGCGGAGATCGTGATGTCAAGGAACGTAAGCCAGATTTCCGTGAAATGGATATGATAAAGATTAAGGAGGAGCCAATTGATGATGGCTATCCCACTTATTCGATGAATGACTATCAAAATACGGCGATAAAACGCGAAATGGACGATGAGAATGAGGAAAAATATCGCCCGCCGGCTGCGCATCACAATATGTTCAGTGTGCCCCCACCCCCAATACTTGCACGAAATAACAGTAATCCTGATAATGGTGGCAGCCAAAATAGTGGCGACCAGACATGGTGGCGCCAGTAACAACAAAATCCTTGGCAATCGATAGATTGGTAATCAGAGTTACATAGGTAAACTCAACTAACTACATATATATATATATAATTATTATACAATAGAGCTGTTCTAACAATCGAATGTGGGGCATAATCAATCGAAATAATCGATTGTTTTTTAAATATTTATTCAATTGAAATTCATAGCGAAACAGCCGAAATGAGACGATGCAGACAGGCGAACAACAAAAGCGTAAGACATGCTGTAAGTCCGATTTAAGCTGCGAGCACTTTAATTTCTTTTAAATTAATAGTGAAAACTCATAAAGAAAACAAAAAACAGCAAAACGACACAAAAAAAGAACAACAAATAATTGTGCATAGCTTAAATACGTTTAAATATGTAAGTAAATCTTAACAATTGAAAATGAAGAGTAAGTAAAAATAAATTCGATCAACATGTGTTTGTTTCCCCACCTTTGGTAAGGGGGTAAATGGGAATGCCTTGGATGAGGATCCGGATTCACTGGGACTCTAAAAGTACCTATCGCTTGGTTTGTTTAGTCAAAATAAAAACAAAAACAATTTAAGATTTCGTAACTGCACTAACTCGTGCCATTTTATTTTCTATATCTTTTTGCAGTTTTCAATATCGAAAATCTGAAATCTAATAATCTCAATTGAATGTGAAAACAAAAAAAGAGAGCATAAGTATTCAAAAATAAGAGTATAAACAAAATTAATAATCAAATAATAGTTCCGCAAGCCAAAGGCAAATTCCTAGAGTACCATAAACAAATCCTTGACCCATTTAGAACGAAAGACTATCAGGTAATTTCTTCACTGTACAAATCTCACTAATCCATGCGTCGTTTACCGTTCTAGGCCAACACTAGAAACGTGATGGCACCTCCTTGGCACGCCAGCTCAGCTAATTCTATTGGCTCTGTCCAATCCCTGGGTCTATATGAGTAAGTTTAAATCGGGAATGTTTTCGAAAATATTGTAAGTTCTTTGGGTTGGTACCAAGGTCGAGAGTACCAAAGAATATATTGAAAGGTGTATATTCTTTCGGAGGAAATGGTTATGTAATGGAAGCCTACATATCATTATTCGATATAGTATGTTGTAATCAATTTTCGATCTCGATCTTTTCAAGTACGTTTGGTGATTGTTTCTGTGTGTGGACCACACCATGGATTAAGGTTTGTTATTGGTCGTTTTCGTTGGCGCCTCTAACTGGTAAGGGGTCCTCGTCGTGTGGGTTCTCTCAAGGTATTCTAAAATTGCAGTAGATTAAGAGGGAATCTTTGTGGAAAGAAAACTCGAAGCAATTTTTGTGACTGAAAAGAAAATTCCTCTAAGAAAAATTGTTAATCTTAAATATTAAACTAAGTGATTGTTTTTCTCAACCAAGTTAAGTTACTCAATGTGTCCGATTCATGCGATTCTTAACCCTGGGACATTTTTCAAAATAATCAAAAATAAAGAATTTTTTGCCAACTGAGAAACTTGTTTTAAATTTTAAAGGACACAATTATTTTGATTTACCGATGTGTTGTTTTCCTGCAGCCCATGGATTTATATGATGGACTGGTTTTTGCAACATAAATAAGTGTTGGAAAATTAGCCGCTCTATGAATTTTTCTGTAGATATAATGCGATCTCGTGTTACAAAAAATTTAAATAGTTTTATGTTTGGCGGTTGTGTTTGAAATAACTAACCGATTGAAAATATAATTTTTCGAAAAGCAAATACTGGAATGGTGGCTGCATATTGATATAATTATACTTTGTCAGCTTTACTAAAATGTATATATAGGCTTACTTATTGACAGTGCTTATTTATTTAGAGAGCTAATAATGCTAAATATCTTATTTATAATCTTTAAAAAAAACCAAAAGAACATACATATTAACGAAATAATTAAAACCACACCTGAAAATTATTATACAAATACAAAAAAAATACTGTTTTTCTGTTTAGCGGTTGTGTTTGAAATAACAAACCGATTGGGAGTAACATTCGAAAAAATATCGATTTCTAATTCTGGAACAATGGTTGCATATCGATAGAATATATACTTCGTCTGAAAATGTCTCATTATTATTTTACTGATATACAGTTTTCAATTTAGAGAGCCGAATGTGCCGATTAGCTTGTTAATAAAAAAAAAAATTGATACCGATTTTGAAAAGACGGAAATACTTAAAAGAAAATCTACAAAATATTAAATATACTGTTTTTGCATCCCTGCCAGCATTGACGATTGTCCCTGCCAGCATCTTTGGTAATTTTTAGCCTTTTATTGTGAGTATATAATTTTTCGCGCTTCGAATAGGGTGACACTCTGAATACAATCATTTTTTGGCGTGTGTGTGTAGCTAGCGCAAGCCGCTTGGTAATCTAAAAAAGCGAAAAGAAGCGAAGCGAGTGTCAAAACGTTGTTAAAACGTAAGAAAAATATATATTTTGCAAACGCAATTGAATTGTGTTTATATATCAAGTGAATTTTGTACTTATATTTGTGTATTTTAAACGTATTTTGTACAGCACGCACGCCCGGCATCGCATTTTATACATATTTGCAGCGCGTACACAGCGAAAAAAGAAAGAAGAAAAAACATGTCTGACGAAAAGAAGGGAGGCGAAACTGAGCACATCAATCTGAAAGTACTTGGACAGGACAATGCGGTTGTTCAGTTTAAAATAAAGAAACACACACCTTTGCGAAAACTGATGAATGCCTACTGTGACCGTGCCGGACTCTCCATGCAAGTGGTACGCTTCCGTTTCGACGGCCAGCCCATTAATGAGAACGACACTCCAACCTCACTGGAGATGGAGGAAGGAGACACTATTGAGGTGTATCAACAGCAGACCGGCGGAGGTGTTTATTAAATATATATGTATACTGTATCAATGTAGTTAAGCTCTAGTTACTCTTCATTTTTACGGAAAGAAATCCACAACCAACCAACAACAATTACAGCAACAACAATTAAGCAAGCATTCTACAAAAAAATAAACAAAAGAGAAAAAACTAATTAGATATGTTGTTCCCTTTTGTTTTGTACACATAGAGATGAAGAGAGAAGGAAGTATCCTTTCCAGAACAACAACAACTGGAAGAAACAAAAACAGACATCTTTAATTTGATAACTTGAACTGGAACAAAAATAAAGCATTTTGTAAACTATGATTTAAGAACTAATCCATCAAATGGAATTGTCTTTAACTTGTATCTTTAAACTCTAAGCTTGGTGGTTAATTTCCAGTGGCGCGCATTTCCCGCTTTATATTTATCCCTAATGCTACCTTCCCACAGACACACACACATGCTCGGGCATACAAAGGCCAGCAAGCGGAAAGTTGTGTGCGTGAGGGTTTCGGCTTACACATACACGCACACACACATTTTGGGTACAGTACAGCAGATGCGTCTGTGTGTGTGTGAAAACAAGTATACATACACAATTGACTGCAGACAGACATCTGTCCATGCAGACAAACAACATACATATATACATATAGAATATATACAAACGTACATAAGTTTTATGTTTTCATTGCAATATTAAAGTATTTTCCCTTTAATATTAATTCGATCTAAAAACATAACCTCAAAACCCATATATAGACACAGATGACATCATCTTTGGTAAAGGTGAGGCAACTACTGTATATGATTGTCTATATGGATAGACATAACCTAAAAAATATACATTTCAAAAATACATGAAATTTAAATAGAGCTACAATAGTAATGAAATAAAGATTTTATGTATGCACACATACACAACCCATCATATATTAAAGAAAGATGACGTCATCAGTAAAAGTAGATTGTGAGTCAGCATGTCAGTACTTGTTTGGTTAAACATAACCTCAAAATTGTAATTTAAAAATTAAGATTTTTTGCAATTACTAAAGCTTCCTAGAAATTTCTAACTAAAATTAACCATTAAAATTTAACTTTATTTATTAATTTAACAAAATACATATTGTCACTCTTGCAATTTTAAAAAAATAATATACATACAATACGTAAATATTTACATGCAAATGTATATGTAAATATATGTATATATATTATCTCTTTCCAAACTAAGAAAAGGCACCATTTCCCTCACTATAAAATAACAACGATTCTGATTTAAACCCATTCCTTAGGATTCCTGAGAACCATTAGCAAATCATTCTCCTTGGACTTGGCCTTTGGCTCGTGCATATATTCCCACCTTGCATGCAGGGGCAGCGACATTAGAATACTCTCGTACCGGGCTCCCGGAGTGTACAAACCGAATTTGGTGCCGCGATCGTAGATGAGATTGAACTCCACGTAACGTCCACGTCGGAGGAGTTGCCACTCGCGCTCGTTGGTGCCATAGTCGGCGTTCTTGTGTCTTTGTACTAGGGGCAGGTAGGAGGGGGTAACGGCACGGGCACAGGTGGTGACGAATTTGAATGCCTCTTCCTGACTGGGTTCATCGATGTCGTCGAAGAAGATTCCACCAATGCCACGACTCTCGTTGCGATGCTTGATGTGGAAGTAGTCGTCACACCATTTCTTGAACTTGGGATAGTATGTAGCGTCGTGCTCATCGCACGCATTCTTCAGGGTCTTGTGAAAGTGTCGAGCATCCGATTCGTCCAGATAGTAGGGCGTCAAGTCGGTGCCGCCACCGAACCACCACTGTTTTGTGCCGTCAGGCAGCACCACCTCGAAGTAACGATAGTTGAAATGTATAGTAGGCACATGGGGATTACGTGGATGTATAACGGCACTGACGCCGCTGGCAAAGAATGGCAGTTTTACGTTCTCCGTCAGTTGTTTGCCACGAGCACGCATTTGTTGCACAGCTGCCGGTGGCAGCGAGCCAGTCACAACAGATACATTCACTCCGGCTTTCTCGAAGACATCGCCGTCCTGGAGCACGCAAGTGACACCACCGCCACCCTCTTTGCGCAGCCAACGATCCACTTTGAACTTCTGGCCACTAAACTCCTCCGACTCGAGGGCACGACAGAATTCAGCTTGAATTTCCATGATCATAAGCTCCATGCGATGGCGCATGTTGTCTTCGTCAGCCATCAGGACGTTTTGATCTGTAATGGGCTCAGCCATAAATTTCGACAAGTTCAACTTTCGATTGACCTTTGCGGCCTCCGCCTGTGCGTACGTGACCGTTGCGAAGGTAGAAAGTCCCAATCCAGTTCCAAGGAGAAACCCGCGTAGGTGCTGACTCTTCATGCGTCTACCCAGCTGGAAGGTGCCCAGAGACACCAGCGAGATTGTGTGTCGTAATGCATTCATCTTGAATTAGATGACCTGAACAGACTGCAATTTTATTTACAACAAACTGAAGAGAATTTCGCAATCTATTTGTTATCTTTCTTCTTCTTGTGCCGGCATTTAAAGCAGACACCTCTGATAACATCAAGGTAGGCACTTATATCGATAGGCAAATAATGGTAGGAGAACTAAAATATATCGAAAATACGATATCATCACTAATTTCGATTAAGAACAGTTATTTTTCCGCTTTCCGCTACTGCGAATTAGAAATTCCAAACCTTTCTTATAATGGATTCTGAGATAAGATATAGTAAAATGTTATTAAGAATAGAAAATGAAGCAATGCATTCTACATATATTATAACCACACCTAAATCAGAGCGTAAAACAATAATTTGGAGCGACTTCAAGAATGGTGCAAATACGTATGACAACCAGACACCTCGATCTAAAAACATCCCAGTACAAAGCCCGCATACACCAGTTATCAATGGAGTTCTACGCTATGATAGAAAATCGCGATTGGGAAATCATCCATTTCGTCGTATCTAAACTATATATATATGTCTAAATTATAAATTATTTAAATAAAATCGATAACCAATCTGATTATTTATCAAATATATTTCAAAAGTGGCAACTCAAGGAAAACTCATGACAAAAGAATCGATTTCAAAAATACTATACAATTCGCAGGCGTCATGATCAAACACAGCCGCCTCTATCTAAGTTTTCGTTCTTTTAACCATACATTTTCAGTAAACAACTATATAATGCTTTTGTTAATTTTTTTGTAAAATACATTTAAGTAGTAAAAAATTTAAAAAAAATCGATAGTAAATCTATTGAATCTTATTTAATATATATATAAAGTGGCAACCCTGGAAATACACATGACAGAAGGTTGTATTTCAAAAATACCAGACAATTCACAGCGCGTCTTGCACGATCACCCATTCAAACACAGAAGTAGCCGCTGCCTACTTTTTCATCTTTTGGGCCAAAAATTTTGATTAATAAAGTGAGTAAATAAACAAAACGATTTAAAATTCATATTGAGAAAATAATAAAGATTGTTAACTACGTCTGCTCAACAAAATATTGCTCCATTCAAAGTATAAGAAAATCGATCGCCTTAAGGACTCACAATGTCTGGCTTGGAAAAATTTCAAGATGATCCGGCTTGGCGTCAGAAATTGCGCAATCATCTGCTATCGGATCGGTAAATAATGCACATGCACAACACGTATTGTACACTGGTTAACGCAGTTTCTACTTAGCATGAAAAGTAGCATTTGAATTTTAAAAACAATATATCATTAAGTGTAGTGTCAAGCTTATAAAATCAAACTGATCCGGAGAGAAGACTTTTTATAGAATAATTGTGTTCTTATTTCTAGGCCGCCACCTCCACCGCCAGTAAAAGCACTGGAGGAATCGCCAGAAAGACGTTACAGCTTGGACATTGTTATAGATTTTCCGGCTCTAATAAAGGCCAAAAAAGCGCAACTGGCCGCACAGGCAGAGAAAGATAAACGAGAACAAAATATAAGTAAATCGGCGGTGAATATAAACATGTATAGAAACTGTCATGATAGTAAGGACAGTAAGAATAGTCAGACACAAGACGCTGATGAGAGTTTCGATGCATTCGAACAGATGTGTGAAAGAACCGCTTCCGATCCCGATAGCACACTCTTTCAGTATCTGAACAGCGACGATAAGGAGCAAGTGCTAGCCTTGGCTAAGGAGCGCAGCACACGAGTTGATAAATGTAAGTCCATTTACCAATATTAATAATTCAGTTAATTTCTAAATGTTAATTATGTAGCTGCCGACTTGGAAATGGATGCACTGCGTCGCCTGATGAACGATGTAAGTTGCCAGGATCAGCTGGCTAACGAGAGTCCATTAAAAAGTCCAGACTGCACACAGTTGGAGGATATTGAGGCTCCTTCTCAATTGTGGGATAACGATACAACTGTCAGTGGCAATGAATCAGCCACAAAGATTTCGCCAGTGAAAATGGTTGGTCTATTGCGCCCCTCGACCATACTGGAGTCCAACGAGGCTGATCTGACCGACTATCAGTCGGATGAATCTGCCAACAGTTTTCGAACTGCCGGCACACTAAAGACGTCCAGCGTTGGTTCCAGCTGCTACGAGACTGCAGCGGACAATTCATTGTCGAGCAACACCAAGGAAGGTGCGGAGTCCACAAAATCCACGTTAAACGTTGATGATTTGTTCTATGCAGCCATTGCCAAGGCCAAGCCGCACGGCATATCCAAGGGCGAGGAGCAGGAGCTGCTGATCGATCTGCATGAGACTCTAATCGATTTAGAGAGAGAGACTCAAAATGAATCCAATATGGATAGCACAATTATCGAGCTGTCGAGCGACGAAGAGGAGGAGCATGAGGAGGCGCCAATTGATATTAAGGAGGAGGAAGAGTCCATGGAGGAAGATAAGGAGAATAAATCAATGCAATTTAATGATACGATCGAGGAAATGGAATATATGATGCAGAAAGGTCTTGAATATATGGCAGCCAAGGCAATAGAGAGAGAGCCAGTGCCGTCGCCCAAATCCAAAAGCATTTCCAACACGCCCAAGAAGCCTCTTTCAGTGTCCAATGTTCCTAAACAGAAAACTTTTGTATTGAGTCCAAAGAAGGTACCATCGCCATCGCCTTCGCCTTCGCCCCGTACTCCATATAAGAATATACACACCAAGCCTGCTGCTACCACTGTCAGTCAATCGCGTTTTGCCATTAACTTGGATAAACCGCAAACAAAGTTCTTTAAGCAACCATCGGGTATACCAATGCGACGTCCTCTGAAACTGCAGAAGGATCAATTCGCACACATTGTCAGTCCCATACGTGCGTACACACAGAAGTCTGGCACTGCTCCGCTGATGAGCATGTTTCGCCAGAAGGAGAATGTGAAGGATGTCTTCAACAGACTCAGCACACAGGAGTTGGAGCAGGAGGCTCGTCT
Organism: Zaprionus ornatus; assembly: GCA_018904035.1. Lineage (NCBI taxonomy): Eukaryota > Metazoa > Arthropoda > Insecta > Diptera > Drosophilidae > Zaprionus > Zaprionus ornatus. Next base: position 17,125,614 of record JAEIFZ010000002.1, on the reverse strand, counting down.
CTGCCGCATGAAGCTGACACAAGCACAAGCCGCAACTAAAGATGGTAATTTTAATCCATTGAAGGCGAACATTGAGGGGATCGATGCCAAGTGCCGTGTGCTGCCCAAAAAGGCTTACATATCATCGGAGTTGAAGCAGGTAAGCTAAGTTTAACAATCCGTAATGTTTTTAATCTAGCCTGATATCTCTTCTCAGGTTGTGGATAAACGAACTCCCATGCCGATGCCAAGTGTACCTCAAATTCAAAAATACTTGAACACGGCAGTGGAACCGACTGTGCTTCGACACGATGGCAAAATGAAATTGCCTGCTGGCCAACAGCACATTGGAGCACGCCATTCGCATATACCACGTCGTCCTAATCAGAGTCTGGCTGATCTATCCCTGGCCTCGGGCGACATCTCCTTGTACACTCTCAAGGATGCTCAAAAGTTTTAATATAATATCCGTTTTAGATTATATAACATATCAACAAATATATAACTAAGACAGACACAAAAATGCAATTAATTAATAACTAGTAAATGCCATCGATTGCCGTAAGGGTGAAGAAGGGGATTCTACGCTCGATTGACTTACGGTCCTTTCCAGGCACGGTTTACCTTTGATTCGGAAGGTCTTCCAAGCTCGCCGCATATATAGCGACCCACTGAAATCAGTTTGTCCAAGTTGATGCCTGTTTCCAGACCCATGCCGTGCAACATATATACAACATCCTCAGTAGCTGCATTACCCGAGGCACCGCGAGCATAGGGACAGCCGCCCAGACCCGAGACGGAGGCATCCACCACGCGAATGCCGTATTCGAGTGAGGTAAGGATATTGGCCAATGCTTGTCCGTATGTATCGTGGCAGTGTACGGCTAGTTTATCAGCGGGCACTGCCCGCGTCACCTCATCCAACATCTTGCGCATGCTGCCCGGCGTGCCGACGCCAATGGTGTCGCCCAGGGAAATCTCGTAGCAGCCCATGTCGTACAGCGCCTGCACCACTTTGACCACAGCTTTAGGCTGCACGGAGCCCTCATAGGGGCAGCCCACAATGGTTGAAACGTATCCACGAACACGTATTCCGTGTTGCTTGGCCGCAGCCAAGACAGGTTTAAAGCGCTCGATTGCTGCTGCTGCAGTGCAATTGACATTCTTTAACGAGAAGCCATCAGAGGCTGCTCCAAAGACAGCCACCTCCTCTGCACCAGCTTTCAGTGCGCTCTCAAATCCCTTCAGATTCGGTGTCAGCACGGGATAGCTTATTCCCGGCACTCGACGTATTCCTCGCAGGACTTCCGCATTGTCCCCCATCTGAGGTACCCATTTGGCGCTAACAAAACTCGTTGCCTCAATTGTTTGCAGTCCAGTTTCAGATAGGCGATCAATCAGTTCAATTTTAATTGCGGCAGGCAATAGTTTCGGTTCATTTTGCAGTCCATCGCGAGGTCCCACCTCAACGATGCGCACCCGATCCCGAGACACCTGTGACATTAGTCTTGAGAGGGTGCCCTGAAAGAGTATCAATTCCTAAACGCATTCTTTGTTGAAATGTTGTTATACGTACTAGGTGTCGGGTATTGGGCGTCAAATAACGTGAAAAAATCATGTTGGGTAATTAAATTATATTTAACAACTTTAATCCTACCCTAGGTTACGTGAGAAGCTTCTTCTTCAACAAGAGCAACAGCTGTTTCTTATCAAACTGATCGCTGTTATCAGTTCATTCTTTATTTTGTTTATAGACATCATTTAAAGATAAGGGTTACAGCGAATGTTTTTAATACAATAAATAATATTATTTTCATAAGAATAATAACAAACAATAAATACAAATTTTTTTTTAAATTAAGATGTCAATTAAGACTGCTTAAGCGATAAGTTATTTAAATTCAAGCAAAATATGTACGTCTTATCGATATATTACAACGCATTGTATCGCATTATTGTGCACATCTCTAGTTGTCATACACTGTCCTCGCGTACAAGAATGGACGACGACAACAAAAATCAAAATGAAACAAATGAGCATAACATAAAGAATGAAGTCGAAGATTTCGCGGATGTTGACACGGACGACGATGTGTTCCACTTTGAAACGGAGCATCTGGCATTGCGTGGCAATCAAAGTTATACAAGCTTATTGCGCACCATTGCCATGTTGCAGGCGCAACGCATACGAGTGCATCAACAGATCGAGGAGCTAGAAAAAGCGCGCAATCTATATATGGAAAATCCAAATATGTTGGTGGAAAAACTGCGCAACAATGAACCAATCATATCACCCAATTACATAGAAACTGTCAATTTACCCGAGTTGCCAACAATATTCATAAATGAGGATGTTAAGATCGAGTTGCCCACTAATCCTTCAACACTTGAAGCAGCCAAAGATAATAAAACCGCAGGCAAGGCGCAGTTTCGTTTGTGGACCAACGAAGAGCAGCGACGCCTGGAACAGTTGCTGATCGAATATCCACCTGAAGAGGTGGAAATGCGACGTTTTGCTAAGATTGCCAAAGCTCTCGGCAACCGGACAGCACAACAGGTCTTCAGTCGGGTGCAGAAATACTTCCAGAAGCTACACGACGCCGGTTTACCGGTACCAGGCCGACTACCAAAGTATCGAAGGGCTGGAGGTGTTACGCGACCCAAATTTAACGTGCGCAGATCCACATTCTTCCCCGCTCAGAATATTGAAATTAATATGCCCGAGGAAGATTACATATTTGATGACTTAACATCAAACACAGTGCATCAATCGCCGTCAGCGCCTTCTCCGGCAATTAAAGTGGAGCCAAAACTGGAACCCGAAACGATCGATGCAGAATGTCGCCGCAAGAAACAGCTGCAGGTGAAGATATTAACAGCAATTCAGGAGGAGAAGCAACAAACCGGTGATGGTTACAGTCCTGATCCTTTGGCACCACGTTGCGCCGAGTGCGAAGATTCTGCAGTAACCCGAGATCGTTGGCGTTGCAACAGTTGCTATTGCTTTATAAACCTGTGCGGCGATTGTTTCGCCGATCAGTTGATCAACGAGCGCTTCGAGCATTTGACACACGATGTGGTCATGGAACAAGAATCATAATTGCAAAGCATGTTATATGTTGTACTTTACATTTTAGTTTCTCAAGGATGTTGTAATTCTTGATAAGTTTAGTAAGTTTTAGGTAACAAATATATCTACCTAATTATCAATATTATAATATAATTTTATCATTATTATAATATAATTTTACAATATGTGCTATAGTCGAGCGAACCCGATAATAAGATAATCTTCGCTCAATTTTGGAAAATTTCAACTCGAACGAGAGCAACAGTCGAACCGCACGCGACAGCGGCATACCCTTCGACCTGTTTCGATAAGTGTATCTACAAATTAATAATAACACCGAGGTGCGGTGCCACCTTGCATCAATTTCGATACGTTGCCAATAATTTATCGCCGCAATTTCCTATCGCGCGAAAGATTGCAAAGTACGGTGTGAGCATTATATGTCGGTATTTCTTTATAAATTTTAAATTGGCCAATTTCGATAACTCGTAACTCAAGTAATAAGTAATAAAAATTAATATTTATTTAATAATTGTATTTTATGATTTTGCATTGTTTACTGACCCTAAAATATGAATTATTAAATAATAATTATATGTGCAGGTACGCATTTTATGGATATGTACACATGAATGTAAATACTTGCATGCATTCATACCGATCTACCACGCTATTGGTTGTGCATAGAAAAGAAGAGTCAAGAAACAGTTCGCGCCAGCATCGTTCGTCCTTTTCTTTCCTGCACAAATAATAAAGTTAAGATCCATCGACAACTTGTTTCTTGGTCGAAGGGTTAATATGGTTTATTTAATAACTTCCGTGTTTATTATCCGATCGGATTGCAATTTGGAGGATATGTTCATATAGTAAATAAATACTTGCATGCATGCATACCGGTCTACCACGCTATTGGTTGTGCATAGAAAAGAAGAGTCAAGAAACAGTTCGCGCCAGCATCGTTCGTCCTTTTCTTTCCTGCACAAATAATAAAGTTATGATCCATCGACAACTTGTTTGTTGCTCGAAGGGTCAATATGGTTTATCTAATAACTTCCGTGTTTATTATCCGATCGGATTGCAATTTGGAGAATATGTTCATATAGTATTTATTTATATTTGTGCTGAAGCAGAACGTTCGGTTTGCGGGGGTGGTAGGTATGGTATCCCAAATTGAAAATAAACTTGATCTGCGTATGGTATACAGAAATCTTCATGCTAAATTTGGTGTCCCTAGCTTTTGTAATAGCTGAGATCGGCGCGTTCATCTAGACAGACGGACATGGCTCAATCATCTCGGTTAGTGATCCTGAGCAAGAATATATATACTTTATGGGGTCACCGAGCCTTCTTCTGCCTGTTACATACATACACAAAGTTAGTTTACCACTTTTTGACAATTTTCAATGGTCAAAGATATGAGCCAGCAAGAAAATAGCCTTTCGTTATGTTTTAACAATATATTGTAATAAGATTTAACAGAACTTAAAGAATTGTAACTTAATGACATTCTATAAATTTTAAATCATTTTGGCATTTCCAGGATAAATGTTATCAAGAAGACCAATTTTTACCACAGGGTTCAAGGTATTTGCCAGTCACATATTGATTCGCCAGGAGTCAATAGGTTAACACATGATTGACACGTCTTCAACTGACTAATTGACATTACACACTGCGTTCGACGCAGAACTTGCTATTTTCGATAAATTCGAAAATGAATTTACTTTTCCATTTTGGTGAAGCAGTAGCTGTTCACATACACACATTGGAGTGTGTACAAAAAACAAAGCTTCATTTAAACTGTAAGATTAGAATTCATTTCGGTTAGGGGTTCATTATACGCCTTATCAATCGCAACGAGTTCTAGAACTCTGCGTAACTCTGTGAGCTTTTGTTGGCTGTCTTTTATCTGATCTAGAGTAGGACCTAATGGTAGTTCCATAGAGCTGGGACAGTATTTGCCAAGCACATTGGAATAGTACAAATCACGTACGAATACATTGAATGCTTCAACATTCTCTAAGAGATCAATGCGCGAGCGCTTCAGAATTATGCGTTGGTTGTGTGTGCGCTCCAGCAACTCATTGAGTTGGCGACAATGAACCTTCATCTCGCTATGGCGCAAGTTGCGGACTTCCAAGAGCTGGGAATAGGTGATAATTTGGGAAGCATCTCGTTGTTGTTTCAGTTCCTTAAGCTGGTTTCCCTTGCGCCATAATTCGGTGCAATGTTTCCCCATTGTTTGCTCATGTTGGGCGGACTTCTGTTTAATGCTCTCCAATTCTTTCTCGGATTGGCCAAGTTCACTTTGAAGCCGAAGTTCCTCCACACTCAGTTGCTGCATCTGCTGCTCTAAGTGCTCAAGATCATGTAATTCGGTTTCGGAAGCTAGTTGTTCTTCATGAACAACTACAGCCTCTGCTTCTTGTTCTGGTGGCAGTGGATTTACCCCTAGTTCTGAGAACTCAGCATCCTTGTGCTGCTGCTTTTCATATACCTTCGCTATTGATACATACAGTTCCTTATCGGAGTCCATTTGAAAATCAAATGGGAATTCCTGCTGTTCCTTCAGGATAGGCACAAAGTCCAGCAGAAAGTCAAAGATCTGCATGACATGCTGTAGTGATGCACTGGGCATCAATAGCCAGGACTTCCTCACTTTATTTGGATAGCCGAGCTTCTCAATGGCCTGAATGGTGTTATCTATGTAATTGGTTTTCTTTAGAGGCTTCAGTGGAACTCCAGTAAATGCCAACAGATGAGTGATAATGTCTTTAAAGTCCTGCACGCAAAGGTGTTGTATGCCTCGTTTAATGATTGCTTGGAAAGCCACTGTTTCTTTTAAGTAATTTACAACACGCTCTGTAATCTTTTCTGGAGCTTGATCGTTAAATTGCAGGTTCCGTCTCACGGTGCGTTGCGGCGTGAGTAACTCTTTCGATTTCGGGCAACGTTTTGTATTTTGTGCTGTACGTGTGGCTCGGTGCAGTGGCGACTGCAATAATTCCTTGGTACGCCTTGGCTCGGAGTAGAGACTTGATGATACTGGATTGGGAAACGGTCGTGACTTGGCATGAAGTGGCGATTGCAGCATTTCCTTAGTGCGACGTGGGTCTGAGTACAGATTTTTCGTCATGGATTCACACATTTCAGAGGCCGTTGGAACGGGGACAGCTAGTTTGTTGGCAGAACCTGTAGATGGTTGGAGTGGCGAATTCAAGTGAAGATTCGTGGAAATCGAATCACTTTCATTACTGGCTGAAGAAATTACTATTGTTGGAACTAGCCTCGAGGTTGTCATATCAGAAGTAGTTGATCGAGGTGACGCTAATTCAGACGCTAAAATACTAGACGTAGTTCCTCTAAGTGTGGCTAACTTAGAGGTTGGAATACCAGAGCATGTTGTTCTTGATGTTGCCAACTTGGAGGGTAAAATGCCAGAGGTAATTGCTCCAGGTGTTGTCAACTTGGAGGTGGACCGTGGAGCCATTCGCACTGGAGTTTTGAACATATCTTTGGTGCGACGGGGCTCAATGTGACAAGTCTCCGGCAAGGAGTCCATTCCTTTAGAAGGTGCAGGACTGATTATTCTAGGAACGTGCACTCTAGATGCCATTCGCATATCTTTGTGCAAAGGTGACTTTAGCATTTCCTCAGTGCGGCGGGGTGTCAAGTCGCAAACAATTTTTGGTGTAGAATTTGGCTTAGCCTGGCACGTTATGAGGTCTTTGGTTCGACGGGGTTCCGTTAAACACCGGTTATCGGGGCTATAAAATTGCAAATATTTAAATAGTTATTCTGTATCTCATTTTATTCATGTTTATTCATACGTGAGTTCCCTGTTTAAATTATCGTCGTTCATCATTTGTTTGGCGATTCATATAAAATATCAGAATTCTTCAAATATCAGTTCAGAATATAAGATTCCGGTGTTCTTGTAATTTTAACTAACAAAAATGGAACACCAATTAAGTAAAGTTAATTTTTTAATTGATTATTATTTATTTTTGTGCGCATCCATTCAACTGTTTTCTGTTTTGACGCAAAAAGCAACGTAGCGCTGCCACCTAGTTATGAATGTTTTCGATACCAACAACCGCAAAACGATCATGACTATCGCCTTGACAACAAGGGTAGTTCCCGCGTATATTGTTATACTTTAAATATTCAAATAAATATGAATGAATTAATTTGATGCATACCTCTCTCAATAAAATAGATATTCTAGATTATATATTAAGCCAATAACAGATTTCATGAAGATACCCTGATAAAGTGGCGCCTTTGATATGTCCGCCCTTGCGCTTAAAGGCAGAGGGGAATCTATTCAGGAAGCGAATTAACGGGATTGTTACATTCAAATTCAAGCCTCATATGACATGATTTGTATTATATTGTTTCTAAATTTTTAAATATTGATAAATTTACTGCACTTATGGTAATAAATAAAACCAAATGAATAATATATTATGAAATAATCTTTATATTATGAACAAGAAAAAATCGTCTTAGTTACACCACTTGAATTGAAAATTGGTTGATCATTGTGGAGCAGAGTCCGGAAACTCATTTTCCGCAACTCATTTTCCAAGTTTTTGCATCAACTGTTTTTTTTTCCTTTAAAAAACAGTATTTTATCAACTCGTGAAGTTCTGTTTTACTATGGTAGGCTGGGCTGACTTTTCAATTGACTTGTATAATTCAAGAACTGATTAAACGATTTCAATGATTTATTGGACTGGTCTACATATAATATTTAAATTTACACCAATCCCACAAACCCACAAATGAAAAAACTACTTCGCTTATCGTTTTCGCATATCACTAAATAATTTTGCATTTATTTTATATAATACAGTACACATTGCATTAAACTAATTAAATATATAATATATATATATATATATATATATATATAATCGTATAATTTACCAACTTGTAGGCATTAACACAGACATATGCATGTTATATGTATGTGTGTGTAAGTACATATGACATGTAGTTGTCTCACATTGCCTTCACTCAAATTTACTGCTTGTTTTTTCTGTTTTTTTTTTTGCTCTACATTTCGTTAACAACAATTATTGCTATTTGAATTACAATTGTATATAGTTATTGATTTAAGTATACTCTTGCAATTGTTGCATAATATTTTTTTGCGGTGTCTAAAGTTTCATGATATTTCGTTTCGTTTTTCTCATCCCTCATCTTTTAAAATACATAATATTTGATGTGCTAAACAATTGTTAAACAGTTAAAACCTTTTTTCTATGCATTGCATTTATAAGTATGTTGTGTGTGTGTGTGTAAGGGAGTGTGTGGGTGTTTACGATATATTCAACTGATGGCCAAGTAAACGACTCGCTTGATTGTTAACAATAGCATTATATGATATATTAACTATTTACATCTTTACATAAACTATAAAGTGAAATTAGAATTTGATATTTCATCTCATTTATTGCTCTCGTATTTTGTTGCGAGTTTCTCATGTTTTGTTTTATTTTATTTGTGGACCGTTTGACTGACTAAAAAGTTACGTTTTTGTTAAATTTTTAAAAAACACTACGCAAGAATTCCTTCTGCCTGTCGGTGTGTGTGTGTATGTGTCTGTATGGGGTTGGGGGAATGTGTATGAAATTAGAGCAAATGTTGGTAACATTGTATAGAGTGCAAAAGATTGAGCCAAAGACGCCTACAAACAATGGTATCTTGAGAGTTATCATAAGTGCATAGGAATCTGAAGCAACTTGAAAATAGTGTGTTTGCTCGCGTGTCTGTGTATGTATGTATGTTAGTTATACATACGAATATGTATGCAGGCATTGTGTAATAATAACAGTAACTATTCAACGTAACTTGGACGTAAGTGGGCGGGGTGGGGGAGGCGCTCAATTGGAATTAAACATTAATCAACAAACTGACCACAAATCGACTACCACTCATTCTTGGCAGAAGCCCTCAGTCTCCTCAATGGCAAAGGTCAATTTCTCCACCAGCTGATCGTAGCTTTTATATGGCGGTAAATCCAATCGATTAAAGCACGTATGCGATCGGGGAAGCCAAGTTTCCTTGCCCACTTTTTCTATGCAGAAACGCTGTGGACCATTAGAGCCCATCAGCTCGGCGAATCCGCCGACAGGAACACGACAAGTGCCAGTCACAAATTGCAGAAGACGCGCCCGTTTCTCGTTGTCCGTTTCGCGCACAAACTGAAAGAATTGATTCATTTTAATATGTGTTCACAGTCAAGTGTATAATTCTTCTGAACTCACCTGCCAGAACCACACCACCTGCTTGGAGTTGCGATTGTAGTGCCTGTAGATTGTATTCCGTTGCCAATCCTCCACATCGACATCCTGCATGCCGCACAGTATCAGCTCCAGTTCACGTTCGTCAAAGTATTTGAGCCATTCCAGGGGCACCACCTCATTGAAACCCTCGAGGAACGTCTTTGTTTGCTGCTCAATGCCACTAATATGCGCAAAAAAAAAACTAAGTTAGTTCAAATTACCTACAACCAGACAGAAAGGCTACTCTCGGCATGCCGATGGTTCTATTCCCGTGTAGTTAGACAGCTTGTTCAGACTTATTTACAACGACTACCAATAAGAAGCATATATGTATGCCAAGTTTTAGCAGATCATATAACTAGACTAGTTTGCATTGCAACAGACAAAGAAACGGACAGACAGTCTAGATCAACTCCTCTGTTGATGCTGTTTTCGAATACACTTTATAGGGTCAGAGATGTCACCTAAAGGGCGTTGTTAACTATTGGCCAAAATTGTGATACCCTCTTGCAAGGGTATAAATATGAAATCAATTCGAATTACTCACCGAGTCATGCGCCACTCGGTCATAAGCGTTATATACTCCTCCTTATTCTCCTCCGTTACCCGTTCCTTTTCGCCATTCTCCTTTAGTTCGTGGTGGATTATCTGTCCTAGAACTTCAAAGTCCACACTGAACCACAACTCCAGGCCACACTCATCAATATTATTGTCTTTCACCCAGATAAGGGAATTGTAGAACTCCGGATCGATTGTTTCAATGTCTTTTATGGTGAGCTTCTTGTTTAACATGCGCTTGTAGAACGGCATGGTGAATCCACTGTAGATAAACCGACCATGATACAGTGCCATGGCAATGAAGCGTCCAATGAATTTAAAGTACTGCAAATGATCCGGATTGACATAGGAAGCGGGATTGATTTGCAGGCTGTAGTTGTTTTTGTTCGCGTACTCAAAGAGACAGTACATGGGATTGAGCACCTCGTGCGACAGCAAAAAGAACCATTCACGCGAGACGCCACCATAATCGAGTCCCTCCTCGCCACGGAATATTATGTACAGACGACGACGCAGTTCGTAGGCAGGCAGGCGCATGATCTGGTGATACGAATCCTCGAAGAGCGTCTGCCTTGTGACGGTGATCTTGATATGCGAGGGCAGCGCATTGCTCTGGCACAGGTAACGGAACTGGGACAGTTTCCAACGGAAACTGCGCTCGTAGGCGCGCGGCACTCCATACACGCCCTTGGCACCCTTTGGTGCACCCGGGCGTGGATCCTCGAACGTTGTTCGCCTTGTATTGTGATCCACAAAGAATCTTTCACCCGCTGCAGTGTAGCGTATCTCCCAGCCAGGCGGCAAGGGACCCTCGTTAATGAGGCTCACCTCCTGGCCCTGCGTGCGCGGATCTTCCCACTGTGTAGTGCGGTTCTTGTGATTCACAAAGTAGACACGATTGTCTGATTGCACCTTCTTCTCCCAGCCATCGGGAAGCGGCCCCAGCGCATCCTCATCATCCTGCGTCACCTGCGCTGTCACAGCTGTCGGCTGTTGCTGCTGCTGTGAATAGAGGAACCGTTGGTTGCCCTGCGCCACCACATGGGCACGCTGACCCTGCCAGTGCTGGAAGTGCATCAGACGTTCGCTGTTCGGCCGCTGCCAGGTGGTCTTGCGTGTATTGTGATCCACGTAGTAGACACGACCGCGCACATCCTTACGTATCTCCCAGCCCGGTGGCAGCGGTGTTGGCTTCTCCCAGTAAGTGGAGCGTGTATTGTGATCCACATAGTAGCGACGTCCATACTGATCCAATCGAATTTCCCAGCCCGCAGGCAGCAATTCATCCTCTGCAGGCTGCGTTTGCATTTGCGGATCTGTGCCGTTGCTCACCGGCAGAACAGTGCCGCAAGGAGGTGGTTGCTCCGCTGGCACGGCAGGCATGTAAGCCTGTGCCTGCGCCCCACCATTATCCATGGTGCCATTTGCAAAAACTTGCGGACGTTGTTGTTGCACCGCTTGTTGCACGGCTACTACCGGCGGCATTGGTGGCTGTTGCGGATAAGAAGCTGTCTGCGGCACAGCCGCAGCGCTGCCATTTACCAATCGCAGTGGCTGCGCTGCCTGTTGCTGTTGTGCCACCTGCTGCTGTTGTTGAGGCTGTTGCTCCCATACAGGCGGCGCCGTGGAGCGTCTTTGATCCGGGGCAACGCCACCGTTGGGCAGCGGCGAACGATTTGCAACTTGTGGCTCTGCATTATTGGATCTCACACGTATGCGTGCCCTGACACCGCCATAAATCATACAGCTGCGTCCCGCTGTTGCAGGATCATTGACAACAGGACTAACAGCCTGCTGAGCTGAACCATTTTGTTGCAACTGAATGATGCTGCCATTGTCCAGCCTAAGGCCATTGAGAATGGCAACCAGCTCGCCACTCTTCGTCTGTCGATTATCCGATTTCGAGGTGACAAATAGATCGATTGTCAGTTCGAGGAACTCACAGCGGCCATTGTAATGCTGCAATATGTGGGCAAGCGGGATGATACGCTCTCCGAGCATTGCATCCTTGCGAAAACTGGAATGGTCCAATACTTTAAAGTGCAACGTTGAATTGGGCGTTATCTACAAGATAAGATAAGATTAGTTTATTGCTCTCATTCTCATGTTATATACTTCCTCCTCACCAGCACTGTGAACTCCTCATTCCATTTTGGCAGATAACTGTTCTTAACCAAGTCTGTTTTCCGCTTGCTTTTGTTGTCTATAAGCAGTTCCGCATAAGGATTGGGTTTCAAGAAGCCATTATTACGCAGCGATGCCTCTTCAACTGGGGAGTCCAAAAAGGGATTAAGTAATGGGAACACGTAGCAATTGCCATAACTTTACTTACTCGTTACGCTCAATTGATAAAAACCATTGTGGTTTACACTCCCCGCACTGCCATTGCCTGTGGCACCACTACCACTTGCCGTGGAGCTACTGCATCCTGCTCCAGATGGATTCGTGTTGCTGGCGGCGTTGTTTACAGTCTGTGGAACGACTTCAAGGCCTCCGCCGCTGTTGCCAGCACGGGAAGCTGCTGCACCTGCTGACTGACCATTACCATCGGCCATTTAAACGCTGCTAGCTAGCTAATCCTTTAAGCCTTGTATTCCCAGCTGCCCAATGTTGGGGCTAAATGAGAGATAGGGATAGTGAGAGAGAGAGACAGAGTAATGATTTTGTTAGTATTCGCACGAATTTTCTGCTAAAATTGAAAGTTATCAAGGAAAGAGATTGCGACACGACACGTTGATAAGATTGCCAACTTGATGTTCCAGTGGTTTACTATTCCAGGGAATACATACATACATATGATGCATATAAGCTAAAGTCTGATATAGGTGTAAATGGATTGCGATCCTAATTGAGTACTCTTCGCATATTTACCAATATTATAATATACTTAAAACTCAACTCTAAACTCGCTAATTGAAGTCAAAAAAGTTAAGTAACTACTGATTGAATGAAAGAATCATCATAATAATAATCATTGACTATAAGCAAAAATAAATGGTGTTCCAAAACTAACGCAGGATTTAAAATTTTAAAAAGATCTCTTCAGTCTACTACTGTATACTTTTTGATTCAATGAAAAAAGTGCAATCGAGTGTGTTTTCTGTTTAAATCCAATTTTTCGGTAATTTTGGGACACCCTATTATGTATATTTTCTACAAGAAATACAAACGATTTAATAAATTCGCTGATTTGTCACAATATGCACCGATAATGTTAATACAATCGGGTAATAAATAAACACGTACTCTATATGCCTGTATATGTATGTGGATACATAAGTATGTACTACTTAAACTTTCCAGCGAACTTTATAGAGTTTTGATCGGTAAATTATCAAAATCGAATTCTCTTTCCTGCTGTAAATTTGTTTGTTATTCATTTTAAGTGATTTCGACTGCAGATCTTATCGCCAAATAAACATAGTATAGTTTCCAATGAAGAGGTCTGCAGATAACCGATGAAATACTTTTTAAATACGATTAAGCTCAGTCATCAAATATATATGGTGAGCTTTGAATATATTTAGCTATATTTTATGGCGAATGTTCTATAATTACAGCACAATATGATTCTTATTTCTTCAATTCATTAAGCAGGTTTCAACTTTCTGCCAAGTTCGATACCGTGCGGGCTGCGTCCGTAAAAATGAAAATAAACATACTGATAAACAAACATACATACATATATGTATAATATTTCCCTGTATATTCCCGGTGTCGGTCATCATCTAAATACACACACACCCTACTCAGACGTACACACATTAGTGTCCTAACTATATTTTGATATCACGCACTCACACACACACACACTTAGAGCACCGCCCGCAATTGATTGTATAATCGTCATAGTGAGTCACAGTCACTGACAAAAAGTACTCGGACAATGTACGTACATACATACGTAGCTACATACATATGTATCTGTATGTTATCCGCAGGTACTCTGGAGTGTAAATTAGATGAAATTTATCCGCGATTTTGTTGATCGTCGTCATTGTGCCAATTAATTGTTGTTTTAATTGAGAAATTTACTGTTACTATCGATGTATCAGTGTTGTACGATGATATATGTATGTAATATAACTAAAATCAATTGACAAACGTAGTATCAACGTCCATTGTCCAACACATAACGTGATATTCGCATGTGCCGCACTCAAATTGGAATTCCTATTCGGTCTTCATCGATTGATAGACTTATTGGAAAAATTGAACTACAGCTGCGATGAGAAATATGAGTAATATATAAAATACAGTGAATGTGAAGAGAATTCAGGGAATAACTCAAGAGAAGTTAATTACAATAGGAAGTTCCTGAAAAAGGAAACTTGAACTTATCCGGATGCAAATATACAATAAGTATTTGTTGATATTATAGAGAATGTGTGAATCTGATAAGAAATGTGTGTAAATGCCTCAATTAGCTGACAGGTGTAAGAGATGCCACCTTAGCACTTGCACTTTTTTGAAATTCTCGAATTGAAACAAATGTTTTTAGAAGCTTCGCAGATACCCTGCAAACAAACTCAGTTGGAGAATTATAGTGGCAATTCATAATGTTGTACCCTTTTATATTACACACTGCTTTTTAAATACAGGGTATTTACACTGTTACACTGTTTTATAAATACAGGGTATGCAAACAGTGAGAAGCGCTGCTTAAACAATCGAAGATTTATTTATACTGCGTAAACAAAGAACAATATGTTGCTGCTGTTATCATACATGTACTTGCACACATATGTACATAGTATGATATATGTCTGCACACACACTCAGACACGCTCGAACACACACACACACATACAGAGGGCAAGCAACGATTATGGGCAAAAAGGAAACTAAAATATGTATTTAATCAGCGAAGCGAGACAACAGCTGCGGTACACATAGTTACATACTTACAAACATAAAGATGTAAGTATGTATGAATGTGCATTACTGACATTGTACATCTGCATTGATGCCATAAATTGAAGAAAAATAAATATACCTAAAATATGTGAACTCACACCCAAACAGGCGCTCAGGTGGGGACAGTGGGACACCTGAAGATTGGTGGGGGACAAACACACCTTATACTATACATATGTATGTGTGTGCGTGTGTTTTTGTGTATGTATGTAATGTGTACTATACACCCGCACGCAACACATCGTCATGTAACGCACACAATAGCCTGCATGTCCGTGCATGCATACGTATGTATGTACATACATAAGTGCAGACATGTATGGGTATGTGTGTCACTCTGTTTGTTTGTAATTGAGGCAAAGGTCGCGGCAACCGCTGACATAGCCAGCCTTCTTCTTCTGCTTCTTAGCGCCCACTTGACTTGCAGACTGACAAAATATGCGACGCACATTCCAATGCACAAAAGGTGTTTCTGACACTCGCTGCTGTTAATATTGTTGTTGTAAATGGGAGTTATCTGCCATGCCATTCCACTCCATTCGATTCGATTACCTGTGCTTACCTTCTCTCGCTACAATTAATATACACTCTGTGTGTAAATTTCAGGTTTGGTTGTTGGTAATAAACAAAAAAAATATAGTCACGCGATATCGTTTTGTTTCACTTGATTTATGTATTACGCGCGCGTTGCACTCGTCAGTGTGTTGTTTAACATTTTGTTATTTAGATGGTGTATTGTTTAACAGGCAGAATCAATGCATTGGCAAAAAATTTAGTTTTCGTTTTGCAGCAAGTGTTACCGTTCGAAGTTAATTGAAAATACTATAAAGTTGGTATACAATCGGCTGTGGTATTTTATGGAATATCCTAAAAATTACCTGAGGGCTGAAGTTGTGAATGAAGATTTAATTAATTGTAGTTATGTTTTAATATACTAAGAATGGAATATATGTTATATAGTTATTGCTTTTTGATTGCAATATGTATATTACATCGTGTACATATGCCGATACTATCGCAAAACAAATTACGTGTAATCGATAGCATCGATATCACCATACATTTCGATGCTAACTTGCGCTGGATTCAAAATTGTAGATACAAATAATGAAAAGGTTTATTTATAATATGTAACCCGTAATATTATTTATTAAACTTTTATAATTATAATTATTATTTAAATCATGCAAAAGATAATGTAATAAAGCTTTTATATTAACAGTATAAAATATAAAAATAACCGAAGATTTTAGTGAAAAGTGAAATTGCTGTGACTTCTAGCTTACTCTGCGAAACAAGTGTCGTGTGTGCACAATCAATTAATACCTTCTCTGCGAGCCGGCGAGAGCATGTGGTGCACGATATATTGTCTGTTGTATTTGAGTTGAGAGGGCCCGCTAAACTGGCCTACCGTACTACCGTTTTACGGTACTCTGTGCGCGTATTTCACACATTGCTCGAGCCCGTTTCGAGCCTCGTTTCACATTTCTCCATGCGTTACGTTTTACCACAACTTCGGAGCAAGAACTGACGCGCTGAAGAAGAGAAAATTAGTATTACAATTTAATGTCGAGCAAACCTTGAGTGTTCAGTCAGTCGTAACGCGCGCTTAGTCCACAGCGGAAGTTCATGATCGTGTCCGAACGAACAAACCTAACAATAAGGATTTAACGGTCTACAGGATATACGAATATACAGTTAACAACATGCGCGATTTTGTCTTTTATGCGTGCCTTATGACAAGCCTCTTCTACTTTTCGGAAGGTATAAATCCGGAAATGATGTTAAAAAAATAGCGTGGAAAAGAAATAATAGTGAACATTTAAGAAATATATGGTTGTTCCGCTTGAAAGAAAAGTGTTATGTGATATTACGTATTGTACATATACAACATTTTTAGACGTTACGAAATCCAAAAAATCTATGGAATATCTACATAATGTTTAATACAACTTTAACGGATTTTCAATTGTTTTTTTTTTGTTTGTTTATATTTGTGAATGAAATTTTTTTTAAATAAATTAAGAGTAAACATATTTTGTAAGACGTTATGAAATCAACAGAACTTTTAAATACTTCCATACCATAAATACTTTTATACCCTTTGATCAATTTGAAATGTCAAAAAGGCTCCATTTACGTTGTGCAAATGTATATTAGAGGCAGAGTGAGGAGTGGCACAGCCCACAAAGTACCGTATCTGTATTCTTAATCAGGATCATAAGGCATGATCATATATACATTATAAAGTTTGTGAAGACTATTTCCTGGAGCTTTACCTAAACCAAGTTTTTGAAATGATTTTCTTTCTCTACTTTTTTCTTCTTCTTTGGCTTTCTTTTGCCTGTTAGGGAAACCCTGTCCTGAAAAGTCACGACCGCACAAGACGCGTTGCGATGCGTTCTACAAGTGCCGCCAAATGCCGACGAACGGACATGTCTGGGTGCCAGTGAAGTGCAAAGAGGGACTTGTATACGAGCACAACGTAGGCAGCTGCGTGCTACCTGGCGAGGATTGGGAGTGCCTGACGCCCAGCGAGCTGGTCAGCACGTCCACGAGTGCACCGGGATCAGCAAGTAGCATTATCATTTTGAATAATAAAGATGACGCGGGTCTTGTGCTGCACGACGATGACAATGTGGAGATTGTGTTGGATGCGGGGCTCAGCAGCGAAGAGGAGGAGCAGCAGCATCAAGAGCAGGAGCAGGAGAAAAAGGCTCAGGGTGCAGCTGTTACGGATGAAGATGTCTCCGGCGTAAGTCAATTCGATTCTAGCGGCGATGGTGAACTGGTCGAACTGGAAGGTCATCACCAGCTCGAGAATCGCGAGGGGGATGCAAGCTTGAACAAACTGGAGGCTGCCCACAGCACTGAGTCATCTCTGGCATCCTTCACCATCTCAGGGGAGCAGACTGGTTCCCCTATTGATCCCAAATTGACGGCGCATCTGCAGCGATTGCAGCAACTGATCGATGGTCTGCAGCAGACATACCAGAAGACGGACAAGCCGCAGCTGGAGATGCGCCCCGATCAGTTAAACGCATTTCTAGCACACTTCGATCTGAAGAATCGCTACGATATGCTCAATCCCATGGGAAGTCTGAGGGATGAGATCAGTACAACGACAAAGACGACGACAACAGCGCCTCCCACCTCCGCCGTGAGCAGCAGCAGCAGCACCACCACCACCACCACCTCAGCACCCAATCCGTTGCCCGAGCCGACAGTGAACAAGACCCGCCTGCAGGAGCATCTATCCAAGCATCGCATGCAGCCCGAGACAAAGTTACTGCTGTCCAACTCACAGCCCTATGGACCGGGGTATGCCAACTCACAGATTGTGGTCAATCGACCGGAGGGATCAGTCATGTTTACCCTTCCTCAGTATGGACTCAGCAGTGCGGAGCAGCAACAACAACAACAACAACAACAATCATCTCAGTCCTCCCAGCAGAGCCACGAATATGGCGAACACGAGCCCAAAATATCAGAGGAGACGCTGAAAACGGTGCTGGAGCTGTCCAAGCAGATGATTGCTGCACAGAATCTGCCCAAGGTGCTGCCGAATCCCGCCTACAATGGTGCCTACTATGCGCCGCCGATACTGCAGCCAGTGATCCTCTCCCCGCACAACAATCCCTTCCAACAGTATTATGCCATGCCCAGCTATGAAGCACCCACACGCACGCACTACATTCATCACAAGAAGCCGTCAGGCTACAGCAACAGCAAGAAGCAGCAGCAGCAGCAGCAGCCCAGTACCACGATCATCCACAACAATGTGATCCCCGTACACGTGTCTAGCACCAATTCGGGCGAGAAGGAGGTCATCGATACCTATGGCAACAGTCTGGGCGTGTATCCCAATCTGGACAAGCATCACAGCAATGGGGAACAGCATCAAATGGATAGTCAGAGCAATAACAACAACAACTATTATAATAAGTTCATAGCCACGATGACAACGAATCGACCTAGCTCGGGGATGAGCATGACCACCATGAGCAGTCAATACACTGGACAATATGGAGCTAATGATTATGCACAGACAACACCTTCACCCGCCACGGTGGCCACCTATTACACACCCAGTCCGCATCTCAACGAGCACAATGTGAATCGTGTCTTTCAGGGGGAGAGTTATCCCACTATGCATATGCAAATGCCGCGTCCAATGGATACCATGTTTCCCTCTCAGCTCGAGGCGGGACAGGTGAAGATACGACCCAATTCACAGAAAATCGAAAGCATGGAAGTGGAGGCTGATGAAATGATTAACGCCAGCTATGGCAACAACAACAACAATAATAACAACAACATCAACAATAACAACAACAACCAGAACAGTTATCCGAACAACAATCGGCACAACGTACTGACCTACAGCAGCAGCACTGGCTCAGGCAGCGGCTCATCGGAAATGCTGAGCATGCAGCAACAATTAGCACCTCCAACGTATGTGGAGCACAATTTTGCGATCTCACAGAATGCGATCAATGAGCCACAGCATCAGCATCAGCATCCGTTCCTAATGCCACGCCCCACGCCCACCATGAGTACTAGCATCTACAGCGATTCAGCGGGTAACATGGATCTGAGCATGTTTACCAGCATGACAGGATCAGGTGGAGTACACAGTATGCCCAGTATGCCTAGCATGCCGGGCAGACCGAAGAAGCAACCTGTGGGCACTGGACAACTGGTCAACTTCAATGGAAACTTCATTAGTTTGGATGTCTTCCAGAAGTCCATACTGCCACTGATGACGCAATCTCCTGCAGCACTCTCAGAGCTGGGCAACGTAGAGGTCATCACCTGCCAGGCGGGAGTGCGTCAACCCAATCAGACCGACTGTACAAGGTATTTCGTGTGCAGCAAGAAGGATGGCAAGGTGCTCTCGTATTCGTGTCCACCCTACACGGGATTCAATAAGCAGACACGCATATGCGATGCCATGACCTATGCCCAGTGCGGGAATATACCCAGTTTCAGTGGCTACACCATCGATGACAATCGTCGCATGCAGATCGAAGCACTGAAGGTGCTCACCGAAGCGAAGCGTCGTCAGGATGCGGCGCTAAAGGCGCAAAATATTGCCAATCTTCTACAGCAATTTGGCAATACACCAGCACCGACGGCTCCCTCGGCTATGGCATCGAGCATAGAACAAACCCTAATGGATTCGTATATGGTTGATCTACCTGAAATGGTCACACCTTCCCCAGCACGTCCAGTCACAGCAGCACCACCGCCCACATTGTCGCCCATCAGCAATAGTAGCGGTTCGGTAAAGAAGCGTAAATACTATTGCAAGGAGGGCGATAAGATACCTGATCAGACCTCAATCAGCAGCTACTTTGTGTGCTATAAGAACCCTGCGGGTCAGATGAAGGGACACAAGATGACCTGCTCTAAGGGGCTGCTCTTCTGTCCCAAAACACTGCTCTGCACCCTGGCCAGCAAATGCTCTGGTTGAGCTTGGTTGGGATGAGATAAACTACGGGAACTGGAACTGGGAACTCTGAAGACTGTCGAAAAGGTTGTCGACAGGTTGGGATTACGTATTTATTTAACTAGTTTTCTAAGCTATTTATTCTCATTTTAGTCACAAAAAGAATCGCTCAAGATTAAAAAATTGTATAATGAAATTAGCATTTTGTGTTTTCTGTTTGTACGAAAGAAGAAAGACGCGGTCTTCGGGGGTCGCTTCTTGGGGTCAGCGAGAAAGTTGTTTCTGTGTGTTCTACCTATACCGGTTTTTGGGGGGGTACTTTCATGTGGAAGACCTTGTGCCATAGTTTCTCTCTGGCTTCGTCGCTGGCTTAATTACACGACCCCAAGACGGCCCTGACAAGTCCGATACGAGACCACACTACGTACTAGGTACTTAGGTAGTTTGGTAATGTGTGCCAGGGCAGTCGGTGGGCAATAAGAACGGCCACTCTCAAGGTACTTGCTATGCTATACGAATTTCACTTTTGTAAACAAGCCCATAAAGATTTTTATTAGCTTATGAACGCACGTTTAGCTCTTTGTTTTGTAGGTTGTTCCTGCCCAAATTGATGTGTTCTCACTTCTTGAGTTCTTATTTATAGATCGAGCGAAGATAGCAATATGGTTCGTACTCGTTTAAGTTTGAAGAGAGCGGTAAATTCAGTTTGATTTTGATTCAACTTAATTTGAGCCTTTCCTTGGTCTTTGCTTAGGCGGAGATGGGAAACGTCTATGTACCCTATAAGCTTTGTTTAGACTCAGCAACTTCTTAGAATGTCAGCATAATGAAAAAGAAATTTCTGCAATCCTTTCTAATGCTGACTACCTTAAAAACCATCTATAAACCTTACTCTCAGGGCTTTAGGAAGGGTCCCAGAACCTTATTAAGGGCTTCAGCATCTTAGGAAGGGTCTCAGAACCTTAGGATAGGTCATAGGAAGAGTTTCTAGATTTCTGAGCTGTACCGTAAAAACTAAATTTCCCTTTGCTTTATTATGTCAACGATTACATCATCGAAAGAAGAAAGAAAAGAAAGACCCCACATGCACATGTGGGAACTTAAAAGTTTGGCGCCATCAGCTGACGAGATTATTACAACAATATCGACCATCACCATACCCGCCAAGGGGGGTTTCGATCTAAAAAGTGACAGTTAACAGTTATGTGGTTGTGGCCCTTTGACGCCGACCATCTTGGATAAACTGCGAGGTAAAATCTCCACTTTCTCCCTCGATTCAAATGTGGCAAAATAAAAGCTAATGCAGTCAGCGCTCTGCATGATTCTCTGGCTTCAATTAGTGTCTAATAATTGTTTAAATTAATACACCAGCCACACGACGACGACGACGTGCGACGTGCGACGCATCGCCCAGAAAATAGTTTATTGTCAGTTTTGATGTCGTCCACATAATTTGTCACTCACGGTCGGGAGAAATGGAATTGAATAAAAAGCTAAAGCTGTCGCGTATGATCTGTGAATTTCACTTGACATCGGTTCGGTTCCACTTGGGTTATCTAATGTGCGACGATATGCGAACTGAACTCTCCGGTTAAGCTCTGCTATAGGTGAGAAAATTTCTGCATGTGACCTCGCTGGGTAAAAATACTTTAGTATGTTTATTATATTCACTCTGGGAAAGAAAGCGGTTTGTAATGGCTTGTCACCCAGTAAACCGGTAGGAGAACTGTCAAGTACCGAGAGAAAAACAATATAAGATATGACAAATAATATTATATAAGAAATAGTGAAATTTTTGACATACTTTTTGCAATTGATTTCGATTTTATTTGAACTGTATCTTCGCATCATCACACACATAAGAGATCATCGATTCAACAACTACTTTTACGACTTTCGATTACTAGTATAACTTATGGATAAGAGATTTATTGATTTCAACATGTTTAACACTTTAGAGACTACCTGCTATAGTATATTCGACTTAAATATCTGTCTTTCACATCTATATCTCGTATGTATATATATAGTATAGTATTGCTTATAAAGAATTAGATATATATTATCGTATTATTTTGGATTTGGTTGAGAGCTCATTAAATTTGCAAAAGTTTCTTCTTTTTTTTTTTTTTGGTTTCATTTATGTTGCTGAAATGCCTATAAACATTGCTTTGGATTGGGGGACTCTTTAACAATAGGTTTAAATACCAAGTTGATTAGCAAGCTCTGCCAAGGGGTTAGGGGTAAGGGTATTGCCCCTCGAACATCCCGGTACACAACTCTTTACTCTATGCTACACAAATATTATAGTTTAATATATATTTCTACAGTTTGGAGACACATTTTAAAAGTTTTGACGATATTAACTTGCATTAGTTTATAATACAATTATCACATTCTTTTTGATGATGATATATTTTCATTTTCATTTTCGACTCTTTTTTTAAAAACTATTTATAGTTATATATACGATCCGCTTAGAGAGAGTGCTTTCCATATTTATATACTGGTATTGCTTAGCTCGTGGGTTGCCCCGTTCCGAAAATGCATCTACGATTTTTGGTCGGCTTATGCACTTAACCGATAGTTGGTACCTAACGAAGATAGTATGACGATAGTTATATAAAGCACAGGAACACACAGTTGCAGCAGCTACACGAGATGTATAAATCTATAATATATACTATTTATGTATGTGTTGTATACTATATAAATAGGTAGTATATATGCTAGATATAAATACAAATTTTAGACCATGCCGAAGCCCTCGCTGCCCTCACTGATGGCCAGCAGCAGCGACTTCTCAAACTGCTCATAGCTCTCATAATCGGGCAGGCAGAGCTGATTGAAGCTAACCAAGAAGAGAAGAAGAAGAGAGAGAGATGGTTAGTTAAAAAATAAAATGAGTTTACAAATGATTTCAGGCTTACCAAGTGTGCGCTGTAGGCAGATTGCCGAATGTGGGCGCTGCTGTTATCTGAAATTGTGGATTAAGCTCCTGGAAGCCGCCCGGGGGTAGCTGGGAACAACCCGTAGTGAATTGCAGCAGACGAGCCATTTCGGTTTGACTGAAGTTGCTTACTCCGGCCCAGAACCACGCGAGCACGCGACGGAATTCGGACGAGTTGCCATTGGCGATGTGATGCGACTTGAAGTCACTTATCGAGTACTCCCCTGTGCCGCACATGAGCAGCTGCAAAAAGACAGAGACAGAGAGAGAGAGAGGGAGAGCGAGAGGGAGAGGGAGAGGGAGAAGGATAGTGGATTAGGTTAGGTTATAGTTAAAGAAAGGTAGAGTGAAACCCACCTCCAGTTCGTTCTCATCGAATATGCTTAGCAGATTGTCCGGTATTATGGCATTGAGACCCTTCAGAAAGCTGTCCACCTCATCCTTAACGCTATTGCACAGACGTTGCTGGGCCAACGCGTCCAGGTACTGGTTCTTGCTGGCATTGGTGACGCGTGTCTTGGCACCGTTTTGAATCAGCTCGACGGTCTTAATTAGCTGCCCGCTGGCATCATAAATATCCTCCACAAAGTACAGCTCCAAAGTGTCTGTGGCATCTAGATCAGTGTCCAAGATGTATTTGATTTTGGATAGATAAAGATCCGGATCATCTTGCTCAAAGTACTGCAAGAGGCGAAGAGGTAGTGAGAGTGAGAAAACACATGTACAACTGCAACTGCAGCACTCCCGGTCACTCACCTTGTAGTGTACCCTCAGTCCAATGAGCTGAGCAAGAAACGAGCGACTGAACCGTGCACGCACTAACTGGCGATAACTGCCGCCCAGAGCACTCTCGAAGAGACACTTGCCAACCATTTTGCCGGCAAACTCAAAGTATTTCAGCTTCAGATGCGCCGGTCTTGTGGGATTCGGATGAACTAGAGCCTGATGCTTGTCATGGAATGTACAGAAGAGTCCGCTACGTGAATCGAAGAGGTTACTGCAGACCAATTCGAACCATTCCCGACGCAGTCCACCCCAATCAATGCCCTGTTCACCTTGAAATGTGACCTCAAAGTTGCCGCACCAGTCCGACACAGAGAATCCCTTCGTGGCCTTCATGCTGCTCTCTAAAATCTTCTCGCGCTGCACCTTCAGTGCCATCTTCTCGTGGTAGTAGCTGGCATGGAACTTGCGTACCTCATGATAGAAGAAGTCCTGTTTGTCCTTAAACGTCTCGGAGCCACCAATGTTCTTCAGTAGAAAGTGGGTAAAAGTGGCCGCTATAATATTTCGATCCTTCGAGGCGAGTTCAATGCGTGGCTGTGCGCCATCGTCAATGATAAAGACCGGTCCATGTAACTGATTCACCAGTTGAGGCAAGAAATGGAATTTGGTCGACGGACACAGACGAAATGTTGCTATCCTCTTTGGTATGAACTTCAGTATCATTTCCTTGATGGTCACCTGAAAGATCAACGAGTTCTGAGCCTCAATATTTCCCAACATCTTTCGGTGTTCGCCTTGCCGTACTCACCTGCTTGGGGCCCACGTAGCACATCACCTTGCGTGGCTTGTTCTTTGTAGCACCATAGATGCTCAGCAACTTCGCCTCGTAGCAAATGTTGTGCTTGCGCGAGGCGATGTTCTTGTGTACCAGGGTCGTGTCGCTATCTGGAAGAGGGTAGCGAAGGGTGAGAAGGGTGCATCAGTTTAATAAAGCAGTAACTAGACAATACCCTGTAGAAATGATTAGGTAACCACTATAGCTACTGACTCAAGATAGCTTAGAAAAGGAGTTGACAGTGACGTAAACTGATGGAATAAAGGATACCTTATAAATAAATGCAAACAATTTTGTGTGGAATATTTAGCAGTCACTAACTGTTCACACTGATCGACTAAAAATATCCTGTAAATGTATGAATGTTTGTATAGAGAAATATTCCTTTATTATTGATAGATTGAAAGTTGATCGATTAGGAGTTACCCTATCAAAAGAAGACTCAGGAAAAGTGATATGTTGTCGAAATGGTCAAAAGTGAACGACTATTAAATACCTTGCGATAGAAAGACTTTTAGAGACGGAAATTCATCTACTGTTCATCGAAATATTCAAAACTGAACGACTAGTAATCACCCTATAATAAGACGACTGCAGGAAACAGCAACCTTAGCTGTTTTAAGCTAAATCTTTAAAACTGAACGACTAGTGGATACCCTGTAATAAGAAAACTGACGAAAACTGACACCTTATTTGCCATAGGATCTTTACTTACTGCTCAATACAATGATGTCAAAATCTCCATTGGGCAGCTGTTGATCCCGGTAGCTAATGACAGCGCGCAGGCACGTTGGCTCTGGAAAGAGCGCAGTGACGGAGACACGTGAGTTGACGCGGTCGTAGCTGAAGTCGATGGCATGCTGCAGCTTCTCGACGGCAATGCCGTTCAGGTCGTAGATGGCCACCTGGTAGCCCTGCAGAGAGAAAGAGAGAGAGAGAGGAGGAGAGAGACTTCAATGATAAGAGGAGACATAAGAGATTTGCTCCGCTCGCTTTACCTGCAGCGCCTCGTCGGATTGCTCGAAGAGGCAGGCATTGCCGAACTCATCCCTCGGCTCGATGTGCATTAGAGTGGGTGCACTGGCGCAGCAGATGACAGTGCTGGCTGGGCGTATGAAACGCGAACGACGCGCATCGATGGCGCCGGGCAGAAAGCTACGCAAGAATGGCGAACCGGCTATATGGCTGGCACCGATGAGCACAGAGATCTTGTATTGTCCCGCTGTGCGTACCGTGAACTTGACTTTGGCAATGTTGGCATTATTGGGATCCGTGGACGAACCCAGCTCGGAGATGGTCACCACCTTGCGAGTACCCTCGGTTACTTCGACAAAGAACTGATCTGTATCACAGATGGGATAGGGCTGGCCGTTGCGCTGAAAGAAGCGCACTACAAAGCACATTGTGCCACCGACACGCACCGGATCCTTCCAGTCCCATTGCACTTTACAATTGGCCGGCAGTAGATACTTTCCCGTTACATACTGCAGCAGCGAATGACGGGCCTCTGGTGCCAGCGAGGGTTGCGTCATGGCGGCAAGTGTGACCAGTCCGGCAACGGATACGGACACCACCAACATGCCACCCCATGTCCAGGCGTCCTGATGTTGACTTGACTTCACCACCGTTGACCACAGCTGCGCTTTGAGTGCGTCCAGCTGTGCCTTCGATGTGGGCAGCCCTTGACGCGCCGTCGACCACAGCTGCCAGTCCTTGCCAAGTATCTTGCTGGCACGCGAATCCTCCAGCCAGTAGACGTCCTCCAGTGATGCAACCTCAACGGCAAGCAGACGCTGGTAATGATGTTGCATGCGATATTCGCGCAGCCATTCGCGCAATATCAGTTTCTGCTGCAGATGCAGTGCGGCACGCTGCAGACGCTGCTCGTCCCCAGGCGGCAGCTCCGGCAGTCGCTCCGGATCGCCGGAGCTTGAAAGGGATGAGATGCCTGAAAAGAGTAGAAAATGCGAGAGATAAGAGAACGCATTCCGAAGCAGTCTTATATGGAACTTAAACTACAGCAGCAGGTTCAGTTTACTGCATGATTTTAGTTGCTGTTGAACCGGTTCAGAACCCATATTACACTTCACTTAAAGAATGATATCAGTTGCTATTGAACTAGTTCAGCTCAGGTTATTATCAGTTGAAGAATGACTGGCGTCAGCTGCTGTTGGACCGGTTCAGAACCAAAGTTTAACTAAGCTTATACAATGATTATAGTTTCTGTAGCTTTGGCTTAGGGTCTTATTAGTTTAAGAAGGTCTAGTGTTAGCTGCTGTTGAACCGGTTCAGAACC
This sequence comes from Zaprionus ornatus, assembly GCA_018904035.1. NCBI lineage: Eukaryota > Metazoa > Arthropoda > Insecta > Diptera > Drosophilidae > Zaprionus > Zaprionus ornatus. The sequence goes on along the minus strand of JAEIFZ010000002.1, from coordinate 17,098,538 downwards.
AATATAACACTTCACTTAAAGAATGATATCAGTTGCTATTGAACTAGTTCAGCTCAGGTTATTATCATTTGAAGAATGACTGGCGTCAGCTGCTATTGGACCGGTTCAGAACCAAAGTTTCATGATTTTAGTTGCTGTTTAACCGGTTTAGCTTAGAGTCTTATTTGTTTAAGAAGGTCTAGTGTTAGCTGCTGTTGAACCAGTTCAGAACCATAATTCAACTTAAAACTAATTAAACCGTTTATCCTAGCATCTCCTCAGTTCAAGAAGAACTCGTGCCAGCTCCTATAGAACCAGTTCATACCAATATGAAACTAAATTTATAGAGGTATATCAATTTCTTTTGAGAAAGTACCGGGAAAGTACTGTATGATTTCCACTGTTTCTACACCGGTTAAGCTAAGTATTGGATGAGTTTCTCAGCGGTCTTCCAACTTAAATCGTTCATCAAAAAAACTTCCGTCGTGTAACTTCCGTTTCGAACCGGTTCAGGCAGGCAAATTAAGTTGAATGGTCAAAGTTGGTGCGAAATTTGAAACTTTTTTCGCATGTCATTGCCATCGATCAAAGGTTAAAGCAAATAAAGTCAAAGCTTTATGGTGTCTAAAATTACAATCCAACTAATTTGGCCAGGCGACTACGTCAATGTCAGGGCACCCGACCTCTACCTCCACCCTGAGTAGCTGCTGAGCCCAAACCAGGACCGTACAAAAACTTCGACAACAACGCCAATCAATTATATTTCAATTTTTATGACTTTACCCAGCTGAGTGGGACCGGATCCTAAGCCCTGTTCGAACTCCCCTTCCTTCCCAGGCAGAAGCTTATCGCTGACTGTCATCAGAAACGAAATTGTTGCCTCTCTCTCTCTCTGTCTCCCTCTCTCCTTGGGGGATTGTAAGTAGTTGACTTTTGGCCTGCGGCATTGGCTTCCACTACACTCTCTCTCTCCCTTATTCTCTCTCCTCTACATGGGTTAGGAGGTCGCGTGGCTTGCACTACGCTGGAAAAAGTTTCCTTGCGGCTTTCGCATTTCACTTTGTTGCCTTCCTTGCACCTCCCCCCCTCTATTTCGCATAGTGAAAGTCAAGTGGGTGCCAAGCCACGCCAAAGTTAAAACTATAACCAAAGCTGGCCATAGTTTAAATTTCAGAAATAAGCATTTATGCATATTAGGGTGCTTCGAGCGAAAGAAAATGGAAAAATTTATACGAGCTAAAGCGAAAACTGAGCTAGTAAACATAATGAAAACGGCATGAACTTTAAACTATATGATATATTAAAGTTTAGCTACAGTTTCTACGGTTACCTTGGTAATAACTGTAACTGTATTTTAACTGTATTTTAACTGTATTTTAAAGTTATTTCTGCAACGGAATTGGAAGAATTTCAATTCAATACTGACCTCATGTTTCTGTTATAACCCAATGAATCCACCCACTGTCATTGACTAGTTTTCTTTCTCTATTTCTCTCTTTTCCTTCTCTGTCTTCTAGTTTTCTACACTCCTCACTCTCCTTCTACATTCCTTTCTACTCGTTAGCAGCGCTGCTAATATAGAACCACACAGCAAACCACATACCACCCAAACCCAACCACAAACGAGTAGACCCCGGCACCCTCTCTACCCCATCTCTGTCTCTCTCTCACTCTAGTTAGGGGTAAATGTAAAAATAATCCTAGTATAGCGAGTGCAGAACCGTTATTTACCAGCGACATAGAAACAACGTTAGGTTTGCGTGCCTGACATTCGAAAACGAATTCATTTCGTTACCAATTTCATTTATTTCTAACGCCAATCCCCCACTCGCTCTACTTCTCCCTCTCTCTCTCTCGCTCTTTCTCTTTTTCTGGCATTTGGTTTTGCTCATATTTCGCGCGAAACGAACAACTTCCGTTTGATTTTGTTGATTTCAAAATGCTGAAAAATGAAATATGCAAACAATGAAAAGCAACTTTCAGTGTTTCTTATGCAGTACACTGAGAGAAAATGCAGTACATTATAATTATCTAAACAAACTGAGAGGTTATCGAAGGTTGATTTATTTGTTCTTTACTCAATTTAGGTTCTTTTTTGTACCTGAATAGGTACCATCTATTTCTGTGCAAGTGTAAGATTGTGTGTTTGCTGTGACACTATCAGTGTCATTCATGAGTGCGCTGAAAGAAAATACGGTACATGACAATATTCTAATATAGTAAATGAAACTGTACCGAAAGTTGATTGTTCATTATTCGATTTAGTATCCTTTTTGTACCTGGAAGAAATAGAAGGTGCCTATTCTATTTCTGTCTGAGCATGTGTCAGCGTTTGTTTCTCATGATTACACTGAGCGAAAATACGGTATGTTTATAATTATCTTAACTAACAGAGCGAATATATTATATATGTATGATTTACTTTAATTGTACTTTATTAAGTGTCCTTTTTTTTGTATATAAATGAGAAATATTCCAACAGAATGCCTTTTATTTCTGTCCGTGCATATGTGAGCTTTGTGTGCTTGTATACGTTTATGTGTATGTGCTACAGCATTTTTGTATAATTAAAGCGTTTGTGTTGCATATTTAATGGGGCTGCCGGCTCAGCGAGCTGCGCTGGGCTGATTGCTTAACGGGAATTACTAATCGCTTTTAATTAAACAAGCGAAAGTCAAAAGCGAAAGCGATGGTATTTCTGCTCTTGTGGGCGCCGCAGCGAGAGGCGAAGGTCGTCTAATACAACAACAACAACAACAACAAAATGTCTTTTGAAGGTTAACAGCTAGGAAAAACAAAAACAATGATGGAGATGCGAAATGTCAAGAGGGCGCTGAGTCAGTCAGCCAGTCAGTCAGGCAGTCAGTCAGTTACACGCTGTGCGGCCCAAGGGGTAACCGAGCCGGGCCTGAAGTGACAACGATGTAAATATGAAATGTGGTCGGGCAAATGGCGACCGACAAACGGAAATTCGATTCTTGTCCCTTAATCCAGGGTTTCTTTGTTTTCACTTTGGCAACAGAACATTATAATAAAGGATGCATGTAGTACAATATATATGTAAAAAATGTATCTATATGCTACAAAACGGAATTCCGTGTTCTCATGTAGAACTCTAAATAACTTTCGTATTCAATGGAGCATCATGATGGAATTTGCATCAAATGAAGTTATTTTATAAATTTGATAGATTTTTTTTATAGATAGAACCAATCTGCATGGAAATTCCGCTTGTAATTCAGTTTGAAACGATTTACGGGGGCGAAAGATAATATAGTCTTTGATATATAGGTGTTCAAAAAGTATCGCAAAAGTTTTGCTGAAAGTTTTTTTTCGAATGCAGGGGCGTGGTGCATCAGGAGTTCTTACCATATGGTCGTACGGTCAATAAACAGTATTATCTTGAAGTTATGCGCCGTTTGCGAGAAGCACTACGAAGAAAACGTCCAGAATTGTGGAAAAACCGTTCATGCCCCTGCTCACTCATCATGCCCCTGCTCACTTATTGCTTGAGCGCGACTTTTTGGCCAAAAACAACACACTAATGATGCCGCAGTCACCGTATTTCCCAGATCTGGCCCCCTGTGACTTTTTCTTGTTCCCTAAACTGAAGAGGCCCATGAAAGGACGACGTTACGCTACGATTGACGAGATAAAGACGGCATCGAAGGAGGAGCTCAAGGCTATGCCGAAAAGTGCTTATGAGAAGTGCTTTGAGGATTGGAAAACCCGTTGGCATAAGTGTATAATATCTCATGGGGATTACTTTGAAGGGGACAAAATAGATATTCATGAATAAACAAATAATTTTTGAGCACACCTCGTATATAGTTTGTGAGGTCTACCACGTCTCCTTCTGCCAGTCGCATAAATTTTCAGTTGGCACAAAGTAATGATACTCTTCTATTTATATCTCTCTTCCTTCTCTCTCTATCCCTCTTTCTCTATCTCTCTCTTTCTGTATCGTATTTCCCAGATTTAGACTCACCGATCGCATGCCTGAAACACAACTTGAGTATCGCATAGGGTATTGCTTTGGGCTTTGAATTTCCTGAATGCCAAGTGATTTGCATGTTATAAATCAAGAGGGCCATATCGTAATTGTTGTTCATGCGATGAAGGAATCCCTTGAACTTGGTGCAGGCCTGCAGCAGTACCAGATCATTACCAAAGGCGGCATCTTCGGGCGCCAATTGAAACCGTGCCATATGTCTGCCTGTGTGTGTGTGTGGATGTGTGTCAGTGTGTGTATGTGCGCGTGCGTGCTTCTCTAATTGCGTATGCGGACGAGTTAGGCAGTCGAAATTTTAAAGATGATCTTAGTAATTTTGGCATAAAAGTCAAAACAGCCGGGACAAAGTTATATCGAGAAAAACAAAGAGAGAGAGAGAGAGAGAGAGAGCAACATAAAACACAAGGCCTTGTCTCTCTCTCTCTCTCTCTCTCTCTCTCTCTCTCTTTCATTTAGGCAGCACCCAGGGCCATGAGTAAGTGGCGGCATTATTTGCTTGCTCATTAACAACGACAACAAGAGGAGAACACAGGCAACACTGCCCAAGTGAGAGCTGGGCAAATGTTTGCCGTCATTTGCGTAAGTGCGCAAAGGAGTGCCAGAGCGAGAGGGAGAGAGAGAGAGGAGAGAGAGAGAGGGTACCAAGGGGCACCCAGGACGTGGCCTAATAGGCTGGCATTATTGGAGCTGCTCTTTGTCATCATTTTGCTATTAATTTTTAAAGCGCTTTGCCGTCATGTTTGCCCAAGGTAAGCACACAAAGAGGGAGCACACTGGGACACATGCAACAAATGCTGACTAGTGTATACCCCGTAAAAAGCATGCATAAATATTTAACTCGTGTGAAGGTGATGGAAGCAGTCCCCTTTCCATCTAATTCTGTCTTGTTCGAATGAATCAGAGTATTATACAGGGTGTCAGCTAGGCATTGATCTGTATACCCGATATCCTCAAATTAGAAAGGTATTATAATTTTGTGTATGTCACAGGCAAAAACAGGCGTATCCCAGTCCACAAAGTATTTATATTCTAAATAAACCGAATCACTTATCGAATCGGTTTATTCATATGCGTTAGTATGAGCACCTAGATCTCAGAGACTTTATGAACTATGACTACCAAATTTGGTGACAATATGTATTTTTATTGTAGGCATATAAACTTTAAACTTAGCATATGATCAAACCTTCTTCCGAGAAGTTCTTTAAGGCATAACTTTAATGGAGGCACAGATTGCGAAGGCGCCGCCTGCAAGTATGCAATACTTACTACGCTAGTGAGTTTTCTAACTTGTTTCTTATTTGAAACGTTTCATCCAACATTGTTGCATTCTATTTACAGGGTATCAAAACAATTTCGTTGTTGATTGTTTGCCTTTGCTCTTTCAGCGCGCTGACAGTCATTATTTATGCCACAGCTATCCCTTTCTGCTTTGTCTGTCTCCGCACGCTTTGTTTGCATTATCCTTTTATCGATTGTCGAGCAGAGCGTGGAAAGCCAGAGAGAGAGAGAGAGAGAGGGAAGCAGGCTGAAAATCTCAATTTGAATGACATTCGATCGTCAGTCAAACAGGGTAAGGGACTGCAAAGGGAGGCCGATTAACTCGTGCATAACAAAGCCTCGACCCGGGGGCCAAGCTGAGCTGCCCCATCTCCTGCTGCTCTTTCATCTTCTTTCTTCCTTTATTCTCCATCCTCTTTGGCGGCCATTGTGTTTGTTTATCAAAGTGAAAAATGATAAAATTGCCCGACTGCGAGGCCAACTCGATGCAGCATGAAAAACATTTCATAACCCGCTGCAGATTGCAACGGCATGAGAATATAAAGCACATTCATACGTATATCTGTGTATCGTGTGTATATACAATATATATACCGCAGATCGGCGTGTATTTTATCTGCACGTAATAATTTATTTTGTCAATCTGCAGCAGACGCAGCAGACGAGCAGCAGCAGCAGCAGCAGCAGAGGCAGCAGTCGACATGAAATATTTGAATATTTAATTTTAAATAAAACGAGAGCTCTTCACCGCCGCGCCACACTTGCTGCGGCCTCAAGTGGCCGCATAAATTTAAATGCCACTCGCGCCATGGTGCTCTGGCAACAGCCTCTGCAAATTACGTATACGCAACGTGCGCACACAAACGCAGTGCAAAGTCAGCTTCCTCGTCGTCGCCGTCGTTGTCGTTGTTGTCGCTGTGCGCACTCTCATCTTGTCGCAGGCAAAACACCGCAACATGTAAAGCGCTTTGGGGGCACTCCCAAGTGTTCTCCAGCCTCAACTCAAACCCAGTTGGAAATCCTTATCCCTTTACCTACCTGTAACCCCCTACTTTCATCCCCTCCTCCTCTCTCACTCTCTCTCTCTCTTTCTCTCTACGTTGCTTTCAATGTAAATTTTGCAATTTAGAATAAATCTGTTGCTGAAATAGGCGCTGCTACTGAGAGCAATCTGATATACATAGTTCGCTTGGGGAATATCTGAAGAAGTTTCAGTTCTAGAGTAGTAATCAGACGAAAGTTATAGTCGGGCATGTCCGACATTAAGATGCTCTATACACAATTTTCAAACAGACAAGAGTACCTGAAGACAAAGTCTTCTGTCTCTTATTGCTTCTTACTCACACACACACATATGCTGGCACGCCCGCAAAAACTAAAGCATACCAGCAGGCGCAGGCAGTTCAGCAGTGGTCTAAGGTGACTTGAATAACTTCTGTGTTTATTGTCCGTTTGTATTGAAATTTGGAGGAGAGGTAGATACTTTAGGCAGTAAAATATATATGGTGAAGTCTGAAAGTTTTACCCCTTATACGTCGCTTACAAACCGAATTGAAAAATGTAATTATAGGTTTGCGTGGGCAGTGGTCGTGGCATTCAGTATTTGAACTTAACTTATTCAACTGATGTTATACATAAATCTGCATGCCACATATGGTGTCTCTAGCTTTTATAATAACTGAAATTTGTGTGTTCATACAAACATCCAAATATTTGGAATAAAACACAGAGGTGGTCTTGATTCAATAGTGATCCTTATGAAGATTATACAATTTTCTATCGATTTATACAATTTGTAGGATCTGCCACGCCTCCTTTTGTCTGTTAAATACGTTTGCATTAATTTGGTATACCCTTTTTTGAACATTTTCTAAGGTAAAAGGGGTAGACAAATATTAAGAATGAATGAATACCATCGCTATAAAGAGAATATGTTTAAAATAAGGCATAATAAGCAGCTGTACTAAAAGAAGTCAAGCGATGATAATTTTTTTTTTTTTTTTTTTTTAAACGAAATTATTTAATTGACTAGCATACTATTCTTGGACAACTTAATCTACTCGGTATCAATTTAAACGATTCTTAATATCTTAGTTATTCGCAAAGATTATATGATTATGAGTATTAAAGAAATGGAATGTTTAGGTAATAATATTTAGAAGATTATAATTAAGTAGGATTTATGAGCAATATTAATAGAAACTTCCTTTCAGATTTGTTTCAGATATCGTTTATTTTATTTTCTTCTAGTTTAGTTAGCAAAATAACTAGAGCTTCAGTCGATCCTAAGACTGCATAAACCATATTTGAACAATATGCATCATTATGGTTACGTATTTCTTCAGGCAAATTAGCTAAGCTGAGGTTAGTAGAAATCTATTACTTATAAGAAACTAATTCATTTAAATTCATACAATATTATTTTCACTCATTGCAAATAAATTGTGAGCTTAAGAAACTCTTTCTAAAATGGAACTTTAAGTAAACTCATAAATTCAATAAGCATCTAAAAAAGCTGTTCAAAGATCAAATCAAAGTCGACATACATAAGAATGCTTTCATAATTTCTTTCCATTCTTGTTAAACTTTGTTCAAGCTGTTCAAGGTGTCAAATCGAATCGGTGATGTATATAAGCTTTTACGCTTCACAAGCTATAAAACGCTGTTCATTTGCGATTGAAGCCCGGATTTGTGGTATTTTATATTTTATAATCATTTCAAGAAACCGCATTGAAAACGCGTTTGCAAATTGTTTATGCTCAAGTTGGGGGCCTGATGACGGAGCTGCTCGTCAACTGCAGCTGCTAAATGGGTATAAAACGAGCGGCGCAATAAAGATTTCAAGCACACTCGCACACACACACACACACAGATACACACATACAGTGGCACAGTCTCTTGGGGTTAAGTGCCAGAAAGAGAGAGAGGGGAGAGTGGAAGATTTGCTCAAGCTGCGACTGGCAATTGCCTGCAAATGATGGCGCAGCTTAGACAGACGAAGCGAATAATGATGATGATGATGACGAGAAGGATAAGGATGAGCTGAGCAGAGCAGAGAAGGATGAGGATGACGACAATGTCGTTCTTAGCATTTGTAAGCGTGCGAAGAATCCCGGCAGGGGAGACGACGACGACGACGAGCCAAGACAAAGCAGGACGAGAGCAATCGAGAGGCTAGACAAGCTGCTGCTGGTGCTGCAGCTGGCTGTGTGTGTGTGCAACATGCAGCGCCTTTTGGGCTTTTTTTCGGTCAACCTCAGCCAGCAGCTGTTGCATTTTAGCCACACACACACACACACACAAACCTGTACACACACACTGTGTGTATGTTTAGTTGTCACTTTACCTGTCCGCCCTCGGTCTTTGTGGTCTGCCCCGCCCTAGCCACAACTATGTGCTCTTGTTTGACAATGTTTGGCATTGTGTGAAGGCAAGTTTATCATGTGTGTGTGTGTGTGTGCCACATGCTTGTGGCATGTGGCAGCCTGCCTGCACCTGACACTGCCGACTTTCGACTTCCATTCACATCAACATTATAATCCCAGGCAACAAATTGCATTATCCACAGTTAGTGACTACAAAAAGGTTCACAATTAAATTGTTTCTGTTCACTTTTGCGATACTCGATATGCAAACAATATATATTATATACATACATATATATGCAATCTGTTATAAACTTACCTTGCAAAAGGATTACAGTAGTAACTGCAAGTTTGCTTTGTGCAAAGTTTAATTGTGCAATTTACATTTACCTGGCAATATTCTTTTGTGTATTTACTTTTAATTGGTTTCAATTTGTATACCCGCTACTTCAGCAAAAATAAAGATGAGTTAATCCAGAAAGAAAGGCTAACAGAACAGGTCTTCATACAAAAACCTGCATTCCGGTCGATTGTTCCTATGATAGCTATAGCTTTATGTTATAGTGCTCGGAATCTTATGAAATTTTGTGTGCATATTATATGATATATGAAGAAAAAGTACGATGTAAATTTCGTTGCCATATCTTGTCAAACAACAAAAATCGACCAATAGTTTGTATGACAGCTATACGATATATTGGTCAGATCCGGATCGTTTTGATTTATTTATAGCGTGCGGCAATAAGCAGCATGTATGCCAAATTTCATTTAGATAGCTCTAAAACTGGAAGACTAGTTAGCATTACAACAGACGGACACACGAATATGCGGACAGACGAATATACGGACAGGGCTAGTTCGATTCCTGTGTTGATGCTGATGCAGAATATATACACTTAATGGTGACAAGGATGTCTCCTAGATGCAAATTCCCAGCCAAAATTAACATACTTCCTTTAAGGGTATAAATATAATAATATATTATCTATGGTATATTACATATATAATACATATATTATCAACGAAAAAACGATTTAGAAATTGTTTTAAAATCTCGATTGGTATGACAGTTTTTGCTTGTTTAAATAAAAAATCGAATCATTTTGATGGGAACTCAATAATGAGTGAATAATAATGAAAACGTATCCGTGCTTAGCTTAGGGCCCCTTGATATAATCGCGTCAGCTTCAAGATGGTGTCAATATAATTTATATCAATAGTACATAATAATTACAATATTAAAGAACAACTATACATGTTTCAAGAACTTAAATATATTTTAGTAAAGTTTAAGTAATATTCATAAAGATATGTTTCAAGAACTTAAATATATTTAAGTAAAGTTTAATTTATATTCATAAAGATATTTTACACGCCTGCATGTGCCTTTAAATGGTTGTATCGTAATACCCAAATGTGCGTTAAGTATTTAACACTGTGTTATATGAGCCTTGTTGAGCTTACAAACACACACACACGCACACACACACAGACACGCACACAAGCACACTAGTTAAATACACACAAGGATTTCAGGCAGCAATGAATATGCATCGCATTGCAGATTGCAGTGTGCTATAAATTAAAAGCCACTGCAGTTAGTCCGACTCCCCTTTGCCCGCTCTCTTTCTTCTTTCTCTCTCTCTCTCTCTGTCTCTCGTTGCTCCATCTCTCTCTGGCCTGTTAGACCAACAATGGCTTTGGGCAGGAGCTTAACCTACTTCCCCGTTGTGGTGTTTGCGCATAAATTGCATTATTTAATTATTTAAACATTAATTTAAAGCCCGCCGAGCCATGAAAATAATCACAGTACATGGCAGCAGAGCCATGGCAATTACGATTATATTCATTTAATTATTTGATTTCTCGACATAGCGTTTAATTAGGCACAGCCAATCCGATTTCCAATATACCCGTTGTCCGTTGTAATGCCCTACAAAGTACTGAACAATCATTGCGTTGCAAGCGATTTGAAGCGTAAAACAAACCGCAAAGTTGCAACTTAAATTGGGTTAAAACCATAATGCCAAATGTATTAATGTTGCACTTTGTTGGCCAACAGGCCAACAGACATGTTCTGCTGTGGGTTTCCGTTACCTCTCAGATACACACACACACACACACACATCCACAAATACAGTAGTGATACACACACACATGCACACAAAGTGCTGGGCTGCTGCGGTCGATGCTGGCTCTGACCAGGCAATTAATGGCCAAAAAATGAACGTAGCCCTCGTTAAATGGCATCCACACATGGCCAGCACTTGCACACAGTGGCTCTTACACACACACACACACACTCATGCCCACACACACACACATACACATACATATAAGGGCACTTACACACATGACAATATGCGAATTCGCATAAACAAATTTGCACGAACGAAGCTGCAACACTTTGGCATTTCGAATTGAAGTTGCGTGTACATTTCTATGCACACATCCATGTGTGTGTGTGCGTTTGTGTGCGTGTGTGTGCAGTGTGTGTGTGACTAAGGTGTGTGTGCGAGTAAACTGGCAACTGCGGTGCTTAGCGAAGGACATACACCTGAGGGCAGCTGTATAAGGAAGTGTTTGCAGGTGAATGCAGCAGAATTTTGCAGAATCATTTGGAAATTTTGGAACATTTAAAATTCACAAATGAAGCATGAATTCAAAAATATAGTTTATTAATTGATACAATTTATACCTCTTAAGTCCTTCTGTAACTAAATCTACTGTAAGATAATAATATATTAAATTCTGCTTTAATTAGCCTTAGCTTTGAATTAAATTAGTTATATTTACTGTCGACTTGTATTTACCCACTATCTTATGTTGACCAAAACGACCTATTAACGAAAACGCTACAGTCGAGTGTGATCAACTGCGAGATACATAAATATAGAATAAATATAGAATTTATAAATAAATATATTTCTAATTTTAGCGTACAAATGAGCGATTATGCTATCTTGCGGGTAAGGAGTTCAATGACTATAATAATAACAATCTCTAGAAAAAATAATTTTAGCGTATTATGTGTTGCATACTTTAGGGAGCGGTTTGGAATTCAGTAACTCTGAATTTATATACTTTTACTTTTTTTTTTTTGAGAGCGATTTATTATTTATTATTATTAAAGTCACTAGGAATCGTTCAGTGCCATCTGAACTTAACCTAATGTGTAGCTTAAAAATAATATTATGGATAATGTGCCTTAATAATAATATATACAAATGTACAATTAAGGGATTATGCTATCTTAGGGGTAAGGAGTTCATGGGGATGTATTCTCTTCAGACGTCGGAGGGAAATGGGGTCGACTTGCTCATTCGCCAACGTGTTCGGATGGGCGATAAGTCTGTCGGCATATCGGCTGCTGTGGAAGTTAATTTGGTCTCCCAATGGGACAACTTTAAAGTCCCTTTTAAGCCACTTTTACTTTTGCACAAAATTTGCATGGTACCCAATAGCTGATATTATTAGTAGGTAATACAATTTTAAAATAATATATTACTATAGAGTACAATAAAATATTATTTACTATCTGGAAAGATTTCAAATATAAACTGCGGTTTTATTCTATAAATACTTTGATTATTTTCTTCATTGTCGTTATAATGAAAGATATTTCTGCTTCAGTTCAATTATGCTCATATAGAACATACGATATACCAAATTATGTTTTACTTTACTCTCTGAAGCATGAGAAGAATCTCTAGATAACCGCATCTATGCACTTACCCCACATTGTATGCCCATTCGCACAAGTTTGTGCTAAATTCCTGTATACATTTGTGAATAGTACCTGCCCTGGCACTGTGTCAACATGTGTGTGCGTGTGTGTGTGTGTGTTAGCGTTGGGGCATTACGTGCATAACGGCACTTTGCTGGCCATTAGCATTCGGATTCGGATTTGAGCCTCGCCGTGCAGGAGATTATGTCATTGGCATGCAAAGTACGCGACGCGAGACTACGTAGTATGTGCACGTGCATACAAAGATGACTTTGCTGTATGTGTGTGTGTGTGTGCGAGCGTGTCTGTCCGTGTGTGTTGAGAGTGCTTTCTCGCTGACGCTTAAAGTTTAATTAAAACGCAACCAAATCGCAACGCGAGTCAAGGCTTTACTCGCTAATCGTGCGAGCAAAAGTTCAAGGCAAGAAATCAATCGGGTCGACGGAAGCGGAAGCACTTGAGCGCAATATTGCGCATACGCCCCGTTTGCTGCTGTTGTTGGTATTCAACAAAAACCAACAAACAAGAAGAAGGAAAGCGCATCCACATGGAATTTTGCTGTTTGTGCTTTGCATTTTGATTGGTTGCGGCTTTTTGGTTGTTGTTTTTCTTTTTCTTGTTGCTGTTGTTGTTGTTGGTCTCTCTTTTTTCTTTTTGCTGTGTTCTGTCTGTAAACTCACCTGAGGACGAGGACTGCGAGTGTCGCATCGTCGTGACCATCGCAATGGAATTTATTTCCGATTCAGGCGACCACATAACTATCTAGCTTCTTTTCCAGCTAGTTTTCTTTCCGTTTCCGTTTTACTTTCCGTTTTCGTTATAGCTTTTGTTTTACGTTATTGTCTCACACAGAAATCGAGTTAGTGTTGCACGTTATCGATATCAATTTACGTAATTAAATTGCGTTAAATCATTTTGTTTTCTTGTAGTTACGTTTTTAAATTTATTAAAAAAGTTACACCCGAAAGTTTTGGGCATATTTTTGAAGGGAGGAGGCCTAAAATGGATGGCAAACTGTGTGCGGCCCCAAATAAGTTTCGCAAAACTTTTGCATTACATGGGAACGAGAAAAAACGTAGTCGGAACACGAACTGAGCCAAGTTAAACCTGACGAACGCTACAGTCGGGCATGTCCGACAGTACGATATCCTGCGCAAAGGTTTGAAAAACCATTACAAATACACTAAAAATACGGTCTTTTGTTTTCTCACTTTCACACACATATGCGAGTCCGCAAAAACTAAAGCATACCTACAGGGGCAGGCAGAGCTGCAGCGGAATACCTTCTAAATTGAATATCTTCTGTTAAAAAAAAAAAAAAAAAAAAATATATATATCTTCTGTGTTAATTATTCGATTTGATTGAAATGTGAAGAATAGGTAGATACTATACACAGCTAACTGTATGTTCAAGTTAAAAAGTTGTATACTTTATACTTCTTCAACAAATTGAATCGAAAATTTAGTAATTGATATGCAGGGGCAGTGGGCGTGGCACCTAATATTTGAAATAAACCTGATTAACTGATAATATACAGTAATCTTCATGCACAATTTGGTGTCTTTAGCTGTTATCATAGTTGAGATCTCGACGTTCAAACGGAAAGATATACAGATATAGCTCAATCGAATCGACTGTACATGCTGATCAGGAATATATATACTTTGTGCTGTTTGCCACGCTTCTGCCTGTTACATACATTTACACAAAGTTATTATACATTTTTTTTACCATTTTTAATGGTCGCAGGGTATATAAAAAGTATGGTCAAAGGGTATATAAAAAGTATACGATATATATATACATATATATATATACAAAATATAGAAGGAGAGATTTTATATATATAATATTGTAGGCGCTCTGCCGTAAGTGGGCGTAAAATTGTTGCGGCTGGCAAATGAATTTTCGACAGCTTTGCCAAAGGCCGAGGCCGATGAGCGAAGCCTCCCGGGGGAGGGGAGGGGAGTGAAGATATGCTGTTTTGTAGTGGGTGTCCGGGATTGGAGGCTGCCAAAAGATACAACGGAATCGAGACGGTACGAAGGAAATAATTTTGCTTGCCAAGAATTTGTAATGAAAGCGAAGAGAAGCTGCGAGAGCCAAGAAAATATAGCGCACAAATCATGGTTAAAGCGTGTTATGCAAGCGATGGCGATGGCGATGGCAATGGCTTAGAGCCCTTCCTCTCTCTCTCTCTCTTTGTCTCATTTACACTCTCTCTCTTTCTGCCTCTTGATTGTCGCTGCTGTTGGGGCCATTAGCTGCCCAGAGCAGAACATCAAAGCCGCAGCAGATTCTCAATGCAAGTGCTAAATGACTTTTCTAAGGTCATTCGAGCAGAAACAATAACAATGGCAACGACAATGGCTACAACCAGCACTATTATTGATGGCATATATATACACACACACACATACACAGACGCACTCTTAGGCACACACACACACACACACACAGTGTTAAGTGGCAGCAAGCTGTGCTCTGAGAGCATTGCAAATATCACCCCAATCAATGACTTAAACCACAAGAACAACAATAGCACGTAGTGAAAAAGCACTAACTATGAAATATGTGAGTGTTGTAAGTACATACAATGCATACACTGCGAGAAAATAGAGTGTATATTGCACTGCAAACCGTATACTGTAGATGCTACGTTTTCGATTGAATATGAGGATTTAAGCAAATTGTAATTCAAGTACGAGGGTTGTCTGATACCTTGGGATGACCATTTCAAAGGTCGGAAAGCTTTTATATGTTCATTCATTGTTTAAACTATGAAAAAAGCATTCTTTAGACATCTGCTATGCCTCTTACTTTAATTCGCTGATCATGAAATATAACTCTGTGAATTTTTTCGATAATATCGTTAGTGGTCTTAGTTTTTTAAAGACCTTGCTCTTCAACTCTTCAATCATTCCTACTAATTTTCCAAAACATTTCTCTCAGTGCAAACTTGTAAATCTACTGTATAGTACAGAAAACTGAATTGCATACTGTATAGTACTTATTTAATATATATTTAATACTCTTTCAAGCCAAGTAAGCTCACCCAGCAGTAGCCTAGAAATGTGCTGACAGCAGCTCAATGAAAGTTCAACTAAAAAGTTGTTTATACTATATATATTTTCTATATGTATTATGAAACTAAAAACAAAATTGCATGGAAGCCAAATTGTGAACATGGCCTAAACTAACATAAAGTTGTGCTCTGAGGCGCAGCCAACTTAACACTGTACTTAGTGTGTTTATTTTTCTAATATGCCAACACTGCATATTTAGGAATTTGCCAACACAGTAAACCAAAGACTGTGTGCTTTGAATTTCACAAAATTGTTCACTAAAAAAACAAGAAATCCGTTTAAATGATTATGTTCATATATTGTATAATATATATGTATATGCAATTTGTGCATTTATTATATCTTTAATAATTTTTTATAGTACTCGTATGAAATTGGCAAATTAAAGCTCAAAGATACTCAATTCCCATGCTGGAATTATTCATATTCCTTTTCAATATATTTTCTCTTTAGGGAACTGACGCCTGTTTGTCTCTTGCCCTCCGCCTCACCTCACATGGTTGACAAATATTTATTGATACACCTTATACATACACATACACATACACACACACGCACACACACACACACCGACTCTCGCACACATGAGACTGTCGCAACGTGAGCAAAAATTATACATTGCCCTTGTGCCGCCACGCCTCTCTTGCCATCGTTGCCTGTGTGAGTCAATAATTTCACAACAACAACAAAAACAACAACAACAATAATAGCATCTTCTGTCGCCTTTTCTTCAGCTGCCCCCTTACCTCTCTCTCCCTCTGTCTTTCTTTCTCTGTCTCTTTTGCCACATCCGGCTACACATCATCATCGCCATTGATGGCGCCATTTTTGTTTTTGCCGCACTTTTGTTTGCGTAGCCAGCCAATCTGAGTATGAGAGGCTCCTCCTGTCGTGTTCGCTTCCCCCTTTGTCCCTCTCTCTCTCTCTCTCCCGCTGCACCTCTCTCCCCCAGTCAGATATCGTTGCCGACGCTGCGCGTAATGTGAGCTGACAAACTTTGTCTGCAGTTATAAGCACTAACTGGTGTGCGTGTGTGTGTGTGTCCATTCAGCTGTGGACTGTTGTGTGTGTGAGTGTGTGTGTGTGCGTGTATGTCTGTTTGCTGTCGGAATTTGTAATGAAAGTGAGCTGTTCATTTGCTTTAGGGTCGCCAAGTGGCTGACGTCTATTTGGGTTTTCCGGCTGCCCTCGCGTCCCTCACTCACACACACACACACACACACACTCACACAGTTACACATGCCTGTCCCTGTCCAGCTGTGTATAAAAAGTAAAGTAAATGCTAGGCTGGTATTCTTTACGAGATTCACACACACACACAGAGTCAGATGTAGTGACTTTGCTACCTACTGGTAAGTACTGAATTCACCAGCATAGCGCATAATACTGACACTTTTATGACTACAAATTTCTTTAGTGCGCCCGACAATGAAATGTTTTCTTTATGTTAATACGAAACCCCGAAAGAACAACAACATCAAACTCAAAGCGAACCCACTAAGCGAATCCGAACGAGAGCATCCAAAACGAGGGTACCCTATACCACATCCACAGAGAGACACCGGGGGGGGAGGTGGAGAGAGAGAGAAAGACAGAGAGATGACGATTTTGCAAAAAGTTTTCCTACAAAATTTGATGACTTACGCTCTCCGATCAGGTCGTTTGGTAGGCAAAATTTAGATATGCTAAAGATGAGTAAACTACGAGTAGTTTGCGAAAGGAATATGAAATGATAAAAAATAATGTAAAGATCTTTGAAGAAGTATAGGAACATACAATAAAGAATGCACAATATTGTTCAATAAGTATAAATCAATGAAGAAATTTCATTTATATTATATAGATATAAATAAATGGGTAGACTAAGTGCGCTTTATAAGTTTTCGATAGTAAATAAAATAAATATATGATAAATATGTTATAATTGAAATCTTTAAATATAAAACAGGGTAAAGAAATACAAAATGTAAAGTAAAAATATTCCCTTTTCATACTCGAACGACCACTAGGTATCTGTTAGTTGTGCAAACCATAAACGCACAGTAGAAAAAAGAGAAAAAAATCTTAAGTTTCTTTGTCGTTATACAAGAGGAAATTATCTTAGCGTTGAAATGCGCAAATGTTTTTCATGCGCTTTGTTTTCAATTCAAGGACACCACAAAAGGCACAATATGATAATTTGCGAGAGAAAAGAATAAGGCACAAGGCAAGGCAGGCGATGAATGAGAGAAATGGTACAGGAAAGCACAGTTGAGACAGAGAAAAAGGCAGCAGAGATGCCTGAGACTATGAAAGAGTGAGAGCAAGAGAGAGAGAGAGAGACGGGGAGGCTGCTGTGTTATAATAATTGCGGCCTGACAAATGTGACAACAACAAGAACAGCAAGAACAACGCGACGAGAGCGAAAAAAACAACCAACAAATAAACAAAATGCTTACGAGGGCCAAGGCAATAATGATAACTAACCGCAAAGAGCGCCGCCGCCAGCAGCGACGCGACGTCACGCACAGTAGCAGACGCAGCGGCAGCAGGAATGGTGTACAAAATGGCAGTTGGCAGAGCGAGACAGTAACAACCGCAGCTGCAGCTTCCGTTTGCCGTCGCTGACGACTCTTGGCCTACATAACAAAAAACAGTTGCAGCTGAGCTGCTACGTGCAACAACAACAGCAGCTAACAGACCAGCAGCAGGAGGTGTGCCAAGGCACAGTGTGACAAAATTGCATGCAAATCAAATTTGTTAATGTATTTTCTTCTCAATAATATTAGAATAAATCATTCTATTCCAGCTGTAGTGGTCTAAATTGTTAATAAAGTGAAGACGTTTTATAATATAGAAGTTGTATAAATGTGGTACTTTGATCTGTCTGTCTGTCCATCTGTCTGCCTCTTTGTCTGTCTGTTCGACTCCATTTGTCTGTTTGTCTCCCTGTAAGCTTATTAACTTATATGTCTTGTCTCTCTCTCTCTGTCTGTTTGACTGATTCCATGTATGTCTGTCTCTGTCTGTTTGACGATCCTCTGTATGTCTGTCTCTGTCTGTTTGACTGATTCCATGTCTGTCTCTGTCTATTTCACGACTCCATGTATGTCTGTCTCTGTCTGTTTGGTTGATTCCCTATATCACACGACATTAATGATACTTTCACAAATTAAAGATCATATAAAATACAGCAATTTCAGTCTTACATGCCCACTGTGCAACGAGGCTGAGACAAAAGAGAACGACACGTTAAAAGGACTCTTGTTTTCTGGGCACATGTGTTTTAGGCCTCTCTGACAACGAAAGTTGTCGTTGTCTTGATGCTGTTCATGTTGTTGTAGCTCTTCTTGTTATGCTTGTTGTGGTTGTTGGAGTTGCTGTTGTTGTTTTTGCCACTTGAATCATTTTTAACGGCTTGTCAGCAACCCCCGCAAACCAATTTAATTTGCTTAGTCGCCCAAGTCCTTTGAGTTCTCTCTTCTTTACCTCGTTCCACCTGCTTCCCTTGCTCGATGAGGAAAAACAAGCACAATTTCCTTTTAATTTCCTTACAAGCGTCAACAACAACAACAGCTGCAAAAAATTGGTAAAGCATGCCGCACAAAAAAAAAGGAAGGAATGTTTTTTTGTTATGGAACCTCGTCCCGGCGATTGGTCACTGTGTTTACCAAACAATTATTTTCACTTTTTGTCGCACAAACTAAACGTTTCCAACCGGACAAGGGCATTAGCTATGAGTCCCTTCCTTTCCCGACGGATCTACTTACATATACCATTTATGTCAATAAATTCTTTCATGAAATTCTTGTGCCTATAAATAGACCAAGCATTTTCCGACTGGTTTTTGCTTGTCTAAGCAGTTTTGATTTTTGTTTCTTTGCTTTTGTTGATCGTTTATTTTTAGCTTGTTCAGGGGAGAAATGGGAAAGACAGACAGCAAAAGAAATTGCGAAAAACAGTATAAGTATAACCTTTTTTTAACGTAGATCAGCAAGGTTCCATGGTGTAATGGTTAGCACTCAGGACTCTGAATCCTGCGATCCGAGTTCAAATCTCGGTGGAACCTGAGGTATTCAATATTTTTTTTGTGGAACATATTTTTATGCACATTTAAATTAGTGAATGAAATTATATATTCATTAGTATTCGATTAGTTTGCATTTTGATTTTACGGTAAAAACGAGAGACTTGACTGTTAATAGACCCTTAAATCATTAAGTGGATTTAGGGAGAAAAACATGTTTTTACCCATTAAAAAAAGAAAATTTTCGATGAATAAGTCCTTTCAACTATTGTAATAAATTTATAAAACACAAATAAATTGTTTAAACATCATCGGATTTTTCTTCCAAATACATTTAACTTAATATTTTTTATACATAAGATCTTTTTGTCTTTAAGCTATGCTTTATGATAATATTTCACCAACTAAAGCTGATGTTGTATAACTTAACCAATAAAATATTCATAATATGAATAACAAAATATTTAATTTAGGAATATTGTGCAGGCAAATAAGCAATTAAAATTTATTTGACCATCAAAAGAGTTCGCAATCTCCATATATTGTATATTTATATAAATTATCTACGAATTGGTCCCCATGAAGCCCTTTGTGCATAATTAAACGCATTTCAACCTTCTGTGCGGTCTCATGAATTGTCCACATTGTAATTTACCAGCCAGCAGGTCAGAGGTCAGAGCTAATTCCATTAAAAGAGCACACCACACACGCCATGCCACGCGTTCCCGACAATCGGTAAACCCGACAATCAAGTAATACTCAGCGAAATGAGGCTAGCAAGAGTGGGCAGCAGGAAAAAACGATAGTATATGGTATTAAAATGAATTGCCAATTAATTCTTTATGAAAGAACGACGAAGGAAGAGGAAAAGTAATAGAAATATGAGCGATAATGTCACTAATTACGGTTTCCGTAAATAGAGTATAAGCAAAAGGAACCTAACCGACCTTTTAACGGGTCCCAAGATCTTGGCGCGCAATAGACTGAATAGATACAATCATTGTGGGGGGACCTCGTTAGCCGCAGCCGCAGCTGATGACCGCCACGCGCCCGCACAAATTTGGGTTAGGGTTATAAACCTCTTGGTCTGGGACTCTCGCTACATTCGGACACGAATTCAAACAAAAATCAACGGGATAGATAAACAAAAACACACAACCTGGACAGGTTTATATAGATTGCTCTGCTTTGCTCGACTCGTTTTCTCCCGTTTTCTTTTGTTATTATTACATATTAAATTTTTTCTTTGTTCTTATTGTTGTTGTTTATGTTCTGAATAATTTTTTCATTTTGCTTTTACAACCCAAAAAAAAAAACGGACTCGCGGCGTCCTAGCGCACAATCGACCAGCGGGTTCCAAAGTAAAACCAAAACTGAGCATTTAAGGACATTTACGATTGATTTTATACCGAATATACACGACGCTTCGTCTCGTGTTATGATTCCGTCGTCCTACCGAGCTCGCTTTGACACAGAAAACACTTCGTGTACGAATACTTCCGAAGTACGAATTCGGAGTAAAAGCTTTTGTGTCCTAACCACATATTTTGGCGCTTTTTCATATATTCCAGCAGGTTGTTTTTTGTTTCGCGCCCTAACTTATAATTACAATGCGCTTTTCTTTACTACTAATTAGCAGGTACTTTAATAATGCACTGTGCATCCAAAATGAAAAGCCGATTACAGCTCCGATTATTTTGAGGAAAATATACAATAAATACACCACAAGAATATAAAGTTAATTTTATATGCTCACGAGTAATTTGTAATGGCTTAAATTTATTATTTAGTTAACTGATTTATTTTAATTAAAGCGAAAAATCATTAATTAAATGATAATATTTGTATTGATTATTCTATTTACAGTAGATTCTCTCTAAGAGGAACGAACAAGAACGATTCACTTGGCCAATGATCAGTTCTGGTCTGAGTAATATAAAACTGCTATTTTGCTTTCGAGACTCAGCGCGGTTCCATGGTGTAATGGTTAGCACTCAGGACTCTGAATCCTGCGATCCGAGTTCAAATCTCGGTGGAACCTGAGTTACTATTCTTTTTGTTACACATTTATAAATTTGTAATAAAAGAAATGTGAAAGTTATGTAAATGACAATGCCAATAAATATCTTTTGGCCAAAACACGTTTTTCTTTTATGACCTACATCCAAAGAAATTCATTTAGGTAAATTTTCGTTGGAAGATCAAAGCGGTTCCATGGTGTAATGGTTAGCACTCAGGACTCTGAATCCTGCGATCCGAGTTCAAATCTCGGTGGAACCTGAACAGTTCTTTTTTTATAAATATAATTTTTGTAATATTTTTTTTTAATTCGGCACACGACACAGGATGTAACAGTAAACCTAAAGAAAAAGCTGTAAGTGTAATTGGCACGTGTTTTAGCTCGTTGAGCTTTTGAAGCACATGCATACACCCACACATACTTGCAGAAGCGCAACAATGCGCCAAATACATACATATATGTATGACAGAGCTTATGAATGCCTGTGTGTGTTCGTTGCATACACACTAAAATAAACAAAAGGCAACAGAATTGCATATTATAAGTGACTCTACTTATTAGTGGCCTTCCACTTACCTTCTTTATCGCTGAACAGTTGCTGATAGGCGACCCATTCGTCGGCAGTAAATGTGGAGGATGGAAGTCCGTCGTGTGTGGACTCGGCGTAGGGCGAGGAGGAGGGATGCAGCAGCAGCCAGTAGTCCGGATGCGATGACCAAATCAATAAAACAATCTTTACCAATGAGATGGTAAACATTAAACTCAACACGATTGCAATCAGAACTTTCAGCGAACGTTTCAACATAATCAAATAATGAATAGTTTACACTTATTTTGTTAAATCAAAAGAGCATGAGAGGCTTCTTGGCTTGGCACTTGGTTCTCCCTCGATATGTTTTAATATAAAGCCTGCTAAAAAAACGCATTAAATTCTGATAAATATTTAATGCGCGCACTTTGACTGCAGCTGCGGCAGTTGCGAGCAAAGCAAACCAGCGCGAACATTTTCCACCTTGTTCTCTCTATAAGGCGAGTTAATAACGGCACACAAACACATACACATAAAGCAGTTTTTCGATTATTGTTGTTAACAACAAATATGCATTTGTTTACAGAGACAGATATACAAAAACAGCAGTGCGAGAAAAGAATGGATGTTTTTCGTGTTTTCTAGTTGGTTGTGAACAGCTGATGAGGGTGCAGCGCTGCCAGATCGTTAATATTAAGTATCTGGCAGCACAGAGCGTAGGGAAGTTGGTGCACAAACCACTGAGGGTTAGTCGGTGCACAAACCACTGAGGGTTAGTCAATGCATAAACTAATTTGCGTGTATTTCTGCAAGTATAAATATGTATTGTTAAATTAATTATTTTACTTGAGTTTAATCTAAGTTGTATAAGTGTTTATGCTTGTTACAAATTGCCTAATCAGAATTTAAAAGAAAAAGAAAAAAAGAAACTTTTACTCAGGTTCCACCGAGATTTGAACTCGGATCGCAGGATTCAGAGTCCTGAGTGCTAACCATTACACCATGGAACCGCTTGATGTACCGTTGGCAACATATCAACTAGTACTGCGATGTTCATACAATTACAAAATATGCTGATATTGCTTTCATAAGCAACAATGATATACTTCATCGACTATTTAGTAAATATGTTGACTCAATATTATAAAAGAAAAGTGTTGTTGATAAGAAAAAATTACAAAAAAAATATTTACAACTCAGGTTCCACCGAGATTTGAACTCGGATCGCAGGATTCAGAGTCCTGAGTGCTAACCATTACACCATGGAACCACATGTCAGCAGCGCGTCAAAGCATGCACAAAATTTAACACGACTGTGAAAATCATTTCTGAAGCGAAGGTTCAAAGCAGAGCACAGATACTTTTAGAAGTTAGAAAATTGTTCGCATAGATACGTTCGTATGTATGTGTTTTTACTTTTCAAATATGTTTTATTAATTTTTTTTGCATTTTCATAAGCATTTAGTACTAAAAAAAAAACTTAATTAGAGTTGCCAGAGTGCACATAGAATTTCAGGTCCATTATCACGAATCCATTTGCGGGTTTAATCGCCGTCAATTATCATTGTAAGCCGCGAGCACTTAGCCGTAGTAAGCATAGGGGGAGGCGTAGCCAGAGTATGCGGAGTATGCATAGGGACTAGCACCATAGTAGAACTGAGGAGCAGGCTCTGGACTGGCCACAGGCACTGGAGCGGGGGCGGCACGAGCAACAGGTGCGGGTCCGGCCAGGGTAACGGCGAACAGGGCGGCGAAGACGACAACCAGCTGCACACGAAAAAAAATATGTTACTCGACCAATTATAGATTATTATATACACTATATAAGTATATTTGTATGTATACTATATAAGTATATTTGTATGTATACTTTAACTTACAAGCTTGAACATTTTGATTAGAAGTTTGGTTTGAGTTAATTTGATGTGATTGAGACAATTGCACTTTGTGTTTTGATGCTGATAGACCAGAAGCGTCGACTATTTATACTCGCATCGGATGCTCATGACTTATTTATGATGACCAACCGAATTGACAATGCGTATTACTTTTTTTTTTACGCGGTTTGCGGATTTATGGTATTTTTAGATGCCTTCCAAAATATTTCGCTGTACTTCTTAATAGTTTTCTCGTCCAATAAAGTACTTTGCGCATTCTAATGACTTCTTATCGCCTGGCATGATGCGGCAACTACACCAGAAGGTATAAGCATTCTCCTCGGTATCCCAATTGTGTGTACTGTGATACTGACCTTCAAAGCGATTACTCTTTTGTTTGATTTCTCGACGCGACAGACGACAGACAAATTATTCGCTATGTGGATCGCATATTAATTGACATTTCTTTGCGCGAACACATTTGGAAGACATTTAAGTGATTAATGAGCAGTGGATACACCAAAGCAAAGAAGCAAGAAATGAAAACAAAACTGGAGAAGAATCGGTATCACAATAATTATTAATTCGGCACACAGGAAAGTCAATTGATGTCTGTGATAATGCTGAATGTAATTATGGATATATGTTATTATATCTGATTGAATGTGTGAATTTATAGATTAGAAAATGTATTATAATCTTAGTCTATATCTAGCTAAACTCTTTTTAATAGTCATAGCGACGGTCTCGGGGGCCGTTATGCAAAACTTATCGCGGGGCCACTATTGTAATTTCCTTGATTTTAAATATAACATACCATGAGATAACGTGAATTAATATATAAAATATTCTACAAAGGAATTTTAAATGATTTTGTATTATTATTGCTTAGAAATAATAGCCGAGTCGAATTAGTCATAGCCTTTGTCGCTCTGTTTATCCGTTTCAAAGTGGAAATCTCAGCTGTTATTAAAACTGAATACACCCATTTTTACAACAAACTATCTCTATAAGTTGATCAACATTTTTGAAATTTTGAATTCTTTTGGACATTATGAAGTTCAGAAGAAAAGAAAATAGTTTTATTATTAACATAGTTTTGTTTAAAAGGTTCGATAGGTTCCATATATAAAGGTATTGAATGAGCTAATCCATATTCAAAAGTAAAAATACTTGAATGGTTGCAAACGAAATTGTCTGAAAAGAGGAGGCAATTATCACGTAGCGTATAATGTAGGTCATAAATTTAATGTACTTGTAAATTACAACTGTATGTGATGTTAATTTGAAATCAAGTTAACTTGAATATTGAATTGAGATATATAGAAAACTTATAAAAATAAAAAATAAATAAATGACTATAAAAATGAAAACTATAAAAATAATAAATGAAAAACGAATTCAACATAGTCTCAAAACTTCATGTTAATTTGAACATATCAACACCATAACTATCTCAAAAATAATTGCGCAATACGCAAAAGAATCAGCAAAGTAAAGTAAACATGGCATGGAATAAATCGCAGTAAAGCTTGGCAAAAATGGGCCACAAAAGAGAACTCACAAAGTAAATGAGTTGACAAAAAATTGAGTTGAACGAATTGAAATGAAATGACTCCCGCTCTATACATCTAGGGAGTAATGCCGCCGGATTAAGAAACAATATGACACTTTTTGCATGTGCACAGATACATTTGCTGAATGGCAGATACATACATATGTATGTACTATATGTATATGTATGTACTTCAGTACCCATTAGACTGTCGTTAAAGCCAAAATTGAGGCTATAATCGCAGCTAACGAATGCATATTGAATATCAAAACGGAACTGAATCGACTGCACCGCGCGATGATGACAGCCCACTCTGCACGATGGGCATTTCAGGTCGGGTGGCCCGACAAACAAATGGGGAAGAGGGTTAGAGGGCAGGGAGCTGTGTTTGAGCTAAGCTACTTATCGGGTGTCTCCCGAGTTGGCTGAGCTAATGACGATGCTGATGTTTGCTGCAATGATGTCATAACCCAATCTACGTTCTGGACTTGCTGTTATATAAAAGCTCGAATTCAATCCGAACAACAAGTGCAGTTTGATTCTGTATGTTGTCTGAAGTCGACAAGCTGAGATATTCCCAATCATCATCATGTTGAAGCTGGTAAGAATGTTGACTGATAGTTAGGTCACAGTGCCTGTAATCACACTCTCTCTACTATCTTTGTGCAGGTCTTTCTTGTGCTCGCCGCTCTCCTCGCTCTGGCTATGGCTGTGCCTGCTCCGGCTCCGGTTGCGGGACCCAACCCGGCTCCCAATCCACAGCTGCTTTACTCCG
Organism: Zaprionus ornatus; assembly: GCA_018904035.1. NCBI lineage: Eukaryota > Metazoa > Arthropoda > Insecta > Diptera > Drosophilidae > Zaprionus > Zaprionus ornatus. The sequence goes on along the minus strand of JAEIFZ010000002.1, from coordinate 17,072,325 downwards.
CCGGATACCCAGCTGTGGCCTATGCATCTCCCTACTATTTCTACGGTTAAACTCTTTCCGAATTTGTTTGTATTTTCTTAAATAGGTCGGGAAATGATAACCTCAGTATTCATAAAAAAAAAATAAATATTGCAAAGGTTTAATATGGCCTGAATCATAGACAAGTGTCCCATGAAAAAAAAAAACAAAACTTTCTTTTGTATTCATAAAAACAGTTAATCTGACAAAGCCTATATTTATATAACTATTGTCACAATTATAATTCTAATTGCAATTTAACCCCAAACATGTTTGCTTTCTGAGATTTCCTGCTGATATCGATTTAATAGCTAAATTATTTTATCATATAAATCATCTTATCTCTGGTTACCTAAAATGAATTGAGAACATGCAATCTAGCAATATATATATACCCAAGTTCTACAACACTATCTTCACAAACCCAACTGATACGCGAGATACGCGGAAGTTCAATAAAAAATGTTTGAAAAAGTGAAGTTCCAATTGCAAGTGATAGTCCTGATAGTCCTGGGAGAACTTGCATGTGCAGCAAAAGTCAGATTTATTCCTCAAAATGAGCACATTTTTACCGACTGTCCGAATCAGCCCAGCAACATATTAAATATCAATGGACTGATTGATTTTACGTATGTAGAAATGAAAATGAACGAACATTATAATGTTGTAGGAAAGGGAAATGCTACAACGATTTGGAATATCGAGAAAAACGATCAGATTCAGGTAAGAGAATATGAGAATAATGTTATTTGATATAAAATAATACAAATATGTGGTACGTTAGGCGCGTTTTGATATGCTTAAATACGAACGCGGATCTTGGAATCCCACAATGTATCAAATAGCCGTTGCGGATTTCTGCAAGGTATTATACGATAAAAACCAGTTGTGGTATAAGTTTTATACCAGGCATATACTCAATAGCGATGAGGTCAAGGATAATTGTTTTAATGTACCCGGTGTAAGTCTTAATCAGAAACTATTAACCATTATTGTCAGTATTCTATTATATATTTTACACTCACCTATAGACCACACTTGTCCATGAGCCGTTCGAGGTTGAAATGAGTTTCGATTTTCCCGGCGTAGCAATGCAAGGTTTGTACAAGATTGTCCTCACAATGAAAGCTTTTGGTCCACGAAAGGTCCAGAGAAATACTGCTATTTGTATCGAAATCATCGGTGAGATGGAGCCAATATGATATGTTTGGAAAGAAGAAGAATTTATACACAGATTTATTTCCAAATAAATAAATACAATTCAAAGCTGCCTTGTGTCAGTTATAATTGCCAAACTTTTGGGAAGACAACTTTTTATACCCTTCGCCAATTGCAAATCGTCAAAATAAGGTATACTATGCAAATGTTTTGCTGAAGATGACGTGGCGGAATAGGAAATAAACTAAAATATTATTTTCAAGATAATTGTTATAAATTTTATAGTAAAAATAAATAAAACTTTAGGACTGCCACAACTATTTTAAGTCTTTTAGTGGTTATGTTACGCACTTCTTTATAGACTACATTTGTGCATGATCTTTTTACTCCACGTTATTTATTTATTTAAAATTAGTCAGATTAATATCTTTACATTCTTGGCTAATTGAAATAATTGCAGAATTCGTTTTTCTCTTAAATTTCACGCTGCTTATAATTATACCCTTCATTTTATTATGTACAATAGTACAACCGATAACTATCCTATCAAGCAAATCTTCCTATCTCTTCCGTACATAAACCCAACCTTATTATCGCCATTTTCAAATATTGATATATATGCTAGATAAATGGGAATATCATACACTGTTTTAATACCCACTAGCCATAGCGTAAAACTTGGCATGAAGGTTCCAGTATACTATCAGCAGATCAAGTTTACTTCGATTATTTCGCACACCTCTGTAAATAAATCATTAAATTTTTCATGTAGGATGTAAGCGATGTATAAAAGATACAACGTTCTGATTTCAACATATAGTTATCTATCTATATGTCATTATTGCCTGTATATTAGTGACATATGTCACGAACTTTCCTATAGAATACATTTATGCACAAACTGTTGGAAGTTAAATAGACTTTGCATTTGCTTGCCGGTTCTGTGTAAAGGCACTATAAGATTGTCGGGAAAGCTTTCAGTCAGGAAGGAAACAGAGAAATACTAGCTTACATCGGTGATATGGAGCCGCTGTGATGGGTATGGAAAAATACACAGAAGTATTTAAAAAATACATATTTCGAAAGAAATAAACAGAGAAATACTTTAAGTGATCTTCATTGATGCAGTTGATTGAGGAACATCTGGGCAGATAACTTTTTATTCACAGTACCTTATTATATTGTAAGAGTATTTCAAATACACCATGCGAAGATTCTTTGAATGCTATTGAACTGTCTTTTCATCATTATCAGACTGTAACCATATATAATGAAACGTATGTACTACATATATGCACGTATGTATGTATATTTATTTATTTATTTTTTGTATTTCTTGCAGCTTCGACATTTTATTTGCAATATTTGTATTTAACGACAGAGTTTTAGTTTGATGCATTTTCCAAAAAGACGGCAACACGATCCTTGCCATACTATCGAGTTCTCCATATCGGTGGCAGCAAAGATATCGTCCACTGTGGACAGGCTTACTGAGAGAAGTCCCAACAAGACGAGCCAAAGCAAAAATCTTGACCAGCACGCTGACATTTCAAACTGGAAATGCTCTCAGCGCGACTTTATTCATTACTTTTATAACTTTCGACTGTTGGAAATAAATAAAAAAGGGTATACTAACTTCATGCAAGGGAAGTGTAGCAGACCCCAAAAATATCTGAAACGAAATATCAAACATCTCTGATAATTTAATATTATTGGGGACAGAAGGCTTTGTTGTTGGGAGTGTTAAGCGGGTTTTAAAGGGTTTTTACAAATTGAAGAAGGGTATTCTACTATAGAGCGAAGTCATCAGATCATTCGTTCCTTGTCTGTCTCTCTTTCCCCTTATCACATTCATTTTGTCTCTCTTAATGATTCGCTTTGCTAAATGATCATTATTTCAATTAGAACAGCTCTTAGATAAGAACAGAAATGAGCAAGTCTGTCACTCCGTTAAGTAAACAGTAGGCATATTCACATTATCTATCAATAAAATAAGTATGGATGTATGTGTGTTAATCTCTCTGAGTAAATACTTATGTAGTATAAATCTCTCAAGGCATGCTTAAATCGCGCTTTATTTGTCATGTTAAGGGGAAATGTTCCTTGTTCGAAAAAGCTAAGGAAAGCCTTAATTTTATTTGTTACTAGCGAGTTTATACTCGATCCAGTTAAAATTAAAAAAAATTCCTTTTGCCATAGGGTTTTTATTTATAGCGTGTCAAACTTGGTGTTATACAAGGCTATGGTGAAATTCCGAGCTATAATTATTGACAGCTATAATTTTACTATACACTATATGTGTATGTATTTTATGCCATAGAAATACATTTATTTGTATTTATATATTAATCAACCAATCTAAGATTAGTAATTTGTTATATGTTTCCTTTGTTCTTTGGCATTGATTATAATCAATAATTATTCACTGCGGTTTTATGGCACCTTAATCCAAGTTTCAACCTTCACATATACTACGGATATTTTAGCTGCTGTTATATAGTTCTAGTATGTAGCATTCACTGTTATACTGTAATACACAAAAGTCATGCTTGGTGCTTTTTCCTGTTATACACTGTAGGCATGGGGTAGTAAAGCTTTCGAAAAGAGGGGAAATGTTGCCAAGCTATGCATTTCAAGCAGTGTTGCCAACCAAAAGCAAGCAGTATTTTGTTGCTCATATATGGAAATCCTTTGCGAAAAATAGCGAATTTACACGATTGATTGCGGAAAAACTGGCCATGATATTGAGATGCGATTTCTTCTATGACCAAAAAGATTCTTTAAATATAATATTTTACCTCTATATTTAGCGTATTTCTTGTCGCATACTTTGAATGAATATTCAATATTTTTGCAAGGACAGACAGACGGACATGGCTTTATCGACTCGTCCTTTTTGGGGTCTGTCATGCGTCCTTCTGCCTGTAGCAACCATTTTTGATGGGGCTGGCGGGTATGGAAATAATTGTTCTGTATGATTGTCTCAGAAGTTGAAATTTCGTTCATGTTGCCCGCGTTTAAATATTTATATACATCACGCTGGACTGCTTGGCAACATTTACGATGTTTGCGCAACAAAGTTGAGAGAGTTGCGTTTTCGGTCGGAAAACGGAAATAAAGGACTCCACAGGAGGCGCAACGTGCTTCAGTACAATTTGTGATTTTGCCGTGATTTGAACGAGGCGCGCAACGCGTCGCAGCACAAGATGCGAAATCAGATGTAAGCGAATTATTCGCGAAGTCAATTTTGGAGTGCGTGTTTCGCATCGCTTCGTGTGCACGAAGAGTGTCGAAGCAGTGTTCTGCGTATCCTGTGCGCGTCGTATCCGTTGCATTTTCAGTCCGATTTCAGCACTCACTTGCAATGGATCACTTCAGCTACGTGCAGCATGGCAACGCGAAACACGTCGCGTATACGTAATGTGTTGTGAACTTAACGTGTGAAGGACAAAGAAGAGCAGTCAAAAAGAAAAGAAAACAAAAAAAAAAAAATAGAGAGAACTGTAGGATATGTTGCCGGAAATGTTATCTTTGCCGTGCCTGAGTCCGCGCACTCAGTCTGCCAGTGAATAGGCCAAACGGGCAAGCGAAGAGAGAAGACAAAGGCAAACAGACAAAACTAACGGAAAGCGCTGCCAGCGAAACAAGTTGCAAGCCCGAAAGGGAAAAGAAATGATTATGATGATGATGGCACTGGTGCCAGCAACGCACCAGCCTCTGCCCAACTGTCTTCTGTGTCCCCGGGCTCTGGCTGAACCTCTAATGCCGGCCATGACAAGGATGATGTCATCCTTTTGCCTTTGTGCCCACCAAAAGTGAAAGTGTTGTTGTTGATGTTGCTGCCACTGCTGCCTCAGTGGCTATTGTTGTTGTTGTTCTTGTTCCGGCCCTCGACGAGGACGACATGAGTAATCATTTGGCCCACTGTCAACTATCCGGTCTGTACGCTCCGCGCAGTCATGTCCTGACATTATCCCGCAAGTGACAACACACAAGTGCAAAAGAACCTAATTACGAGAACGAGAAAGAAAGAAAATAAAAACCGAGTGAAATAGCTTAGCTTGAATGAACTGTTAAGGATTACGGATAAGCCGAATAACGACTTGACTTTACTAAAGGATTAACCACAAATTATATGTGCATATAATGGATTGCTTCGTACTATTGTGCTGTCTGCTGCAGCTCTTTAGAAGTGGTAAGCAGTGTAAATCGATTTAACTTGAATAACTGAGCATTCTTTGCGAATAAGATGAAAAAAATAATAAATAATAAGAAAAATAAAATATATACATTATTAATTAAGAATTTATTAATATTCATAATAACAATTTAAAATGAAATGAACAATCTTTACAATTTTCCAAGTATTGTAGTTTACATGCACATAAAATTCACAGAGCAATTACAATTTTTGTTGCCTACTTTTAGGCTCCCCAATAAAAATAACCGAATAAAGTTGAAAGTCAATTTAATAAATTTTAATAGCTTTGACTATTCATTTTATTTGAATTCAGTTATAAAAAAAATTGCCAAACATTAATTAAAGATTATTGTTTGACTTATGCAATTAAAGGCTTAATTTTTTAATTATAAATGACTTTCACTTATTGCAAGGAAATATGTAGGGGAAATACTGAAAAAATAAAATACAGCTCTTGTTTGTATGTATGTATATATTGTATTTTATATATACGCATTAAATATATAAATATAACACAGTTGCAAATTAAAAACTTGATGATTGATCACTGTCATAGCAAAGAAGATTTGGAAAATCAGCGTCAACTGGTCGGGGATTTAATAAAAGCATTCCCTGGTCGAACCCTGTTTGATTGATAAGCAAAGCAAAGAATTTAATATGAGTGGACACAGCAGCAGATACAATATCCATTAGCTTATTTGCCTAGCAACCTATAACCTATTTTAAATTAAATTCAATTTGATTAATTTGTTGTTCATTCGCCATGATGAATATTGTTTGTGAATGAGTGAAGTGGGTATTGTGAGCACCCGTAATGTCGAAAACAATAACAAATTGAACAGAAAGTTTGTGTTTTCATTGAAATTCCATCAAACGCAACACTTTTTCCTACAGGGTAACTCTTAGTCATGGCATTTTGAAAATATTTGCATGGTGTTTGCCCAACAGCTTTTCCGCTAAATGCATTTTCAATTTTAGGGATATTCAATTTTAAATAATTACTTTAGAGATCGAGTACACAAATTACATTTTCCCTTTTCACCCTTTGAAACACACAATAGTTTACCCTTATATACATATATTTGTTTTCAATTTCCACACTGCACTGTGCAGTTTCCTTCTGTGCGAATTTCCATTTGGTTTGGAACGGGGGAAAAACAAAAAACGCAAAAGTTTGCGTGCTGGGAATTAAAGCGTACGCGCGACTTGGGGAAATGGAAAACACACAGTGCAGAACATACAGAAGGAAAGGCAAGAATTTGATGAGCGTGAGAGAGCGAGAGAGAAAAAAAGAGGGAATAGGGAAAAGGCAAAGCGTGAACAGCGTGTGATGACCTCAAATGTAGTCAGAACATTTAATTAACAGTTGTATGTAAAGAATTCGCTCATTTAATTAGTTTGTAAATATTTTTTTATTGCTGTCTCATTAGACGCGGGCTATTCCTCCTATAAGCAGGAAGAATGATACAGAGAGAGAGAGAGAGAGAGGGGGAAAAAGAGAGAGAGAGAGAGAGAGCATGTAAAAAACTAAAGAAAACACTTGAATTTATTTAAGTTTATTCTTAAATCTATTTATATATTCATCTTTTCACAGTTCTACCATAGTTCTTTGACTGAGACAGACAGTCAAAAGAATTGACGAGCAAAAGAATTTTTTGTTAAAATAAAAAAAGAGCTTATGTCGAGTGTGCTCGACTAGAAAATAGCCTGTAGGAGCTAGCAATTGATTAAGAAGGACGAGCTACTACTTATGGGTTTATTTTGTCATTTGAATATCAATTATAAACTTAAAAAGATAATCATATGAAAAGAAAACAAGTTAATCACAATAAAAGGGGTTGATGTACGGATTCTTCACTTAATAATAATAATACAAAAAAAAAAAAAATAAATAAATAAAGATGTAAAGATACATCCATCAGTTCTCACGTATGTTACTTATAGCAATGAGTAGACCTTGTAAAAAATCATCATTTATACTTTATTCTGCATTTTTATTTAATATTTAAAATAATAAGAAAATAAGAATAAGTAATAAATAAATAATTGCGAAATAAAACGAACGCTTCAGTCGGGGATAGCCAGCAGATACCCTTTGAATAGTTCTATATTTTTCTTTTAGATTAGATTAAAATTTAAGGGGAGAGGTAGATATTAAAGAAATTTTATACATTTTTCATGTTGCTCACAAATGAAAACCATCTATCAAAATAATTGATTTGGGTGGTATCCAAAATTTGAAATAAACTTGATCTGTGTATGGTATATAGAAACCTTCATGCTTAATTTGGTTTCTCTAGATCTTAAAATGTGCAGACAAACTCGACTAGTGATCAAGAAAAAATAAACTTTTTGGGGTCTGCCACGGCTCCTTCTTCTTCTTCTGCCTTTTACATTTACTTGCCCATGGTTAGTATAACCTTTTTTGGTCATTGTCAATGGTCGAAGGGTATACGAATTCTCTTTCAGTGCATTTCTGAATAAAATACATTCCCTACCAAAGGGTAATTAAATCAGCGAAAAGTCCTTTAAAGCGCATCTCTTTGTGCATAAGTTCTATACTTTTGATGAGTTTCTTTTCGATGTTCTCAACATATTTTTATTTTTTGGAAAATAAAAATTTGCAAGTCTTCGTCATCTGCGCTTGTCCCACACCCTTGTTGGCGGTAGTATTTGAGAAGTGATAAATTTAATGTTCAATTTTACAGCAGCTGCAGTGCTTGGTGTTGGACCGCTGGAGAGCTCCTCCTCCTCACTCCCCGCTGGGGACGAGCAGATGCTTCTGGCAGCAACACAAGCTGCGGCACAGTCCCCGCTCACCCTGACACCGTCGACGCCATCAATAACGCATTTCGTAAATGACTCCTTCATCATTTTCTGCAAAACAGTACAAAAGGATATCGACACAAAGTGGCGTGATCCCAATGGCCAGACCCGTGAGAATACCAAGGGACGTGTCCACATCGAGAAGAAGACGGGTAAGTAGAGTAAGCAGAGTGCACACAACCTAGATGGACTGGCAACTCCACGACAAACAGACAGACAGCCCATAAATGTGCTGTGAATTATGCCAAAGCAGTCAAAGTCCAAGTTGGAGATGAAGTCTTCTTCTTTCTGCTTGCCCCTTATGCCCCTTCCATCCTTGCTCACTCTTGACATTCCGCAGGTTTACTGGCGCTGGTCTTCGAGCATATCTCACTGGACGACAAGGGCAACTGGACCTGCGAAATGGATTCAGCTGTGAAGCCAAGGGAGGCCAAGAAATCCTTTGAGCTTCTTGTAAATCGTAAGTTAACCTTTGTGTTTAGAAATTAAAGTGAAGAGTGCCTTGGCAACTTGATAAGTAGGCATGCCACACAGCTGAATAGAAGTCATAACGCTATTTATATTATTTATTGAGTTCACATTTCAAATGTAAAATGTGTGCCTTGAGATGTTATATAAATCATTCATTTGTCATTCAAGTATCTATTAGCTCTGAGTTGAACATGTCTAGAGCTCCCTTATCGGTCCAATTCTCTCACTTTACTCTTCAATGGTCTATAAGATGGCCCGTCTGAGTACTTTACTTTGATGCATTATGGATTAATTAAACTCAGATATTTCTAAAACTGCAAATAATCTTCAAGCTCTTCCCGAAAGTTCTTTATTCTTCTCACATATATAAGAGAGAGATACGTTTCTCTATTGAACAGTTTGAAATTCCTTTAACATCTTTCGCATTTGCATCGAGTCAAACTCGATTCATTTGATTTGTAACTAAGCAAACGCAAATATTTACATAGCACATCAGAGGATAACAAATTTAAACAAATTTCGTTTCATTCGATTGGGCAAACAGAGAAGATTTCATTTGACAAAACAGAGCAAGTGCAATCGGTACGCGAAGGACTCGACGCAACGGTCAAATGCTTTGTGACGGGCAAACCGGTTCCGGAAGTCTCCTGGATGCACAACGGCGAATATATAAACAGTTAGTAGTGCATACATATAACGAGCATTTACACAGTCCAATTTGCTAAATCTACTGAAACTTTTATCTGCCACCTCCAACTTCTCCCACTTTGCCCACTCTTTAGCTGTAAACTCGACAAAACTAAAGCACATTCTACTCTCGGACGGACTCTACATCAGGAATGTCACTCAATCCGATGCCGGCGAGTATACATGTCGTGCCATGCGAATAACACCAACGTTCTCGGATTCCGATCAAATAACAATACTGCTAAGGATACAGCGTAAGTGAAGGGCAGCATGACAGACAAATTGCCAGTTTTGGGTGGGCAGCAAAGCTTGTTGAAGATTGAAATGGGCGAATAATCTAAGTTGCTTACATGTCTCGAGAAACTATAGAATATGCTTACGATTTAACAAGAGAATATTAATCAGGTACCTGTTGGTCAGAGAGTTACACATATATTATCTTAACTAAAGCCAGCTAATTATTAAATAATTATATAAGATTATTACCTGACTTTGATTTTAACATATTAAGACTTTGATTATTTTTAATTTGATTTTGAAACATCTGAAAATATTGAAAATTCGGCAGTTCCATGATTAAACAATTGCAATTATTTCTGCTTATTATATAGCTTACTTTATAAAAAGTAGAGCTTTCATTATCTCTCAGTTTGCATATATTTTGCATCTAAACTCGACAAATAATTGTTTGCCAATCGAACTCAATCAAAATTTGTTCAATTGCAAGCGAACCAAAACACACATTTCCCTTAGGTTCAAACTGAACCGGAGCGAACTAATCGGAGTCCGCTGTATAAGCAAACTGCGAACTAACACCAACTGTGGCTATGCCAACATTCATTTGCTTACTCCACATCATCATCCTCCTGCTCCTTCTCCTCCACTCCGCTTGCAATTGAGTTGGCAGTGCCGTCAAAATTTTACTAATGACTACCGACTATTGGCCGTGCCCCAGACCCGTAGCATCCCCCATCCAGCCTCCCATTCGCCGCACACCACACTCGAACTGACCCACAGCTGTGCAAGTTGACCCCAAGAGCAAACAGCAGAGGCAGAGGCAGCGCAGTAGCAGCAACAGCAACAGCAACAACAGCAGCGCCTGCTGCATTGGCAGCCAATGGAGAACGTAACTAATTTGTAGCTCTGTTGAAATGCTGCAATATATATGTTTGCATTTCCTGAGCAATAAACTTCAATGAGCCCCAGCGACAACAGACACAGAGTCGACAGAAGGACGACATGGCGGGACGAGGACGAGAACGAGTGAACGAAGTCGACAAGGACAACGATGAAATGCTAAAATGTGTCATCAGTTTACGCTTGAATGGAGCCGCTTGCAGTCGGCGGATGGGATGAGGGCTTAAATAGCACACAAAAAAAAAAAACTGCTTGCTTGCTTGCTGCTCTATGCTAACTGATGTGCAGTGTGCGGCTTCCGTGGGGGATTTGCCTAAGACAACGACAAAGTGCAGGGGAATCCCCTACAGCCAAATGAGGTGAAAGGGTATGTTGAGTTTGATATAGGTTTGATAAGTCTATACTGAGTGATGGTTTGTATTTTACGACGATATGAGAAATGTTTGGCTATTTAACTTTTTTTTAAACTCTTGGATCTCGAGAGTTATAAGAGCTAGAGCTATGAAATTTTGCATATAGATGATTGAGTAATACACAAAACTAATACTTACTTCTACTCATCCACCTAGCCACAGCCTCATCTTATGAGTTAAATCTCCAGAGTTATAACAGTCAGTGTAAGAAAATTTTAAGTAAAGGTGCTCTTTAAACAGATACAACGAATGACTATTTAAGGTTTTCTTCTTTTCAACGGCTTTTTCGAAAAGCGAAACACAAAATATATATGTTTAATCTCGAGAGTTATGGGAGTTAGAGTTATGAAATTTACTTTATAGAAGCTTGCGTGATAGATACAAGTATTGCTTTTTTCAACTCTCCCACTTTGTCACAGCTGTACTCCCAAAACAAAAAATTGGTATACTATTAGTAATCTTACTCTATTCAAATTTCATTGAAATTTTATACAAAACATATAAGTTACACTTAAGTTTCCTGTTGGGATATTAGGCATGAGGTACCTTGCAGGCAGGCATGTCACACCTGCTAGTTTTGCTCGCCTTGTTCAAATATGCCGATTGTCAGACGAAGGTTTTTCCCATGCGGGCTTTAACCGTTGTTTTCTGCGCCTCCCGCTTATCTCTCCCTCTCGCTCTCCCTCATTGCAGATGCACCGTATTGGTTCTTCAACGAGACGGTGCCGGTGCAATATGCCTATGTGGGGGGCAGTGTGAACATCAGCTGTGACGCGATGGGCGAGCCACCGCCGTCGTTCACCTGGCTGCACAACAACAACAACATCATGGGCTTCAATCATCGCATCTTTATGGCCGACTATGGGGCGACGCTGCAGCTGCATATACGCAACGCCAGTCAGTTTGGGGACTACAAATGCAAGGTGGCCAATCCGTTGGGTATGCTGGAACGTGTCATCAAGCTGCGACCAGGTGCCAAGCCGATTGGGCCACAACGTTTTCAGATCAAACGTCTTTATCCCGACGCACTGGAGCTGGACCTGCGAACTCCCCGTATGACCAATGTGTCCGATGAGATGCAAATCTTTGGCTATCGTGTGGCGTACATGAGCGAGGGTGAATTCAAATTCAACGCCGGCAATTGGAGCAATGCCAAGCAACGTGATTTCTCCTTTCATCGTGGTAAGTCGAGGGAGCAGAAGGAAAGAAATACAATAGAAAGAATCGTTCCATTACAGTTATTTTCATTTCGTTGAGCTTGAGAAATTCCCTTGGCAAATCAGAAATTTTCCTGAGCAATTAATAAAATAATTGTAGCATACTTCCAGGCAGCATCGAAATTCACTTTTTGTTCAGCAAATTGTGCAATGACATTTGAATTTATTTAAATTTCTGCAACGAGTAACGCAAGCTACTGTTGAGCGTATCCGATAGTTAAATATCCTATGAGCAGCTTGATTACTTTCAATGTTTATAATCAAATAGGATTGAATTTTGAAGAAAAAAGCAAAAAATGCGATGTTAATGCTTTGCTTGATAATAACAATATTCTGATTTGCGTGGGCTGTGGGCGTGGCACCTTAAATTTAATGAATATATCCACTTTGTAGAGTCTGCCACTCCTCCCTTTATTGCGATATATTTAAGCACATTTTCAATGGGTCAAAGGGTATATAAATTTAAACCTTATATCAAACTAAATATAACTCTTCCCTTGCACACACAGGCCACCGTTTCATTATACCGCATCTGGAGGGCAATACGACCTATTTAATGCGTGCTGCATCGCGTAATCTGGCCGGACTGAGTGACTGGAGCAACGTGAAGATATTTGCAACGGCAGGTGCTGCCAGGTGGCATGTGGCACCGAATTGGGCCTGCTTGCTGCTGCTGTGGCTCATTGGACTGGCTTCAGTTTATCATTAGAGCAGTTATCGATCATAAACACATACATACACGTACATACATGGGTAGATTATTGATTCATGAACCAAATTAACTGTAGTTTTAGTTAATCGTTGTTATATTGTTGCCGATCATTTCAAGATCCTACGTTTTTATATTGTACTTATATCTTCTGTGATAGAGTTTTGTGTGCAATTTACTAAGCCAAATTGGGAGAGCGATAGAACTCTTTTTCTGTCTCTCCTTGCAGGCCAATTTTGATGCCAACGTTTCATCTTCATTCATTCATCTTTTGTACCGATTTTGTACTGATTTCGCTTTTGAGAACCGCTTGTCGTATCTTAAACTAGTTGAATTACCTTTCGCAATGCCTAAGCCTAAACATCAATGTTGTTCATGTGAAACTTAAATATTTACAGCCTAAGAGATTTTCTCCAAAACAAAAAGAAAATACACAAAACAAAAAAATAAACAAAAAAAAAAAAAAAAATGAAACTCACTTTGATGAATTTTTTTTTTTTTATGGTATATTATTATATAGTCCAAAATATTGATACAGAAAATGCAAAAGAAAACCTACAAAAAAACAAAAAAAAAACATACAAAGTATAAATGAATATTGTGTAATGAAGCAAAGCAGAAAACGCAAAGCAAATCAATAATAGATGTGGATTCATATTAGCTTAATTTAAATGAATGGAAACAGAATTCAAATTCAAAAAAGAAATCGAATGAAATCGAAATTAAAATGAAAATAAAGCATTTAGAAGATAAGCCGACGACGTACATAAATAATATGGAAATAAATTCAATTGAATGTGTAAAATCTGTTTTCTCATTTCGGCTAAAAGCTGTACAGGGGGAGAGATGAAGGAGGAAGCACAAATTTGATAATTCAGTTACGTAATGGACGAACCTTTTTCAGCGTGGGCCAGTTCCGTAGCTAGGAGTGTGCAGGGTGGGCTTTGCTCAAGGCCCCCCTGTGCCAGGGGGCCTTACTAAAAAAAATGGGTATGAAGGGATAAAAAACATGGCTAAATCGACTGCTATTATTATATAATAGAATATATACACTTTGTTGGGACTGTCACGCCTCCTGATTGAATGGATGGCCAAACTATCAATCAATATTATCAAACGGGAATAAGAAGAAATAACGCTCGAATATACATTTCTCAAAACTATCGATATAATATGGAGAAAAGCGTAAGATATAAGTTTTATAAGTGTCCTTCATTTATGAAATTTTTGAGGAACTAAATACAAACTTTATTTGAAAGCAATGCAGTAATTAGGGGCCAACGAGAAGTGGTGTACAAAGGCCCCCAAGACTGTTGCTTCGGCCCTGTCGTTGGCTCAGTTCATTGATGTACCTACGTAAATTGAGTTATTTGGAGTTGGGCAACTAAATGTATCAGCTGATAAGTCATAATATAAATGTTTCATTCACTTTACAAAATCCTTTTTTATGTTTCTATAGGTTTTAGCGCAGCCACAATAATAAAATAAATACATAACATATTATACGACCTTCCACCTCCACAATTTCAGCTTTATTGTAGTAAAAACTCTTTTAAGGCATTGACATTTATTATGATAAGCGTAATAAACTAGCTCATAAAAGTCAATAAACTGTCAAACTGCAAATCATTTACATCACTTAAGCGTAAATCTCAGCTAGAGTGACTGCCAAGCTCATTACGTATACGTCATGTGGATACGTGAGCGCTTTCCTCGACTCTGGCTGGAGCATAAGCACTGGCGTTAAGCAATGAGGACAACAAAGCCTCTCTCTGCATCCATCGAGTGCTATTAACGTGAGCCCAAGGACTTGGGGCCCGTAGCCCGTGGCTATGGGCCGTAGAGGCCGTTAACGATATCGCCCGTAATAAGTTATTGTGCATTATTTTATTTTAAATCCAGCGAATGTTACAGGTCAATGCGATTCCGGCCGCAATTGTGACAACGTGGAAAAAAACGAAGCGATGGTAAAATTTGTTTGTGTTAAATAAATAAAAGCTTCTGCGCTTCGCTGCTCGTTTTTACAGCCACGCCCACATGGCAAATAAATACCATACATATATATATATATATATATCTATATATATATATATATGAGTTGGGAGGGAGGGAGGTTGGGACTGACTGCGGCACAAATGAATGGGCAGCCGCATGTAAAGTGCAGATTATTAAAACACAATTTATTGTGCGTTTCCCGCTCGAATGCGGCATGACAATCTGCCAGGATATACACAGAGCAAAGGACAGATGGAGACAGAGGCAGAGAGACACGGCCGGATTAAATCAAGTGTGTGTGTCGTCAAGGCATCAATACAAATATTGGGCTATATACACATCAGCCGGAAGTCAACTGTAGCATACTCTCGAAATCTTAACTTTATGCCTGGGAAAACAACAATTTTACAACTCTATTTGAAAGTTATTCTTCACTCAAGTTTACTTGTACCATCTTCATTTAAGGTAAAAAAATATGTATATTTCCTAGTAAATAATTTTATAATATTCTTAAAGTTTTCATTTTCTTTTTGCATAAATTTAATTCAATATTTTCAGTTTGAAAAATATTAACAATTCTTTCAATTCAATTCTTTGAAAAGCTTCAACATAATTAAAGCATATTTTTATATGTAATATTAATATAAATTATTGTATTTTAATTGTGTATTTCAAACTATTAAAATGTTTATTACAGTTAAGAAGTTTTTTAAAATTCTTAAAGCTATTAAAATTGTTCCTTAAATTTGTTGTTACTATTTTGATTAAATATTTCAACTTTAATGTTTTTCATAAATATTTTTAAAGTTGAATTTCTCTGTATTATTTAAATTAAATATTTCAACTTTATTCAATTCGTTAATATAATTAAAGCATATTTATGTATATATGTATAAGACTGAAAACATCTTAAAATGGTCTGACTTTATTTATATATTTCAAACTATATAAATATATACATATGTAAGTTGATAAATTAACTTACAAAAGTTCTTTGAATAAGCTTCAACTTATACACTATAGTTTCTTTAACATAACGATCTTCACATTGTATTCTCGATCAATAATCATATCAGTTTCATGCACAGATTACTTTGATGAGGAACTCTTTATTTCGTCGAGGGCGAACTTAAGCGGATGCTGTAATTAACCAGAACAAGCTACTTGTCAGACTCTGTAAGTCAGTTCGACAGGCTTTCTTTATGCTCTGTCACTCCCCTCCTCCTTCCCCTCTTGCATTTTGTAAAGGACAATGCATTGTGTATTCCCGTTATTCGCCGTAGTTGCTCATGTGCGCACAGTTTGCTTGGCAATTAATGGTTTTTTATTGATAATGCATACGAGGGCAGTGCCATGCAGTACTTGCGGCCACGTTTGCCGGACAGTTTCCCCAAATGGGAAAATCAGTAAACATTATTACCTGGCTATCAGCAGCAGATACAACGTCCACGTCCACATCGTCCATTGGTTGCTCCGACAATGCTTCCAACTGTGTCTCACTCTATCTTTGTCACTGCGTCTGTCTCTGTCTCTGTCTCTGCTGCTCTGACTCGTTACGGTTTATTTTAATTAAAATTTACAATTAATATTTAATGAGTCGGGCGAGTGACACCCGCAGCAGGGTTGCCGCCTGCTTGATGTACATCAAATTGAATTTCAATAAAGGCGACAACCAGAAGATGCATTTCCCTCCCAGCCACAGCCACATTCCCAATCCCAGTCCCATTTCCATTTCCCATTCTGGCGAGTTTTGCGTGAAAGTCATCTCTACCCTGGGGGCAGGGGCAGGCAGCAAATTGCATATACAATTTGTCGTGGCATCTGATTGCACCCGATTCCTGATTCCGTTTTCCATGCCATTTATTGGTTAGGTTTTTTGCGCCACTTTATGAATATTATAATAAATTATGCTGTCGGCACTTAATTGATAAAAATCGAAAATGGATATTAATTACGATGCAGGAGTTCTTTGGGCTTATTCATATTTCAGTATACAATATCGAAAAGAGTTCGCTAAAAGATTAGCTGGCAAAAAACGATATTATATGGGAATATATTACATATGCTATCGAAATTGATTATAATGTATGATATATCTATAGTTTGAATTCGGTTTAAATTAATGTGGAAATTAAGGTATGCAAACACTCTTGGCTAGATTAATTGATATGTATACATAGATCGTATCATTGGTTTAAAATTGTTTTTAGAAGGTATTAAACGAAATATTATTTTCTCTCCTCCTTTTATTATTATCAGAAGATAAAAATCTTAATAACACTTCGATTTTACATATGTATTGTTCAAACTGTCATCGATTTGCCTAACCCAAAGTTCTTTTATTGTATTCATTGTATGTAAGTATTAACGTTTCTTAGGACCGCTTTCTCTTCAATGAAAGGTGGCTCTTAAAGCAACATAATCTATACATAATATTTCAATATCTACTTACTATGCATATATGGTATGTGCATTTATAGCATTATTGTATATTTTGTGCATACCTATTTGGTATATAATAAAAATAATAATAAATTCTACAACCATCTTTTACGTCAAACAAAGACTAAACTTTTTGATTATAATTTATGCATTATCCTGCCGTTTTTTTGTGCTGCTCCTCTATCAATACCAACCCCATTAGTCTAACACATACAGACATACTTTATAGAGCCCCAAAAGAAGGAGCGGTCCCAAGTCGGTGGCATTAATTAAACTGCAAAGTCATCAACAAATCATTAGCCTGTCAATTTGGCAACTTTGCCGATAGGTGTAATAAACGCTTAATAACTTATTTATGAGCCCCAAAACAAATAAGCTCAAGCCGAGCCAGATAAATTTCAAATTGATTGCATCCTGTTTGTTTCGTGATGTGTCTACATGTGTGTGTGTGTGTTGTGAGTGTGTGTGTGTGTGTGCGTGTTATTATGGTTGGGGTGTGCAAAGTAAAGTGTAATAAATTCAAGTTTCTCGAGGCGTCAGTTGAGCATTCAAGTATGTTGTGTATGCGTTTGTGTGTGCATCATACATTGTTGAATGAATGGCACAAGGCAAACACAAATAGTGAGAGAGGCCAACAATTAATTATGATAAAGTATCTTTAAGATACAATGGTAATAGATACATTTAATTAAGTTATTCCTTTAAGTTATTTCACACTTAGAATTATAGAAAAATTATTAATAAGTACTTCAACCACAACTACTACTACTGCTTATGCTAATACTTCTTCTACTGACACTACTTGTTCTATTATACAACTTATACCACTTCTGCTACTATTACTACTATACTACTTATACTACTTTTGCTACTTCTGCGGCTATTACTACTATACTACTTATACTACTTTTGCTACTACTAATACTACTTTTGCTACTTCTGCGACTATTACTACTATACTTATACTACTTTTGCTACTACTAATACTACTTCTACTACTTCTGCTACTACCATTACTTCCACTACTACTACTTCTACTACTTCTGCTACTACCATTATTTCAACTACTTCCACTACTACTACTTCTACTACTACTACTACAACTACTACTACTACTACTTCTAGTACTACTACTACTACTACTACTACTACTACTACTACTACTACTACTACTTCTTCTTCTACTTCAACTGCTACTACTAATATACTATACTATACTACTTCTATTATTCTACTAATTCTACTTCAATTACTGTTACTACTATTGTAGTTATACTATAACTATTATACAACTATAACTATTTTTACAACTAATAGTACTATTACCACTACAACTTCTTCTACTCCCACTACCTTTTTCTATAACGGCATCATATTTAACCCAAAATAGCTTAACAGCAACTATTTCAACCTCCCAACATGATATTGCCGCACTTTCTTCCTCTTTGCTGACCTATTTGATTTGCTGCTAACTCGATTTGATGCATATGAAAATTTCGTTTCGTTACATTTCGTTTTGCTCACTTTAATGCGATGACGAGAAATATGTTGCGCACTTTTAGGAGCACCTTTTCAAGCCTGACTGCATAAATGGGCCAACAAACAAATGTATGTGCATATTCAGGCTGTTATATGTCAAATCGATTGACATGTAAGAGATTTGACAGCGACAGCAAAGGAGCAACAAGAACAACAACAAAGAACTATTGTCATTATTTAGCAATTCCATTCGGAAGAGTTTTTACCCTTTGGCAGGTCGCTGCCTGAGCTACCTTGTTCCGATTGTCTGTCCGACGACGCACACAAAACTTTTGCACCTTGTAACGACTTTTTAAGTGCCAAAATGTGGAGCACAATGAATATGTAAATCGTGCAGAGTCCCCCTCTCATGCCCCTACCCCTCTCACTTCCTGCCATCTCTCAAGCCCATCCCCATCCCGATTCCATCTGCTTTGCGCACGAAACAAATAGGAAAACGCGTTGAAAATGAAAATAAATGTGAATATTTAAGTGATTTATATGCAGGAACACTTCAGCTGCAAATGTGGAATATGCCAAAGTCAGGAGTGTGTGTGTGCGTGTGTGTCTGTATGAGTGCGAGAGGGTGTGGCATGAGGCGCATTTCATTTGAATATGTCAGTGGGTCGGGAAGTCATTCATTGCGGGGTCTAGACACATGTAGTATAACTCAACGTGTCTGTTATTTCCAGCAAGCAGTGAAAGGCACTGGGAGAGGAAGTGGAAGAGTGTAAGTGCGAAAAAAGCAGTAGGAGTGGCTGAAGCCCGTATCAAGATTAACATCGGATACGCTTTTGCTCGGTGTGTGCGTCATAAGTAAATTTAATGAAAACTTTGAGCGCGATTATATTGCTCTCTCTCTCTTTATCTCTGCCTCTCCTCTATCTCTCTATCTCTGTTTCTCTCTCTCTTTCTCTATGTCTACCTCCCTCCATTATGCCCTCATCTCACACCCTGCATATTTATCACGTATCAAGCAAAACACTTGAAAATATTTCAACTGCATTTTTATAAAAAAAAAAGAAAATACATTTCAAATATATCTTCAACTTGCATGCCAGAAATGTGTTGGGAAAAACTAAAGGAATGCTTGGGTCCGAGCTCGTACACATTCATACACTGATAAAAATGTGCCAGTGATGAAATGAAATGAAATATTATTTCTGTCGAGTAAAATCAAAATATATATAAATTTAAACATTACTTACGAACTATATAAATAATGAACACATTGAATTAAATTTTCAAATTAAATTAAATCTTAAATGTATTCCATAATTATTTTGTTCTCGACTATTTAAGGATCGTTTGCCATTTATCATTTTGTAAAAATAAATTAGTTTCGCATCTTGTCGTTTTTCTCTCAATGCATATTTAAAAACTAATAAATCTAATTGTTCTAATTTATTTTCTCCCTTTAGTAATTTAGTCTCTCATTAAACGTACCAAGCATTTCTCTCAGTGTATTTTACTCGACTGTATGTTTATATCACTTTCCTTTCATCCGCAACTCATGTATAACTATTACACTATGATGAGTTCTGCTATAGGAATTTTGGGATTATGCATAGTAAATTGCGTAAATACATGTGTTCTATATACATGCTATATCCATATCCACATCTACAAATGTACAGTGGACACATTTCTCTATAATCATATGGTTGTCTTTTTTCTGTTGATATGCGCATAGACCTCGTCGAGATAGACACTAATTGAATTTTACATTCTGCCCAGATTTGTGTAACAATTATTATAGTCGACGTCGACATCCAGCGCCGTGGACCGTCATTATGCAAATGTGCATGTTGCGTATACGCCGCGTGTGTTTTGGGCTTCTGTTTACATTTTGGGAAATTTAATTTTTTCAAAAATACTTATTAAAGTTTGTTGCAAAAGTTTAAACGAAATGGAAATAAAATGTGAGTTTTCCGTCATAAACTTTTAGTGTTAATTAATAAGGAGTAAGAAACTATATATATTTATATATATATATATTTTCCATAAAATAATAATCCAATAATTTTATGAAGTTTCCATATGCTTTAGATCAATCAATTATTTCAGGGAATATAACGGAAACTGGTTCATCAGCAGAACGAAAATAATAATAAGCATAATTAATTTGATTTTAATTTGTTTTTAATCGCAGACTCTTTTCCACATGTGTGCAAACAAATGGAATCATTAAGAACGCCAAGGTAATTATCATTTTGCAACGAACAAACATGAAGTGCTGGGTGTGGGTGAGTTGGGGAGGTGTTGTGTAATTTGCAACTATCTGTTACAACGTTTGATTAATTTTAATGAAATCAGTATTCCTTTTTTTCCCAAAGCTCGACAGGTGTAACGGAAATACGATCCTTTGCTATACTCTGTAGAAAGCTTCTGAAAGGGTATACGGTATGCTAAAAGGAAACATATGGCAAAGAATATTAACTTCCTATACTGGTTATCCTGCAGTCGAGCGCATTTAACTCTTAATATTTTTATTATATTTCTGGTGCCGCACATACTATACATATAGTACATATCTATCAATGTCGACAACAGCATCAACGTCAACGCCAGCTTCAGCCTGCAGCAGCAGCAGCAACGCAAAATTTCCGTTACTTTTGTTGTTATTAATGTTGCGCCATGGGTTGTCGCCATCGCAACAATTTCGGCCATTTGGTTATTGTTATGGCCCTTAATGAATTCCGTGTAAGCGCGGACATTAACAATGGCAACAACAACTTGTGGGGGCGCATTGCATTGCATGCAAATAATTAAGATACGCACAAGGGGAGCATAACAGTGGGAAAATGAATGGCTGTCCGATACCCCTCAATGGCGAGTTACACTACACTTTTTTTAATCTATCGATAAAACAGCAAGGGTTGCCATTAATTGTTGAGAATTCAAAAGAGAAATACATACAGGCAGCTTAAGCTAGGCTCACTATCGAAATTCAAATACCGCATAGTTACCGATAGATTTTAGGTATTAGTTTAGGCAAATTTATGATTTGTTTATCAAACAACATAAACCACAGGCAAATAAGTTATTAAAGTAACCTATACATCGACAACTTAATGCGCAATTGCAGAACAATAATTCCGTTGGGTAAAAAAAGAAACGAAAAGAAAAATAAATATTTTGCATGTGTGTTAAGTCCATATAACTGAACTGAAAGGAAGTTTCATTTTACTTTTAAATACAATAAAAAGGCAAACAAATAAGAAAACTGAAAAAGTAAGGGAGGGTATAACTGCTCAAAATACCCTGTTATTTAATTGGTTACGAGATATGTTATATCTCGAAATTATATTCTAGATAAATTGATTTTGTACTCCTTTCAGCTTGACTTGATTTTTGCTTCAGTAAGTTTGAGGTTATACCCATTGCCTTTGAGGTTATACCCTTTCACTTTTGTATACAGGATATGGAAATGCGCATGCTGATATTTATTCAAGAAAATCAGTACAGAGACACAGCGGCTTACAAGCACTGAGGGAGAAGCCCCAAAGAGATTTCTGTTCCCTCACAACACCTCCCAACTTCCCGTTCCCCATCCCTTTCTTGCTCTCACACCCACTTTTTGCATATGATATGCAGCCAGAATCGGAGTCAGAACCGAGTAGGACTCTGGCAAGTGCCAGCCCGACTATATCCGCCCACATTTTTTGCATGCAGCATGTGTCAAGTTTTTTAAATGTCAGTTCTTCCTCAGTCTGCGTGTGTGTGTGGGCGTAACTGTGCGTGGGCGTGGCATTTGGCCGCAACTACAGCAGCACATTTGCCTGCTCCACATTTCTCGCTTTTTGCAGACTGCGTGCCTTATGCGGATTCATATGTAAATGAATCGAAAACATGGAAACAAGAATCAGAAGACCGCAAATGCAGCTATAGAATGCCTTGACGGATAATGCAAGAAAAGTTGACTTTTTACAGACACACACAACAGAAGAATCACACAAGAAACTGAAGTAATACTCAATCTTTGATTTATTGTACTTTTTTCTACAATTCGTTGGTGTTATGGGTAAGAAAGAGAATCGGAAATAGCATATTCCAGTTAACATCTTGGATTGTTTCTTATGAATGGTATAGGTTTATCTGTCAAAGCTGCAACTAAATTCAAATTTCTATCTATTATATTTTATTTCCTTGCAACGCTATTAAAGCCTTTTCTTAGAATTTCATTACCTTGCATATTAACCTTACCTCAATTTGCGAATGCATATCAAGTGTCATAGTGTCTCTTCAGCTGTTGTCCAATTCAAACAACTTGTAAAGTTGACAGTGAATGTCTTTAATACGGTTAATCTCAATTAATGTGAAGATTTCTGTTTGGAAGGAACTCAGCTTACTAAATTATACATTTAACGAGAGCAACAGTCTAGCACCGCGCGATAGTGGGATACCCTTCGGCGTATGTTTCCATAAAAAGTACTTAATTGTATGATACTAATCGCAAGCTACTAATTCATCAGAACACTGCAGTGCGCTGTCACCTTGCATAAATTTCGATACGTTGCCAATAATTTATCGCCGCAATTTCCTAGCGCGCGAAAGACTGCAAAATGCGGTTTGAGCAGTATATATCGGTATTTCTTTATAAATTTTAAATTGGCCAATATCGATAACTCGCAATGTATCGAGTAATCAAAATTAATATTTATTCAATTGCATTTTATGGTTTTGTATTTTTTACTGACCCTAAAATATGAATTATTAAATAATAATCATATGTGCACGTACGCATATTATGAATATTATGAATATGTACACATGCATGTAAAGATTTGCATACATTCATATCGATCTACTACGCCACCTATTGGTTGAGTGTTAGCATATGTATATGCACATGTATTTTCGGTAATTGAGATGTGCATGGAAAAGAAGAGTCGAGAAACAGCTTGCGCTGTGCGCTTGAATTGTTTGTCCTTTTCTTTCCTGGACAAGTAATATAGTTATGATGTCATCGACAATTTGTTTGCTGGTCGGGGGGTCGAAATTGTTTAACTAATAACTTCAGTGTTTATTGTCCGATCGGGTTTCAATTTGGAGGATAAGTTCATATAGTATTTATCTACATAAATGCTAAAGCAGAACGTTAAGAAACATAACATGTTACATACATTTGCACAAAGTTAGTATACCTCTTTTTGACCATTTTCAATGGTTGAAGGGTATAAAAAGTGTGAAGTTAACGAATTACACTTTCACTTTTACGTTTCTGCGTGACATGAAAAACTTGAATGAATTCATGTTTTATTGTGGATTTAAAGAATTTAAAGTTGATCTACCTAGAGAAATGTTTAAGTAAGGCTTAAGTTAGAGGCACTTGCTCTGGAGATCTGCGTCATTAATATTCTCTCCGCTGCGCATTTTCAAGATATGACCACCTTGAGAATTTTGCTACATGCAACTCGACAACTTTGACTGGTTGAGTCAATTGATTAAGGGTCTTACTCTCAGCAACATTAAGTGTACTATATAATGATAAAGTAATAGTTTTAAGTTTCTGATAATTGTTTTGAACAATTTCAGCACGGGAACTTTGGAAAATCATGTTACCCATTTAAACATCGATTATATGAGCACCAAAACCAATAACACATACTCTTATTTCAATGATATTAAATACCTTGGACAGACAGACATGGCTAGATCGACTACCCTGTTGATGATGATTCAGAATATATTTGTGAGGAGCGTATATCATTCATAACATACCCTCTGCAAGGGTATAAAAATTACGCGTAACTCTAGTAGGAGGAAAAACGATTATTTGGTCAAACAATGTATTGATATAGGGTTTACTATTTATTAATATAGCTATTAATAAGATGAAGTCAAAGTTTAATAAAGAAATCGATACATTTCTTACATAGCTCCCATTCTTAATTCTCTACTATAGACTGCACAACAAATGTATGTTGACTTTGCACGGTCTTATCGTTGTTTACTTCAGAGAGCCAGTCAGTCAGTTTGTGACATCACTAGGCATTATATTGGCGAATCAGAATATATTGTATATATGTATAATCAGAATAGACCGCAGCTGCGCTGGCTGTATACAGAACGAAAGTTATCGCGAACTGCTCACCCTGACAAGCCAAACTGCAAATTGTGCTGGAGAAGTAATTTCAGAACAAATTATGAGGGCAGGTGCCCGCTTTAAAAATGAAACTAGAATTCAACATCAAATTATAACAATTTCCTGATAAAAAAAACCCTCATCATTCCAATCGTTTTAGATAAGCTGTGACGTCATTAACAAAGCAAAGCAAAGTCAAGAAAACATAAGCCAATTCTCGGTTTCTTCACCTTTCTCTTATCACATCACATTCTCGCTGCGAGCGGAAGAATCAATAAAAAGCGAACAAAGCGAATTACAGCGAGACTAAAATAGTTTACCCCTCCCCCATTGCACACTTACACACACTGACACAATTGAATAATATTCTTATTCTTTATTTTAAATTAGATTACAATAAGAATACAGTCATGCAAATTTAACAATTTCGAGCAGAACATTGAGCAATCTTTTTTTGTTTCCTTCTGTTCCTCTCTCTTTCTTTCTCTCTATTGTATTTTGGCGGGTATTTCGACGCACACAATGTCTTGACTATTCTGATCCTGCAGCTCCCACTTGACCAGCACGGATACTTTCGGATAACTCTTGAGCACTGGCAGCCTTGCAATGTATCGATAGGTCTCGTTCTTATCGAGTGGACACTTCAAGCCGCTGTCAACACAGGCATCTGGATTGGAGAGGGGGAAGGGCATCTCGATGCCTAGCACTTTGCCGTGGACCACCGTCTTGACAGCCGTCGCTGTCTCGGCTAGAGCGATGTCTATTGATATC
This sequence comes from Zaprionus ornatus, assembly GCA_018904035.1. NCBI lineage: Eukaryota > Metazoa > Arthropoda > Insecta > Diptera > Drosophilidae > Zaprionus > Zaprionus ornatus. The sequence continues at coordinate 17,046,674 of JAEIFZ010000002.1, read as the reverse complement.
GATACATTGGAGTTCCTCTTCAGTACACACTCGTTCTTTGTCGTATCACAGCCTTCGATGATGACTTGCGTGAACTTGCCCGTCTTTGAGCCACAGTCGTGGAATTCAAGAGCTCTGCAAAGCTGCAGCGCCAGCAGCACGGATAAGGTAAGAACACCGAACTTGAACATGTCGCAGTGACTTATTTAGCTTGTTAATTCAATTACAAGAAAAACTATTTACGTCTCTCTATATGTACAGTATTATATATGGTGGGTGTTTTTATTATTTATTCACTGCAACGGCTTAGGAACAACTGATATAGAAAACGAAGACGACAAACGCAAGAGCCGAAATCAGCTGCGCGCCTCACGCGATTGCAAGCTTTACTATCGATATTTGGGTTTACAGAGAAAAGCGATACCGAGCGCTGTACAAAGCTTTTATGTTAATTGTTTGAACTTAACAGTTCGCCTTTTTTTCTTATCTGTTAACAGTGTGCAGAATGTTAAAATTATCCATTGTTTTTGTTGTTTCTTTGTTTTACAGTGTCTTAACAGTGTTTTCGAATTTTATGCTGCGCGCTTTCCAACACTGATCGCGAAGCTTTGGCCTGTGTGATTCCAGTTGTACTCAGTTGGTTAGATTCTCTTTGGCCGCATTGCACGTAGCTTATTGGCGGCATTCGAAGCCTGTTCTGTTACATTTCTTTTAATTAACTTTACCTACGGTTTATTTTGTCAAATATTTCCGCAAAATGTCGCAAATCTGCCAACGTAGTTTTTTAACAGTGAACCGCATTGCACCGGCCGCGTTGCGTAGCAAGTAAGTGTGAAAAAAATTAAAAAAAAAATTTTTTTCAAGTTGCTCTCCATAAATAACACGTTGTTCATATGTGCCCATTCTATGTGCATTGCAGTGTCAAATCTCAAGGTCATTGCATTTGCCGGTCTTGATTAAGCTTACCCTGTGTGTGTGTTTGTATGTTTGTACGGATTTGTCGAGCTGGATGATTTAATGTTTGTTTTTGTTTTTATTTCATTTTTATTGTCTTATATTATGTCAGACATCTACAGCTGCTGCAAGAGTCACACAGTGTGACGTAGGTACAACATATATTTAAATAGCCACAAACACACACACAGATACATATACGCATACGTGCAAATGAGCAGCCCGGTTCATTTAACATTTTCTGATTAGACTTTTTTACAGTCTGCTTACTATGAAAATTAAGCTCCGAGTGGGTAAAGTAATTGTGCTATTCTCTATAAAAACTGCAAAAATAGCAAAATAATATATTTCTAATTAGAAGCTTCGCATATTGTAGTTAAATTACGCTGTGTATCTTTTGCATACACACACAGAAAACGTGCCTAGAAAAGCGCTCTTATCATATTGTACCCACTAACCAAGTGCAAAGGGTATTTTAGATATCATTATCAATTGTTTTCCACTTCCCTTATATTCAATCTACAGGGTAGCAGCCACTAGACTACTCTTTTCTTTTCATTTAGTCAGTCTCATTTTTCCAATCAGAACTTTATGGCGAACTTTGTTTGTTGTTTTTATCGAATTTCATAATCGCAAAGTTTTTTCTTGTTGACACTAGGGTGACACCTGACTGCAGCTTTGATGGCAGGGAAAGAGACAGCAAACAATACTGAGAGAAATTCTGAGATTAATGTAACTAGACCACAAATCGTATCACTTACTTATCTCGTACGTCATCAAACAGTTTCACCTATAGAACTCTCATTGTTTAATCAAATAATAATAACAACAACAGGCCCCATTGAACTGCAGGCGAGATCTGTAGCTGGGGCCTGTTTACAACTCGGCGCGATAAGCACCTAACTGGTTACTTGACGATCCCCCAGTTGACGAACCGGTATGAGTTGACCCTCTATATACAATACATACCTCCCTCTTCGGGAACCTCCAATTGACTTTCAAGCCTTGTGCACGCATTCACATTGTGTTGATAGCTAATCTGAACCAAGTGGGGAGCTAAAATTGAAGATTATTTTTTTTAAATTTCTTTTCCTGAATTTTTTTTTTGGTAGACAATGCAGATAAAACCTATTCGCTGGGGCCAAAGAGCAGACTAATTAAACTTTGCAACTGTGTGGGAAATAATTGCAAGTTATAAAATTAAATTAATTTACATAGATTATAATTGATAGTGTAACAATGCATTATCGAGAATAACGGAAGTATATTATCCTTGATAGTAACTCTTTCCTTGCAGGTTCCTTTATAGTAACTCTCTCTTTGTAGTAACCTTTATAATAACTCTTCCCTCGTAGGAGTATCTAATCTAACTCATCCCACATAGTATCTCATAGCATGTGTAGTAACTCTTCTCATGAACTTTCATTTAGACTAACTCTTCCCTTGTAGTATCTTATATAGTAACTCTTCCTTTATTTGAGTATAGAATCTAGACTGCCATGCCCTAATTAAAATAAAAAACTATCTGTAATGCTGTACTATTTTATCTTTTACCCCTTGATAAGCGAAATTGTTAATGCATTAAAGTTTTAAGTGCCCACTTGAGAATTTTTACTGATAATGAAACGCCTTAGAGCAGCTATACTGTAAGCATAATTCTCAGAGATCTCAAAGCTTATCAAAAGAACTTGAAACCCTTTGTTTTAATTATAAGCTAATTTATTGTCTTCGCTCCCTTTTTCTGTGTCTTTTCCATAGATCAACATGGTTCTCCGAAGTGCAAATGGGTCCACCCGACGCCATTCTGGGTGTTACAGAGGCTTTCAAGAAGGACACAAACACCAAGAAGATTAACCTTGGCGCTGGCGCTTATCGTGATGACAATACTAAGCCCTTCGTTCTGCCCAGTGTGCGCGAGGCAAGTCAAAGATAACTCAAGGAAGCTCAAATCCCAATCAAATCTAAAACCACTTCCTTTTCCCCGATTAGGCTGAGAAGCGTATTGTGGATCGTGCCATGGATAAGGAGTATGCGACAATTATCGGTGTACCAGAGTTCTATAACAAGGCCATCGAGTTGGCGCTAGGCGAGCAATCACAGCGTCTGAAGGCCAAGCACAATGCAACAACACAAGCCATCAGTGGCACTGGAGCGCTGCGCATTGGTGCCGCCTTTCTGAGCAAGTTCTGGAAGGGAAACCGTGAAATCTATTTGCCCACCCCCTCGTGGGGTAACCATGTGCCCATTTTCGAGCACGCCGGTCTGCCTGTCAAGCGTTATCGTTACTACAATCCCAAGAACTGCAATCTGGACTTTGCTGGTCTGATTGAAGATCTGAAGGTGGGAGAGAAGTGAATCTTTATTTTTTTTATATATTATATAGTATTGTTTTTATTTATCCCGTAGAAAATCCCCGAAACTTCCATTGTACTGCTGCACGCCTGCGCCCACAATCCAACGGGTGTGGACCCCAGCACTGAGCAGTGGCGTGAGCTGTCGCAGGTCTTCAAGCAGCGCAAACTGTATCCATTCTTCGATATGGCCTACCAGGGCTTCGCCACCGGCAATGTCGATGGTGATGCACAGGCTGTGCGTATCTTTGAGGCCGATGGTCATGACTTCTGCCTAGCACAAAGCTTTGCCAAGAACATGGGTCTGTACGGAGAACGTGCTGGCGCTTACAGCGTGATCTGTGCCGACGAACAGGAAGCTGCTCGCTGCCTGTCACAGATCAAGATTCTCATTCGTGCTCTCTACTCGAACCCTCCCATTCATGGAGCACGCATCGCCGCGGAGATACTCAACAGTGCTGATCTCCGTAGCCAATGGTTGAAGGATGTCAAGGGCATGGCTGATCGTATCATCAATGTGCGCACCAACCTCAAGACCAACCTCGAGAAATTGGGCTCCACTCGCAACTGGGAGCACATTGTCGACCAGATCGGTATGTTCTGCTTCACTGGATTGACCCCCGAGCAGGTGGATAGCCTAATCAAGAACCACAGCGTGTACCTGACCAAGGATGGTCGCATCTCCATGGCGGGTGTGACCAGCAAGAACGTTGAGTACCTGGCTGAGAGCATACACAATGTTACCAAGTAGATGCTATTGATCGTTGGATAATCTTTATCTAGAGTTATCTAGTTAGTTATCTATCTATCTGTTGGTGACCACACACACACACAAACACAATATTGCATTTTATCTCTGTCTCTATCATTCTCTTTCTGCCTTTAACATGCATTTTTATTAAATCTATTGAAAAACTACACAATTTAAATTTGCATTCAAATATGTATTTACTGCTCAACATATCAAGAACCTTTCAGGCGTGATAGGAAAACTAGAGATTACGATTTATATAATAACGTTAACACGAAAATAAAGCGAAATTAAAACCCATATGCAATTGTACAATTTTTGACAATTTTTTACTTCCCTATTGGAAGAATGCAACTAACTATTGTCAAAATAATAGAAGTAATCTGTACTGTTTGTAGTGAAGATTATGAAGGAATTTGCGAGTTTCATAAATCAGAAATCTGTTTGTTATATAAAACAAAATGGTGTTAGTTACACCATTTATAACTTAAGAACGGGTGGAACGATTTCAATTATTTTCATGTGTTAGCTTCGCCAGCATTATGAAAAGAACTTAGGGAGGTATTTTATTGTATTTAAAAAAAAAACGCTAATTCGGTTCACATTTTTATTATTAAGGCTATCGATCTATTTAAATTAATGAAATATTTCAATGTTATCAGGCCAAATTGTGCGCTCCTGTTATATTGATAATAGTTTTACATGAATCTGGTATATCTTTTATCATATACAAAGTTTCACGAGTCTAACTACAGTTTAATTTGGTCTATCTTAAGAATCAGTAAATATAAAAACCTTTACAATTGATTAGCAGTTCTTTACGCTTCCTTCTTTATCCAATTTAGATAATACAAGTACATTGTTTTATTTAAATAATTCGTTTGAAATAGTACAACTAGAATCACGGTTTGTTATAACGATATCTTAGCTTATCGCTTGGCTCGCAGTACTCCTTGATAATAAGCTTACATAGGAATATATGGAATACTATGATTATTGCACAGACTGAGACCCAGAAGAGGGCGGGCAAGCCGCCCAGTTGATGACCATGCTTGTGCAGCGCTATCAAATGCTGCTCGTGTGCAGGAGCTGTAACGGATAATTTAATTAGTAATCAGTTGTAGTTGTGTGTATATATATCTAACTTACCTTCCACCACCTCCTTGACGTGTATCGCATGATGTATGTCCTCCATATGTTGTTTATCTTCGGTTATGTATAATATTGCAGTTAGAGGTTCGGTCAGCTTGACGGGGAATTCGCGACGGCTTTGACTGGAAGAAGAGCCCGATATATACAAAGATATAATTATAGATACAGATATTGGTATAGGTAAAGATATTTACTATATATATATATATTTTTAAATATGTAGATACTATTTACTTACGTCAGCAACACGGGCTCGTCTAGGCAGCCACCATCACAAGCGTAGTAGCTGCGATCCGAACGATCCAGTGCCACATTGATGACCGCCTTGTTGTCGTCCTTGACAATGATCGTCACATTCACGTGCGTCTTGTTGCCGTAGTTCAAGCGTCGGAAGTGAAAGTCGCGATGTAAGAATTTGGGATGCATATTACACTCCAGATGTTGATTGCTAAAGCGAAAGCTACCAAAGCTCAGTGTCATGGCCTGTATAACGCCAGAGGCACCAGCACGTATTAGATTGTGGCATCCTTGCTTCTCCAGTGTCAGCATCCATGAAGAGACCAACGAGTTCAGTTGACTCAGTGTGGACATGTCACGCCAGAGATTCTCCGCCTGCAGTGTGTGATAGGAATCGTAGCAGCCTTCGGCATAGGTCAAAGCCTTGGCTATATCTTCACGCACGTTTGCCGATCCAGCGCCCAGACCAGGATTCACTTCCTCAAACTCAAAGCTACGGACTTGAGAGAGCACCGCATACATGGTGGCATTGATGCGATCGCCATTCAAACTATTCTCTGCCTTGGATGTGCTTATTGTAAAGCCTGTCGCCCACAGATCGGCCCACACATTGATGTGATCCTGACGAAATGTGTTAACACTGTACACAGATCCGCTGCCAGTTGCTTTGGCGCTCAGTTTCGCCAGCAGCTTTGTCATCGACTGCACAGAGCGCTGTTCAATGCTCTCCAAGGTTGCCTTCAATTGCGCTTCCGGCACGGGTTTAGAGTATTCAATAACCAATGGATAAACTATGCGCACTGTGCCACGTTTGCGCAGTTGCAATTTGGGATCCAACTTGGGTTTCACAATGCTAATGGCAATCGACTTGCTGGGATCATCCGGGGATGGTTGCACGGTGCCAGTAATCACTTCCAGTTCGCTGTAGCTGAACATGCCAATTTGGACTGAATCACTGAAAAATAATGAAAAAATGAAGATGAAGAGATAAACAGAGCTTGCCAAAGACTTACCCAAGTGGGAGGTTGCGTGTGGAGGCTTTTGGCAAACGATTGCGTGGCAATATGAGCTCAATGGAATCAATAATGTTGCGTGTATTTGTTATCTGCACCTCCTGCATAAGCACATTGGGCTGTGTACGATGTGCGTACAATGTGTGGGACACAAAGTAACCGGAGAAACATTGGAAGCGATGCACCATTCCAGTTAGATACTCCACAACGGTGGCCTCCTTCTCACTGGACGCCACCTGACCATCACCGTTGCCGCCCTCGGAGACGGACAGGACTGGCTGATAGCGTATGGCCAACTGCATAGCACGTCCGTGCTTAATATTCACGACAGCATCATGCGAGACCTCCAAGCCGATATATCCATTACCCACATAAGGTGTGTAATCGCGTTCTCCCGGCAGCAGAGGCGCCACGTGACGTATATTCGCGTCATACTCGTAATTCTGCAGTATATAGGGCGTTAGACGGTCATCCATACACATGCTATGTACGTCTGAAAAATCCAAGTTAATTGATTGTACAAAACACAAACAAAAGCAATGCAATTTTATCCGCTTACCCTTCTGCTCCTGTTGGCTTAAAAATAGATAACGAAAGATTGGTGGCAGCATATAGAAAACAATGCAAACACACAGTAGAAGTAAAAATAAACGCCGGTAGGAGGAGATTGTACCCTCGGCCAAGCGCTTTATCCTGCGTACAACGTCCACGGTTTCAAACTTGTTTTTCGCGGATCGGAACAACATATTGAAATAGTTTCGACTTGAGTTCACATTGATACAGAATTACTTTTTAAAATCTAATGCCTGGCCACAATTTGTGGCCAAACTCAGAAATAGTGCTAGGGATGGACTGACAGTGAACCATCGATATATCGATACAACAACCAAGAAATTTAAAAATAAAAATGTTACAAAAAATCCACTATAAATAGCTATAAAAACATATAATTTTACAACAATTGAAAATTAGAAACGCTTTTAATAAATACTTTTAAGCTTATATATATTACTACATATATATTTCAAGCCAATTTTCCGCAATCACTAACGATATATCGATATCAAAATCAAATCGGTATCTAATTAACACAAAGGTTAATGCACCACTAAAAAAGATATTACTTTCATGTTTGTGTTTTTATTTACTTGATTTTCTATGTTATGTTCGTGATAATGAAAACTAACTGGGCCTCGCATTTCCAATGTCCTTTGCTAAAGAAGAAGTTAATCTTAAGTATTCTTATAATAACAGTTGTTCTGTTTGTCTTAGTTTTGAATTATACGATCAAAACAAAGGAGAATCTTGAGGAAACACCGAAACACTGTTTATTCTGTGGTATTGCCCACGGCAGACAGAGGCCTCCACAACTAGAATTCGAAAACGATGAATTTGTGATATTTAAGGATAAATATCCAGCAGCTACGCACCATTATTTGGCGATACCAAAAAAGCATTATGCCAGCCTTAAAGTGCTCAACAAATCACACGTAGGCTTAGGTAAGACTCCAAATATTTACATAGTTTTTATGTATGTGTTAAACCAGAACTATTTGTTTATATACAAATGTATTGGTAACAGTGTGGCGAATGCAGGAAGGAATGATCAAGTTTCTGTTATCTAAAGGAGTACATGAAAAAGATGCAATTATTGGTTATCACATTCCTCCATTTATATCGCAAAAGCATTTGCATCTTCACGGAATTTCCCCTATATCGGAAATGAGTTTATCAAATCGAATAAGCTTCTTTACGCCATCGTTTTGGTTCACATCGGTAAGCTGATATCGTACCACAACTAATATTTAAACTCAGAATTTGTTTTTACACATTTGCAGTCCAAGAAGGCACTCGCTTCTCTGCATCGCTCAGAACTTTAATTTCAACACTCTTGGGACCTGATATAACGATTTGTTGATAGCTTGAAACGTTAATTTAAATTTTAAATTTTAAATCGATCATTAAATATATAAAATTGGCTTGGTATAAAATAGACACATATTTAAAGTTTTTATTAAATTCAAGATTATAAAATATGAAAATGTTTGGGTAATAAAGAATTGTTCGAATGGATTCAAACCTATAGTTCATTGATCGTTGATGATATAAAACAGAGAAACATATACGTTTTATATAAAAAAAAAGTGATATAGACCGTAAAATTATAATGTGTGAAAATGTTTGTACAAAATATTTATTTAATTATGTGAAATATAATACAATTAACAATTGATGAAGACTTGTAATTCATACGAATAAATTGCAATAGGCCAATTGGCAAATTTTTCAAAATCTTATCGATTAATATTTGCAACACTACCTTAGAAAAACATGACAGCTATGAATTATGTATCGATAGGACAATCGATTGCGCTTTACAGCACCAAAAGACAGCAGCAGCAGCACCAGCAACGCTGAGTTTTGGTTTGTTTTAGTTACAACAAGATTGGCGAAAACCTTTTAAGAAAACTACGTGAATTACGTCGCAACCCAACGGATTGGACAACATCGAACGTAGTGAGTTCCAGACACTACGCAGGATGTGGCCACAAACGCTGGAAATGTCCCGCGACGAATGTCGAGGCATGCTGCGTCGACTTGGTAGGTGCATTAGCCAGGAGAGGCGCTCTGCTCTCTCTAACCAGGCAAAGAATCCTCTGGCGAATAAGAATAACAACAATAGCATCTCACAGAAATGAGGCAACTTTATAATCATCATTCAATTGTTTTGTTTACAGAGCTCGAATCGTATTCGCACATAATTAGCGTTTTTCGCGCCCAAGGCTCTCTCAGTGAACCGAAGGCTAAGCTGCTCGAGGAATTGCGACAATTGTTTCACATAACCCAGGAGCGGCATCGGGCCGAAGTGCGACGTGCAGCGAACGATGAACAATTGTGCACAATTGCGGAAAAGTGAGTGCATCAGTGTGTGTGTTGTTTGTATGTGAATGAATTGTATGTGTTATTAACGTTTTTGCAGCGTCTGTGGCCCGAACACATGGCAGGAATGGTCACGTGAAGGTCGTCGTCCGTATCCACTGCTTCCGCGGGTTAATCCCCAAACAGCACTCAGCATTGTGGCCAACGATTTGGCCGCTAAAGCGTATGCCGAAAATGCCAAACTTGCCGCACCGCACGAAACTGGCGCCAATCTAAGCGACGCTCTTACGGAGCAGGCCAACTTTCAGATGGCCAGGCATGGCATGCCCAAGCTACAGGAGACACATGTGGTCATGGATGAGCCGGTGAGTGAAAGAGAGAGATTGGGATACCCTTCCCCGATACGTTATATAACCCTACCTAGGAGCTGGGACCATATATTCATGCATATACGCTGCCGCCGTCGGCGTTGTGTGTATGTGTGTGCGCATGTATGGGCAGTGAAAGTACAGTCTGCGCCTGGATCTGTTTTGCTCTAGTTGTGGGCACAGTGGGGACTAACATTGCTAGCCGTTTACTGTGTTTCATCTGGCGGCAGTGCTCCAAGGATCTAACAGATCATACACACATACACGCAATTATTTACGCAAATATAAATGTGTGTGTGTGTACATAGGCATTTCAAATTGTTCCAATTGGAATATTGTGCCCACTTAGCGAATCCTGTACAAGTGCTAGCCTAGTAAATATGTTTGCTGCAAACTCATAGACTCCAAGCTCATTCTTGTCCGCTGCTTATATGGAAATAATGTTTTATAACTTTTGTTTTATTTTATGCGAAATTTAAATTTGTTTGGACCATTTGCCGCAGTTGGTACTTAACAGATAGCAGTATCGTTAACAGGGGCAGTAAGCTGTTAATTATTAGCAAATGTGTACGGCTGCTGTTGACTTTATATCGATTGCTATTATCGAAACATCGATTACCAAGTGGTACTCATAGCATTTAAATTTCTTCAAATTGGAATGTTGTGCTTGATTAGCGAAGCCTGCATAAATGCCTAGTTAATTGATAGAATTACTGCATTCTCAAAAAATTCAAGCGTTAGCTTTTCCGCTGCTTATTTGGGAATACTTTTGTTAAGTTTTTTTTAGCATACGAAATTTTAATTTGGTTAAAGCGCTGTGCCAAAGTTGGCAATAAACAGATAACAGTAGTGTTTACAGCGGCAATAAGTTGTTTAATAACAGAAGCTGTATACGGCGGCTGTTCGCCTTATATTGATTGTTATTATCGAAATTCCGATTGCTGAGTAAAAATTTGAAATCTTAATACAAATAACTATTTTTTTATCAAAAAATAAAATCAATTATTTAATATATTGTCTTACATTTAATATTCTTTCTATTTTAGTTCAAAGTTCCCGATTTGCCCAATGAAATAAAGAAGGCAACACTCAAGCGGAAAGAGAATGAATTGAGCGATGCCAAGCCCAACAAGAAGCGAAATACGCAGCACGACAGGCAAGTGGCCCTGGGACAGCAACAACAGACACCAGCGGGGGCGTCGGCAGCACAGTCGGGCGCCATCAAGGATGAAGATGGCCAGGCGGCGCTGGCACTGGACCAGCGTCCCAATGCGCGCACACAGCAGCAACGGTACTTCTACCAGCAACATCAGAAACACAAACAGAGATTGGGAAGCAAAAAGGGCGCTGGCAATGCGTTGGCCAATCACAGCGCGATAGCCGCTGGCGGAGGAGGAATCAACACAAAGCCGGCAAAAAGTGGAAGGCGCAGGGCACAGAAGCAGCTGCAACAGCAGTTGCAACAACAACAAAAACAGCAACAGCAGCAGCTCCGCGAACAGCAACAACAACAGCAGCAGCAACCACCACAACAACAACAAAAAGTATTATTGTCAGCGGAACCGACAGCGACAGCAACCACGACGACGATTCCCCATGCCAATCATTTAGTGCAGCCGCACGTGGAATATATACTGGACGAGGCATTGAAATCGGTGGCAGCTACCAAGCTAAAAACTGTACCAACTTCGGTGAGACGCAAGGTCTATGCCTCTTCGGATGTGCAGTATGTCTGTTCTCCCATTATTTTCAAGGAGAAACTGTCGCCAACGGTGCAACAACAACAACAACAACAACAGCCACAGCATCAGCAGCAACAACAGCTTAGCACGCCAGTAAAGAAATATATTGTTGAGGATCGTCAACAACCGACGGCATCACCGACGCCAATTGCTTCCGCAGCAGCAACAGCAGCATCGCCAGTTGCTTCTATATCCACAGCCAATTTACCGCTAGCACCACAAATAATAAGCGTGCAACAGATTGCTGCACCACCGCAAGTACGCAGTACTCCCACCGTCAGTACAGGCACTGCCACTGCAACTATACTACCACCTGGCACCAAGCTGACACCGAAGAAGATCAATTTGATTGACAAACAACAGTTGCCCACAGTACCCAATACAGCTGTGCGTCTGCTGCCCTTGCCTGCCTCCTACACAGAACAGACGCAGACGAATCCTGTTGGCAAACCCAGTACAGCTGTTTCTGGGACAGCTACTGTGCAGAAGTACATTGTGGAGGATCGTGTGCCCAGTCAAAGCACGACGGGCACTCCTTTAAGCAGCGCCTCTGCGGTGAATATCATCAAGAACATCCCGGCAAGCAGTTTAAATAATACGTTAATAACGCCGCTGAGTAACTCTGTGACGCCAGTGACGCCATTGGGTATACGCAAGGCAACAGTGGCGGCGACAACGACAGTGGCAGCTGCGGGATCGAGTGCTTCGACAGCCTCCACCTCAACGCAATTGCTCGGGAACACTATCAAGTTAACCAGCGGTAGCGCAATTAAACATGTGCGTAACATCAAGATCTGTTCACCCAATGGCAATGTCTTCCTGCCTGCCAAGCTTACTGCCGGCAGCATAATACACAAGCTCAATACGACGAATGTGGCAGGTGCTAGTGGCGCCACAGGCCTCTCACCCACAGCCAGTGGTAGTGGAGTTGCTGGTGCTGCATCTGGCACGCCAACTTCGCCACAGCCTACACAGCAACGCATAACAATACAAAAAATGCAGTTGCTCACACCCACGCAGGTGAGCGCAGCAACAGTAGGCGGAGCAACGACTGTAAGTGCCGCCGGTGGCAAAGTGAAACCTACCACACTGACACTGACTACAGGAGCAGCGGGCGTGGGTAAAAATAATCTAGTATTCTTGCCCACAAGTGGAATGCGCGCTGTCACGCTGGCAACCAGTAAGCCCAAGACTGGAGTGGGAGTGGGAACGGAGCTGCTGGCAGCCAAGCCTAATGTGCTTGTCATAGGTCCATCCTCCAGCACCAGCAGCACTAGCAATGCTCCAGCAACAATTGTCGCCTCTAGCTCTAGCTCCGTCGTCAAGAGCAAAGCGCATCAGCAGCTGATCACTGAGGATACACCGATTGATATTATCAATATGCCCATCATTGTGGCCGACAATGGTGCAACACCGGATCAAGGCAGCAAGACGAAGCCAGCAGTGAGCAGCAGCAAGCCAGCTGGAGCAGCAGCAGCATCAGCAGCAGCATCCATGGTGGTGCTCAATGCCACCGATTGGGAAATGGAATTGGATCAGGCTTCCAAGGCAGCGAGTGCGGCAGCAACGACACCAACAGCGGCAGCAACGCCAGCAGCAACTCCAGCGAATTCTTCCAAGAACACCAAGCTGGAGAATGTCATTGTGGAGAAAGTGTGTGCAGAGGAGTCCCTAACGCAGCTTAAGAATCAAAGTAATAAGATCTTTACCTTGTATTAAGCTTAATCCTCTATTAACTCTTAGATATCTCTCCATTTTCAGTGATTGAACTGCAGGAGGATGAGGACAGCGCCATTGAGTATGTGGATATGGAACTGGAGCAGCCCATTGAGATTGAGAGCACCAGCAACATATCGCCAGAGACAATGACTACCACCACCACCACCACTAGCAGCATCACCAGCAGCAGCAACACCAGCAACCCCAACAGCACCAGCATCGCCAATAGCAGCTCAACAGCTCCAAGCAAATCCAGCATCATACTATTGCCCTCGTCGGATAAGAAGAAGCAGGAGCAGGTGGCGACAAAGGTGGAAGGAGTCCCTGCAGCCAGAATAACAGTGACAACATCCACGTTGCCATAAAGGACAATCGTTGCGGGATTATGAATGCAATTCAAGTTCTGCAGGAGAAGGAAAACGCACAAAATGGAACAAGAACAGGAGAGGCAACATACACACACACGCATACAGCCCGGTTTATAATTTAGCATTAGGTTTTTAGTCTCTTGTATCAGAGTTTGTTAAGCAAAGTGCAACATTATTATTATATTTATCTGTATAATTCAAAGAATAGCGAATATCGCGGAGAGAGTCGATTCTACACACACACACAGTGACACACACTCACACTCAGTGACACACACACATTAATTTTAATTCTCATATTCGCATGGCAGATTTATTATTTTTAAGCCTTTGTTTGGCGCTAAACTTGATTGATTTTTGGATTGATTGATATCTCCAAGCTGCCACCATATCGAAATACCTTAATAATTGTATACATCTGTAAATAGCATACTTATTCATATTTAGTTTAGCCTCCTTCAACAACAACAACAGGAGACAAGGGAGAAGAAAAGAGAGCGAAGAACAGAAGAACAGTAAATAATAAGAAAATTTTTTTTCAAAGAGATTATAGTAATTAGTAAACCCTAGCCTCACTCTGACACTCCCTCTACCCTTCCTCCTCCAAATCCCTACCCCATCCTCACTTGCAGCTCTTAACACCTCTCCCAACCTAACCTTCTTGGCTGCTATCTAAAGGGAACTGTAAATATCTAAGCTAAATACACTCATGAATTTCAAAAACAAACAACAAATCGTAAACAATCGTGTAGCATATATATATATATATTTATATATACATATATGTAAAGAAAGGACAAAAGTTATAAAAACAACAACAAAAACACGAGAGAGAGTAAAAATCCTACACATAACATAAATAATATATCTATAAATATTATAACTACTAACGAGTTAGAACCTTAGATCCTAAGTATTTTATGCGTCGCGATTTTGTAAAGCCAAAACGAATCATTAATAATGTTGCAATTTTTAGACAAAAGAAAATATTAAAAAAAAAACAGTAAAAAGGAATCGAAGCAAAACCACCCAGAGTAAAATATAAAAACATAATGAGTAATAATGATGATGATAATGATAATGTAAAATGTTGTTGAACAATGCGAGCAGCTGTATAATTTTTATCATAGAAGTTTTAAATGGAATAAATGTAAATGTAAACAATTTACAAACTATTTCTAATTAATTATACAGTTTATGGGGTTAGAATTGAAACCAAGCATTTCATGAGAACTCATTTATAAAGTAACGATATTTTATGTGATCTGAGGAATCCGAGTTGAATGGATACATAGATCTTTTCTCACGAATCTGAAATTAAAATTGGGTTATCTTTCAAGTTAATGCTTTCCACATAAGAAGAGTTTCAAGCCCCTTCTCATTTAAAATTCTGAACACTTCATTTAAATCAGATATGTGAGGTATATTTTTATATTTTCATTTCAACTAACACAATTCGCTTTGTACAATCCAACAGGGATTGTATCTTATCTCAGGAATCTTCAAGTCGATTATGACAAACATTTTAACTCACTTCTTCCCTTCTTCAAAACGAAAGTGTTTGTTATTTCATATCCCTGAACCTTTGATATATTTTAGATATATAAAGTTTCAATTGAAACATTTACAACATAGTTACTCAGTTTAAGAGACCATATCGGAGCATTTCATACATACATTCGTGCAACAAATTCATTTTATCTTATCTGAGGAATCTGCAATTTAAATAAGGCTATCTTTCAAGCAAATTCTCCCCACATACCACAGATTTTAACTTCCCTTCTCCCTTTTTTAAAACGAAAGCGTTTGTCATTGCAAATCCCTGATCCTTTTATATATTTCAGTTATATATATATTTTCATTCTTTGTACAATCCAATACAGATGGGATAACTCAATATAATAACGATGAGTTGTAGACACTAATCGAGTATAGTTGGAAATTCAGTACATTTACAGCGTATAACCAATAAGGATTTATATGGTATAAAAAAAAGAATTATTAAGTAAACTAAACTAAAAAATAGTTCTCCTTCAATTGCGTCCCAAGGCTGTGCCATGACCCCACGCTGAGTTGGCATTCTGTCGCGGTGGTGGTGCTCTGCTCTCCGGCGGAATGCCAAAGCCGCTGATGCCGCCGGATACGTCGGGAACCAAACGTTTGCTACAATGCAAAGAGGGAAATGAGTTTCCATAATATTGTGGACGTTTCGAGAACTTACAGAAACTGTGGGGTTTCCAGGAAGGCGTTGCCTCCCAGCTCCTGCGGGTACTGGAATTTCAAAAAGTAATAAACATGTCCATTGAATATGCCCACCAGCGATGCCAGAGAACCGTGGAACACCAACTCAATGCCTGCCAGCACCCACGGCAGATACATGGCCTTGAAGCGGCTGCCGAACCAGAAGTTCACGATCACCTCCTTGTTCAGCTGGCACCAAATGTACGTGATGGCAACCACCAGCATGTCCATGAGAAAGTATAGATTGAACACCATGCCGCCCAGATTGGCCAACACAGCTGTGATGAGCAGCAGATAAAGATAGTCGGAGGGGCTGCGCGCATACTGATCCTTCTCGAGGCGTGCGCTGTACTGTGTGATGAAATAGCAGTTGATCAGGAAATGGAATCCGGTGGCTCCGCTCAGGGGGAACACAAATAACGAGGTGACACAGCGCCACAATTGCAATCGGCCGAAGACAAGTTCCCGAGAGAGGTACGTGTATTCCATGGGCAGCATACCGAAGCGGCAGAGAAGGCTCAGGCCCACAGTTGCTGTTATCCAATAGCGCGTGAAGCGGGGCAACGATTTATACCACGTGCCAGCGTCCATTATTAATTTGATTATATTAAATCTCTTTTGTATATTGAAATTTTTTTTGTATTGTACTAATTTTTCGACTGTTGATTTACGTGTCTTTAGTTTGACCAATGTGACCTCACGATAGTACTAAAAAATACTGTTATAAATACCAATGAATTTAATTAATTATTTGCGTGGGTTTCAAACAACTTTTGCAGCAAATTAATTTCAATTGTTATTATAAAAAGTAAAACTTACAAATTCTTTTCGTATTACAATTAAAACTTAAATCATTGTAATCTGAAAATATGAACAACAAAATACTGATGGCACTTGTTTTGCTTGATACGGCAACACTAGAGTGTTGTAAAAGGCGCTCTTCGAAGTGACGATTAATCGATTATTTGAATTGCTGCTCTTGAGGAAAAATTAAACAATTTTATAATAAAAAATAAAACAAAGTTAATTAGTTTTAGAATTGTAGTTTTTTTTATTCTCAATTTATTTTATTTTTCAAATGCACACATACGCACATAAGAACAGTTGCAGGCAACAAACGCAACGCAGTGAGGCGCATTTAATTCGCACACACGGGAACCACTTGAATTTGTGCTTCTTTCCAAAATGCTGCACTCAGAAGAGGGAACGTGATGAATTAAATTTGGCACTATGTGCACAAAGCAAATTACCAAAATAGAAATAATTGACAAAATATTGTCACTTGACAGTTCGTTGGATAAAAGGAGGATGCTTTTCATAATTGGGAACAGTATTATTCGTTAAGTGCAGCTGCATAGGGCAACACTGTTAAAATTTTTAAATATGTAAATTAAATGAAAAAGCAAAAGGCTACTGCACAATCCTTATTTATGTGGGTGAATTTCCTTGCCTGTTGAATTTCCAAATATTTTGAATGAAGAGAGAGAGAGAGTGAGAAAAGGAGAGCATACACAAATGAAAAGTAAAAATCAAGCTAATCAAGTGGTTTCGGACCGGTTCAATGTGCGCTGACTTCGCTCTCACTCTCTCTCGTTCGCTTTCTCATTTGCTCTCCTCTGCCTTTCGTGTGTGCATCGGTGTGCGTGAACGAAGACACACCCACTGTTCGTATGTCAAAATGGGTGCTATCTTCGTGCGACACGAGCGACGCATGCGCTGCCCCTGCTCCTCTGCTTATGCCACGCCTACAATTTTACATGCTCATCATGAAGTTGTTTGCCATATCGGTAGAGAGTGGGAAAGGAAGGGAGAAGACAGGAGATGGCAAGGTTTTATTTACTTACACGTTGAGCTTTTACCTGCGCCTTCCACTCACCTGACGAGCTGTCATTTTGTTGTTGCCGTTGCCATTTTTGCTCGCTCATTTCGTTATAATAGCGTGCCTATGAATGTGTGTGTGCGTATATGTATGTATTTGCATGTAAATATATATTTTTATGTATTTGTGTGTGGGTCCTGCTATCCATACTTTATTCCACACAGCTGCGTTAACTTTGGGTCCTTTATTTAATATGAACGCGACAGTAGCCACTCACTAATTGCAATATTATTTGAAAACTTTGAAATATATTGGATATTTATTGTAGCGTGTCTCGTTTGATGCACTGCATTTATTTCAAAGATAATCGATAGCTCACTTTGCTTGCACACAGTGAGATAACAAATCGATCAATTACTTTAACTTTACAACATTGTCTAGAATAATTAATTATTATTATTATTACATTTCAAATATTTGCGAATTTCCAAACATTGCCTGGTGTATATTTTCCAACACCCACTGTACTTGAAACGAAAGCATTTTAATATGCATCTCATCTTAGCTCGTCTTCTTGTCTTTGTTCACTTCAATTTCTGTAATGAATGCCATTTTTGCCATCCCTTTGCTCTTCATCTTAATCTATTCTCACACCTTTTTTCTCCTATCTCTCGCTATCGCTCGTTCTCTTGTGAAGAGCAGGAAAATATGCGAAATGACAAAAATGCCAAAGTTCGTTTATTGTGTGTTGGAAAGTGCTAAGTTATTACGCATTTTTGCATCTCTCTTAGTATTTATACCCTTCGGTTTTTCGCATGGGAACGACAACATTGCCTTGCAGCCTAATTACAGTAATTATTTGATTAAAAAGTCTCCCAGGGTGCAGGCCAATTCATCGTCTTTTTGCCCTATACACAAAATCTCCATTACACACACACACACACACACACACACACATGTATGCACACACAGGTAAACGGAGGGCAGAGTTCATGTTTCGCATAGTTGGACAGCAACTCCGTATGTACATACACACACATACACACATCTATGATATGTATTTCAGTGTGCCCTAGGCGCAACAAACATCGCGTAGCATTTCTACTGATAATGGCGCAGCGGGAGAGAGCGGGAGAGCTAAAGAGGGAGAGGGGTCGCATGTAGCAGGGCACCCAAAACTCACTTGTGTAAATGAGAACGCAAAAAGAGGCAAATCATAAGAGGAGCGTGCGCCGCCAAATTGCAGTACAAATATGTATTCATTCAAGGGTGTGCAGTGCAGGGCGGAAGGAAGAGGGGAAAGAGGGAGGTGACGCAGAGACGTAGTAGGGACACGTACACTGCTTAGAAAAAGGACAGTCCGCAACTGCGTTATGACAGCTGCCTGCTGAAATGTCTAGATAAACACGCACATAAATACACATTCACACATACACTGTCAGAACGATAGCGTTTATAGTGCCCACACACATACACACACACAAACAGTAAACAGACATATTGCTCCCTCTGCCGCCGCTGTCTCTTATTGGTGCTAGCGAGAGTGACAGGGAGAGGGAGACAGAGAGAGAGTACGTCGCGTAATGATGTTGTCGGCATGATAATGATGTTCTCTGCTGCTCGTCTGCCATTCATTTCATAAACATAACGGTAGTTGCTTGTCGCGTCAGAGCGAGAGAGCATGAACACGCGCATTCTCTTCGTTCGTTCGTTCGTTTGACTGGCGTTGACGTTGACGTTGCTGCTGCTGCCGACGGCAAAATGAACCGAGCAACAACAACAACAATAACATTGCGTATGCGTAGGTGAGAAAGAGTCGACGAAAAACGTAACGGTACGCGCAAAATTGACTTTGCCATCTCATCGTCATCGCTATCGTTTAAACGTGACGGCGACGGCTCCCCCCACAAGGCGAAGACTTTGTTGGGTCCTGGCCTCGCGTATTTTACGACTACATACATCCGTATTTGTATTTTTGTTTTCGCCTTAACTTATTTTGGACTCATAAATCAAATATTTACATTTCGAAATTGACGTCTTCAGCGCGCGGTCGCAATTTCAACGTGTTTCTCTCTCTCCTGGGGATATTCTACGGTGCAAATTAAACAGACAGCTTTCACCTTGGATATTCCATTCTGTTTTTATCTGTGTGTGCGTGTTTATAAATGTGCGTGCAGTTTTGTAAGACGGAAACAAGAAATTCTCCCAAAAGAAGTTAAACAAACAGTCTTCGAAATAACCTACAGCAATTAAGGTCTTGATTAGTCTAGGATGCTTTGAAGTCTTATATTTGGCTTGATTTCTCAAAATTCAATTTCAATATTAACTTAAGCTCAAGGGCAAGAGATCAAAAACGGATTTAAATACTTAACAACAATATTGCACAAACAATATTTGAATATCTCGAGGTGAGTTCAACTCCTGTTTATTTATCATAATTTTCTGTGTCTTAAGATATGTATGTCTGGGGAAAGTGATGACATTAACATATATAATCAAAATGCTTTATAAGCAATTTAAAAGATTCAGAGATTTTTGAAGCATGTTGGAAAGCTTAATAATTGAGAATTTTTGGAGTTTCTAAGAATTACAATAAGAGGACAGTTAAAACATTAAAATTTTGGAAAAAAAGTTGCGTACAGAAACAAATATAGAGTACTTAAAATATGTTTATTTTAGCCACACAACTTTAAAATATAAATTAAATATATAAAATCATTCATTTCCTTTAATGTTTTTCTCGAGAAACAGTTTAAGTTACATAAATATAGACTTTAAGTATTTTCCACTGATACTTTAGTATTTTAAATGATTGAAATAGTTAATATTATAAAAATATGTCTTAAGTCATAGGAATCATTACAAAAACTATGCAATTCGAAAAAGACATGCAATATCACTAGAATGAGTTAAAAACCTCAAAAAAAAATATGGACTTATTTTACACCATTACGTTAATTCCTTTAAAAATATATGTTTGTGTTTTTATCAGGGACCATATGAAACAGTAATAAGTCTTTGAAATATAAAAATACCGTTCCATTCACTTCTAATTTTCTTTTACTGAAATATTTCTCAAAGAAGAATTGCATATATTAGGAGAATCTACAACTCTTGTTGCATTCTTGAAAAATGCAAAATGATATGCTTAACATATGTGAGGCTTGGCTTACTAAGGTACTTGGCCAAATTTAGTTCCCCTCATTGCTCATGGTCTACTCCTATTAAGACCGCAGTTCTTCAGGCGGCTGGCAAAGAAACTATGTGAAATATTTAAGTTAACTGCTGAACTACTCCCACAAGTCGCCGCCACTCACAGTACTCACTTGGCCCAGTGGCCATTTTGGGATCTCACAAAGCCGACAGTCGACTGAGCCACTTGAGATGCTGCCCCCAGGGGAGGGAAGGGAGGAAGGGAGAAACCTTCTGTGTGTGTGTGAAATGAAATGGAAAGTGTCTCGTCTAGTCGCCGCCTGCCGAGCTCGACGACAATCTGGCAAAGTTCAACCGTGTGCCAAGTCAGAGTTGTCGTCGACCATCAATTGTTAATGTCACACAGATGCACAGCGTGGGGCAGCGAGGTGGCAACTTGATGCGGGGGATGGGCTCAGCTGAGTCGCAGCTTGACGACGTTTTTCCTGCTGCTTTTTAACTGCTGCGTTTTTCGCGCGCTTTTCAATTTTTAATTGGGATTTCTGCTGCCATTGTTGCTGTGTTTGTTGTTGTTGTTGTTGTTGCTACTGATGTTTGTGCAACGCCTTCGCAGAGCTTGCCACCGTCTTTACCAAATTCCCCTGAGGGAAAAATGTCTTACGGTTAGTCGCCGCGGTGCCTCCCTCAACTTCTTCGTCGCCACGTGGTTGTAAAATGCGCTTTTGAATAAACACAGAGAGAGAGAGAGGGAGAGTTGCAGATGGAGATGTAGAAGTGTATGTGGTAAGTGTGGTAGCAACTGCTTTTTATTTACCTCGCTTCCTATTCTTTTTTTTGGGGTTCAGCTTTGCGTATTTACCGATTGCTCGTGGTTTTTTGATTTCCTGACACGGGTACGACGGCAATCATTGTGACATTTTAATTGTTTATTTGCGCAGTTTGCGCAAGCGAAGCCTCTCCGGGCTCCGGTCTGGGCCAAGCCAGGGGATTCCGTGGCTCTGCTCTCAAGTACTCAAGTGCTCGACCAGGCTGGAGGTAATTGTTTTGAAGTTTCATATTTTGACAAAAGATTTGCGGGTGAATCGTTGAGTTGAGTGTGGAGTGCGTCGATAGAGTTCTAACCCCAAAGTCACAAGGACTCCAGGCATAGTTGTCGCGGTCTTTCTGTGTTCCGTGTGTGTTGGGTTAATGTAAATATTTAGCTTGATTGTCATTTGAAGTGCGCTTCAGAGCAATTCATTATATTTTTATTGATTCATATGCGACTTTAAGGTTTTACTGAAATGAAAGAATACTGAGTTATGTGATGCAGTAAAGTTAAAGAACCTCACGAATGAGATACTGATTGTGCTCTAAAGAAAAATTTATTGATATACTGAAATTGAAGTACCTTATGAATAAGATTAAGATTGTTCTCGATAACAGAACTATATTATATATTGAAGTTGAGGCACTTTATGCATTAGATATAGAGATAGGTATAACCTACCTAACAATATATAAATAAGCTAAGGTTGCTTTTAAAACCCGAACAATATAGGTTGTTCTTAACAACATAACTAAACTTTATGATATACTGAAGTTAAGCAACTCGATCAATGGTCAACCTTTTGTAAACTATTCTCCAAGAAAATTCATATGAGGAATGAAAGGATTGACAGTCAAAAACTCAACCATATGATGTGTTGTTATATATATTTAAACCCTATGATACTAGTACTGAACTTGAAGTACCTAATGAATCTTATTCTTTCTGCTTGGAGACCCTTAACAACTAGTTATCAAAGCTAATCTAACGTGCATAACCAAATCAAAGAGTTCCTTTTATTGAGTTACCATTTCCAACTTGAATATCTCTCAACAAACAATTTACCAAATAGAGCTCTAAATATAATACGGTATAATTATGACAGCTTATGGAACGTGTCTCTGTTGCCCTTTCTTCTTCTCTATCTTCACCATTATCGCTCGTCATATCGACAGTTAATAAACGGCATTAAAAAAGCTAAATCTGTTGAGTACCACTCGAGCCGCGACTGGGGTCAGTTAAGGAATTGAAAAATCAACAAAATAAAATTGTAATAATTGTGAGACGAGCCAGAGCCAGAGCCACCACCACCAGGCAGGCAGCAGTACCACCATAACACCAATCGTTTATACAGTGTGGTGAACACCCTCATGAATGAGCCCAATAAAACAGTTATGCCTAATAAGCGAAGCCGGGGGCAGCAAAAAAGCCTGCGCATATGGAACTTTATTAGATACAAATTCTTTGGATTTGCCTCTCGGTTAAATGGATGCACACACCACCCTCCCCTCCTTCCAATTTTTTTTTTTTTTTGGCATTATTCAATGCCCTGAGACGTCAACCATTTTTGGATAGTTGCTCGGCTTTTTTTGTTTTTTTCGTTGCTGGGTGCGCCCAAAAAGGGGTTGATCTGGTATGAGGACGGTCCCTGCTGATGCTGAGGGCCCTAGACGATTTGTTGCAATTTGTTCGGGGATCGCGCTATGCGTGTGTAGCCATTTTCTGGTAGCAACTGCGCACGGCTGGTGATCCCGTTTGTTCCATTTGGTTGCGACTACCCTTAAAGCGCATTCGGGCGCGGGCCTTTCAAGTGCGCAAAAGGTTTTCTGAACTTTGTAGCGGGGTTTGCTCGTTTGAAAACCCGCAATTAAGTATTCGTATTCCTCCCGTATATACCAAGTGATGACGCCCCTCTCTAGCTCTCGCTCTCGCTCTCATCCCGCTTCGATGCCGATCCGTGTAACTTTTGTTTATTATGCGTAATTGCAGCAACTCACCAACTCCGACTCCATCTGCATCTGTTGTGTGCCTTTTGTGCGCTTCTCTCTGGCGCAGCTGCTGCCATTTGCAGGGAATCTGCTCTTTTTTTTTTGAGTCATGCAAGTGCCACGCGGCGCATACTTAATATAGTTCTTAGTGCTGAGCTAACAAAAGCGGACAGATGATAGATAGAAGAGTTTTCGGTTGAGTGCTGAGTGGATAGTTACCTTTTTTATAGAGATCCGTTTTGTTACGTATCGATAGTGCCCTGACTGTGATACAGATAGAATTAATATTTAAATTTAGATAAAAAGAACATAGAGTATTGGGCAGGTAGTTTTATGCAGACTCTCAGTTTTTTTTTCTCACGAATCCTGTAACGATAGTTATAGATTATTATGATTGTTCCATCGATAGTTTAGCAGATGATGTCTCTGGTAGAACGGAATTGGAAAAAGTATTGAGTAGATTGTATTCTTTTTATAGAGACTCAATTCATAAACGAAAATCAGCTTTATTTCTCAAGAAGTACGTATCGACAGTTCCGTTTCTTACTGTACTATCGACAGCTTTACTACTGCACTGTTTTTTTTTGATTTACATAACAGTGTTGGCTTAAGTTTGCACATATAGTGTTCTTCAGTTGACGACACACTGTTTAATTTCCCGTGAAATATTGCCGATAGTTTCTTTTAAGAGTGTACTATCGAAAGCTTTACCATAGAACTATTGTTAATAACAGGGTATTCGTTTTGTAGTTCTATAGTTCTTAACTCTTTGCAGTTCATTTGCATTATTTGCCACTTTTTCAAACAGCGTCGCTTTTTGATTTCTCTTTTCAACATTTCTTGGGCCTGTGGTGAAAATTATTAGTTCTGAAAAAGGGAAAGGAACAGAGTAACCTGCTGAGCGGCATATCGAGCTGGGGTTGTAAAGGGGTTAAAATGAGTGTGGTTCCCAAGCGCCTAAATGTTGGTTATGCTAAGAGTTCAGTATGTTCGAATTTTTTAAACCTTTATTATTATAGAATTGAAGTAATCGATAGTTTCCTTATTCGACATTTTTACTTTGTACATTAAAAGAGCATTGCACTAACAAGAGTCAATTTCATACTCACTTTTCCAATGAAACTATGCCCTATTCTTTTGCCCACTGGCTGCCCTATATAGTATATAGAGAAGGCTGAGCTGAAAATCATTTAAAAAGAGATTACGAACATGCAAACTGAGAAAACTCGTTGAAA
Organism: Zaprionus ornatus; assembly: GCA_018904035.1. Taxonomy (NCBI): domain Eukaryota; kingdom Metazoa; phylum Arthropoda; class Insecta; order Diptera; family Drosophilidae; genus Zaprionus; species Zaprionus ornatus. Next base: position 17,021,916 of record JAEIFZ010000002.1, on the reverse strand, counting down.
TGTAAATTACAATATGCCCTCACTTCCCTATTCCCTGCTTGGGGGCTGGTCTCGTCTGTCGGCAAATTACGGTAAAGTAAATGTGAATTTATTTTAAGCGCTGCAAACACAACAACTACAACAACAACAACAATAAGGGGAGCAACAACAACAATAACTAAACATGTTGCAAATTGTAAATTGCTGGGTTACTCGCTGACTGCGTCGGGTTGCACATTTAAAGGCGAACAAAATGGCGGCGGCTCGTTTGATTTATCGCAGTGCCATTCACCATGCTTGCATGTGTGTGTGTAATTGTGTGTGTGTGTGAGTGTATGTGTATGTGTATGTCTGTCTGCCTAGGTTAGTTTTACAGCGCAATTCACAATTCGCGTGTGGCGCTGATCTTTTGACAAGCGACAACAAATTGCTACCTTTAGTTTATCGCATAGGCATCTGCGGAAGCAACGTATATACTGGCATGCACTGAGAGAAACACTTGCAGCTAAAATAAAAAATGTTAAAACTATATACTTAGTTCATTTTTTTTATATCCTTGATAAATTAAATTAACGCTTTTTTAATTTTTTAGATGGTTTATTAAAAATGATTCTTTACGCTATTTGAAATAATTCTATTGTATACGCTCTCTGTTACTAAAGAAGAACATTTTATTTACGTAATGTACAAAGAACTGTTAAAGCAGAACTATGTATGCTATTTTTTATGTGCATTTTTATCATACAAATCATTATTTGCTTGCCATCATTACAGCAAACGGAATTCTATAGAAAAAACTAAAACATTTATGAAATTTATTTTAAACCTGAACTAAAAGATATAATATATCTTTTTTAAGGCTTACCTTTAAGTGAACACTTTATAAATTTGCTCTATAAACATAAAAAAAATTTGCATTTTATAGAAGGACATTAAGGAAAAAAATGTTTAAAACAATAAACAAATAAATAAATAAATTTCTTCATTTCTTTCTTATCGTCTTTATTTTTCCTTATATCTTTCCTACACTTCTTATAATATGACTGTCTTTGAACGTTTTTTTTTTAATATAAGTAAAAAAGGATTTAAAATTTACAATAAATTAAATTTATGTTACGCATTATTCAAATTGATATAATAGCACTATATGAATTTGTACCTTTATTTTAAAGTGTTCTGCACTTTATTTTCTCAGTGTACGCGGTAGTCGTGTGGTGCTGGGAACCAACCCCCGTACTACTCTCTCTGTTTTTTCCACATTATGGAGAGCGCATCTTTTGTCAATATTTGCGCCGGGCATGTAAACAGTTTAATAGGCTGTTAGTTGTTGTGTACCTTACAGATATGGAAAACCGCCGTCGTCGTCATCACTGTCGAGCCACTTGACAGCTGTTGCAATTTACGCTTGATCTAAGCCAGTATCCAGAGGTATATTTCGTGTATTCATTCGGCCCTTCGGGGGTTGCGCGCGTGATTGCACGCGGAGATTTTTTGTATCTTGCAGATACTTAATTCATGCTATTTGCGCCAAGCAAATAGTTTACTTAGCGAGCCATAGATACTTCAGGCTGTGTCAGTTTACATTATATATGCCAAATTGCATATTCACCTTCGTTGATTGCTGTTTATTCACATTAATGAGCTTTGCAATTTATTGATGTATGTACTTACGTAGAGAAAAAGAGTATGGTGTCTCATCAAATTAAAAAAAAAAAACTGAGCATTTAAAAAAAAAATCAACACAACAACAACCCATGCGGGACTCGAACCCGCGACCTTTGGATTAGAAGTCCAACGCGCTATCCGCTGCGCCAAAGGGTCTCTTAATCTAACGGTGACTTTTTACCAAAGAACAAAGGATGTTATTATATAGATATTCATCAACTATGATCTACCTATTATCCACAAGATCTACAAGCATAAGAATTAGAAGAGTTTTCTACCGAAAGTTTATCGAGTAAATAAAACTGATAAAAAATTTCTGTTTGCCCGACAAAACAACTATATAAACACACACATATGAGCAGAATATGTACGGTGTATTTATAGCACTATGCGCGGTCTTACCTCAAGATAGCATGCGCATTGCATTAGATACAAATGTATCTTCAAAGCGAGAGCTGGCAGTGGGCTAATCGATATACTACAATATAAGATGTAAACGTAAAGATTTCACTTAAGGGTTTCTCTCCCTCTCTCTCCCGATTTTCCACCCCTCTTTCAGAGGGACCTATTCTGCAGGGCATTCAAGTGCTCAATTGGCCTGTTTTTCCGTTTTTTCACCTCCTCCTTTTCTTTGCATTCTCAGTTTCATTTGCATTTTACTTTCTGTTCCGTTGGCTTTTATCGCACGATGCGATCTTCATGCGCTTTTAGCTAATACGATGACGTTTCAAGCCCGCAGGGTCGCCCGGGCAAAGACGGGGGTAAACCCCAGGATACTGTTAAGTGGACTCACGGGGTGGTTGTTGTTCACTAAAATATTTCGGCCAAGGCGCGTTTACGTGACTTCTGGCAATTACTCAACGCCTTCAGTTGTTGCTGTTGTGGCTGTGGCTGTTGCTGTTGTAGCCTTCAGTTTGTTAACAAATTAATCAAATCGAACACTAGACCCAGCACCGAGTTCCTAATAGAGTAATCGTTGAAATGTGTACGAAACTTACGGACAGAGAGACCCAAAGACAGGCGTAACGACCGAACTCGCCACACAGTCGTGTAACGTCAAAGTTCTTATCTCTGGTTTATCTTGGCGCTTGCTTTGTCCCCTTTAGGAAATTTTCTCACTTTTTACTGCGTGATTTATCTGCTTCTTCCGACGTTTTTATATCTCCAAGGTCTGTGCGCGTCTCCTGCTTCAAGTCCGTGTCCTGTCACTGCTCCCCCACTTGGGCAGATTATGCAAACGCTTTTTTTTTACAGCACACTCGAAACGGATATTAAATTTTATTGCTCATGTTGCCATGACTTTGCCATTTTGGACTTAGCCTGCTCCATTGTTGTGCACATTGAGCACTCGAGTAGCTCTGCCCCCGGTCAATTAGCCACGACTAATAGGAATGCCAGAAGTGCCTGCAGCAGGTACTACTGCAGGTGGGAGGAGGGTACTTTTAATGAACTTCGATTTGGCTCAAAGGCAGAGGTTTTGGTTCATTTATTAATGATTATTCTGAAATCTATATTTGATTGAAGAGTTAGAATGTTAACTAAATGTTTTCTATAAGGATACTTGAGTTTGTTCAAATGTAAAACCCTTTAATTGAGAAATAAGGGGGGATCATTCGATAATAATTAATGATTAATTTGGCAGAAAATGAAAATTTTTATTTAGATAAAACACTTTTGTTACCTAAAATAATAGATAGATATACCCAACTTTGATAAATTTGTTACAATTTTGAAAAGATTTTGAAAAGATTATTGAGCACGAAAAAGAGAGAAACATCTTTGTAAGTTCTTATTTTCTAATATAGAAATGGTTGTGTATGATATATATATATTAATATACAAATTTATTATAATAATAAAAACCTTAAGAGATGAAGAAAGGTTACATTCGGCATGACGAATATTTTATACCCTGCAGGTTCTTATCTCCTCCGATCGTTCCAATACGAGGTATATATAATGGTGCACAATTATATTCATTATTGTGTCTCACTTTGATTGGCAACGATAAGTTAAGATATTTCTAAAATCAAAACAGGTTTTCATACAAAAACCTCTATTCTGGCCGATTGTTCATATGGTAGCTTTATGTTATGGTGGTCCGATTTCGAAGAAATTTTGTATTCATATTTTATTTATAAAAATATTATGTATTATGATGTAGTAAATTTGGTTAGAATATCTTAACAGATAATAAAAATCGGTCGATAGTTTGTATGGTAGCTATGCGATATATGTGTCCGATCCGGCTCGTTCCGACTTATTTACAGCGTGCAGCAATAAGAAGCATGTATGCCAAGTTTCATTAAGATAGCTCCTAAACTGTAAGACTTGTTTGCATTGCAATAGACGGACACACGGACAGACGGACAGGACTAGTTTGATTTCTCTGTTGATACTGATTCAGAAATCGCCTAAGATGCGTTGCAAACTCCTTTTCAAAATTAATACACCCGATGCAGGGAAATTAATAATAAATTCCTCAAGCAGACGATTCCAAATTTGTTTATCTTGAAGCAGCTTTTCAATCGGCAGCTGCTGTTGTTGTGGGCAGGATTTAATAGGATCCGATGACTGCGTTGCCTTCTGCATTTGCAAATGTTTTGCAGCAGGCGCTGCGCTACTGAAACTATCCACGCCTCTGCTCAACGCCTCCTATGTCTCGTAAGGAACCTATGCAACCCCGTCTTTGGCTTCTTCGACGGCGTCTCTGTCTCGGCACGCGCTATTCACAATTGCACATGTTCTCTGGCATTATCGGGTCGCATTTAATTGCTACATATGCGACACACATCAAGCTCACGCCTCCAAGAAAATAGGAGCAGGGGAGCGAGGAGCAAGGAGCGTGCAGGGTGTACTCTCCCTCGTGCCGACGCTGCTGCTGCTGCTGCTGCTGCTTCTACCACGTCTTCAGCCGCTGCTGATCCTTCCGGTGGCTCACAATGTGCTCTCTGTGACGGCTGAGCCTGCTAGACAGGAAGCAATGTGCGGCAATCGAACAATTGCTGGCTGAGATTTGCAGCAGAGATCGCAGCTGCCGCCTGAGCGGGGCTGGCCTGGTCTGGAGCAATCAGCGAAGTAGTCGAGTCCTTGAAGTGGGCAGGGATAAGCAGACGCAAAGACTTGTTTGCTCTTCGCCTAATGCACAAGCTGATGATGATGATGTTGATCATCGTGATCGGTCGTTCATTGTTCGGGAAACCGGTTGCCTTCTCCTTTGGGGCGTTACTCACTTCTTGTGCACTCTGACTGACATTTGATTTCACATCGCTCCCTCTCTCTCTCTATCTCATTCTATCTCTCTGTCTGTGTCTCTTTCTCTCCCTCGCTCTCTGTCTTGATTTCGTTTTCGCTTTCGGCAGCGCCGGAAACGCTTTTTCTTTCCGCGAGCCAAGGCACTCTGAATCTGAATCCTGTTCGGGTTGTTGACACGCGATCCTCGCGGTTCATCTGGCGCGTGTGCCTGCTTCCGGTTAATTATATTCACGTAAATTGTCAAAAAAAAAAAAAAACCAGAACTGAATAGAAATGTGCAAAAGCGAGCAACAACAACAAAAGAAGTCCTTGTGGCCGCCGTCTCCGTCTCCGTCTCCAACTCGGCTGTAATTGAAAGCGAAATTTCTGGCTTTCATTTGTTCTCTTCGATATTAAATTAAATGCATATGCTACGCTCGATTGCATTGTACAAGACCTGATACTGCTTTCCCCTCCATTCCCTCCTTCCCCTCCTTCTTATCACCGTCCTCCTCCACACTCATGTCTATCATCCTGGCCGCTTTGTACTCTGTCCTAGCTGTCAGTTGGCTTTGTGCTACGTTTCGATTCTTTTCTTTGTTCGCACTAAGCAACTGCTCATTAATTGTCGCTCCTCTGCGCTTTTCCTTTGTCCTCTTGCTTGTTCCCCCTTATTCGTTTTACAGTTTTTGGCTCGTGCCAGCTTTTTTTTTTTTCATTGTAAAACGAAAGCGCATTCACAGAATGTGTGAGTTATGTAAGTTCTTGGGTTCAAGGTGAAGCTCTCGACTTGTAGGAACTTTCGCTTTATCCAATGGAAGAGGTGAAAGTTTCAAGAATATGGCATAGCTGAAAAAGGGAATGTAACATATTAGATCATCTTTATTATTTATAATTCAATACTTTCGTAAATAAGATTTATAGATTAATAGGCAAAGGACTGGTTCACCTTTAATTCAAGTCGATGTGAATATATATATTTCACAATTCAATCCTTTCTAATTTGATATATTTTTATAATATGTAATTTTTATACCCTTGCAGTGGGCAGAAGTTTGCAGAACATCTTAGGAGACATCTCCGACCCCATATATATATACATATATATTTATTATATTATTATATATATATATTATTATTCTGAATAAGTATCAACAGAGGAATCGAACTATCCTTTTCCGTCTGTCCCTCTGTTCGTCTGTGTACTCTCATTTTTGGAGCTATCTAAGTGAAACTTGGCATACATGCTTCTTATTGCTGCACGCTGTAAATAAGTCGGAACGATCCGGACACATATATCGGATCGGACACATATATCGTATAGCTGCCATACAAACTATTGGCCGATTTTTATTATCTGTTAAGATATTGTAACCAAATTTATTACATCGTATTTTTTCTAATATGAATAATAGAATACGAAATTTCTTCGTAATCGGACCACCATAACATAAAGCTACCATAGGAATAATCGGCCAGAATGCAATTTTTATGAAAACCTGTTCTGATTTTAGAAATAACTTAACTTTATCGTTGGCAATCAAAGCGAGACATTATATTGAATATTTGTATACAATACCATTAAGTTCTGCACCATTATATAAAACTCGTATTGGAACGATCGGTTAGATCGATTTCTGGTTAGACTTTGATTTTCCACAATATGTGTGTACTTTAATTCCCCTCCATCCTTGCTCTAGTACCACAAATACTTTTTCTACAATCCTTACCTTGAGCCAGTTTTAACCTGCTCTCTATATAAACAAATTAGCTGGCGTCTCGCCTTACCTTCCTTCGCTGCCCCTTTACCCCGTTGCCTTTCGCCTTTCCCTGCTCTACAAATATTTAACTACCATGTCGAACGAGTTACACACTCCCACATCGGGAACTCAAGAACTCACACGCTCTATCGGCGAAATGATTAGCATAAGGATATGAAACGTTTGACGAGAAGGTGTTCGTGGAAAAATGTGCGCTTCCTGTTACAAAAGAAGGGGAAAAAGAAGCATAACAAGGGCAACACTAACACTTCCGCCCTGCTCAAGGGTTGTGTTGTTGTTTTGGGAACAACCTGCAAACAGGACAAGTCAAACGGTTCCCAAAAACGCGTGTCAACATCGGGCGCCGGGAAAATTATTAACATACTTCATGGACATGACACAGTGCAACCCCAAGTTGAGCGAGAGGACTGTGGTTAAGCGTATTATGCAACATTATGACATCTCAATGAACATCCAATAAAACGGAGACACGCGACCGTCAAACCGAACTGAACTCTCTGCAACTGGAACAGAAACAGAGGCCGATGCCGATGCCGATGCCGCCAATACAATTATAATTGCAACAAATTGAACGACGCACCCGGCACGCGTCGCCTCTATTAGCTCATCTTCCGGTGGCTTCAGCCTCAGTAGCTGACTCAGTGCGGGTGAAGGACAGCAGAGCGGCTGGAGGGGAGGAGCCAAAGTGGGCTTGGTTGGGCGCACGGTCGAGGTCTACTATACGTTCTTGTCCGGTTCTTGTTTGTTTTGTCGATCCTTAAACTGTTGTTTTCCACTTGGTCGCCTCACTTGCGGGCTTGCCCGATACCCTGTAGTGATGATGGTTAGCAGGTTGATTATTATAACAAACACTATATATATACGAGGGTCGTATGATAATTCCGTGACTTTTTGAATAAAATATATTTTTTTCGTCAAAGAAGCGTTTTATTTCTCAACATAATCTCCTTTTAGCTCTATACATTTAGTCCAGCGTTTTTCCAATTTTTTTATTCCTTCCAAATAATAGGTTTTCTCAAGGCCCTCAAAATAGTCGTTTGTTTCTGTGATGACCTCTTCATTTGACCCGAATCTCTTACCGCCGAGCCATTTCTTCATGTTTGGAAACAAAAAATAGTCACAGGGGGCTAAATCTGGAGAATATGCTGGATGGGGTAGCAGTTCGTAGCCCAATTTATGAAATTTTGCATTCTGACTACACACGTGTGCACCCGTGCATTGTCCTGATGGAACAGCACTTTTTTTTTCGCCAAATGCGGTCGTTTCTGCTTCAAATCAATATCGAATCTGTCCAAAAGCTCTGAATAATATTCGCCGGTGATCGTTTTACCCTTTTCAAGGTAATCGATGTGAATGATACCTTGTGCATCCCAAAAAACTGTGACCTTGTTGGCCGACAGACCCACCTTGGCCTTCTTTGGTGCACGTTCACCCGGAGAAACCCACTGTCTTGATTGTTCTTTGGTCTCTGGTGTGGTGTGGTGGATCCATGTTTCGTCTACGGTAACGAAACGGCGCAAAAATTCGTTTGGATTGCGGTTGAACATCGCCAAACACTCCTTTGAAATGGTCACACGGTTGCGCTTATGGTCGTGTGTGAGCAATCGCGGCACCCATCGCGCGGAAAGCTTTTTCATGTCCAAATATTCATGTAAAATGTGATGTACCCGTTCAGTTGAGATGCCTACAGCCTCAGCTACCTCACGCACTTTCATTCTCCGATCATCCAATATCATTCCATGGATTTTGTCGACGATTTCTGGCATGACGACCTCTTTTGGGCGACCTGAACGTTCGGCATCACTTGTACTGGTACGACCACAACGGAACTCAGTAAACCATTTCTTAACCATTGAAATTGATGGTGCAGAGTCCCCATAATATTTATCAAGTCTTTCCTTGGTTTCGGTGATGGATTTTTTACGCAAAAAATAATGCTTAATTAGCACACGAAATTCACTTTTTTCCATTTTCGTTAAAATTCACGAGATCGTCTGCTTTCAATGCCTATAAAACGCAAACTAAGAAACGCAGCTTTCTCAAAATTTTACAGTCAGCTGTTAATCGATAACTGCTGACAGGAGCAGTGTTGTATTTAGAGCAGGTGCGCGGCAAATACAAAAAGTCACGGACTTATCAAACGACCCTCGTATTTTATATCAATATCATTATACTTCGATGTATTTGAGAATAAAGAATATCCTAGATCATGTATATAATTAAGACTCTGTACATGAGTTGTATGAGGTGTCCGACTCTCTCAAATCCCGGGGAAGATCAGCATTTTTGTTACACTATTATTCATATCATGCATGAAAATTCCCTGTTTCCCTATCCATCATATCATTTTATATAAATGTCGCTAAAATAAAAAAGCATATTAACTAAAAAAAAGAAGGTTTTGTTAACAACAATATTATAATAGTTGTTACTTACAGGGTATTTGGAGTTCTATACTGCAATTTTATCCTCCCTTTTTTTTTTGCTTTTCCCATGCTTTGGTGTTTGCCTTATTTCCGCTATTGATGATTTATTGGCTTTTACTTATTTCCGGTCATGTCGCCGACACTTGAGCGCAAATAATGTCTAAGTAGTTATTATTAGCGGGTGTTGCCTGTGACACATTTTGATGGCTCTTTGAGAGATAGCAACTTGACTTTGGATATCTAATAGACTGCGCAAGAGGTACAGGAAATAATCATTTACTCCTTGAGAGATTTTAGGAATAAACGAGGGATTATAAGATGAAGTTTTTGAGAAGTTGGGGGAAATAGATGCAGTAGGCTAAACCAAAATCAGCTGCTGAGATTAAGCATGAAGAGCATTAAAGATACCTATGTTTAGCTAGAGCATTAGAGATATATAAGTAGAATATTATATTATTAATATTATTATATAGATTAGATCTAGCCCCATATATACTGAATAGAAATTACTGCACGTTTATAATATACATACATACATTGAAGGAGGCTTAACGCAACGCTATCTTTACCAACCCAATGAAAACTTCATTAGAAGAACTGAACTGCTAATGGAGTTCTTAGATCAGGAGGGGTACCATAGATCTTAAAGGTCTCAATAAAGACCCTTACCAAATATTAATAATTATATTATTATACCTTGGTTAACCATTATCAGATAAGCCACCCAAGTTAAAATAGTTTACATAATTACACATAATTTTTAGCTCTTAGATGTTCGATATATATACTACTTTGAATATAGATCTAATGAAGCGTAATCCCAGCTGCTGTTGCTGGTCAACCACAAGCTGCAATTTTGGTCTAATCGCTGCTGACCAATTGAATTGTGTGTTGCACAATGTGCGAATGTTAGGGGCAGCTGAAACACAACAAAATCTGTAACTACCACATGGAGTAGCTGACCAAAGGCGAGAGAAAGAGAGACAAACAATAGCTGAGATTCTGCTCTCGTCTCTATTGAATATATCCCATCAAAATGTAGATAAAACATGTCAAAATACTGTCAGTACATTTGCCGAGCTGCACTTGTGTTTCGATTGTATATTCCACAGACAGAAAGATATTTTTCGGCTTTGAACCAGGCCGACACACCCTCTCCCTCTACCACTCTCTCTCCTCTCTTTGTGTGTATCTTTGCTACCTAAATGTGGGTGCACTCGGATCAATACTCAGTCTCGAAGTCCTCCTCTCTTACTCTCTCTATCTCTCTTCAGTCTATTGTGTTCCCTAGCCGGGTAATGATGGGATTGGGTCTGCAGGCACAAAAGGATTACACTGTAGTTTGACGTGCTTAGTTGCTTAATTGAGCCAAAATGCATGCACAGCATATAAAATATTTGCCTCAAATATTTTGGTTAAATTATGAAAGGGTACGAGAACGAACGCACTTGCCTTGCTGCAGGCCAAAAATGTGTGAATACACCAAGGCTCAGAGAGTTTTGTCTGCGAAATCTATGGAAAGGATCTTTATTATGGGAATGTATGTTTATGGAGTCAGAGATGGGTTAAAAGAGCTAAGAGGTTTCCGCCTTTGAACGTGGGATATGCTACTTATCCTAGTTGATTCTCTTCAATATCAATTTTAAATTGGGCCTTAAACATTGATTAAGTTATATAACAAGTTAAAACTTCCCAATGAATCTGTCTTAATCTTCTTTTAAGAGACCTAAGGAGTTTCCATTTTGAGTATGGTACCATAAATGCTAAAAAATTGAATTGATTCACTTTCAAATTTAAATTTCAACTTCAAAGTTGATTATGTTATATAACAAGTTAAGGCTTCCCTATAAATCTTTCTTAGTCTTATTTTTATATTATATTACACATACTCTAAAGAGTCTTCGGTTGCTTAAGAGACCTAAGGAGTTTCCTTTATGAGCAATATTTATGCTACAGATCTAAATTGATTCATTTGAACATAAAGTTCAAGTTGTAATTCAGAAGTTCATTAATTTATATAGAACCGACTTCTCCATAAATCTTTCTAAGTTTTCTTCTAATACTCGAAATAATCTATTGCTAGCAATCTGAATTTGTTCCATACTTAAGCTCATTTAGAGCGCATAATTGCACTTAATATTTATCCCAGAAGTTCTTCTACTTTATGCTCCCTTCCTCACACTCAATTTCGCCAATAAATACCTTTCCCTAACGCGTCAAAATCATTGTCAAAACGTTTAATTTGTTCGTCGCTCAGGCTAAGCCACAATTTCCGGTACCACCCACAGAACAGAGCGGTGAAGAACGCCCCCTTGTGGCTGCAGAGCGACAATTCCGGGCATCAAATCAAGAGTTTCTGTCAAAATCGAAATATGACAGCAGGCAGGAAGGCAGACGAAGGGGAGAGGGGGAGTAAAGGCATGGAAAGCCAATTAGGAGGAAATAAATCACGCGTCATGTGTGCGAATTCTTCTTGGCAGAAACGCCTTCTGTCCCCGCTCTCTCTCTCTCCCTCACTCTCTCTCTGGCATAGACACAAGTACTTCAAAGTGTGCCACAGACAAAGCAAGGCGCACACACACAGCCAGTTGCAGATCCAGATACAGTCCGGGAGCCACCCCAGGGCTGGGCTGAAGAAGCTAAACAAGTGCCAAAAGCTGATTTCACTGTAATTACAATTCACACTCGCAGCATATTCGACTGCGGAAAGGGGGAGCAGGGGAAATGTGTTCTTTTTGTTTGGCAGCACTTAAGCGACGCCCACCTCAGACACAGCCTCACAGTTGAGACCCACCCGACAACCACCAGGAAACTTTTCCTGCTGAGGCTGGTGATGAGCAGAGGAAAACCCACAAACAGACACACCTACTTGCCCACAATGCGAAGCTGCGAAACTCTTTCAGAGCACAACCATGGGTTCACGGGCTTCTCTTGGTTAGATTTGGGATGCGGATTGGGTGGTTGGGCGCGTGTCAGGCCTACCCACTAAGTAAACAATGGGAGCATGGGGCAGGGGCAGCAATAGAAATGTCACAAACAAACCGATTAAACAAGTACTTTCTATACAAACAGTCCGATTTGCAAAAAAAAAAAAGAAAACCAACCGCACCCACTGAAAAAAGTTGAGCTAAGAAATTACCAGAGGGTTGACAAGCCAAGCAACCCTTTTTACTGCTTGCGACATCAATATATTCCACTTTCAATCATACTAGGTTTCTGGTCACGCGCTCACAACGAATATGTTAATGCGCTTTAAGCCTATTAGCGTCATTTAAAAAAAAAAAAAACCACGTTAAGTTCATGTTTTCCCACTGTAAACTGCGTGTGAATTGGTTTATCTTCTCTGGTCTGGTCGGTAGTTTAATGTGCTTCCGATTGTCCAATTTTCTTTCACTCCCCCCTCCATCAAGTGTCAAATTCAGCCTCAACTCTGATGCGATTAATCGGTCAACTGGTTGGGCGAAACTTTGCGAAGGTGTTGACAGTTCATTTTTGAGTTGGGACAAAGTTTAAAGTGATTACAGGATTATAAATGAATAATTTGCTGCCAATTGCCAGAATGATTATTAAAATATGACTAAAAATTATATATAGACAACTCTTTCTCACGATACCATCAACAAAATTATTTTAAAAAATAATTTAGAAGTGATATTACAAAGAGATTTGATTAGGTATTTCCTCCAGAAACGATATGTATATCGTGACTATATTTATTGATTATAATGGATAATACTCCGTTTAAAAATAGCCAATATAGACCTTATGCAACAAAGATGTTTGTAGTTGTCATATCTTCTTCGATATGATATGATATAAATCTTTAAATTATATCTCTCATATATCTGAAAATCAACGATGGTAAGATTTTGCGAACTACTCATACTTAGGATGTCTTTTTAAAAGAACTTAGTGAGACCTTACACAACTTAGAGTTTCAAGGTGCCATATATTAAAAAATGATATTAATCGTTAAAATGATTAGAATCTGGAAATCAAATATGGAATAACTTGAAAACTAGTTCTTCTCTTAAAAAAAACCAAGCCAGAGTAGACTCTTATGTATGAAGGTCCTCATAAAGGTGTTTAAAGTAATTACATTAAATTATGTATTATATATTATGTAAATATTTATAACCAGTCTCATTATATCTTGAAAAGATCTTGATCATGTTCTAGGCACATACTTTATCGAGTCTTACACAAATAGAACCTTGTGGGAAGGTACGTTAGAGCTAACAGAAGGTGTCAGATCTTCATTAAAAGAATTTGACTCACATGTAAGAAGGTCCTTTTAAATTGATATCATTATTATTATACCAAGTCTCAGTATATTTTGAAAAGATCTTGATCTTGTTCTAGGTACATACTTTATCTACTCTTACATAAATAGTACCTTGTGGAAAGGTACCTAACAGCTAACAGAAGGTGTCAGATCTTCATTAAAAAACCCAACTCACATATGGTATATAAAGATTCTTGTAAAGGTGCTTAAATTGATTATTAGAGATGTAAATTGTTATACCAAGTTCCAGGATATCTTTTATAAACCATGATCTTGTTCTAGGTACATACTTTATCTTCTCTTACATAAATAGTACCCTGTGGGAAGGTACCTAAGAGCTAACGGAAGGTGTCAGATCTTCATTACGAGATTTGCATCCTCCCCGACTTAGGTTGATCTGTTAGTCCAACGAGCCCAACGATTGCCCTACTAAACCACTAAAACAATTCACAGTTCACACTTCCGCCCGCAAAATTAACCTTAAAATTGAAGATTTACACCTCATATGGCATATCAGCTTATATAAGCATGTGCGATGAGCGATTTTTCGACCGCATTTCCCATGAAAAACACTCTTCGAACTGAAAATCAAAGCAAAAACGTAACAATGAAAGTTCTGAGGGACGTGCTCATCCAGTTACTTGCATAATCTGTGGTAAGCCTCGGCGATTACATGGGCATTGTATAAGCGAGACGAGCGTGTATCCATGAGATACAAATACAGATCAGACAGGGAGTGGGAGTGGGAAAGAGAGCGAGACCGGCTACTGACCCAACAAAGCACTGGTCGCTATAGAATGACCACAAAGGCGTTCCATACTCGAGGGAAAATCAACAGCTGCCTACGACGACGACGACGGCGGCGATGATGATGAAGTGGCGTGGGTGTCTGTCCCAGTATAGGATGCAACTGTGTGGGTGTGTGTGTGTGTGTCTGGGCAACAAATATCCGATTTGCAAATGAAACAATTGCGGTGTTTGACCAATTTCACAATTGATGTAATCCTGCAAATCGCTATATTAGCGACCAGGACGACCGGGGACAAGGACCCATGACCAGGGCCCGCACGGGCATTGTGAAATTGAAATGTTTTGAGTTCATTCAAGAGTAAACAGCACACACACACACACACACACACACATACGTACACATAATTTGCTTTATTTGCGGCCCACGACGACGAGGTTGAACTACCCGACCGTAGGTTTATAATAATATTTTGCTAACCTTCTTTTCGCTTGTAAAAGTTCAAAAAGATTTCGCCCGCTCTCTTTGTAGGCATTTGCCGATTACCGACACAGATTAAGGGATGTTCGCCAGTCCTCGTCTTCGTCTTCGCTCCTTCCTTCTCGCTCTCGACAATCGGCTTTTGAGCATGCGCGGCAGGTTTGTTTCCTTTCTCTCGTTCATCGCTCATCGTTCATCGTCCTGATTCCTAGTCCGATTCATAGGAGCGCAATTAGACGAGTTTACGCTTTTGTTTCCATTCGCCGCGCAGACGAATTTTCGTATTTTCGTCCATTCTCGGCCACTGATCTCTGATCCGCTCTATCCTTAAATCTGTGCACTCGACCATAGGTACATATGTACCTATGAAAACTCTACTTCCTACTTCTCTCTCTGCCTCTCTCTACCATTGTGTCGCGCGTATTTGGCGCGTTTAAATAGATTAACCGCCTTGCAAATTGCTCGCATCTTATCTCAGATGAGTTGCAGTTCATCGAGCTACCTACGAGTTGAGTCAGGCTTGCGTGCCTTGGCTACTTCTGCTTCTGTTCCTCCTCCTACTTTTGTTCCTCCTGCAGCTACTGTTTCTGTCTGTCTTGCTATCTGGGCCTGGGAAACAATTAGCCTGCGGCCGCCTTTGTTTGCTGTCTTAATCCTGAGTAAATTAGTTCATTAAGAGGTTAATTCCTCATAACACCCACAAATTAGACTCGCTTTGAATGTCCCGATGTGTGTAGAATATGCTGAGGCACCTTTGCTAATGAGTTCCCAACGAAAGGAATAAGTAAGGCAATGAGTATATTTGCTTAGTAGCTGATTGCTAGCTGAATCATATGTGGAATTTGATAGAGATAAGAGAGTTGATATCTCGATCTTGGACATTACATTTCAATCATTCATAGTATTTTTGTAATTTTCGCTACAGGTTTGTAATAAACATAAGAGAATATTGTTAGCAGGTCTAACTAGTTTATACAATCACAGTCAGAAGCATAATATATAATTATATTGTAATATAATAATATAATTAAAATGTAGTTTATTCTATTAAGTCATCCATTTTTCAAATTCCGCAAATTGGGAAGTTTAATAAAAATTATATGATTTTAATTTAAATATCGATTCAATACTGAACATTAGAAATGAGTAAAAAATTATTTATTCTAATTTTAAAGATAATCCTAGGTTTTTTGATCGAGTTATAAGGATTAAAGGTCAGGATAGTGTTTCAATTAAATTAATTATGGAAAAATGTGAATATGAAAAAACTTACAAAATGGTTTTATATAATTAAATATATAATTAATTAAGGGATAGAGATAGAATAATAAATAAAATTTAAAAAATATATTAATGATTTAAAAAGTAAGTGAAATGTATATTTCATATTTTATTATTTATATAGTTAATTTGATTTAATCTGGGATAATGAATCGAATATATTATAATAATATACTGCGGAGCATAGGGGAAAACCCGGTAAAAGCCCATCAGCTGGAAAGATACAAGTTGTTAGGATGAAGTTTTTGGTAATTAAGATTAAAATCGTTGATAGAATAATGAAAGGACTCTGTGTTGAATACTCTACATATAATCCGATTGTAATTAGCACGGAGAAATTGCAAAATATCAAGCAAGCTGAAGTTATTACGAGGGTCGTTTGATAAGTCCGTGACTTTTTGTATTTGCCGCGCACCTGCTCTAAATACAACACTGCTCCTGTCAGCAGTTATCGATTAACAGCTGACTGTAAAATTTTGAGAAAGCTGCGTTTCTTAGTTTGCGTTTTATAGGCATTGAAAGCAGACGATCTCGTGAATTTTAACGAAAATGGAAAAAAGTGAATTTCGTGTGCTAATTAAGCATTATTTTTTGCGTAAAAAATCCATCACCGAAACCAAGGAAAGACTTGATAAATATTATGGGGACTCTGCACCATCAATTTCAATGGTTAAGAAATGGTTTACTGAGTTCCGTTGTGGTCGTACCAGTACAAGTGATGCCGAACGTTCAGGTCGCCCAAAAGAGGTCGTCATGCCAGAAATCGTCGACAAAATCCATGGAATGATATTGGATGATCGGAGAATGAAAGTGCGTGAGGTAGCTGAGGCTGTAGGCATCTCAACTGAACGGGTACATCACATTTTACATGAATATTTGGACATGAAAAAGCTTTCCGCGCGATGGGTGCCGCGATTGCTCACACACGACCATAAGCGCAACCGTGTGACCATTTCAAAGGAGTGTTTGGCGATGTTCAACCGCAATCCAAACGAATTTTTGCGCCGTTTCGTTACCGTAGACGAAACATGGATCCACCACACCACACCAGAGACCAAAGAACAATCAAGACAGTGGGTTTCTCCGGGTGAACGTGCACCAAAGAAGGCCAAGGTGGGTCTGTCGGCCAACAAGGTCATGGCCACAGTTTTTTGGGATGCACAAGGTATCATTCACATCGATTACCTTGAAAAGGGTAAAACGATCACCGACGAATATTATTCAGAGCTTTTGGACAGATTCGATATTGATTTGAAGCAGAAACGACCGCATTTGGCGAAAAAAAAGTGCTGTTCCATCAGGACAATGCACGGGTGCACACGTGTGTAGTCAGCATGGCAAAATTTCATAAATTGGGCTACGAACTGCTACCCCATCCAGCATATTCTCCAGATTTAGCCCCCTGTGACTATTTTTTGTTTCCAAACATGAAGAAATGGCTCGGCGGTAAGAGATTCGGGTCAAATGAAGAGGTCATCACAGAAACAAACGACTATTTTGAGGGCCTTGAGAAAACCTATTATTTGGAAGGAATAAAAAAATTGGAAAAACGCTGGACTAAATGTATAGAGCTAAAAGGAGATTATGTTGAGAAATAAAACGCTTCTTTGACGAAAAAAATATATTTTATTCAAAAAGTCACGGACTTATCAAACGACCCTCGTAGTAAAAATCAAAATAAGCAACGTTTAAAGATTCATAATTTGATAAGATCTTGAAGTCAAATCAATCCACAGTAGAATCTCAAATGAAATTTGACAAAAACAATCGATTTACTCCGAGCTGTAAGTGCTGGAAGTCGGGCTGTGACCGTACTCAAAATACGACTGATATCATAGAGTCTAGTTAAGAAGGTTGCAATGATCTGCATGAAGTACTTGGCAATAGCATATGTATTCCCACATTATAAATACCTCGACTTACTTCTATCTAGCCAACTATTTATCTTTTGTTGTGCACATCTCTCTCATCTGGCACTGCAAAATGCCCGCATAATGCAGAAATGTGCAATCTGCATTTAGTTAACTAAATAGAGACAGCTCCAGCAACAACGACAAGAGCACAAGTAGGGAGGCAACAACAATGGCAGCACTAGAAATGACGAGTCCAAAAGCAACAACAAACAAACTGGACATTCACAAAAGCTCTGAACCAACAAAATGACAACTGGATAAAGCTGGCACTGGCACTGCTGCCACTGTGACTCCTCCAGGACCTTCTCTGCATCCTGAGCTGAGTACTGTGTGCTGGGCGTGCACCTCAGCTGGGCTCAGCTCTCGACTCGCTGTAATGGCCTGGCCACGGTCACAAAGGCCGTGCAAACATGGCATACAAATACGCAGACACACACACACTCACAGGCATAGTTAGACAGACAGAGTATATACCCTCACACACACACACACACACATACAGAGAGAGCGAGAGCGACAGAGAGAGAGAGAGGGACAGCAGTAGCAAGAGTATGCTAACTCGGCAGAGACTGCAGCACGTTAAAGCGGTGCCCGGGGAGGGTATGGGAGGTGCAGAAGCACAAGGCGCAGATGGAATAGGTAGGATAAGGATGAGCTGCGGCTGCGGCTGCGGCATGCGGGGAAAAAGCACTCGGCAAATTGCAAACACAAATGCAAAACTTGTAAATTTGCTGCAAAATGTGCAAAAATAAAATGTGTATAAGGGCAAATGTGATAGCAGAGATAGCAAGCAGCAGCAAATAGAGCAATAGATAGAAGAAAGAGCAAGGGGGATAAAGAGAGAATGGGAAAGAGAAAGGCAAAGAGGGAGGCAAAGACGGAGGCAGGCTGAGAAAAGCGAGGAAAGAGATAGAAGACAAAGAATAACCATATGAATCTAAAGAGTAAAGAACCTACATTTTTATAACTATTGAAAATGGTCAAAAACGGATATAGAAAATTTTTGCAAGTGGTTGAAACAGTCAGAAAAAGGCGTGGCACACCCCATAAAGTATATCTTCTTGTTCTGTCTGTCCGTCCGTTTGAGCATCGATAACTCAGTTATTATTGAAGCTAGAGAGACCAAATTTGACAAAAAGGTTTATCTGTATAAACACTTGATCAATTTAATTTCAAATTTCGAATGCCACGAAAATAAATAAATAAATTTGATTTCGAACGTTACAATATAAGTAGTTGTCTATAGTATTTGGCTTTGTATATTAAATAGATGAGTCGAAAAGGTCATATAGGTGCATTATATATATATATATTGCAATATATCAAAACTAAACAAACTACATCTTTGCATTATTTGTTCTATTTATGATTATTTATTGTTATTTTTCTGCCATAATACAGTCCAAAATATGTTTGAATAGATCATCTGATGCGAAAGATATCATTAAAAATTATACCTAAATTCTTTATACCATATCAAATTTATTTAAGAACTCAAAAAGGATAATAAACATTCCTTATTCTCTTCGAAACTATCTTTTCGATCTACCTTATCACTTTTATTGAATCTTTAAGAACTCCTAACAATCACTGTACCTGCATATAGTCAACAGATAAGAATGAGTTGGAATTTATTATAAATTATCCCGACGTTTACTGCTTCATTGGTACAGTGCTTAGCACATAACAGAAGCATCCAAACAGTCATTGACTAGACTAGTCACCCAGTCGTGGATCTTTCTCTCTCTATCCCTCTTTCTCCCCGAGCAGTTGTGCTTTTGGGTAATGGAACTGCTCAACTGCAGCAAGGATTCGCTGCTGCCTTTTGACATCTCCCTGTCAAGGCACAAACTCCAAGAGCAAACAGAAGACAAGAAAGCCGCGTTGCGTTGTGCGATATCATCAAAATGAATATAAGATTATATTTGCCAAGACGCAGTCAACGAGAGGAGGGGCAGAGTGGGATGGGGGGGGGAGGTAGACGCCATTGCGATTGCCCCGAGAGGTGAGAGAGAGTTAAGCAAACAAAGCGACGAATAAAACGAAAAGCCAAACGACAATGGAAGTGCATAACAAAGCAGCATTGCAGAGGGAGAGGGAGGAAGAAGAGGAGTAGCTGGAGGAGGAGGAGGAGGAGGAGGAGAAGAAGGAGCAAGAGGACGATGGGGCCATTGGACAAGTGAAAGAGTCAACGTCAACTCTTTCAAGTGGGCCACGACCAGACCAGGACCCGGACCAGAGCCGACGCGATGCGACCAGAGGCGCTGCCATTTCGGTGCCTGGCTGCGCATCTTGCCGTGTGCGTGGAGGAGCCTCAGGCAGGCAAGGAGTGCAGAGAGGGGGGGGGAAGGGAAGGGAAGAGGGCAGCTCGCATCAAGTGTGAACGGAATACGGCCAAGTTTTTTGGTTGCCACTTTGCCAGACCGAAACACAGACGTTACCTAAGGCAACAGCAGGAGACAGCAGAAGACAGAAGACTGGAGAAAGGAGAGAGGAGAGAGGAGACTCTGCCACCAGCCAGCCTGGGCAGCCAGCCAGGCTATCTATCTCGCTCACTCTCGTTGCTGTTTGCATAAATATTTTAGGGGCGGGCTCAGCTATTGCTTGCTCGCTCGCTCTCTCTTTCTCTCGCTCTCCCTCTCGCTCTTTCCCTCTCGAGCATAATATTCCAATTCGACATTTTGTGTGAAATTCATAATGCGGTTGACGTTGACGTCGACGTCAACTGAGCCAGTGGCAGCGGCAACTGTAGCGCAGCTTGTCGCATCCAATCTGAACTTCATCATCATGTTCCTTCGTCCTGTTGCCGTAGTCCTTTTGCCTGCTCTCTCATGCTGTCTCTTTCGCAATTGCGCGCACCCGAATGACAGTGCAGGGCACAAGTATATGTACACACACACACACACGCACACACAGATACAGACAGCCGTCTATATAGGGGTTGTTTTCCGCACCCCTCGTGCTGAGTTTGCTCAGTTCACAGGCCCAGTCAGCGACACACACACACACACAGAGACACACACAGAGACACACACAGACACTCGTCCTGCTCGACGTGGTCCTTTTCATAATTCTTAAGGCCAAAGCGGCGTCGTGTTTGCCTTCATTCCGCTTCGGTCGCTGAGCCAGTGCTGAACGTTGACAGCGCTCGTCGCGTTCAAGTTAAAATAAAAAAAAGACGAAGAAAAGTAAAACTCAAACAAGTTGAACAAGTGAATCGAGCAGCGTATGCAAATACTGCAAAAAATACTACACAATCTACTGAAAACACTCAAAATAGACAAAGCTGAAAGAGAAAACTTGAAGAACCTCACAGCGCAGTGCATTTTTTTTTTTTCTTGTGCGAATCGGAAAACTACAAGTGCCGACAAATTGGATACGATTAGGCAGCGCCTAAATATGGTTTACTTTGTACGTATCTATGACAGATCAATCACATTTTGTGTATGGTATATATAACTGTATGGTATATGAAGATATATCATGTATATGGTATATGAAGATATATTATATATGTGGTATTTGAATATATATTATGTATATAGTCTATGAAGATATATCACATGTTTGGTATATGAATATATATAATTCCTATGATATTATATATTCATATAATCGTGTATTCAGTGTTGGGTTCTGTCTCAGTACTGCTCGAAATGCTGCCGACGGCTTTTTTTTCCTTCTGTTTCCGACCTACAAACTTTAATTAGCTTACATAACATATTTATTAGATATATCATGAAACTGTGTGGACAATTTTTGATATAATAATAATAATCATATTTTTATATTATCAGCACAAAGTGAATATTCTTTCATCCTTTAATAGTTGTTTTTACAAAGTTTTTCAAAATTATGAATAGTTTTCGACTTCATTTTGTAATAATTGAAACAATATAAATACTTGAAAACTCCAAATACTTTTTATCTCTATATTCTGAATTTCGCAACAATATCTTCAAGTTTTTCAGATCTTTAGTTTAGTTTCATAGGTGTTTCTTGTATTAACTGCATACACATTTAAGCAACTTAAAGATTTATGCTAATTAAATGTATTAATATCAAAACAACCTAAATATTTATGTTATAAGTTAAAGTAATCCAACTTTTATGTTGTAAACTATTTAATTTAAAAAATTATCAATCAATATGACAGAAAAGCTACTTCTTGACTTCTTTATGTTAATTTTAAATGAATTTTTACCTAATCTAAAATTTTGAAATAGTAACATACATATAATATTGAAGAGTTTAATATCTTATTTTTTTTTGAAAAGATAGTAAAATATTTTCCTGTTTTAACTTTCAAATAGACCTTTTAATATCCCTGTTGCTTTAAATATTTTTAAATATTAAATACATAAAGTATTAACAATTAAAAATTTGAGTTCTTTAAGTTTATAATCGTATTGATGCTGAACTTTCTCATAGAATGTGCAGTTGCTCATCTCAATTAACTCTATAAGTGTCAAATCTTCCCTTACTACATATTTCTTATAACTTGCATAAGCTTGGTCAGATTTTCTGCTGGTTTCTCAATTAGAATCCAACCCAGAGTGCCTTGTCCAAGCCACAAGTGGGCTTACTGACAGCCCTAACTAGTCATTCTGTAGTGTGTGTGATAAGTTCAAGTGCCTGTGGGACTAAATTGAACTGACCATGGAAGATGGTAACGCCCTCAGAAACTATTCCCAGCTCCCTGTGAGCTACTTACTGAGGCGTCAAATCGAGTTAATTAAAAAGCCCTCCAAGGAGAGCTACGGGTCGGAGCCGAAGTCAGAGAGTCGGAGTGAAATCCGTTGGCGAAACCGTAGCCGGATGTCGCGCATTAGGAACACTTGAGGAAGCACGCATGGCGACGTTGGTAGAGACTCCACACACTTGCAGCCAAGTGTAAACAATTTAATGAGGTGCAAATAAAGGCACGACGATGCAGGGAACAGCATCAGTCCGGGTGGAGGGGGGGTGTGGCGTGGCACGGCAAGACCCGCGCCAAAAATCATTCACATATTATTTGTGTATTATGATTGATTCGGCAATATGCTGCGCTCATATTGTTCTGGGTCAGTCAAGGGTTAAGGATATCGATAGATTTTTGCGTGTTTTTATGCATAATTTGTGCGGTTTTGTTTTAATTGCAACCCGCTGACTGGGCATCAATCGAAAGCGATCGAAAACGAAAGGATTCGAGGCATGGCACGCCCCTGAGCGAGCGTTTGTTTGTGTGTTGCGGCCGCATTAGCGACACTTGACTGAGCACAATGGGGCGTATGCTCAATATTAATTGATAACCCGTTGCTTATTTGCATACACAAGAATCATAAGCGAAGCCATTGACTAACCCCCTGCCTCCCTCTCTCCCTCTTTCTTCTCTTCTTTTTAGAGTCCGCGTGGCATGCAACCGTGTAGTCCATCGGGTGTTATTGCAATGATGACGCCATCGAAGAGTCCCATCATGGAAACCGCCGCCAGCAACGACAACGAACAGATGATGAATCAGACAGTGAACAGTAACACGACCACAGCCAGTGCTGCTGCTGTGGCTGGCGATGCCAAGCGGGCGTGTCCATTGAAGTTCTCCATTGCCAAGATTATGGAACCGGATACAAAGCAGACAGCGGCAGCGGCAGCAGCAGCAGCAGCAGCAACAGCAGCAGCAGCGCAGTCCCTAGTGAGCAATGCCATGGAGGAGGAGGAGCTGCCTCACGATAGCTATGCAGATTCGGAACGCTCTTGCAGTCCCATCGAGGTGACTGCCGACGATGACGACGAGGAGTTGCCTCCAGTGAATTATGACTCTGCCTTCAAGAAGTATGTGCCCGCCTCCGCTTCTGCAGCAGCTGCATCGGCCTCAGTCTCAGCCTCAGTCGCTGCCTCGGCCTCTGCCACGGCCTCGGCTTCGGCTGTGCAGCAGTTTGTGAGCACACGCCACCAGGAGCTGCTCTCGCAGTATCCGCTGCTCTACTATGCACCCAATCAGCTGATGTGTGCCGCTGCTGCAGCGCAGTATGCAGCACTGACAGCGCAGCAGCAGACGCTGGCGAGTGCCGCGCATTTGAGCAGCTTCACTGCCTCACTGAATGCAACGTTGCATCACACACAGTCGCTGCGACGCAACTTGGGGCATCCACTGGCTGCCGCAGCAGCTGCTGCAGCAGTGGCGCAGTCCCAGCAGCAACAACAACAACAACAACAGCAGCAGCAGCCGTCGGCGCCAACGCTGCAGCAGAGCCTGGAGAAGTCGCCCATTGGACGCACGCCACATGCGGCGGTGCAACAACAACACGTGAACCTGAAGAGAAAACGTTCCCCACAGGCGGAGCTAACGACGCCACCATTGCCACAGTCAGTGCCACAGGCGGCACGCTCACGTTCGCGTTCCCCCTCGCCACATGGCTCGCTGGAGGATAGCAGCCCTGGGTCGGCGAATGGGGGCAAGCCGAAGACCTTCTCGTGTCTGGAGTGTGGCAAGGTGTTCAATGCACACTACAATCTGACGCGCCACATGCCCGTGCACACGGGCGCACGTCCGTTTGTGTGCAAGGTATGTGGCAAGGGCTTTCGCCAGGCATCCACTCTGTGCCGGCACAAGATCATTCATACCTCCGAGAAGCCGCACAAGTGTCAGACCTGTGGCAAGGCCTTCAATCGCAGCTCCACCCTCAACACCCACGCACGCATCCATGCGGGCTACAAACCCTTTGTGTGCGAGTACTGCGGCAAGGGATTCCACCAGAAGGGCAACTACAAGAACCACAAGCTGACGCACAGTGGCGAGAAGGCCTACAAGTGCAACATCTGCAACAAGGCCTTCCATCAGATCTACAATCTCACCTTCCACATGCACACACACAACGACAAGAAGCCCTACACGTGCCGCGTCTGCGCCAAGGGATTCTGCCGCAACTTCGATCTGAAGAAGCACATGCGCAAGTTGCACGAACTGGGTGGCAGTGAAATGGATGATCTGGATATGCCTCCGGCATATGAGCGACGCCGTGAGTACACACGACGTGAGCCGACACTCTCGAGCTACAGCCAGGCCAGTCAGTTGACACCGGATTCGTCGTCGGGCAGCCTGTCGCCGCCCATCAATGTGACCACGCCTCCACTGTCCAGTGGCGAGACCAGCAATCCGGCCTGGTCACGTGGCGCATACCCGGAGACGGCTACAGCAACGGCCGCAGCGGCGGCTGCTGCAGCTGCGGCTGCTGCTGCTGCCGCCGGACCTGGTGGACACTTTCATCATCATCTGGCAGGGCCACCAGCAACGGGCTTACATGCCGATTACCCTGGCAACTCACACTTTCTACTGCATCCCAGTCAACAGCAGCAGCCGCCACATCCTCATCAGCATCATCAGCACTCGCATCCACAGCATCCGCAGCAGCCGCGTCTGTCGGCAGCGGCACTGGAGAATGTGCCCTTCATAGCCAAGGTCTTCTGACAGCGATACTATGCGGACAATCTGGTCAACTCCAGCCCGGTCTCCACACTGACCTCGGCTCCTCCGACCTCCACATCTACATTGACATCTTCAGCTCAGTCTGTGGGCAAGTCAAGCGATTTGCTCATTGACTGACTGCAACTGGTGACGGCAGTGACGGCAGCCAATCAAAAGCAGACACAGTCAGCTCCAACAAGGGTGCAGCTGGTGGAGAAGGAAGTGGAGCAGGAGCAGGAGCAGGAGCAACAGGAGGAGGATGAGGATGAGGAGAAGGGGCAACGTACTTCCGACTCGCCGGAACTTGCCGGCTGCACAGCGCTTGGCAGCGCAGTGCGTGCTCTGAACGGACTTTTCTAGAGACAAGCAACCCCACCAAATGGTTTCAACATAACCTGTGCAATATTCTACTATATATACAGATCGCATCAGATCAGATCCAGATTACCCCGAATTCCAAGCGCAACAAATTCATTTCGACTTTGATTTTGTACATTCTGTAAATGGTTGAGAACTCTCCACAGCAAGTCACACATTACATATATACACGTATATATACCATAGATATATATATATAGTTGTATCTGTATATTTCAGCTAGTTAGTACCTAATTTTTTTTTGAGATATTTGAAGATAATTTTTTTTTTTTTTTTATTATTATTATTAAGTAGAAGCGATGAATCGATACAATACAATATTAGTAACGTAACAGCGCAATTACACAATTAAATAATTGTACGAAACCTCACGACAGGAGTGTGAGGACTTGAAGATAAATGTGTTTAGTTTTCGCCGTCTAGAAAATTGAATCTGCATTGTGAATTGTAAAATGTTTCAAGATATATATATACATATATATAATGGATTTACCAACGATATATCGAACGATACACAGTTGCATAGATACTATATAATTCGTATGTATGTCAGCTAAAGCATTTTGAAGCAAAACTCATTGGAAATTGTTTAGCACTTAAGTGATATTATTGATAATGTTTAAGCAATAAATCAATTCTTAAATACAAATAATTTTTGATTATTTTTTTAAGAAAATTGGGGAATTTCGACATTAATAATTATTAGAAGGTTTGAACAGTTAGTAGAAATTGAAAGAGATAAGCCAGCAAAGCTGGGACATGCTTTGTCCTTGTAATCGGCAAGCCAGTCAACACAGATTATGAATATATATCATATATCAAACAGTACGCCTTGTTTAAGCTACTAAAATATTGAAAGAGGCAAGTCAGCAAGGCGGAAAAGTACCTTGAAATATTTTAAAATAAAGTTGGCAGCTTTGCCGACACAGAATATGAATATATATTATACACAAGGTAAGATACGAGGGTCGTTTGATAAGGCCGTGACTTTTTGAATAAAATATATTTTTTTCGTCAAAGAAGCGTTTTATTTCTCAACATAATCTCCTTTTAGCTCTATACATTTAGTCCAGCGTTTTTCCAATTTTTTTATTCCTTCCAAATAATAGGTTTTCTCAAGGCCCTCAAAATAGTCGTTTGTTTCTGTGATGACCTCTTCATTTGACCCGAATCTCTTACCGCCGAGCCATTTCTTCATGTTTGGAAACAAAAAATAGTCACAGGGGGCTAAATCTGGAGAATATGCTGGATGGGGTAGCAGTTCGTAGCCCAATTTATGAAATTTTGCCATGCTGACTACACACGTGTGCACCCGTGCATTGTCCTGATGGAACAGCACTTTTTTTT
The DNA here is from genome assembly GCA_018904035.1 of Zaprionus ornatus. NCBI lineage: Eukaryota > Metazoa > Arthropoda > Insecta > Diptera > Drosophilidae > Zaprionus > Zaprionus ornatus. Next base: position 16,994,955 of record JAEIFZ010000002.1, on the reverse strand, counting down.
CGCCAAATGCGGTCGTTTCTGCTTCAAATCAATATCGAATCTGTCCAAAAGCTCTGAATAATATTCGCCGGTGATCGTTTTACCCTTTTCAAGGTAATCGATGTGAATGATACCTTGTGCATCCCAAAAAACTGTGGCCATGACCTTGTTGGCCGACAGACCCACCTTGGCCTTCTTTGGTGCACGTTCACCCGGAGAAACCCACTGTCTTGATTGTTCTTTGGTCTCTGGTGTGGTGTGGTGGATCCATGTTTCGTCTACGGTAACGAAACGGCGCAAAAATTCGTTTGGATTGCGGTTGAACATCGCCAAACACTCCTTTGAAATGGTCACACGGTTGCGCTTATGGTCGTGTGTGAGCAATCGCGGCACCCATCGCGCGGAAAGCTTTTTCATGTCCAAATATTCATGTAAAATGTGATGTACCCGTTCAGTTGAGATGCCTACAGCCATGGATTTTGTCGACGATTTCTGGCATGACGACCTCTTTTGGGCGACCTGAACGTTCGGCATCACTTGTACTGGTACGACCACAACGGAACTCAGTAAACCATTTCTTAACCATTGAAATTGATGGTGCAGAGTCCCCATAATATTTATCAAGTCTTTCCTTGGTTTCGGTGATGGATTTTTTACGCAAAAAATAATGCTTAATTAGCACACGAAATTCACTTTTTTCCATTTTCGTTAAAATTCACGAGATCGTCTGCTTTCAATGCCTATAAAACGCAAACTAAGAAACGCAGCTTTCTCAAAATTTTACAGTCAGCTGTTAATCGATAACTGCTGACAGGAGCAGTGTTGTATTTAGAGCAGGTGCGCGGCAAATACAAAAAGTCACGGACTTATCAAACGACCCTCGTATATAGCACGTATAGTTTAAAAGTAGTAAGAAATAGAAGAGGATCAGTCAGCAGGGCAAGAAAGACACTTGGAAATTGAGATCGGCAACTCAGCTGACATAGATCATGAATATATAACCTATAGCATATATCATATAAGATATAAGGTGCAAAATAATTGAAATAGGTAAACAAGTAAGGCAGAAAAGTGCAGAAAACTATATACAAATTGAAATCGACAATATGTCTGACACAGATAATGAATATATAGCACATATATAGCATGACATACATGTTTTAGGGAATCGTCAAACCCTTTAACAACTGCAGCTCTACTCAAGGGGTCCCCTTCTTTGCGTGTATGCAAATGGCTGAACCGGAGCAGTCTCCACATGTCTCCACTTGGGGACTTCTCCAATTTAGACATGCAAATGGAATGCGTCGCAACAATTATTGCCGCATTTGCCTAAGAGGCGCTTTAATGGGCCCTAAACTGTCAACCCAAACCAACAGAAAGAGAAAGGGAAAGACACAGAGAGAGAGAGAGAGAGAGAGAGAGAGAGAGATAGAGAGAGAGAAGGAAAAGCGAGACAGGGCAGAGGTGTGAGCTGCGGCCCACCTTAATTAGTGGCGAGTCGTGGCTCTACCACTCAGCAAGGTACTCCATCTATGAAGCACACGCCGCTACGCCCCGCCCCGACACGCCCATTTGCATATTGCTTTGATCTGTGCGGTAGAAAATGTCACGAAGATGGCGACGACGTCTGAGACCGCGACAGAGACAGGAAGAGGGGACCTAGATGAGGCAAGAACTGCTCTTCCAGTTGGCATAACTTATATACGGTAGCATAATGTCAAGAAGGAAGTGATAAAGAAAGGAACTTTGTGAGATTATTATATTATTGTTCATCTGTGATTCGGAAACGATCAAGTTGAGTTCCAAAGGGATCTACGTAAAGATACGTTAGAAAAAACTTCAATCAATAAAATTGTTTCTGATAAACGATTAGGAAAGTGACTTTGCGGGATTATTACAATATATTATATATCTATATTAAATATCTGTCATTCGACGACGATCATGAAGATTATCAGCTATATCATAATGTATTAAGGTAAAGTTCGCTATATTGTGATCATATCATAATGTATTAAGATAAATCTAGATAAAAAATTGATATATATCTAGGCATATAATCGCATATCATTTAATGTATGGTACTATAATATCAGTGTCGTTTATTATATTATAAACATAGATTATCTTGAATATAATGTGGGTAGATCTGTAAAAAACCTTTATTCTTGATAGGATCATTAAAAAAATTTTTCAATAATACAAAATAACACCCAAGCAATGAACATATATGAATATATCCAGCAACATGTGTATATATCCTCAAATATGTCCTTGCGCCTGCATAGCTCATTTCAAATGCCGATTACAGGGTATAACTGGAGAAGTAGGCGCATGTGTTGCCACTTGAGTTGACATATCACTCGAGAATCGCTGTTGCTGCCTGCTCACTCACTCTCGCTCTCTCTCTCACTCACTCCCTTTCTGTTGCTGTCTCTTTGGGCCCGTGCAATGCAACTGGATGAAAGATATGAATAATTCAAACGATATCAAATCAAATGGGAACGAAAAGCGAAATCAAAAAGCATCGAAAAGCTTTATGCAAATGCAAATATGATGAATTTGAATGTGAATGCGATGTGAATGTGAGTGTGAGTGTGGATGTGAATGTGCTCTCCATGCTCAGACTGCGTGCAGTGCACTTGCAGCATATGCCTAAGCAGACCGCCCACTGTCAGACGATGCGCCCCCTTCAGATCTCCACTTGGTTGACTAGTTGACAGTTTGTTTTTTTAGAGAGCACACGCAGCCACCCCCTCTCAATCAACCCCTGCCCCCCCACTCCACCCCTCCCGGGCCAACCCCCACGCTTACTTAGATACTCATTGAGTTGACAAATGGCGAAAAGCTTGTGCCCAATTTGGGATGACTTTTGACACCGCCTTGTGGCGGATTCTTTTGAGCCACGCCGTTGGCTGTGCTGCGATGCCTATCATCAGCCTTGGACGGGTGGCGGATGGCGGGTGACGGGTGACGCGTGGTGAACGGGTCGCAGGGGTCGAACAGGCCAACCCCCAATTCAGTTGTCCTTCGATGGTCCTTCACTTGTCGTTGTCGTTGTCGTGCTGTCCGCGCACTGACTGATTTTCCTTTTGATGTTTGCGCCCAATGCACGCTGAGCGACCATTCGAGTGGCCTCTAACGGCACAGCGCCAACTCCAGCTTCCAGCTCCAGCACAATCCCATACACCAAATCAATGGGTATCGCTGTCGATTCGTGCTGCGCCCATTCGTTCACAAAGCCGTCTTATTTGGCTAATTGAAGGCGACTCCTTTCACCCGCTCCACTTTCCTTTTTCTCCACCTTCTTTACACCATCTATGCAAAAATTTTGCTGATTTATCTGCGTGACTGCTTGACACTTCTACTGGACGTCGCACAACTGATTGCCGACACTGTCGATGGCGTTCATTAAGCTAATTAATCGCGTTCACGAGCGATAAGTCTTCGCACAGTGACAATGGAAGGACGCTTGAGTTATTTTGGAAGAGTTTTACGGTTATCGAAGACACTATAATACTATGATCCAACATAATAATGACAGGCAACAATATACATATATAAAAATAATTTCCTTTGAGTATTGATAGATACACCTATTGATAGGTACACCTTTGCGAACTGTAGAGAGAGTTCATCATTACATATTATATAATATATATAGATGCACATTATTTTGCGGACTATATCAAGAAAACTATTTAAATGGATGTAGCCATATGATTTTATAGAAAAACTAAGCAAATAACTGGACAAAATAAATAAAAATATAAATAAATAAATATATAAATAAATAAATAAATATATAAATTAATAAATACATAAATAAATAAATAGTTATATAATAGGATTAATATGAAAGATCTGTTGATGCTTTATACATTATTATAACAGTAACTGATCCAGGCAAATGTCCTGTTGATCTTGGCTAAATTGAGAGCTGTTTATAGTAAGGAAAGTCTTTCTTATATACATATAATACATATAATACATACTATATAATACATTTAATACATATAATATAATATTTTTTAATGTTATTAGATATAGATTTAAAGAGTTGAATTTGAAAATTCTTGGATATATATACAGACTAATTCAACAGGTTTCATACTCAATAAAAATATGAATAAGAATAAAGAAAAACAATATATAGTTCATATAACAACTTATGGGGAATTGCGATTCTATTAGTTAACCTTGCCTTAATATTATATATTCCTTAACCAAATTTTAAAACCTATTTTAATAGGTCAAGCAAGAGAACTACAGTCGAGTATGCTACACTGTAAATTACTCAATACCCACCAGACCAAAACAATTTTAAATAAGTGCATGACTATATCGTAAAGAGTCGATTGTCTATCGTCGACTTTTTTCATTAATTTATTTATTTATTTCATTATGAATCAGATTACATATATTTCTATAACCTAATTAGCATATATGGTTGTTTTCTTCTCCAAGTCTACATAGTCGACTTCAAATAAAGGAACTCCGCGCCCGCAAGAGCAGACGTGAAAAATATATCACTGAAGACGGCTACCGAAGTGTAACCGAAATATATCGGTAAAAAAAGAAAATATTTATTTTATTCAACTTGATCTTGACCTCGAGCCAGCCACTAAAATGATGAAAAACAAAGGTCGCCAAAACTCTATTATAAATTAATAAATATTTAGAGTACTTTGTGCTGCATACTTTTGGAGGTTGAAAATCAGTCCTCTTCAAAAGGATTTCTTGCATAATTTCGATGTTAATTATCCGATTGCAACAAAATTTGTAGAAGTCAGAAGAAGTTGGGTTAATTTGTTTGGCAAAAAAGAGATTTCTTGCATTTGAACCACGCATGAAATCAGATTTTATCGAATTACAAGGGGGCGTGTCCAAATTCCACAATATACATGTTCTTTCTCGCAATATTTAGGCATGTTGTAACCAAATTTGTTTTTACTTTATAAAATAATGATAAAGAAAGGTAATGCAGGAGAGGCAAATATGATACTCCCACTTGAGATACTCCAACTGCGATTGCATTGCCAAATTTCATATTTATTGCTATTGTTATTGTTTATTGCAATCGCAGTTGAATTGTTTAGGGCTGCCAAATTGTTTACAGCGCCTAAACAATTTCTGAATAGGCGCCAAATGCAACAAGGATTCGCAGCGACTGTCTGCCTCGTGTTGCATTATTAATAACTCTTATCAAGGGGGCGCAATCAGAACAGCACAGAAATTATGTTATAGCTCGCAACAACTCGAACACGATGCAACAACAGTGACAACAACAACAACAACAACAACAACAACAACAACAGCAATCGAGGGGAAGAAGAACTACAGCGACTTGTCGCGGTTAAGCACCTCGCCATGAAAATTATAATCCAATTCCATTGTTTAATGATGAGGCAGCAGAGAGTGTTAAGGGAAAAGAAGGGGACAGGCAAGGAGGGAGGGTGGTGGGGGGAGGCAGGAGGGAACAGTCTGAATGACAAAACTGAAAGAAAAAATGAAAATTTTTGCAAGCGTCGACTGCGCTTATCACCTATAACAATGCGCAAAGTGCGCTGAGTCCTGAGAACAATGCACACTGAGGATGAATACTCCCCTCCAGCTCTTCCCCCCTCTTATCCTCTCTTGATACACTCAAGTGTGCGGCGCATTGGAGTGTAAATTGCAGCGTAATCTCTTCCGGATATGATTACGTTCTTAAGTGATCTCTCTAGCTATCTCTCTCTCTCTCCCGCTACCTTCCGTCTCCTTCGCTTGCGCAGCCGGACAGCAGGCGCTCATTGTTGCCGCATCTTGGCTAAATGCTGTGTGACCTATCAGCTTTGTATCTGCAGCTCGTGTGTATGTGTATGCGTGTGTATCTTTGTATCTGTATCTGTATCTGTATGTGTGGCAAGTGCGCGTATCTTGCGCAATATGTTGTGATTATAATTTTGTAAAAAGCCAAAGCTGCATTTTCCTTTGATACACAAGGGCTGTTGTGCTCGTCTTAGCTGGGGAAGCGTATCTCCTGCCAGGCTGCCCCTGCCTCTATCTCCTCTGCAGCCTCAGCTGCCGCTGCTGCAAACACTTAGCGCAGCACGGGCGCGGCTTGTTGTCAACAGCATATTGGCATTGTCGGTAATTGTGTCGTTAATTGTCGAGGTGACGACCCGCCCTCAACTATGACACGGCCAGGCTACACTGAGCGAAAGGTGGGGGTAAGTGAGACTGATGAGGATTAAGTAATGAGCTGTTTGGGTAGGGTATCTGCCAGTCTTGCATGCTGCCCTGTTGCTGTGTATATCTAGAGTATTTGCAAGTCGTGCATCTACTGTTCTTTGCACAGGGTATATGCAAGTCGTGTATTTGGCTGCTTCTGCTGTAAATCTAGTCAAGAGTATTTCCGTCCTGTTTGCTGCCCAGCTATGTGCCTAGGGTATCCGCTGGTCGTGCCTACTCCTGCTACACTTCATGCAAAGTATCTGCTGCTGCATAGCTGACCCGATCCCAGCCCTGCTCGGACATTATCCGCCGCATATTCGCACCTGTCATAAACTACACGAGAGGTTGACAAGTCATGACATCTCTCAAAAAGGGGGCGGAAGGTGCCTTTGGTCGGTGGGTTGAGCGAGGTCACCCAACTGCAGACAGTTGTTAGATTTCCCAGACCTCAGGACGCGCTAAGAAGATACAACTTGCCACTCGCTGCATGAATGGGAGTGTGTGATGTTGCTGCTGCGCCGCTTGGCAACACATTGAAATGCATTCAACTCAATGTAACGCGGCTCAATTAGTTCGGTTCAGCAGCTCCCAATGCAGATTCCCAACGATCTGGGATACTGTTGCCATTGTCACCCATAGACGGGTCGACACAGCCCCTGCCCCTGCTCCTGCCCCTGCCCCATACCCCCGTGAGCATCCTCAGTTTCAGCATCATCCTCAACGTGCTGCTCTCGCCGGCTTTATGTCAACTTCTTACACGCTTATTCACACCGTGGCACAAAAACGACACGCCCAGTTGCACAGCGCCAGCAGCCCCTGCTGACTCTGCTGACTGCTGACGAGTTATGAATATATGTTGTGAATATGACATGCCTGACTCGCCCGGCATTCATGCAATCTCAAGTTATTCGCACACTGAATACGTACACTGCATTCCGTTTCCCATTATACCCCGCATACAATGGTATGAAAATTTCATTCCATTTTAATTTAGTTTTATACTTATACATATAATATATTTGAGAACATAAGGGGAATAGGCATGTGATGGTTTCAGATGCGTTGAAGGAACTCAAGAAGGAACATAAAACACAGATATTCTGATATTTAAGATACGTTATTGGTATATTCTAAAAATAATCAATAGTTATATAAAGATATGATATGTTATAACTGTATGTAGTACCCAGATTTTATCATTACTTTATCTTGAGTTATATATATACATATATACTTAATATTGTATAATTTTATAAATGTATTACAGATAATAAGGGGAATTAGGCATACTACAATATAATACATAAGGGGTTTCAGATTCATTTCGAAATTGAAGAACGGATATTCTTTGAATTATTATAGGTTTCCGTGAAAGATCCTTAAAAGAGCCTATCGTAAGAGCCTGGAAACCCTTCAAATCTCTTTAAACTTAATGAAAATTCTCTAAATATTTCAACAGTTTATAAAAGCCACATATTTATATACTATATATTGTACATATACTATATCTATTATCTCCATGTTTCCGTACGTCACTTTACGTGGAAACTAGATTCTTAAATATAACAAGAAAATAACACATTTAATAATGAGTCTAAAAATCCTTGCTTATAGTAATATAACCTTTAATTATCTGTTTTCAATAAAAATTGGGCTGGTTAAAAAATCCAAGTTTTAAAATAAAATATGTACAATAATATTCGAAGTTATAAATACATATTATACACAATATATATAATATATTCGTGTCGACCCAATGTGCCGTAAAAGCCCATCGAAGTATCCTTTGCTCTCATTTTGCGCAGAAAATGCAGCAGCTTGTTGATGCCATTGCTCGGCTCCTTTGGAGCTTACATACTAGTATTAATTAGTTTCATTTGATAATCGTTAAAAATACTAAAAGCACTAACAACACTGGACGGACTTAGAAAGCCGAATTGATCTTTTGCCTCAACTGACTTTAAACATATTGACAGTTGAGTTAAGTTTTAAGTCTTATAAATAGAAAGTTATTTCCAAAACATAATGGGTAGTATGATAGAGAAGATTTGCCCTCTGATTTAATATATAGTTTTATATATACATACGACTACTAATAAGTATTTTTGGTAGTCTTCGATTAATACCAACCTTAAAATACTCATTACGTTACATAAATTAGCTCAACGGAACCTTTTCAAAAAATAAATCAATAAATCTAAAGCAAATTGAATAAAAAATAAAAATAATAAGAATAAAAGAAATTAAAAGTATAGTAGATCAAGTTAACTAAGCTTAAACTGATAACTAAATATTTCGTTAAATGTTTTCACTTTATAAATTTTCTACTTTATAAAAAAGAAATGTTCCATAAACGCATACAAAGAGTTTACGCCAGGGCCACCCCCGTAACAAGAATGGGGGCGTGTCTGGGCATTTGCAGCTTATTGAGAATATTTCGTACATACAAAGTTTTTTGCCTCGCTTTATGATTGGGCGGTGTCATAAATTATTCATCGACTCTCTGCGTGTCGGGGGAAAGAGACAGACAGGCAGGAAGAGCAAGTGAGACAGCTAGACGCAAGGTGTGCGAGTGAGTGTGTATGTGTGGGAGAGAGTGTATAATACATTCGCTTGCCTGCATGTGTGTTTGTGTGTGTGTGTGTGTGTGTGTGTGTGGCTAACTTACCTACTTTCCCGATAACGTAAATCGAAGTTATGCAGCGATCAAAGTGCGCACAGTGGGTTCAAAAAAGCGTAGAACACTTGAGCAATTATTGCTGTTGTTTAGTTCAATATTGATACAAGTTAATTGAAGCTGAAATGATTGAACACGGTATATCGATAGCAGGAGCTTACTCGCTTTGCGCTCCCTTTGGTTCTCATTGGGTCAACAATGAACTGAACAACCTGGCATAGAGGCCTTTTTGCCCGCTGACAGCGAGACAGCGCAGCGTGCCAGCAGTAGGCACAATGCTTAAGCACACATACAGAGAGACACACACAAACACACACACCCAGACATATGTGGGTACACATGCAGCCATCGACTCCTCTGGCACACCAGACCCATGAATGAATTGAAAAGTTAAAAGAAGCCGGGGAGTGGAAAGGCTATTGTTATGGCCAGTTGGGAATCCTACTCCAGGGCGCAAAAGGGGGCGTGCCACCTGCTGTGTTGGTCAGCTCTTTGATAGCTTTAATACGCTCTAATTGCCTCAGTATTGGACATATTGTGCCAATATTGTGCAAAGATCCCAATGTGCTATAAATAACATATCAACGATAGCAAGTTTAAAAAATAAAACTGTAGAGTCCTTCATAATACACAACCCATATATATAGGTCAAATTAAATAAATGTTATATAATATAATAATAAAAACAAGACAGAAAACTAGCTGCGTACGCTCGACTGTATTATGTATTATATCTTTATTTCCTTCAGCTTTCATTTGCAATTTATCATTTTCAATTACATCGAATTTCATCACAGACAAATTTCTATACATTATCTTAAATACCTAAGTGTTGTTTTATTCATCCAATAGTCCAAAAAGTCTCAATAGCATCAAAAAGAGATAGATTATATTAATATATAGAGAAAGTGCGGCTACAATATAATCCTCTTCACTATACCTATTTTGAGCGTCCGCTCTGACCAGTTGTTGGATGTTAACAACCAAGCCCAAAGAAAAGACAAGAAGGCCTACGCAAACGTATACCCAGGTCAGAATCTTCGACTTTATAAAGATCAATGCAATCCCCATTAGAAGAAATACAACACCTATAACGACTAAAAATATTCCGCATCCAGTAAAATCACATGGGGCAAAGAGAGCGATTAGAATGAGAACTGCTACGAGAACAAGCGTAGTAATCAATGCATACATGATCTAAGGAGTCAGAAAAAAAATATAGTTGATTCAATAAGTTTGTTAATAACATCTACTCAGTTTGAACTTACAAGTTTTCGATGAACCATAGAACACATAAAGCCGACAACAAATGATTGGGCTACGGTGCCAACAAACAGCAGTATATAGTTTACAGGTACTGTCCGTGCTAACTTATTACAACAAAAGAGCAAAAGCTGGATGATGAGAAAAACCACCGTCATACAACCAAAAATTATTATTTGTCCTCTCATCCATTCATTGGCCGGATCATAAAATACAAAAACTGATGTAAACGCGGCAGTGAATAGTAGTTGGATCTGTAATATATGTAGGTATAATTTCAAGTTTTAATATAAAACTACAGATAATAATATCCTGACTTACCCAAAGAATTGCGAGAACTTTGACAATAAACTTGCGACGCACATCGTCATCCTCAAATGCTTCCCCAAACTCTGTTTCGCTGTTCCAAAACCCCAACACCTGCATTTTTATTTTTCTTTTTCTCAGTATAGGGTGTGTATATAAAAAAAAAATGATAAAAATTTGTAAACAAGTAAAACTGATTGACAGATGTAGAAAAGTATTAGCTATTCGGATTTATCTAATCCATTGCAGGAAGCTTTGTAGTATTGTCCTTTATTTACAATAAATAAAAATCAAATTAATCCTTTCATAAAATATTTCATAAGCGAATTAGTTAAAGTGATCAGTCGATCTGCTTGAACGTAAAAAAAAATCAAGAATCAACAAAAAATTACAAAATGACCAGCGTACGTAGCGTTAACGATTTCTACAGACGCATTGAGTCTGCCGGCGACAAAGTGATTCTGCTGGACTTCTGCGCCACCTGGTGCGGCCCCTGTAAGGATATGGAAAAAGTGGTAAAATCTCTGGCTCGCAGATATGACGACAAGGCGATTGGTCTAAAAATCGATGTAGACAGGTTCGAGTCCCTCGCCGAGGAGTTCAAAGTCCGCAGCATGCCAAAATTTGTTTTCCTCAAGAATAATCGTACGGTGGGCAGTGTCAGTGGTGCCGATGAGGATAAGCTAATCAGAATGATGTCTAAGATTGCAAAATAGAAAAAAAAAGAAACCACATGGCGACGCTGAGCGTTGTCGGTTCCTAATATGATTTTACCTTTGTATTTAACCAACTACCTGTATCGAATTTCATGTATAACTGCAATTGATGTATTTTTAATAATTATGTGCTGTATGTTTTATGTTTAGGCTGAACCTTACTTCAAAAGAGACTTTAAACCTAACCTCAAAGAGACTGTACTTAACCTCAAAGAGTCATTATACAATCACACATGATTCACTTCACAAATATATAATAAATAAGAATAACTAAAAAAAAAAAAAAATATTAGTACTCTTTTTGTGTACTCAATCGGAGTGTTTGTTGTGTTTTACTTGCCTTGTGAATTTCTTATTCATTCATTCACTTGATATTGATAGTATATGGTACTTTACTATAAAGTAGATAGACATAGAGTAAATAAAGTGTAATAACCTTTCTAATAAACGGTTAATATATTACAAAATAAGTGAAAAGGGTTTCCTCCCCTTACATTGCGGTGTATGAACTTCATTGTCCACATGAATTTACTCATTTTTTTTAATAGTATTTTGTTTTTAGTGAAAGCATTCATTTTTGAGGTACTCATTTCGAAAAGAGTAATAAGAACAGTACTGTACTGTACAGTATTGTTGCCCTGAAATGAATTCATTAATGCAGATGTCTTCTTCGGTATGGTCCATTTCAAAAATATTCATAAATTTATTCGCTAATTTCGAGAATAAGAAGCCTGATTTTATAATACTCGTATACTGAATTGGATTTTCATAAGAATTGTGTGCTACAAATATATATTTTTTAATATTTTATTATATCGATTATTCTCATAAACAATAAATCGCAAAACTTCTTAGTTGCTTTCAGTATATTTTGTTTAAATAATGTAAGCTAACTCTATATTATTTGGTATTTTCCGCCTCCCAAAAATGAAGTACTTATGTGTTATATAGTATATGTATGATTGAGAACCGTGAGAGAATCCTATTCATTATATAGGTCGAGGTCCTCCATTATTAGGCTTGTTAAACTCCTGGACAACATGATAGCTAAATTAATTCTCAAATTTAGCAACAAATTGTCAGAGCTATCAAGTTTTAGTACAGTTAAGAAAAAAATTAATTAAGTAAAAAGAAACAACACTGCGTCTATTAATATTTTCAAAAAATTATGGATTTTGTATTATTTTGTTTGGATAAGAAGTTTTTAGTTTTCAAAGGTGAGTAGCATAATTGGACTTAAATTATCATCATTTTTGTGTGTGTCTGTGTGGTTAATTTTAATTGTTTAATTTTAATACATTTCAATTAGTTGTAAATTATTAGAACATAGTTTATTAAGTCTAATACAATTTAAATGAGTTTTAGTTGAAATGTTTAGTTATAGGCATAGGTGTAATTGTTGTAAATACAATCGAATAATTAACTATACTAAATTACAGAGAAGAAGTGCTCCAAAAATTTCTATAATGGAAATCGCATTTCGCTCCGAGAAAATCATTGGCAAACTAATCAATTGTAATATGTTAGTAGTTCATATGAGCACTTTATAATTATGAATCATATACATACATATATACCTTGTTGTATTTTGAGTAAAGTAAACGCTTTATATATGTATATAGCTATTCAATCAATTCAATGGAGTACGCACAACTTTGCACACTTTCCTCGTCTCGTCTCTTCTTTGACTTATAAACAATTTATGCAAAAAAAAAAAAAAAAATAATAGATCTCTAGAGAGTGAAAAAAAAGAACAGAGTATACCATTAGTAGATCTTCGTTCGATCAAGCCTGGCCTTCCTCAACTTAAACTCAAATAACACTTAAAACATACAAAAATCTTAATTAATCAACTAAGAATTAAATTCAGGCTATACATATATATCTCTGATTTCACTATTAATAAGGGCCCACAACGGAAATGCACGCGCACAAATTACACAAAAAATTATCTTATTAGGCTACAAAAAAAAGTTGACTAAAATCGAAAGAACTCTTTACAATAGCTGTTAATGCATATTACAAATAATTACAGATTATTCTCTGTGTTTTTTGTTTTTTGTTTCTTGTTGTCTGTTTGCTTGCTTGTTTGTATTGTGAATTGAGTTTTAATAAATATTAGTTTGTTTGTTTATTTGTTTGTTTGTTTTGTTTGTTGTTTAACCCATTTAGTTGCCATATGTTTTTGTTGTTGTTGTTAAACCTAATCTAGGCGCTACACACTAGGAGTTATTCTCACAGTCATCGGGTTTGTGCTTGGTGCGTAAATTGCTCAATAGATCGGCACAGTTATTGACCATCATCAGATAGTCACCATTATCATCATGATTGATTCCACCACCACCAATATCTCCTTGATCGGCTCCTCCTCCTCCTCCACCTCCTCCTACTGTTCCACCAGCATGATTGTTGCTTTGATTCGAGAGTAACTTCTCATTTTGTCTACAAATAAATAAATTCATATTTTAGTTTATAATTTTTCTAGTTTCTATTTCATTGAACTCTACCGATTGTGTGTTATATTGCCGAGCATATTGCGCGACATGATCACTGCATTTTCCAATTCCTTTAAAAGCAGCGAATTCTTTAGATTCGCATGCAGCTGCATGGCCGTCTGTGTGGTTGTATAAAGCTTGTTGATCACATTGTGTACTTGTGCCTCGGCTGTAAGTAGGTTCAATTTAAAGATATATATCTAAGTTTTATCACATTCCATTCTTGCTTACGATCGTCAACTTCGTAATCCTCGAGACTGCCCACACGTTGTTTGGCCGCATTGCTAGCATTACTATTGTTGATCAGTTTACTCTTGTGATCGAAGGCCAAGTTGCGTGGCCTGGGCGGCACAATGGGCTTTGTGTTGGCGGCATTGTTGGGCGTCTCCTCCGAACTGGAATCATCCTGCAAGTTGTTGGTGCCTGTGTGGAAAGTGTAAAAAGTTAGTTAGTATCTCCTTCTCAGTGATCGTTACTCTTCAGCTTACCACTATTGAAATTGGGCACCTTACGTCTGTTGCTGTTTGTGTTGTTTATCTTGTTGTTGTACTGACGACTGGCAGCTGTACGATAGAAGTAGAAAAAGTATGTTAAGTAAATGGATACCAAATATATAATATATTATTTGTATCCTTACCAATGGGTCCATTGTTGCGACTCTGACCATTTGATGCGCTGCGCAAACGATTGCTGTCCTCTGGCTCTGAATCGCTCTGTGGAATTGCAGAAGGTATTGAATGTTAATACTCGAATTTCTTTACATTATACAATTTATTATTATTTAAGCGGATCTGTGCTGAGCTAAGAGATCTATTATCATTCTACAATAAGATTTTCCCTAGTCTACTTTATCTTCTTTTAAGAACTAATGCTGGACATTCTGTTAGTACGTGCCCGGTGTCTCAGTAGTGTATCCCATTCACAGAGTGTGGGTGAGTTCTTACAGAATTTGATTAATTTTAGCCTTCGACCATTGAAAATGGTCAAAAAGGTATATACTAACTTTGTGCAATGTATGTAACAGGCAGAAGGAGGTGTCGGAGACCCCATAAAGTATATATATTCTTGCTCAGGATATATACCAAATTGCAATCCGATCAGATAATAAACACGGAAGTTATTAGATAAACCATTTTAACCATTCGAACAGCAAACAAGAAAGACAAGGACGAACGATGCGAGCGCGAGCTATTTCTTGACTCTTCTTTTCCATGCACATGTCAATTACCGAAATACATGTATATGTTAACACTCAAACATACTTAATTTGTGTACGCACATACATATGTACATTTGTATACAACTAGTAGCTGAGATACATATTTGGCAACGTATCGAAATTGTTATGATTAATTTGTAGCTTGCGATTAGTATCATACAATTATTGTAGATACTTTTTATGACAACATAGGTCGAAGAGTATCTCACTATCGCGAGCTGCTCTCGTTCTTTATACTATTTTAGATAGTCCTTAATGCCAAGCACTATTTGATAGTGCTTTTGCTTGTGCTCATTGAATCCTCTGCTACCGTTTTCGTCAACATATCAGACTTGTCCTCCTTTCCCAGTATAGCCAACAAGTACTTACAGCATGATTGAGTACATTCATGGAGCTGCTGGAGGCGCCCAGTCCTGACTTGCCTTGCAGGCTGTTGCGTTTACTTGTCGAACGTGTGACATTGCCATTGCGATGCTGAGCCGACGGC
Source organism: Zaprionus ornatus (assembly GCA_018904035.1). Lineage (NCBI taxonomy): Eukaryota > Metazoa > Arthropoda > Insecta > Diptera > Drosophilidae > Zaprionus > Zaprionus ornatus. The sequence goes on along the minus strand of JAEIFZ010000002.1, from coordinate 16,979,597 downwards.
TTCTGTGGCGTGCCGTTTGATTTGCTCGCTTTGAAAAGAGACAGAGAAAGAAAGAGAAAGCTGATTAGTATGTGCCGACAAGTGTAGACAGAGTGAGAGAGAGTTAGAGTCTGTTAGGGACTGCTTACGCTTGCCAAAGTTGCCCATGTGCAGATCACTTAGCGAGCAGGCACGACGAATCGATGAGGACTCCTCAATGGGCATTGGGTTGAGCAGTTTGGGATTTCCTGCAAGAGGAGGCAATGATTAGTAAGTATGCATGCTGGGGCAGCAGGTTGTCTCTGTGTGTGTGCGTGTGTGGGTGGTACAACAACTAAAGAGCTAATTAAGGGTGCAGTTTGGGTGGGGGAGGTAAAAAGTGATAACTAAAGAGAACACAAATCATCATACAACAGCAAGAGGATCATCAACAAACGCGCTCAAACCTTGTCGTTGATCGGTTTCGTTGTCTTGCTGGCTGCCAGAGATTGGTGGCGCCACCAATATTCCCCTATCATCATCATCATCATCATCACCATCTCCGTCATCATCGGCAATCACTTCCCGTGCCAGTTCCACATCGTTGCCATAGCCAAAGTCAGCGCTCTCGAGTACATCGGGCAGGCTGCAATTGCGTCGAATATGCCTTGCATAGGCACACAGATCCGCATCGCTGGACACAGTTTCCTGCTCCGACTCAGCTGAGATTTGCTGCTGTTGCTGCTGCTGGGCCAGCATGTCAAAGTTCATGGTGAGACTCTTCACGTAACCCTTTTGCTTTGAATTGCACGCAAAGGGACGCAAGCGTGTCTCGGTGGCCAAGCGAATCTGTTCCATCTTCCGTTCCTCCATGGCAATTAGTTTCTCGATAATGTCGATTTTCTTGGCTATATTCTGGCACTGATGACTGGTCGAGTTGCCTCCTCCATGGCAACGTTCCACATTATCCATGTTCTTCTTATGCTTGGCCCGCTCCTGTTGTATCTCATCCACCACCGCCTGCAACTGTGGCTTGGTGTAGAGCTTCAGGCTCTGCATGTGCTCCATGTTCTCTGGTGCATTGCCATTCTCAGCGAAATACATTTCAAAGCTACGTTCGCCGCCATAATCACTAGGCAGGCTGCCCACTAGTGGCATCATGGCCTCCACATCCTCCTCTTCCTCCTGCTCTGCATCATTCAGTTTGGCCTGCTCACGCTTCGCACTGGGCGTATACTTGATTTGAGAGACTGTATTAAATCTGACACTGATTTTGGGACGCGCCTTTTGCCGCACACTCGTCGCCCGCCGTCCACTCTCGCTGGTGTCGAATCGTGATACCTTCTTCAGGCAACTGTGCGTAGCCAGAGCGCCACTGCTCACAGAGCTACGCATCGCTGCCGTTGCTGGACGCTGCTGGGCACGTTGCTTCTCTCGCTCAAACTTCTGCAAATTGTGCTCGAACTGACGCACCACGCTGGCCGTGCGTGACGTCTTCTTCTCCACACTCGACGTCAAGGTGGATACAAGATTCTGTGGCTTGGCTGGTATCGGTGGCTTTGGCTTCAGGGGTTTGCGCACAAACAACATCTCCGCATTGCCAGCGGGATGCGCAAGTGGATTCGAATTGCGTTGCTGACGCTGCTGGGCAAAGTCGGTGCTGAGGCTCTTGTTCACTCCCGAATTATATTGCTTATTCTTGGAGCGCATTGTGGGTATGTGCTCACGCGCAGCTGGTGCTCCTCCACCACCGGGGGGCATCGAAGCGAGACGCGGATAAGTCTTTGAACTGGGCAACGGCTTGAGGGGATTAAGATTGTAGCCCGTTACATCGAAGCTATCGTAGGTGCTGCTGCCAGTTGTTGTCTGTTGTCGCATATAGTAATCGAAACTGCCATAGGCATTGGGACTATTCCCATAGGACTTGGAGACGGGTCCATGGAGTATAAAGTTGCGTATGCCCGCATGACATTGCATTGCATGCATGGGCCGCGTAGTGTCTAGTGGTGGATCCAATGAGGGAGCACTTTTGCAATCACTCTCATCAGAGAGCACACTCTCCAGGCTATTGCAATAGCTGCCGCCATCGGAGAGCAGCGACTCCTGGCTGTGACTGTCATGGGGCAATTGGCCCGTGTGGCTGAGAAAGAAACTGGCACTCGAATGTCGTTGTGTCTCCAGGAAACGTGCCTCGTCCAGACGCTGCTGTGTGGCTGCAAACAGCTCCGGCTGCAGTATGTCCGAGAGCGAAACCTTTCGCTCACATTGATAGATCTCCCGATAGACATAATACTGTGTACGTCCACCACCACCACCACGTGGTGGTGTCGCTGTAGGCGTGGATTCCCCAGTAGAAGTGTCCAGTGCACGTAGATTCGCTGGCATAGAGCACGAGGCAGGCAATGCCGGTGTGGGTGTGTCATCAAGATCACCGTATTTACGTGTTATTTCATCAATCATCTTCTCTGTGTCCGCATGAATCATATCCAGTATGGTGCGTGCATCATCCGCATAGACCGAATGACGCTTTGGTTCCACTGTGTGTGGCATCACACGATCCGTTTCCGCCGACCATTCCACCTCCTCGTGCACCGGGGAAACGGGGCAGGATTTATAATGCTTGAGTATGCTGGGAGTGCGTCGATTGTTTCCTGCAGGATTCCGTTTAGCGGCGGCGCCTCCTAAACGTGGCGTTGTTTGCGACATTTGTGACCGCGAATTCGACGAGGAGGAAGTGTGGCCAAAGGGCACCCCAGGGGGCGGATGTATCTGATGCACGCCCACATGATGCGGATAGGGTGGATAATGTTGTTGCACTTGTCGCATGGTTTGGAAATTCTGTTGCAACTTCGATTTTGGTGCAGCACAATTGAAGAATTGTGGCACATTGCAACCATATGTGGAGGTTGCATGTTGCTGTTGCTGTTGTTGTTGTTGTTGGGGTTGAGGTTGGTATTGTTGCTGTTGTTGGGCTGCTGCTGTTGTTGTTGTTGTATTAGCTCTAATATACTGCGAATTATCGTGGGAATCAACTGGTTGTGTTACTCAAGGCAAATTTAAAGCAAATGTCAAAGCAATTTTACATATGTTACCAATATTTCAATACCAGGGAGAGCAATACATTTGGAGAAAGAGAAAGAGAGAGAAAGACAAAGAGAGAGAGAGAGAGAAGAGAACGAGGACGAGGCAAACAACAAGATGGCAAATGTTATGGATTAGCCTACAGTTCTCTAATAAAAAAGGGAATTTTCTGCAACAAAGGGAATATTCTCCAACAAAGGAAATATTCTCCAACTTCGTCAAGGCAATTCTAGCTCACCTGGCTTCGTATAACGCAATGCAGCAGCCGCATTCGATCGTGACCCATCCAAATTTCCAGCTAGACTTAGATCCGATATGCTATGGCTGCCTCGCAGTGGTCTGTGGCCCACCTGGTAAGGAAAGGATTGCAAAAAAGGCAAGTTTAATAACAAAATTAAGATTTCAATAGTTGTAATGCAGTTTAAATGTATTAAAATTCAATTAAATTAAAAGAAAAGCAAAAAGAAATGAATTATTATGCGCTGTCTGCGTTTTTCCAGTTATGTCTGGTGCTGTGAAGGGGCAGAGAGGGAGATTAGTTTGTTGCGCAAACAAGTTGTGACTTTTACTTAGCATAGTTGTTGTTGTATTTGTACTATTTTTAGACAAAGTCAGCATTTTAGTTGAGTTGCACAACTGTCGAGTTTAGTGCGACTTATTTAACAAGCATCGGTGGTTCAGTGGTAGAATGCTCGCCTGCCACGCGGGCGGCCCGGGTTCGATTCCCGGCCGATGCAATCGATTTTTTTTAAAGTAATATTTTTTAATTTATCTCTTATAAATGAATATTATATTATATATATATGTATAATGAATACTGAAATGAATCTTTAGTAATTCATAAGCATGTTTGATAGTTTTTAATCGATTAGTTCGTGATGCAAATAAATTAATTAAAAGAAGCATCTTTTGCTCAATTTGTTAATCTTGAAAATTAATCTCTTTTTATATTATAAGCATGTATCGGCATTATTCATGATATAGAATGAGTATGTTCATATTAAACATGTGATTATTTTATAACTGCATCGACTGCTCATAGTCGACTTTAAATAGATATAAAATATAAATAAATATACAAATTCCGAAGCTTGTTTGTTAATCTTGAAAGGTCTGTCAGGAATGTCTGTATTATAGTGGATAATTAGTTTGCGTTATATAGCAAATGTCAAGCTGATTAGGCCTGTACGACTCAGGCAACATAGGCACAAGCATCAAAACGATTGTTTTGCTCACCTCAGCGATGGCGCTTAACTTTTGGGTGCCAGGTTTACGAGTACCCTAAATATGGAAAAAGTATGATACGTATACAGATACGTAGTCAAGTGTAGGCAAGACAGACACCAGCGCAACACATAAACATAATAAAAAGGGGCACAGAGGGGAGAAAAGGGAAGGAATAATATAAGAAAACGGAAATTAAAAAACATAAAAAAAACGTATAAATCCACTAGGCCTAGCTAGTTAAAGGTCACACACAATGACCTGTGCAGCTGCTACTTACATTCTCCAGCTGCTGTTTGACCTTGTTGATGACCTGCAGCAACTCCTCCTTCTTGGTGCTGGTGTAAGATTTCGTAATTGTTGGTGGCGCCGCAACGCCAGCTCCTCCCTTGCCCGCCTCCGTATTATGCTTGGCACTGATGCTGCGCCGACCTGCGAAGAGATTAAACAATGCTTACTATATACATTCACTCATATATATTAGTATAATCTGTGCTGCCTACTGCTTGTGCCACGTTCGAGCAGCATGCCGGGTCCCTCGGGCAGTGCCGCGTGCAGAAAACTATTGCTCTGTGGCAGATTCTCTGAGCTGCCGCCCAAGGTGGAGGCCAACGAGCGTTCAGCATTTTCAGCACTTGGCGTTGATCCTTCATCCTCTGTGTCCGATGTGCCAGTTCCAGTGCCCGTACTGGCCGTATGTGAGCTGCCATTGCCGCTGGCAGTGGGCAACTGAAGGCCTGATTTCTCAAACTTCTGTCGCCGCACCGATTTGCGCAGCTCATCCTCGTTCATGGCGGTCACCTTGAAGTCACTGTGCGGAAGTAGAAGGAATTAACATTAGTTTAGATTCTCTAGAAGATTGTGAGACACTTACGTGGGGGTGCTGGGCGCAATGTTCTGATAGAACATGCCGTGATCGGAGCTAGTTCGTTCACCATCGGAAATATCCTCAATATCGCCATCATGATCGTGCGTGTGCGTATCAAAGCGCATGCCCGGCTTGCCACGTTTATCCGGCAACAGCCGTTGCAGCTGCTGGCCAGGCACACCAACACCACCACCAACACCAGGTGCAGAGCTACCATTGCTGGGGGGATTGATGCCAGAACCAGAGATGGAGATTGTGCCATTGTTGTTGCTGCCAATGAATTTGAGTTCACGCCTCGTCTCCATGCCCGAATCAATGGATGAGTCCTCCGATAGATATGTCTGATTGAACATAATATCCTTGGAGGAGGCGCTATTGTAATCGGAAGTTTGCACATTCCCAGCACTATGTCCGCCCACCGAGGAGACTGTACCCAGTGGACTCTCAGAATTGGAACGCAAGTCCTCTGTATCCAATTGACTGCTACGCTGTGCCCAACGACCGCGTGCACGTGGTGCCACCACGCCGCCCATTTGTTGACTGGGCGATGAGCTGAGGTTGCCCATCGACGAGGCCGCGTGCATAGCCGTTGCAGAACTGGCGCTAATTGGCGTTGGGATTGACAACGCACCGCTATCCGAGTCTGCGGCAGCCTTACGCATTGCCCACTGTGGCAGCTGACCCACATCTGACAGCCGATAGGCATTGCGATTGGGTGCCACAGCCGCTGGCTCTTCGGGCACCACAAACTTGGGTGCATGCTGTTGATGCTCCAGCTCACTCGTTGGTGACTCCAGCACAATGCCATCGGATGGTGAAATCGGTGCCAGTGGACGCTGTAGCGGCGCATGACCCGAACGCAAACGTTGCTGCGACATGCGTGCCTGCATGGTGACAATCATGTCGTGTGGCACTTGCCATATAAAGATACAACCATCGCCACTGGCAGAAATCAAATGCCGGCAATCGTTGGTGAACTTCAATCCTGTGACCAATTCGCTGTGTCCATACATGCGTGCCATACACTCGCTGGAGTAATAATCATAGACAGCCAGAGTCTTATCTGTGCAAGAGGTGGCCACATAGATGCCACTCGGATCCAGGCTGAGTTTAATCAAGCTACCCTCATCAGAATGGGAACCCTTGAAGGTCTTTGTTTGCTTTGCATTCTGCGTGCCATAGACACGCACATTGCGATCCTGACAGGCAGTTAGAATGTGCTTGGCATTCGAGTCCACCTCCATGTCATATAGCGTTGTCTTGCCCGATGTGTTGGTGCCACGCATAAAGATGTTGCCCTGCAGAGGTAGATGAAGATTAATAAGGTATTCTATGTACGATTCACACTGCACAAACTCACCTGAAAACTGCGAAACATGATCGATTTGTCGGCGCCGCAACTGATCATCTGGAAATTGAGTCCTGCTCCGACAAATTTAATCGATGTTATCGACGAACTGTGATCATCGAGTGTCTGCAGCAGCAGATAGTTCTGCGACACATCGAAGACATGAATCAAACGATCACGACTGGCACTGGCCAATAGTTTACGCTCGATCTTATCATTCGAATACTCCAGACAGAGCACCTCCGATTCGTGTGCCTCGATGGTGGTGAGCAGCTTGAGATTCGTCAGACTGTAGACACGTATATTGCCACAACGATCACCGCTGGCCAAATGCTGTAGCTCGGGACTGATTTTGATGCAACGCACTCCATTGCGTCCATCGATGCCAGAGTTGCCAGCCTTGTCGAACAGCGATGAACCCTGATCCTTGATGAACTGCAATTCCTCATCGCTGTAGATGATCTTGAGCAGCTCTTTTGAATAGATATTCTTGCGATATATCTCATTGTTGGCACAACTCTCGAGTCCCCACACGCGTATCGTATCGTCCGACGAGCAGGTCACAAAACAATCCTCTGGCAACGTCTGTGATGGTTCACGCTCCAGATTATATGGCACTGTCTCCACGCCCCAAATGCACGTGGAGTGATAGAGGAATGAATGGGATTTGCCCACGCGCGATATATCGCGCAGATCCCAAATGTACAGCGAGTGATCGTTATAGACGCAGCTCACCTGCAGGTAAAGCAAGGAAATTGGTTATTAAACTGGTAAGAAAAGAGTTTGTTCGACTGTTATATATCCGCTATCTAACTTTAATATACGATGTATGTTTTGGCGTATTTTGTATTGCATACTTACAGGGGGAGTCTTCTATACACTCTTTTTTTTTTTTTTTTTTTTTTTTTTTTATATATATATATACGCTCACTAAAATTATTTTTTAAATAACTTCTATGTTAATTTTGAGCTCTCAACATAATTTAAGTTACTCATTTGAACAGTTATCATCGTGCATACCAAAAATAAACCTTCTTCCCTTTACTTTAAGCTGGGTAGAAGAAGGCGCACTAAAATTCCTAAGCAAACTTTAGCTGAGGGCTATAATAAGACATATTGTCATCCCAATTTGGTAGGTCTAGCTCTAATAGTCCCTGAAATCTAGGCGTTCATACAGACGGATACGGCTACATGGAGACGAAGTTGATGCTGATCAAAAACATATATATTTAGTGGGTTTGCAGATGCCCTCTACTACCTATTACACAGTTCTAATACACTTCTACTCCATGACTAGCGGCTATAACGAGTAAAGGAGCATATACACAGCCACTGCTACCCACCTTGGAGCGCTGCTCGTCGAAGACCATGGCAATGCAATCGGGAAACTTGGCCTGCTGTGGCACAGACATAATGTGATTAATCTGTATGCCCTGTGCCACATCCACGCCCAGATAATGTGTACGTGGCAATGTTGTTACATATTCCAATGTGGCGGCATTAAAGATGCGTATAATGGACTCGGCACAACCGACCAGAATATAACGTTCATTCACACAAATGCAATTGGCATTGGTGGTGCGACATTGCACCCATTTGTCGAGCAGGCGACGTGAACTGAACTCCACCAGATGCCCCTGGCGAGTGATGGCGTAGGTGCTCTCCGAGCAGATCCCCTTGCCGCAGGCCACGGCACAGAAATCATTGTCACGCAGATCGCCCAAAATGGCGCTGCGACCCATCAGGGGAATGGGATCTTTGTACTGTAGAGAGAGAGAGAGAGTGGGAGAAGTATTAACAGTTTTTTCTAAATTTGATGCCACACCCTCGTCACTCACCTTACGTCCGCCCTCCAAGTACCAGTATTTGACATGGCGATTACCGACAGTGACAAAGTAGCTGCCATCTTCGGAAAAACAAACGGCAGACACCTTCGAGCTAATCTTGTTGGAGGCCATTTTCAGATTCGCTCGCCAATCGAACACATTGACAATCATGTCGTGCTGCGAACCCACCGATACCAGGTACTTGCCCGTGGGCGAGAATGCCTAGAAGAGAGAGACAAAGAGAGATGAGTAAGTAAGCATGTACATTCATTTCTTTCATTGTACTTACCACACATGTTACGGCATATTTGTGATCGACAAACTCTGCAACGACACTGCCGCCGCTGCACTGCTCTAGATTGCCATTTGGCGATTCGAGCTCCCAAACTTTAATGGCAGGATTTATGCCGCATTCCCCTGTTGCCACATAACGGCCGCAGCGTGAGAAGGCAACGGATGTGAATGCTTTGCGGGAGGTATTGACCAGATAGGCCTGTGTGTGACGCTTGGCATTGAACAGGACCACTGTGCAGCTGCAGAGGGAGAGTCGGAAGGAGAGAAGCAGAAAAATACAGTTAGCACAGTTAGAGAACACAAAGAAAGACAAGCCGGTTTTATACCCTGGCAGGTTTTAGCTTCTAGCTCATTCGATTGGGACTGAATTTTATAACACTGATGATAATGTATTTGGGTTAACTGCTAAAATATCTGTAACTGCTAAACATATTTATAGGTTAGAGTTGTCTGATTTTGGTAAAATGGAACAAGTACTGTCCAACTATGGTTGGCATTGATGAGTTAAGTTATTTCGAAAAACAGTACTTGTCTTTACATGTACATGTCTTTACAAAAAACTCATTTCGACCGATTGTTCCTATGGCAGCTATATGTTATAGTGGTCCTATGCTGGTGAAATTTTATACAGATATTATTTATATAGAAAAAGGCCGTTGTATTTAATTTGGTTGCAATATCTTATTAAATAACGAAAATCGACCTATGTATAGGTTGTATGGCAACCATATGGGATAGGTTGTATGGCAACCATAGCATATTATTTATACAGAAAAAGGCCATTGTATTTAATTGGGTTGCAATATCTTATTAAATAACGAAAATCCACCTATAAGTTGTATGGCAACCTATAAGACAAACATGTGGGGCCAGTTTTATTAAGATAGCTCTATAACTGAGAGACGAGTGAGCGTGGCAACAGACAGACAGAGGGACGGACGGACAGGTACACGGACAGACGACAAACATGACCAATTAAATAATCCTGTTAGTGCTGATTCAGAAAACATATACTTTATAGGGTGAAAGATGTCTTCTAAGGGTCATTGCAAACTTCCAGTCAAAATGAATATACCCTCTGCAAGGCTGCAATGAAAGAGTTGAGCTGTGTGCCACATGTGGCACAAGGATAACACACAGCGGGAATGTCATAAAAGTTGCTCGGAAACTCATTTGGCTTGTCACTTGAGTGACTGTTGTAAATGCTGCTCTGCCATAGCTCATATATTTACTCTATATCCCCACATGTCTATAAAGTCAGCTCCACATGCGATTTTCTTGCAGATTTCTCTTTCTAATTAATGTTCGCCCTGCTCGCGTCATTTATTTATCCAATTGCCACATAAAGCTTTCATAGAACTGCCAAGTGTAATTCAACTGCTGCTAGAACTATATAAATTGCCTGCAAATCGATTGGATTTTGTTACAAATGGAATCAATTATTAAAGAGCTTAATATGCTTCTTAACTTTTAAAATCAACTTATTCATTTATGCATTAAATGGGAATTATGCCATTTTAATTATTACGGATTTATTGCTGACAGAATTCGCTTGCATTTCGACAACTTTCGTTGACATTTCACTCGGCTTGTTAGCTGACTGTCATTTGGTATTACGTATACGCCACGTTAAAGCAACAGTGACAGATGCAAATCTCATGTTCTACATAATTGCAATCACAGCATTGCTCTTGCTGCTGTTGCAACAATTTACCTACATCCCCCCTCAGCCATTTCCCCCTTGGCTGCTGGCCAAAAACTCAGCCAAGTGAATGATTGACTTTAAATAATATTGAAATATGATTCAACTAAAGAGAGTCCGAGAGTAAGATTTGAAGGAAACGTAGATATTAAAGTCAGCTAAGGATATTTCGTAATCAGAACGTTGTAACTGTTAGGTATCTCTTACAAATGTAATTGCCTTTATGCCAAATTTAATATCTCTTTCTTTTATAATAGCTGAGATCCCGACGTTTATACACACAGACAGACAGAAAGACAGACAGCCAGACAGACAGACAGACAGACAGACAGACAGATGGATAGACAGACAGATGGACAGACAGACAGACAACCGACTTGATAAGTATCAAGCAAAGAATATATACACTTTGAGGGGTAACTCCTGATACTGTCCGTTACATATATTAAGTTAGTTCACTGGGTTCCAGAAGAACTTACCCCGCTGGATAGGCCAAGAGGCCGCTGACGGGCGACACATCCAAGGCGGCATTGCTGCAGACAGTCAGTCCCAAAACTCTTTTTAGTTTGATCTGCAAGAGAGCGAGAGAGAGAGCGAGAGGGAAACAATCAAATTAGTATTACATCATAGCACATGTTTTTGTTTACTTCAACAAGGTCGGCATAAAACATTAACCCGTCGTGTTAACATTTGCACAATACTCAGTCGTGTCTCCCCCAAGCAGAGTCGAGTGTAAATTATTTACGCACACAATTCGCACATTCGCCTAACGGGTGTATGTGAATACGTAAGGGGTGTACATATGTTATATATCTAACTATACATATACTACTCGCCAAGCATAGGCTTAGGCAATTGAAAGCGTAACACAACAACAACAAGCGATCGGGTGTGTTAACACAATTTTCCAATAGCTTGTAATGTTTTTTGCACGATTCCAGCAATTTATGCTTCAGGCGCAGTGCGAAACCTGAACAGATTGCGGATTCAATGAAAATGCAATTAGCTTTAGTTTATTGATATTAATGTGTATGTTATATTGTCTATTTTAGTTAGTAATTCTGAAAATGGTTATTAATATTGCAAGTTAACTTCAAAAGATAGAAGGTTTCTATTTAGTGGGCACAATAATTGTGACTATCCAAATGATATCTGAAAATGTGGTTGCAAACGGATTATAAATATAGAAGTTATTTAAAAAATAATACTAGTGGTCCTACAGAACTTGCAGGCGCCGCCTGTAAGTATGCAATAGGCAAAGCAGAAGCAAGTATATAACAGCTTTAACTTGTTCTTATTCATAGCGCATGAACTACAATAGAAATCTGTAATTATACGTATATATATCATAATGAAGAATGTAAAGTAGAAATATAAACTACACGCCAAGCTTTACTCTTATTTGAACATTTTCTGCATGAACTAGGAATTGAATACCAATTTATATATTCGATATAGAAGTCATTAGTAGTTTTATATAAATATATTAGGTTAAAAGCCACGCCCAGTTTTATTTAAGTTTTCTTCAGTTATTTAACATGCAGTTTTAACAATGTCTGTTTGTATTTCCCATTGGTTTCGCTTCACTAGAGCTTCACCTTGATCTTCAGCGTAGCTTTGTACACTGCAAGAAAAAACTTGTGGGTAAACTTAAATTTTATAGCTTGTCTACACGAGAAGAGAAGCCATTTAAATATATTTTAATTGATTATTATTTTAAAATTACTATGATCCAAAAGACGAAGCTACTCTTAAGACGAGCACCCTGTCTTTTTCTCGTGTGCACAGTGTATCTGGTATAATTGCGGGGTGTGTTGGCAAACGGGTAACAAGCTGTCATTAAAACAACAAAGTATATACAGTATACAACATGCAGAGGAAGTGCGAGTCAAGTGCTTTATGACAGTCAGCAGTTGCACTTGTCGTCGTTGTCGTCGTCATCGTCGTTGTGGCCGACACTGGCAATATAACCCGACAAAGGGGCGTGGGCGGTCAAGCCACTTACGCCAATCCGCACTCGGGATGGGGGCACAAGCCATAAAATAGTTCAATCAATTTTCGAGCTGGCATGCAAAGAGGCATCCAAAAGAGATACTCCTTAAGCACCCGCAGCATTTGCCGTTTTCTGCGTCGCAGATTGAGACTGGAACTCAGACTGAGCTGAGATCATCTGGCTGGGCCTGAGATTCGGTAACAGATTCGATTCTGTATTGTTTTTGTTTTTGTTTACCATGTGCGAACTTACTTAACGCGCCCCACCAACGCAGACACGCAGCAAAAATATTTCTCATTCCGAAAGGTCGTTCGTGCGAACCGGTTTAAAAGATACACAGACACACACACACACACAGATCTTTTGATTCTTTATAGTAGGCTAGTTATCGTCGTCTATATAATATTTGCATTCGTAATGAGTATAATATGCCGTGAAATTGTAAACACTTTTTGAGCGTGGCTAGACCAACATCAAAATGGTAAAACAATTCAGAGTTGGGGCAGCTAATTAAATCAAGAAAGAAGTCATTACCAAAGACCCAATTCCCTTTGAAGGTTCTAATAGCTGAAGGTAACAAGTAGACAAGGTCAAGTTGTTGTAAAACTATGTCAGATTATGGACCACATAAAATATTTATTATGTCCGAATTCGGTCAGTTTCCATTTAAGAATTATGATCAAGAAATCGAACTAAACGTTATACAACACATCTCGTTACATGATCTCAAGATCTTCGCAATTATATCTAGTTTTAGATATGAAATACATTTTGCCGATGGCAGCAATTAAAATGCAATTTGTAAGCTCTTTGATCCGGCTATGATCTAAAGCTTTAATTAGAGGTTTCAATATAATTATGGTATATTTATTTTCTATATTATATTTATTATTATGTGGAATATTCCTCTAACACCTTAGCCAACTTGGAATCTTGTTTAGGTCAAATCAAGTCAGCAGCAAAATTCTTTAGAAATATTTATGAGTTATTTCTAGTGGCTGTCAAGTGTCAAAAAGTGTTTTAATTTTCGATTTATCTTACATCTTGTGCCGATGTTTGTTTTTCTTTTTCTTTTTTTACCGGAAATCAAAGCCAACTCTTTTTTGGTAGCCAAAATACTTTTGTTACTAATTTGGATAAGCAGCGAAATTTATTTTGTGTGCCACAAAAGGCGAAAGATGATGACGGTGTTTGACAGATGCGTCGAGAGTTTTTTATTATAAATTATAGTTTAATTTTGTTGTGACAAAATGGGATATTGTTAATGGAACTTAGAAAGAAAAGATGAAGCAATGGTTAAATGTTAAGTATAATTTATTGTGCTATTACAAAATGTTACCATTTCTTTTGCCAACTTTCTGTTCACTTCGAACTTGGCTAATGAAATGCATGACGAAGGTATTACACTAAATACCCAAGACAATAATGAAGTTTGGTTCAATGAACGCAGTTTTGAGTCTTCACTCTGAATACTGAATACAAAGCTTGGTCGGCGACTGCCAAACTATGCGGATTGTCGGCGAATTGTTTAGCTGCCCACACCAAAAAAAAAAACCGAAAACAAAATAACAAGAGACAAAAAGTCATCCCAAGTTGCGTTTGCAAAAATGTTCGTGACAGTCGCGTTGGAATATTTGCACGACAGGTGTCAACCAGTCATCAAGCAGTGGAAAAGTGTTTACAAGAAACAAGCACCAACAACAACGGCAAGAACTAAAGGCAACGAGGTCACCAAGAAGATTTACTTATGCAAATTTGTTTTTTTTTTGTTTTTTACGTATCTAAAACTTCCGATGTTGTGTGGCATGTATGTTGGCTAGTGTAGGTTGAACTTCAACTTTTTTTTTGTAGTTTTCTTTATTGAATTTTATGTCCACAAGAAGATTTACAGCGAGAACCAAGTGAAAAATATTTCCTTTTTAGAATTCTCATATATCTTTTCTATCGGCGCTAAAATCATAAATTCTAATCAATTTTGTACACAAAAGCAGCCTCCTCGGGGGTCTGCGTTAATTAGGCACTTCAAAATCAACAGAAGAAGTCAGGAAATCTATGAGAAACTTGCAAATCTATTCTACGCTGATTTGCATGAGCCAAAAAATGCCATTAATTATGATTAAAATACTTGAAATACAAAGCAGAAATGAACGAATTTGCATATCTAACTCAATGTATGTGTGGATGATGTCTGTATGTATAGCTAATTAAAGGGCGTTTCATTGATAACAGCCAGTTTTTATTCGAGTTAAAGCTAGATTACTTTCAACAACTTCCATGATAATTAAAAAGAAATAAATAACTATTTTTAGAATGATTTCACTTAATTAATCCCAGTTAACTCTACAATGTTTAATTGTTTTATTTATTAGATATTCTCTAGTTGAGACATTGAACTTTGACAGTTGGATTATAAACTATATTTCTACAATATTTATTGCTTGTTTTGTTTTTTTTTTCTGTGGTTGTTTTGCGGCATTAATTTTGCTTTATTTCTGGTTATGTTTGCCACATTTTCAATTTGCTTTTATGGCATCGAACACACACATAAATATGTATTATAGTACAAGAATATACATATAAATATACAGATACATTTATAGCATATGTATTCAATTGCGAGACGTGATCAAAATGCTTATGGCTGTGTATATACCCAGCAGATGTACTTAAGAGGCGTAACTGGACTTCTAAGTATCCTAAGTCTGCCAAATGCAGCTCTCAGTGAGTAAAGAGCCGATTACAAAACTTATTTAAAGAGGAAGATATTGAAATATTCTATTTGTAACCTATTATATACGTTTACCAACACTATTTGCGTATAGGGTATTTGATATGCAATCAATAAGCTCGACTTTAGCTTCACTTGTTTATTTTTTCGGCACGCAGATTGAATTTTGCGCAGAGAGAATTTGCCATGAAATATTTAAGCTGCTCGCCAAAGTTGTATAATGTTTATGTTTCCTTGACATTGTCTCAGCATTCCACTAAGCCTTAGAAGCTGCCGCAGTAGCCCCAGCAGCCTCAACAGCAGCAGCGGCAGCAGCAGCAGCAAAGTCGCATTAGCCCGGCAGCGAGCGTGGCTAATTGCCTACAATTACTTCCACTCAAAAGGCAGCAATATTTACTATATGAATAATCTATACACACACATACACTTACACATACATACACACACACTTGGACACACCACATTGATCTGGCGGCAGTAACCACAGAAACTCATTACGAAGCGGGAGACAAAAGTTTTGGCCAAATGAAATGATTCATGCCCCACACACAAGAGCTGCGGCGAGTGGGCAGAAGAGCTGACAAGAGAAAATCACTTGCAGCTGTCAGACTATAGACAGCTTTATATATACATGTATAGTATATCTGTATATCCCTGTCGAAGTCCGAGATTTACCTCATAGGCAGCAACATCCTCCTTGCCGTAGATGGCAACTGGCGATGAATTTCGTGGCGCAAACATTTTTGCCTTGTTGCAGACAAAACATGCCCGTCGTACTTTAAATCATTCACTTAATTTTAGGTTCATATATATATTATATATCACTGTATATATCTTGTATATAGGCTGATGGCACTGTACAGAGCGCAAGACGCCCACTAAATTCGTTGTAATTTCGGTTTCGATACGATATAATTTATAATACTTTTTCGGCTCTGATTAAACTGTGTTTCCCAGTTGTTCTTTATGATATTGTTGTTGTCGTTGTTGTTGTTGCATAAGCGATGACTAGTCTGTTTATCTTTGAGTGAGTCTCTCTCAAGGTCGTTCCTTGATTCTCTTCGCTCTTTCTATTCGTTTCGTTAACAGATTCGTATGAGTTTCTTTATTGCTTTCTTTATATACACGTATATTCCTACTGATTTATTCACTTAGCCACACGCACTTTGAGCTCTCGCCTCTGGCTTGACTTGTGTTTAGATACAGATACAGATACAGATATATACTTATATCTTTACATAAATATTTTCAGCATATTTCGCATTCGTTTCACGTTTTTCGCGCTCGTTAATTTCTTTTATTTTGTTGTGATTTTTTTTTTTTATTTTTTATTATTTTTATTTTCAACTCTCTCGAAACAAATTGTGCATAGCAAAATTGAAATTATAATAGCAATTTTGCTTGTTATTGTATTGTATTTGTCGTAGCCGCGTCGTATTGCGTATCTGTCGGATACGTTTCGTTTTTAGCGCGGCTCAAATGAAACTGTCGAGATTTCCAAACGCCAAAGCTAACTCGACGACGGCGACGAAGCGTCAACAAAGAGAGCCGTCAAAACGAGCTGCCGGTCGAGAGATTGCATTTGAAAGCTCTCTGCGTGCGCGCGTATCTCATAGATACCTTACGGCCAGTCTCAATCTCAATCTCTCAATCTCAGCCTGAGTATCGGTGTCTCAGTTTCAGTTTCGAGTGCGAGACTCGCGCTCATTGATTTGCATATTTTGAAAACACGTTTGCGGCGGGCGTGGATTGAATTGGATTCGAGTCGAAAGAGCAAAGGAAAGATTAACCATATAGACATATAGATATCGTAGACATTGTGTGATCGCTTGACCGAGGCGTTGTCTGTACATGTTGTGATTGCTGTTGTTGTTATTGTTGTTGTAGCTATCGCCTCACGTTTAGTATTCTAACACGCGATTACATTCGCCAAATGACAAATGACAATTGCGAACAGCAGCCACGAAAAAAAGAAGAAAAAAACGAAAAAGAGAATACGAAAAACTTGAGAATTGCATAAATCATTGCAATGAAAAGCGGGCGAGCTTTAGAGACCGAGAACCGATTAATCAATTGTCGTTGCACCCACTCGATAATTTGTATACCCTGTTTAGAATACCATAACTAAAAGGGGTGTACAATGCACAAATCTCTGACTAATTAATTACACTGCAATACAGCGTATCTTCAAGTCATGCCACTTGATGCTTACACATTCTTTTTATAATTAAAACTACAAATGCTTGAATAGTCAAGCCGAAAGTGTTTAATGTCTCATTATAAACTTATCTCGAGCTACAGATACGGACCTTTGTCTACAAAGATACATTTGTATCTGTGTGCTTCTCTCGCTGTCTGCACTGCCCACAAAATGCAATAAATTGTTGGCAAAGCACAATCCGTATCGCATATCGAATTGTAGGCGTACCTCGTTGCCTCCAAAACTTGTAAACAACCGCAAAATTAGGCAAATCAACAACAAGAACAACGAGAACAACAACAACCAGAGCAGGCAGCAGAGTCGAGCAAGTGGAACAGATACAATGCTTGGCAATGGTCAGCTAGCTAGATAGTTGGATAGTTACAGATAGTTACACACACACACACACACTTGCACACACACACACACAGAGGGATAGCTAAATAAAGCCATAGAGGGGTTTACAATAGATTTATGCGCAAAATATGCAAAAAGAACTGAATTATTGAATATGACTTTGGCGCTACACTCAAGTGGTCCCATATTTTACAGAGCTCCCTATTCTTGTGTGTGGTTGTGTGTATGTGTGTGGTTGTGTGTGTTTTACTATGTACATATGTGCAGACAATTTTGCAAAGCTTTTATCTTCAGCACTTCAGTGGTGCACATCATATTTATAGGGAAATGTTGTTTACTTAGGATACCACTCGCATTTTGTTAGGTACATTTCAGTTAGGGACATTTGTTTTTCTCTGCTGTAAATTCCTTACTTTGTTGATCAAATGTTTAGGTTAACCCAATATAATTATTATAATATATTAGTTTTACTATTTGGGATACTTTGCACAACTTATGTATTTGCTTAAGTAATTCATTTAATAGGTTTATTCAAAAAGCCTTTCAATTAGGTTCTTACAATTTTAGCGTACCTGTTCAACCTCATTTTGTTCATAAAATGTTTAGGTTAAACCAATAAACATAGATCAAATATTATATTAATTATACCATTTAAAATACTTTCCAAAGATTATTTAGTTGCTTCAATTAAAAAGGTTTTACAACAGGTACCAATATTCAAATAGCGTTTGGTTTAGTGTTTTATAAATTCCGGGTCATTCTTAAGGTAACTTTGTACCTTTCTGTGTGTTGCTCTAATAAATCATATACCCCATTTGTTATCATGCATTGTACTTTAGGGAAAACACTTTTTGTACTCTCCAAAGTCAACGTAAATTGAACTTTCATACAGAGGCCAATCAACATGCGGATAACCCATACCATATATTATATCTATTTGCCAGTTGACAAAACTAGAGAAAAGGAAAATCAATTTGCATAACACACACAGAGACACACACACACACACACACACACACAACCGAATCTAGGGAAATAATCAGCTGCAACGGTGGCACAACCTCGTCGTCGACTGATTGACAAACAAAATGCATTGTTAACATTCCCATTTCAAAGACAACAACTTGAGCAATAGTAAAAACAACAACAGAGAGAGAGAGAGAGGCAGAAGAGAAAGAGTCAAGCGACGCACTTGAACAGCTCAAATGGAGACTAGATCAGAGGAAGAGTAAGGGGCGAGAGAGTGACTGCGACCGAGACCTCACTGCGACTGCGGATACAGATACAAAATGCAGCCCAATGCTGTGTATATGTGTGTGTGTGTGTGTGTTGGTCTACTCGTTGTTTATGGGGGAAAGTTACAAGCGACGGCTCTGACAGATGTTAGGCAGATAGATAGATAGATAGATTAGACTCGAACTGCAGCATGCGCTGCATATTCAAATGAATGCAGACTGTTGTTGCCACTTGGCCGCCTTTTTCTTTGATTTGCGCCGAGAAAAGCCAAACGGCCTTTAAGCTCTGCATGCACGTAAGTAGTAAGTAGTATATACAATATATGGCTTAAGCTATTTACGCGGATCACGGATCGCAGTTTACGTATTTCCCAGTGTCGCAGCCCCCTTGGGGCATTTTAATTGCATTGTTACCATTGTCATTTGACATAATTGTACAATTGTTCGTATAGTTTATGACGCGTTTGAAAATTAAGTTGGCTTTCTTAGAGCTCAGCGGCTTTACCGATTCGATTCGATTCGCGTGTGTGGGCATTTTCAATAATTATTATTATATATGATTTATTATAGCAAACCATATTTGTGTATTACAACAGCGGGCAGCAGCAGCAGAGATAAACAGCGATTCGTACTTCAATGGAAATTTCTATTAACTTTTTGAATAAAGCTAATGAAGTGAGGTGTTACAATTAATGAATGGAAAGGTGATCTATAAAAATGGGAAGAATGGAAATTTTAAAACAAGCTAAAATCGATTAAGATGTACTAGTGATAGTTATAATGCAACGTTCTAGCATTAAAATTACGCTTGCAGTTCGATTTTTATCGATTTAAAAAGGCGGAAAGGGGCGTGTCCAAATTTCAAAACTAACTTTATCTAAGTGGAATCATTAGAAATATTTTGCCCAAATTTGGTAATCCTAGCTCGTATGGTCTCTAAGATATAGGTGTTCATACAGACGGATATGGAGAATTCGGCTCGATTAGTGCTTCTGTTCAAGAATATAGGTTTGTATGGAATGATAAGAAATACAATTCTTTTCCCAATTAAGTTACTTACACATCTCAAAACTAAATATTTGTACATTGACAAAACTTCAACAAGATCTTCGTTTAATTAGTTCCTGGTTCACAAACTCTTCGCTCTACTCGTCCCCACAACTTAGGCGCACCTCGCCTGAAATGGCAATGCCAAGCCCAAATCAAAGTGAGCCAAGCAGCGACAGACAGATAAATCGAAAAGTCATTCACCAACAGCAGCGACGATTCGCATTTCTCGCCACGATATCGCCGACTGTGATTTGATTGCCCGACGAGTGACACATGCGCATGCGCATTTGTCAATCTGTCAATATGTCAACATATTCTCAGGCAAATTAAATCGCTGCTGTTGTTGCTGCTGCTGCACTCCTGCCCGATGAGGTAAGCCGGCACCAACTTAACCAGCCTTTTGGCCAATTAGATTGACGCTATAGATTTCAGATCAAAGAGTAGATCGAACTCTACGAAAAAGAGTTGGTATTGTATGCACTTCAATTCGGGTTAATAACAGGTTGTTCGTTGCATGACTCGAGGCAAAGAGCGTTAAAATTAATCAAGCAAGCGAAATCTTTTAATGATATAATGGGTGTAAGCAAGTTGAATGCGGAGTCCCATAGAGAACTAAGGAATTCTCACTATAGAAATAGTTACGAAATTTACTAAAGATTTATTAAATTATAACATAAATCAGCTTGTATTTTTCTCAGTGTACAACAGTACAATAAAATTTGTTATAATAATAATAACACAAAATACAATTTACTGTTCAGGCAATTGGTACTACGTGACAGAACAACAACGTGACGTCGCTTGGGCAAGTTTTTGTTTACTCAGACATTCGACAATAAATCCACCAATCCGTTGGATACAATCTTTTTACCACTATTTCTAAAGTTCAGGATGCAGACCAACGACAACATGGCCCACTTTCGTGCAGACTCTCGCCAGACTCTCTTGGCAGGCTGGCTGGCTGGCTGTGGATGTCAAAGTTGATGAAAATTGCCGCAAGGCTGGCTCGCAAATCTATTTAACTTGGCAACGCCATCAACGTCGTTAAGTGTCTTCGTCTACAGTCTTCAGTTGCTCCTCTTTCTGTCTTTCTCCCCTCAATCAGAAAGTTGATTTGCCAGTTTAAGTCGAATTAGTGAAGTTGAATTCTCTCTGACAAATTTGTGCGATGATTAACGATGATAGATCCCAACTGGATGGTTTATAAGGTTTCTCACACTGTTTACCGCATAAGCAACATCATTATCAGCATCAGCATGCATATTATATCATAACAGATTTGACCCATATCATATTACAACATCGTAATGTCAATCAATTTTCGTGTGGTCACAATTGGCCATACTTAAATATCTATTTAATTATATATATCAAAAGTTTGGGTGTATTGTTTCTATCAATATGCCGCGCATTACATAAACATTTTTATGTACTGCTAAATGCTGCAGAGGAGTTTCAGTTTATGAGACAGCAGTCCACTCGAAAATGCGTTTCAAACTAAGCCGACGTCTACTTACGATGCAGCTGGAAAAATCGATGCCAACGTTGGGCGCCCACATAGAGTAGACAACAACAAAAACCCAAAAAAAATGACTGTCTCACACAATTTGAGTGGGGAAAAATGCGCATAAATTTGGTTTACAAAATTCAAACTCCAGCAGTAAACGCACTTAAGAAAATTGCTACAATTTGACGGACAACAACAACATACAACATCGTCAAAGTACACCCAAACCGAGAGTGTTGTGCCTAATAACAGGTGTCAGTTGTCGATTGTCGCTTGTCAGTTTCTTAGCCGCCCCAAAGCTGCCCACTGTACAGCAGCAGCACTGCATGCATAATCCACTGTGCAATACGACAGCAGAGATGGATGCATGGAAAGGGTATCAAGAAGTTCAGCTGATTTTGTCAAGCAACAAGTAGTAGATGAAAGAAGACCTAAATAGGTCGATTAGGTCGAATAGGTTTAATTATAAAAACGCTTTTTGGATTAAATATTGAATGCAATATTGATAAATTAAATTCAATTATATTTTAGAACTAACTAAATTTAGAAATCTACAATAATTATAAATAAATATTAGAATTATATCAATATTTCTAAATAACAAAAAAGTGTATACACTCTTCGATTACTTTTCGCTTTATCTATATAATCCAATATCTTGTTGCCTTATAATTTGGTGCGGTGATAAATTTGAAGTACTTAGTTTTAATGCCTTTTTGAGACATTAGTTTTGATTACAAGTCGGGTCGGGTTCTTTAAGCTTTACTACGATATATGGAAAGCCTATTTCCGTCATTCGCAAATCGCAAAATGAGCGTTAATTATAGTAGCAGTAGAATGGAATGTAATGAGAGAGAGAGAGAGAGCGAGATCT
Organism: Zaprionus ornatus; assembly: GCA_018904035.1. Classification (NCBI taxonomy): domain Eukaryota; kingdom Metazoa; phylum Arthropoda; class Insecta; order Diptera; family Drosophilidae; genus Zaprionus; species Zaprionus ornatus. The sequence continues at coordinate 16,957,352 of JAEIFZ010000002.1, read as the reverse complement.
GCCCACATCTCAGTGCGCAGTTTTAATTATCATTTGCATTGTCAGCCAAATTGAAATCAATGCAAAGCGACGATGACTTTGGCATAGATTCAAGACAAGACAGAAAAATGTAGAGGAGATGGTGCCTCACTCATTGTCTCTACAATTTAAAGGCGATAAAACTTGAGGCGTAATTTATGTTATGCTTTTCATAATTTTGTCCCATGGTTGCGTGCGTTTTTGCTGTTTACAGCTTTATTTTTTCAGATTTTTGTGTCTCATGGTCAACAGCAAGTGCCGACAATCATTTCCATAGCTCATTAATCTCATTAAATTCGCACCCCGTTGACCAAATGGACAACTCAATCGCGGATGTCGGAACGCCCACAGAAAAATTTAATATGAATTTACTATAGATGATATTGTTCGAAATTGATATTGATTATTAGCTTCATTTACTTTACTTGCTTAAATACAGCACACTTTTTGTACCCGCGCAAAGATATCCAATTCCTGAAACTTTTGCTTTTCTGGGTCACAGTCCGTGTTAAGCCTTCAATATCAAGTTATCAACAGTGAACAGGACAAGCTCACTTGGCATTTTGTGTGGGTGAAACAAATTGTTGTTGCTCTTAATATGTTTTACAGGCTGTTTAACAATCATTTTTACTCGAAGCGAAAACCGAATTTACATAAAAAATGTTGTAAATGTTTTGCAAAAAAAATGAAAGGTCGATTGGAAATTATTTCTGAGTATTACGGATCAATATGATGAGCTATAAAACATGTGATTTATACTTTTTCAAGTACATAGCATAACAATTAATCATTTATAGCAACTCGCTATAAATCGACTTTTAATTTCTGGCACACTTTACAGATTGTGTAGATGGATTGATGGATGTTTTTTTTTTTCCAAGACAGTTACACAGGCCAACCGGTCTACCCACTTTCGTACAAGCATGGTGCGTATACGTATTATTTTATGGTAGTCTCTACTCCCTAATCGAATAACAAAGTAAAGTTTCTCATGGTAGCTTATATGGTAAATGGTCATTAAGCATTGTGAAAGACAAGCAGGAGAAAAGCTTCCGGAGAAGCAAACAAAAAATTATGTACGACTTTTGGGCAAACCAAAATAAACAACAAACAATTAGAAATATAAATACAAACAAATTGAAACAGTCTTAAAAAGCAGCGAAATTTGTTTTCTTAATGCATTTATCGACACGCAAACAAGAAAAGGAGAGGGAATAAGCAAGGGAGATACAGAGAACAGAGGGCAAACACAAACAGTCAATGGAACAACAATAATAATAAAAAAAAAATAATAACAATATTTAAGAATAACGCCTGACATCATTTGTTGACATCACAAGCTGGTTCTGTTCTCAATCATCTCTAGCTGCTCGTGTTGTCTCTCATTACAAATGCAGTTTGCGAATTTCAAAATTCCAAACGGGCTAGCTAGAAACCAGAAACCTTATTTTTAAATTGAATTTCAGCGATTTTTGTCGTGCAACTAATTAATAAATCAGCCAAGTTAAGAGCAACATGGAACAGACAGAGACAGTCGACAAACAACATAGCACAACAAGCAAATAAATTGTCAACTTGTCGACCAAAGTGGGGGAAAACAAATTAAATAAGTGTGTACATAATCGAAAAAAGCACAACATGGAAAGCTATTGTAGGGTGTAGTAGATCATAAGATACCCTGTCGGCAAGATCAGTTCATTCAGCGACTGAGTTACTTGGTAAACTAAATTCACATTTTATAAAAATGTTTATGGCAATAAGTAAATGAAGCTAGCTAGCACGACATACCTCACATTGCACGCAAACTATTATAGGGTATACATGACTAAATGTGGGTGGACAGTTTTACAAACAAGCTGCAACTGCTCAGCGCACAGACTGAAACAGAAACCGGAACACACGAAGAGAGCGCAGTCCCCACAGACCCCGACACTGAAACTGAAGAAAGTCATGTCGGATCTCGACTCTCAACTCTCAGCACTCTTGGTGGGCGTTGACAGCTAATGGCTTGATAAACAGCCCATAATCATCACGCTGATTGCGGCATTCAATATGCAAATGAAGTGAAATCTTAACGCCACTTGACCTCTGACACAGATTTAACAGGCCATTTGCCAGTCAATTTTAAATGAAAATTCTATTTAAAATGCAGACGGACAGATATTATCAATTACAGGGTATTTACATATATATGTATGTACATTAGCAGATGCTGTTTACGGTAGTCAATGGCACCGACACATTTATAAAAACTCTTGAAAAACCAGCGAAAAGCAAAAAACGCCAAGCCAAACATTTAGGAGTGGCCACAGATCAATCAAGTGCTAATCATGTAGGTTGGACTTGGTCAACAAAATATTGTTAAGCAAAAAACATACGAAAAAGCAAAAGTTAAAAGTGTCAAAACAGCGAAAACAAATCTTTACCAAGTAAAAACTGTACAAAATTGTGTATAATAAATAACATATTCCACATTTAAAACATTTAAAGAGAAACAATATTTTAAAATTTAACCTAACCCAAATGCAACCTATTTTTCAACCTATTTCATAAACACTCCTCCTTAAAACCACAGTCCCACCCAAATTTACAACCTTCTTTTCTCCACACTTAGTAAAGCTTTGGACTCACACCATAAGTAGATAAATCTAAGTAAATTTGACAGCTTTTTTTTTGGCACTAACCAAATTCTAGCTAAATTCTTGCGACGGTCACTTCAAAGACTTTGGCCAAATTGCGCATTGACCAGGCACAAATCAAGTTGAGATACGCAAAAAAATGCAAAGAAAAAACTATTTGTATTGTTAGCAAAATAAAGATACAAAAAAAAACACAAAACAATGCGAAAAACGAAGGCAAAAATGTAATTGCGTGAGCTGAAATGACAGCATAAAGCGGCAGCGTGTCACATACATATACATATGTATGAGAGAGATACGAGATACGAACTAAGAGATACGGGAGTGTTTTGTATGTAGATACCACACACAGATACGAAATGAAATGCGTGTGAAAAGTGTTGGCTTTCCACGCTGATAAATCAATTTCAATTCAACAGATGCCGGCCGGCTAAAGCAGAGAAAACAAATGCTAAATGCATTTTCATATGGCTTAATTGAGTATTTAGAAAGCTATTATAGAAGATTGTATACTCTTCTTTAAGAAAGAAATTCCTCAAAAGGAACAAGAAGAGCACTGCAATCGTAGCCACACTTTTATAGCTTTTAACCGACAGATAAAAATCACTTATTCAGCGCGTAATTGAATTAGCTCACACAGCTCACATACCACAAAGCAGATGAGAAAGAGAGAGGAGAAAAGAGTGAGACAGAGAAAGAGACATGAGCATAAAAAGTGTTAACTGCATTTTTATTGTTTGGTTTAGCGGCTGTTTTGGGGCCATCAGGAAAACAGCCAAGACGTGCAAATGCCGCCAAATTGTTGACGACACTCCTCCTCTCACCTTTCTTCCTCTCTCTCTCTCACTCTTTACCTTTCTCTGTCTCTTACTTCCTACGTCTGAGCCGAGGGTATTGCATAAAACTTAAAAGCCGCTTTGAGAGACAGCCTAACCTGCCTCCGGCCATCAATTTGGCGGTTTTTACCAAAAAGCCACAAAAAGAATGTCAAAGTTGAGACAGAAAATCAAACTGAATAAATGAAATGAAAATTCACGTAAGAGAGAAAGGAAATATGATAAGGTTGAGTTGAGACTTTCATTCTGTACTTGATAAATTTCCTGTGAAATTTACTTCAATTTCACGTGGTATATGCGTCTCTGAGGCTATTTACATTTCTGCAAACTGAACCTTGTGCCATTTTGCCAGACTCGCACAACTAACACACGCCAGCACCGGATTATTTCTTATGTATGCCATAGTATTCCATTCGCGAAACGCAACACCTTAACAACACACACCCGCTCCACTTTTGGGGGCCCACCCCAAGTATTATAATTATAAAATTTGCATTATTTCCATTCTGACATTGAGCACCGGAAAAACGTGACCAGTATTTTGGTCGAGTGCCAGCATAAGATACAGACAAACAGATATCCGCACAAACTTTATATACGATATATGGTGGACTGTAGTCTGCGTAAGTCTTATATGGCCGGCAAGTATCTAGCCTTTTCTTGGGGACCCATAAAAAGTGCACACAATCGTGCAGAGACCTGACAACCATGACAACATTTTGATAAGCATTCGTGATTTACTAAGGTTTTCAAGACATTTATTTCTGCAAATAATTCTTTGGGTTGTTTACGTTATGACTTGGAAGTTATTTTTAAACTATTTGCACTATATTTAGTATAGTAAAAGGAAATGTGTACTTTGTTAAAGTAGATATCATTAGGGAATTGGGGTTAGGTAAATTAGAGAGGTTCGTTTAGGGAGTACTGCAGATACTGTATGAGTAAAACATCACTCATTAGATATTTCGAAATACTATTGGACATGTGTTATGTTTGTAATGTTTTAAAATATCATAGGTCATGTAAATCATGGTGCGTATGCATTGTACAGGGCCGTAGCAACGGCTTTGGGGGCCTAATGCAAAACTTCTAGGGTACCTTTAGTCTAATCGACTCACATAATGATTAAAATTAATATAAGTTGCAATTTTAAATACTATTTAATTACATATCATTCTCTTTCTTTGCTATAATCAAAATTCAGCTATAAATCCAATTCACTGCCCGCTTATGTCACTCGCTGACTGTGCTTGAAATTGGAGAATTATCTATGTAGCTCGTGGCCGAACTGTAGAATTATCTCTATATATATATTCATTCATTCAGTCATTCTATTCGCAGCTCGTGGTCGAGGTTCGTTACGCTTAGCTTGTTCTGATCTACATACATAAACACCACAGCAGACCGTGTGGCTCCGCAACTGGGGGCTACAAAGTCGGTAGTCGTAACTCCCGAATTGTACATTATCAAAACAGGGTCCACTTCTTGTTTGCTACTGTTTTATTTTTTGTTGCTGCTGCTACTGTTGTTGCTGTTGTCTTTTGGCGCTGCAGTTCATTGACATTTTGGGCCGTGCTTTTGTTTTTAGTTTTCCGCCCAGCTGGCTATAATTCGGTGTGCGAGTGTGTGTGTGTGTGTATATGTACTTGAGTGTGTGTTAGTGGATCTCAGCTCACTGTCATTTGTTGCTCTAACTGTTTTGCATTGTTTTATGGTCAGCAATTGCTCTCTTCGTGCCTGCTTTGTACATGGGAAACAGCGCCATGAGCAGCAGCAACAACAACAAGTTCAAACAACAACAACAATATGCAACAGTTTACATTTAATAGGGGCTTGGGGCGTTAAGGTTGGCGGCTTCAAAGCAGGGTAACCCCTTGCCACGCCCCCCGCTATCCCCTTTTGCTCCGTGGGGCCGGGTTAGAAGTTGCAACTGCTGCGCAACGTTTACCGTTGCCTGTTTAATGTCACACGCTATTTGTGGAACTGCTAATGTGTATAAACATATGTGCACACACACATACGCACACGCACACACACACACACACATACACTGGGAGAACAAATGGTGTTGATTTTATGTGCTCCACATAATGTGATCGTAATTAGCTTTTGGGCGATTTGTCGTGGAGCATCGTAGTCACGTTTAAAGCCAGCTTGGTTGGTCGTGGTTGTCCGTTAACAGTTATGCATATAAAGTGAGAAAATTCCAGATAGAAACGGAGCATTTGTTCTGAGAATTGACATAGTATAGGAATATTCATGGGTACTCCCGTGAACTAGTTCAATGAGGTGTTAAATAGGTCGCATTGCTTAATTATTTTACTGTTTTTAATGTACTAAAAGGGATTTTCTTATAACAAAATTATTGTAGCTCTAATCGGAACTAGCTCATTTACAAGGTCGTATGTAAAGAGCTTTGAGTTTACTAATGGACAATATTTATTATAATATTATACACTGCAGATAGTACATACAACAGATTTGTAAAGATTAATTTAAAGAGCTTTAAAGATTGTATATTTTACATCATGTTCCCTGTAGGTTCCTATTAAAATGATTCCCCCATCACAAATTTATTCAATTTCCTCTTTCTTTTAAATTTTGCACTGAGCTGATAAAGTTTCATTTTAAAGAGCTTTAAAGCTTTTATAAACCATTTTAAACTTACTGAAGTCATTCTAACAATTTTTTCAGCGAATCGAAACTAGTTCATTTATATGTTAAATGAATCACATAATATATGTTTCCCCAATCACAAATTTACTTAAATAACATACTTCAACAATTTCTTTAAATTTCCGCATTTTAAAGAACTTTAAAGCTTGTGGATGTAGCTTTGTACCTCGTTATTTGCAGCGCCCTCATTAAAAGTGAAACAAGATACCCCAATCACTCAGCTCCCTGATTAAATTCCCATTTCTATCAATTTCCGCAGCTTAGTCAGCCTTGAACCCAACAACACCCACAATAAATGCATTTTTCATTACACTTAATCATCTCGTTAGCATTCAAAAGATGCGCCACCTCGACAGCGATGCGAGATATTTAAGATCTGTTTCTCTTTTTTTGATTTTTTTTTTTTGTACAATCCCGAACCGAACTGAACCGAAAACATTAATCATGCTAATGGCCCAACACTTTTTCTCTCGCTTGGAAACTACAATCCAGAAAATGAGTAACAAGAGGCCGCCCCGAACATGGGTGAGTGAGTTCGCTCGAGGCGGTGGCGGAAAATGGCAAAAAGGGAAAACAATTTTACAGGCAGAGGGCGGAGGAGAGGAAGGGGAATTGGGGGGAATAAGCGGGCAGCGTTTTCCACATCGGCGCACAAAAATTAGCAAAGAGATCAGGCCAATATAAAGTTGCAAGACCCGAGACACGTAAGCGTGGAGTATATATCGTATTGGATTGCCAATAAGACAATAAAAAGAAGAAGGAGGAGAAGAAGAGGGAGAAGACAAGAGTTGGCCAAAAAATGCAAATCTTGCAGCGCGCGAAATCTCGCCAAGGGAGGGAGGAAGACAGAGAGAGAGAGGGGGATGCCAGATGAAAATGCTCGACATGCAAAAGTTGAAAGTAAAAGGAAAGCATTTTATTTACCCTCCCCCTCTTCCCCCACTTACACACACACACACACAGACACACAAGCAAGGCGACTTTCCCAGAAAGTGCCGGACAAAATGCAATCGGCTGCCGTTTCTGGAGAGGAAACTGAACGGGAAAAACTGAAGGCGACTGGTTTGACTCTTTGGCGCGTCGCTGCGTGGGTGTGTCTGCCCCTGAGGGGTTAGGCAGGGGACAGTAGGGGGGGGAGTAGCTAGTCCGGCATGACAATGGCCAAATGGCTAAAAGCAGCTTTAAATCGCTGTGGCATTTTTGACGGGCTACAGCAGCCTCCACATGGTCGGCACTAAGAAGGAGGAAGAGCTGAAAGAGGAGGAGGTAGTGCTGGGGGAGGAGAAGTGGGAGACTGCTCCCTCTTAAGCGCATTCATTGTTCAGTCATGCACTGCACAAAATATTCGAGTGCACTGCGGGCAACAATTTTGATTGATGATGGAAAGTTAAAGGGATTTTTATAGGTCTCTTTAAAAACTTAAAGATCTTTTTAATGGGCTTTTAAAATGAATGAAGTTTAGTATTTTATTACAGCATATAATGTTAGATTTCTGATTGAGCATGATGGACAGACAGACAGACAAAGGGACAGACGAAGTTTGTCTACAAGGCGTACCCAAAAAGCTTTTCAATTAAACAACAAATACGATTTTAGCTGTGTTTTATTTCTAGCGGGAAATGCCAGCGTTTCATAAGCTCGACTTAGGAATACCCTGACTTAGGAATACCCTGTAGTGACAACATCTTAATTACAAAAGAAGAAACAGTTTATGGAGTTGAAGATATTCCATGTTAATATTAACTCTGCATATATTGCCAGTTATAATATATACAGGCTATAAGAAATTGTTTTGAAATTCAATTAAAGTTTTATGTCAATCAATAATACAATATTAACAGTGAATAAGAACTTCATGAAAAGAAAGATCATAAGACAAACTGATCCCTTTAAAAGTCAAGTTAACCTTTATTAAAGTGCTCTCTAGCCAAGTTCTACTGTAGCTTGTCTGCAAATTTATTGAGGTCAACTTGGTCTGAAAACGAGGGAGGGAGGGGGGTCTCGTCGAGCTGCTGCTGCTGTTGCTGTGACTCATGACAGGCCACAGCATTGATACAGTTTCAGTTGTTAAAGTTAAATGATGCATGAGTTGAACAGGGAGGCAGAGAGAGAGAGGTAGAGATAGAGAGACGAAGAGAGACTATTGCAGCATGGTCAGTTTAATGAGAACAAACGACAGTGATTTGCCATAAGGAAATCGCAATTTATTGATAAACTTTCCTTCCTTCTTCTCCTTATCTTGCTAATTAGTCAAGTAGACGAAGGAAATCATTTCAATTAAACGTAATATGTCAATTCTTTTAGCACTAAATGAAAGTGGAAAGTGCCAAGCAATATACAGAGAGAGAAAGAGAGACGACGAGAGAGAGGGCTACAGCCAGATCAAAGTTGCGCAGCGCGTTTCCTTTCACAGCGACAACTTTTCCAAGTCAAACAACACGAGCAGCTCAAGTTGCTCAAGTCAAAGAGAATGCAGAGAGAAGAGTGAGAGAAACAGTGAGAGGGATAAGAGGAAGAGAGCAAGATTAGAGTGATGGCAAGAGAATCTACGGCGAATTCATGTCATGTCGTGTCGCCTCAATGTGTTATTAAAAGCACAGCATAAGGCGCATGATAAGTCACGCCCAGCAAATTGATGAGGCAGGCAGCAATGAAGGGAGGAGTCTAAGTGGGAGGTGTCTAGGGGGAGGCACGAGTGGCTGTCGAGTTGACTAAACGAAACGCTCATTAAGTACAAATTTACGGAAAATAATTACATGATGTCAGACCCGAAATCAAGTCATGTCTAATTGGAGCGGTTTCTACAGCTGGCACGACAAGGCGATAAGACATATGATACATATAAGAAAGACGAGTGTTGCCAGTCTTATAAAACATATTCTGACAATAAAGCTAAAGATATCGAGAACTATCTTTATATGAGCCAGTATATGATCATTCTATAGTGCGGTAAACTGTATGATCTTTAATGGTTCAGATTTTCAAGTTATTTAAGAAAGAAATAAAGAGAAAATTACAGAGAAGAAAAAGGAGTATTTAACAACAATCTTCATAAACATTTATGAATAAAATTAAGCTGAAAATATAGTTCATAAATTTTAAAGAAATAGAGAAAGAACTATGTATCTTTGAATGATCATAGATGATCATAGATTATGCCCAAAGACCTCTATTAATTTTATTAAGAAATCAACATCAAATTACCAAAGCGTTTCTTATAGTTCCTAGTACAAGTCATATATGGGTAACTAACACATACAATGGTTTAAATGTAGTATGGTATGTTTAATTTATTAGAGTTTTTCACTAGAAACAAGCCGACATTCTGCATTTTAAATTCCTTTCCTGTTAAATTCGGACAACCTTAACCTTTGACTTTTTGCCACGCCCATAACTGATCTGCTGCTTATTATCCAAGTACAGCAAACTTTTTGCGCATGCAATTTTCGCACAATTTTTTCTCATTCTCTCTCATTCGCAAATGTCAGCATTGTCCGCAATTAGAGAAGCGAACAATTTTCTAATTTACCAATGTTGTTGTTGGTGTTGTTGTTACTGTTGTTGCGTAATTCCCAATAATTAATGCAAAGCTACAACAACAACAACGACAACACGTAGCTCAAAGGCAAAACAATTGCGCCGAAGCGTATTTTGATTGAGTTGAGCTTCGACGTCAAGGAAAGTTCAAGGTGAAACGAGATGACGTTGTGAAATGTGAATTATGCACGCAAATATGTTGTTCCTTTTTTAAGAAGGTATTTCTCTATAATATTTGCATATCATTTTCCCTTTCAATAGCAAGTTTAACTGCAGAGCAAGAGAGAGTGGGCGATAAGAGGGGGAAGGAGATGGAGATGAAAAACCTGAACGCTTTTCCAGACGTTTTGCGCTTTTTGGAGCAGAAAACATTAGGCTGCATTCATGTGGTGTTTGGACTTTTTCTACACACACTCACACACACACTCACGCACACACACACACACACACTACACATGCCTATACTACACACTCACACACACACACGCACACTTGCTGGCTGCATGCATATGCAGATGGTCGAGCGACTGTGGTCCAGCTACACTTTTTTTCTACACGACTGCCAGACATAATTGCCTAGCTCAGGCACTGCCACGCCCACCGCCCGCACAACAGTGCAGAGCATACATTACACTATGCTACACACAACTTAATTTGCAGTTGTAATTGTTTTGGCCCATATGGCAGAGATGGAAAGAGTTTTGAGCTGAGGCGCCTCATCAAAATGCACATTGCGCATACGACGCGTTGTCTGTTCGCACAACGAAAGTAAATTGTAAATGCCGGTAGTTGTTGCCACACCCACTCCACCTCCTCCCTCTACACTTCCACTTTAAACCCCTTTCCCCGCTTCTTTTTCCCGTTAGCAGCAAAAGTTGTAGAAAGAAATTCAAGCTGCAACGGCGGCGGCATCTCAAGATTTCCTCTGGTTTTTGTTCTACTTTTTTCGCAGCTCGCTTCTAATGACCGCTATCTGCGTGTGTGTGTGTGAGTGTGTGTATTCATGTTGGGAAAGTGCTTGTGCTCTGTCCGCTCTGTCCATTCATCTTTTTCTTGTTTCTTACGATATTAGTCGCGCGACTTTCTAACCGCCTTCGACAAAGACAAAGTCGAGAGTAAGAAGAAAATTGATCCAAGTTGATTCAAGCGAAATGTGGCAAATACTCTTGACAAGTTTCTATTCCACATGAAGATGTCGCCACAACCACCATGAGCAATATTTACGATTATCCATGCTGTGAATCGACGAGAAATTGATGAAAACTGAAGCGAAAACTGACCAAAGCGTGCTAGAAATTTATGCAAAAGCTTTGATAGACATTACTTAACTTGATTAATTAAGCAATTAACAAAGAAACTTCGTGTCTGCAAAGAATCTCAATTGAATAAAAAGATTCATAAAGATTGTAGTTGGGTAATTTCGTTAGGAATGTCGAGGTAATTTGAGGTTTCTTTTTATATAAATTGGAATTCTTTGGCATCGCAAATCGTGTAGTTCTTTAATGGAACCAAAAATAAAATGGTTAACTATCATATAAAACAGATTACTATTACTATTCGATTCCTCTGCTGATGCTGATTCAGAATATATACTTTATACACCCTCTGCAAGGGTACAAATATTTCTTAGTCAGAGAATTCTCTATATCGTTTTACATAGTAAAGAAGATGTTCCGACTAAAATGTAACCAATTTACAAATTTTTTAATTAACCCTTCGCAACATGAGAATCACCGAGAAAGGCGCAAGCTAACCACACAAAATTCGTTCAATCATGGGGAAAATAATGAATTAATGCAGCGCAAAAAATAACAAGATAAAATAATGAATAAATGCCCAACATTCATGTCTTGCATGTGCTCGACATATGAGTGCACTCGTATTATTCATGAATAATGGGCAAACTGCGCCAAAAAGGGTTCGCACAGCAGCTATTAACCCGAGCATAAATCGAGCAGGTAAAGTGTGGAAAGGGTGGCAGAGTAGACAGGGGGCACAAGAGGGTTAAGTTTTTGTTTTGTTATTGCACTCACTTTTTCGGTGCGCTCGTAATTCGCTGGGAATTTTGGGGAGCTGGCGCTGAAAAACGATGGCGATGCCGACTGCGGTGTCAATGGGGACGGTGACTGCGACTGTGACAGCAGCGTCGACTGCGACTGCGACAGCATGCGCTGATGATGTAGCGACGACAGTGTTGGCGTTGACATCGACAGCGATGTTGGGGTCATGATTAAATGCCGCATCTTGTTGTTGTTTGTTTTTTTTTTGTTTGTTGTTTATTTATTGTTGTTGTTGCTGTTGTTTTTGTGTTTTGATTCGAACAATATACTAATTTTTCACTCTCTTTATTTGAAATTTCCACAGCCCAGACACAGTTACATTGTTTGCTTTATTGCTGTTGTTGTTACTGCTATTGTTGTTGTAGTTTTTGTTGCTGTTGTTGTTGGTTTTTCTGCCTTTCATTTGCTGTAAATGTCAATCGCCTTTGTGGCGGCTAAACATTTTGCACGCCGCCTCTATAAAAAGCTGATTACGTTGAGAACAGGTGCATGCATTGCTGTGGGAGAGGGTGGGCAAATAGGGGTTAAGGTGGGCAGTGGGAGAAGTGGAGACTACAGCTGCTGTCGCTGCTGTTGTCACTGCGGATGTTTCGCTTGTTTCAGGCAATGGGCCAAATGGGTTACGTTCCAATTAACGCAAATAATAATATAAACAGAAAATATTAGAGAGCAGTTGTTGTCTTTCTCTTTCAAATCTCTCTCTCTCTCTTTTATCTCTCTCACTGTCTGTGCTATTTAGTGAAATACATTTTAGAGGTTGCTCATTTCATTCTCGTTTGTTTATACAATTGGCAATCGCACTAGTTTAGATAGTAGCGATACTAAGAACTATCGATATACTTTTTCAAGTTATATTCACTTTTTATTTGTTGCTTGTATATTGATGTTCTATTTCTATTCATATTCTTGTTAATTCATATTTTATTGCCTTCCTTGTTGACTATTTTATTTCATGTATCTGTAAAAAGTGATTATCACACTAATTTCTATGGTATCGATAGCAATAACTATCGAGTTCAGTTGTTTTCTCAATTTTTTCGTTTATTTATATTTTATTGATATCCGTATTTTCTATTTTATTTCTTGATAGTGAATAATATTGCACTAGTTTCGATAGTACCGATAATAAATTATGTATTATCTGTTATTGCACTATCGATCTTGATTTTCTTCTTAATTTCTCCAAATTCTAATATTTGTTTGCATTATTTATCAATTCTTTTATTATTCTTGATTGCGTATTGAATTAGTAATTGCAAGTTTCGATAGTTACGATATTATTAAATATCGTTCCTTTATTTTTAATCATTGCCTCCTCCTGATTAACTATTTTCCTAACTAATTACTTCTACAAAATGATCTGCGTACAATTTCGATAGTACCGATATTTACGATATCCCCGCTTTCCTTACTTTCTTTATATATGCCTACACTTTGCATATTTAAGTTCTCTTGACTTTTTCTACGCTCTTTTCTCTTTATTCGCCTTGTTATCTCAGTTATCAACAGTCGGCTACCCTTTATAGCCTCCTCCCTCCCTCTCTCTCTCTCTCTCACACGTTTCTTTTCACAGTTAAGGTAAACGTCGCGTCGTTATCAGCGTATAGCCCCGACAACCGTTAGACTTTGTGTTTTGTTTTGTTTTCCTCATTCGATTTTTGCAAGGGAAATGAAATTGAATTAATTTTGCAATGACATTTTGCAGGCGACGTCACCTTTTGCCATCGTTGTCGTTCTTGCTTTATTTATTCTTTCACCTCTTTTTTCGATACTGTTTCTCATTTGCTGTTTCTGTTTCTCTTTATCTGGAGAATTAATTTTTATTTTTGGCACGTTGAGCATATCAGCAGCAGCAATGATAACAAGTTGCCATAACAAAACATTAAAAAGTCGTAAAATTATTATTCGATAAATACCGTATACGCAGCGTGGCGTAAAAGTTACGACATTTCTTTGCCTAAACAAGTTTTCAATTGCAAATTGATAATTTCGCTTGTTTTTAAAACGCCATTTAATATTGGCTGAGATCATTATAAGGCTTGAAAACACATGTAGTATATTTTTTTAGATTTTAACTAATGTTTTGTGGTTTGCAACTTTACTTTCTGTACTTTATTTACTACTATTATTTAATCAACATGGAAATGGACATCATAAAATTAACTGAAACGATCAAAATTGCAGATAACGATCTGTCTGTATAATTGCTATACCTTTCCTACTCTCTCTTGCAGTCTCTGTTTCTCTCTTTCTATCTTTCTCTCTGTTATTGTTATTATTTTTTATCTCTCTCATTGTGTCGTCCCCCAAATGATCTAATCAACTTGTCGTTTCATTTGATTAACAAGAACAACAACAAAATCTGTTGGCTCAACAAATTAGAGGGCGTTGCCGGGGGCGTGACGAGAAAGGGGAAGGAAGCAGACCTCCCTGCAGTCGCAGTTAGCTTGGATTATATAACGTCATTTTGGGCAATAGACACACACACAGAGAGAGAGAGAGAGAGACTAATTATTTGTAAGCACAGCAGCATCAACAACAACAACAGTAGCAGCAGCAGCGCAGCAGCCGCCAGCGTCAGCGACCGAATTACACGCACCGAATATGTCCGAAGGCCGCGCGGCCTGACAAACCATACTGTTTTCTGTGCCTCTGTTTCTCTGTTTGGGCAGACAAATGAGTAAGTAAAGCGGGTCGCAAATAAATAATTTAACAAATTTTAATGCATTTAACAAAATTCTCTAACGATTTTTCATATTTCTTTTCTCTCTTTGCTGCACTCGAACATTTCAAAATGCAAAATTGCACGCGAAAAAAATTGCAATAAGCCCCACGGTGGGTGGTGGGGGAGGCGACAGCTACATCGACTACAACAATAAACAGCGACGGCGACGACGACAGCGACGGCGACAACAGCACGGCGAGAAAAGCGCACACCAAGTGGGGAATACAAATTGTAACTAACACGGCGCAGGCACTGGCAAACTGCGCAAAGCCTACGGCGCAGACAGAGCAGAGCACGAAGTGAGGCGAAGGTAAAAACAACAACAACAACTAACGATAGCAGCAGCCCGAGCACACACAGAGGCGCATACACGAATACAGAACACACTAAAACCTTTTTTTGAGAGAGCGCCGAGTCGATTCGAACCGAGCCGAAGCTGGGAGATCATTGTGACTCTCTCAAACTCCAACTCTCTCTCTCACTCAGCACAGCTGTTGTGGCCATCGTTGTGACTCTCTCAAACTCCAACTCTTTCGTGCTCTCTCTCATTCTGCACAGCTGTTGTGCTGCTGTGGTGAAGTTGGAAAGGTCAAAGCAAGAAGCTTTTGCGATTGTTTTTGCTGCTGCGGAGAGAGAAAGTCTTGTGCTTGCACTCGCACTCTCTCTCTCCCTCGCTCTCTCTCGCCTTCTCTTTTGCTACTGATTTTCGTTTGATTATTTAATGTTATTTGGGCACCCACGCTAGCTGCGTGCATTGAACTTGACATAAAACTACAACTAATTGTTGCTATTGTTGAGGTTGTTGTTGTAGCAGCTGTTAATGTTGTTGCTATTGTTTCTGTTGTTGCTGTGAGGCGTTGTTAATTGCGTGAAATTCGAGGCGAACTAATTGTGGGTTACTCTGTGTATGCTGCACGCCTGTAAGTGTGTGTTTGAGTATGAGTGTGGAACCTGAGCCGCAGCAGCAGCAACAGAAATGCAGAGGTGTGGTGGGGTGTGGTGAGTCTGAGGTGTGATCTGAGTGTGCCATGTTAATGAACTTGCCCGCTGCTCTTATGGTGGGTGGTGAAAATTAATTGTTAACGATTGGAAGCCAAAGGTTCTGAAACTGGGTCGCACAGTCGGTTAAAGACAGGTCAAACTCGTATAGATAATTAATCAAAAGTTGAAGAGAAACTGTAACAATAAGAGACAGAGAGGGGGAAGAACAAAGCCACAAAGCGCATTCCCCGATTGGGATTTGTGCTGCATATTCGTTGTGGGTGTGTGTGTGATGACAGTTAAGAAAAACTTTCATTTTTTCGGGGTTTTCTTCTCTTCTCTTATTGAAACTGGATCGTGCGCAGCAGGGGACAGCATAAATGAAAAATGTATAATGCGATCGGGCTCATTGAAATGCAAACGAAATAGAAAAAGACACAACAACAACAACAAAACAAGATGTGTTGACAGTGGGGAAAAGTTTTCAAGACAAAGTAAGACTGGAAGGGGAAACCAAAGCAACTGACCCAATGAACATTGGACAGTATCAGGGCCAAATATATTGGGCCTATAATAATATTACATTTTAGTGTAATATGTTTACTGTCCGTTTAAGTTTCCCAGATATTAACTTATTTCGTATTATTCAACATATGACCTCAAAATATATCGTACTCACCCTATCCATAAGCTGCTCATCATTGCGTTTACGCCGTGCAGGCGCACGTATAATGCGACCGGCATCTGGAGCATCCATATTGTCCAGATTTTTTGTTGTTTTTCCTATCGTCCAGTTTCGCAATACTAAATATAAAAGAAGAAATAATAAATCATCATGTTATAAACTGTACTACGGAACTCATTTCTAATGCACGGCATGTCTTACGTACACGTAAACAATTACGTGAGAATATCAGTCGAGACCCGCACCTACGCCCTGAAAGTATGCAATCTAAAGTGTGCGACTTAGCTCTAGGGTTGCTGTCATTGCTACACGTTCCATAAATACATTGCATACTCAACCTATAGGTTGCGAGCTCGACTTAAATGAGTTGCAGAAATGATCTTGGTCGCTTTTTGTTCAAACGATGAATGAAAATTTAGTATTTTTAGTAAAATAACAATTTAACGATTGAAGAAATGCTTAAAGTTAACTGATTAAGTCATATAACAATGGAATAAATTAAGTTATTAAAAGCAAATCCAGATAATATTGAGAATTAATTCGGGAATTTGAGTTTTTTTTTATATTTTGTGCCCTGAAAATCGACTAAATCGTTTCACAAGTTCGTGATTTAATTGCAATACTTACTTTTATTTTAAAATCACAATGTTCCACATTTTGTGAGGCGTTGTAAATGATATATTTGCTTATATATTTGGCAGTTGAAAATTGGTTGCTTAAACTTTATGGCAATTTATTTATATGGAAGCAATAGTTACAGTTGAAGACGATAATTAGATCTGCAAGACAAGAGAGAGAGAGACTAGTAAATTAGTGGACTGTATTAAGTGCAGTTAAGGTTTTTCAACAATTTTAACTCAGTTTTCTTCAAGGTTTTGGATAAGAAATTGCCAAGCTCTGGTCACCTCTTCCTATTCGCTGCAGTTTTCTGAATAAAATATAAGCCTCAGAAGAGGCAACATTTTCCCAGTGACGACAAAGGAAAATTTTGCTGTCGTCGACTGAAAACAATGTTGTACTAGCTAACGGGGGGAAAAAAGAGAGAGAGAGGAAGAGGAAATTGATTTTGAGATGTCGATTTATTTTTAATGCAACAGCACGAGGCATGTGGCAAGTGCAAATTTGCAAGCTGAAAATTGAAAGTTGCCAACTTTGTTTATAAAACTTTTAAAGATTTAAGGTTCTTGATACGTAATGTGCCTAAAGAACTTTAAACAATTCATATAACACACAGTTAGGTAATCCACAAAACTAATAACAAAAACAACCGCAATATGTTCTCTTAGCAAGCAATGTAATTATCAACAAGTTAAGCTTGTGGTCAACACATTTTGTGCTTGGCATACAAATCGGGAGTGTACACACACACACTATGCAACACAATTGTGATTAGCATGCAGACAGTTAACCACATAGAAAATCATGAAAAAGAAAGGAAGGGGAAAAAGTCAAAAGAAAAGGAAACACGAAGCGACGCGACGTCACGCGGCACGCGGTACAAGATACAAACTAAGAGACATATACCAGATAGATACATCTGTGTATATAAGATACATTTGTGCATTTATGGAAGATACTTGTGTGTGCATATATAAGATACATATGAATAACTGGCGTCTATAGTCGCGACTTTCCACCTCGCATTTAAATAAGACCAAGTGTGATAACAGCAAATCGCTTATCAACGCTTTGAAAACTTACAAAGAAATAGAAGAAAGAAAGAAAACAAAAAAAAAGTAGGAAATACTCGTAATTAATGCGCAAAAGGTGCAACAACAACAACAATAACTAAACAATGACTAAGTCGTTACAAAAACAAAGCAGCGAGCGAACGAATCCAAAAAAGTGTGTGTGGCTGAGAAGCGTGGAAAATTCAGCTGGAAAACCTTCAGCACAAAGCGGAGACGAGCAAGTTTTTCGTATATTTTATACCCTATAGACAGAGGGTAGTCGGGTGTTATAATTTGATGCTAAACAAAAATTTTAACAAGCGGAGAATGCACAACTGACCCCACAAATTAAATTTTCTACTGACCAGCCGAGTCGATATAATAATGTCTGTCTGTATGATCGCTTAGATCTGCAAGACTATACCATTTAGAGCTATCAAATTTAATAAATACACTCGGCAGTATTGCTGAGAACTAAACTTTGTTGTAGAAATCGGCCACGTCCCCTTTCGTCTAATCAATAAAGATCGTTTGTAAACGTAATTTTAAAGCTATAATGTTTATTTTCAATGTGTACAATAACTATTACAGATCAAATGATCTTTGAAAAGTTGATAACGAATGGATTGTTAACACAATAGTTATTTACGAAATAATTTTATTGTAGTACAGATTTTAAAAGCGCCACCGGCAAGTATGCAATACAAAATTTGCTAAGCATAAACACATTCAACAAATAATTTTAATGGACGATCAGTTGAGTAGCGGGTATATAACAGTCGAACAAACTCCACTGTAGCTTTCTTACTTGTTGATGTTTGCTTTTGTTTTGTTTCGTTGGTTTTTTTTGTTGCTATTTCTGTCGCTCTTGTGCGATTGCAGAATTTTCTTTGCATAACTCTCTGAAGATGCCGGGCAGCCGCAGCAGCAGTTGTGAAATTGAATTGCAGATGAGCCGCAGGGCAACCCCCTTTGGTGAGGTGTGAAAAACTCATTTGCGATTGCATAAACTAACTTGACTAACGTTAAATGATAACAAAGACCGCCAAATGGTGTCTTTATTATGCTACATTTAGCTGTAAAACAGCTGAAAACTAATATAATACTAAATAAAAGCCAATACTATATTAAATTCTATATATATATATATAAGTCTATTATATACATAAGCCAACCCAAGTTACATAGTAGATGATGTAATACTCCACGAAAAGAAGGGAATTCATAATTCTAAAAAAGAAAACATTTTAAATAAGAGCATTATAATTCCAGTAGAAAAAATTAAAATTTATTTCAAATTCATATCTTTCACTTTATCGAGTATTTAGGTTTTCTTGGAAAGTCATTTATAGAGCTTAAGCAAAAGCGAAAGACCTTTTCCATTGTGTTATCAACCCATATATCATATTCAACAGCAAATAGAGATAACAAGTTGGCACATTTAACATTTAACATGTGTCGATAATTGTGATTACCTCAGCTCCCAATTAACTCTAACAAATCTTCAATAAGGCGATCATTAAGCGACTTTAAACTTGTACGATAATTAACGTTGGTAAAACCATTACTAAACTTTAGCTTGGGTTTTTTTTTGAGGTCAGTTGAAGCTGATGAAGACATTTCGTAAGTAAATTAGACACTAATTAGTTTGGTGAACCTATTAAGATGAGCGCAGCTGTAAACGCCTTGCAAGATGCAACACGACGCATATCACTTGCTCTTCCCCTCCCCCCTTTCGCGTCTTTCTGTCACTCTCTCTTCCGCATAAAACACGAAACACGTGCCCGGCCACATCGGTTGCGCCCCCTTTTGGAGAGAAATGGGCAGAGTTGCCAAAGTTCAAGCGCCTTTTCTTTAGTGCGACCCACTAAATAAAAAATAAAAAAAGCAACAACAACAACAACAGCGAAAGAACTGCAAAAACTACAGCAAAAACGACACGTCTACTACAAAAGACCAAGCGGGCCCAAGCCCCAGAAATTTGGGTCAATTGAGTCGAAGAAGCAAAAAAAAAAAACATGAAAAAACTGAAAAAATGAAAAAAAAAAAAAAACTTGTTCTCAAAGCGCGCTGACAATAATAACCGCAAAATACATGAGCAGCCTCAAGTCAGACGGGCAGACAATAATAAAGTCCCAGAGAGATGGTCAGAGATAAAAAAAAGAAGCTTAATAAAGTATCCGAGTATTGTCTAGCCTAGTATGATAGATGGGCCGAGATACTATATGCGGAAAACCAATCTATGGAAATTGCATAAGTTTGCCCATAAATCGTTCACGAAATTGCAGGGACGAGCAATCGAGTAGTTATCGATTGCAGATCTGCTGCAAAAGGGAGGGCGATGGGGACGTATCGCATATACTTAAGTGATGGCAGGAAATTTTTCCACATCATGGGAGGAACTTTTTTCATTTTGAATATTAAATTATTGAAAGCATTAATGGTTTTCCATAAATTGATTATAATCGATTGTTATTAATGTTAGTGGAAATCGAGGAGTATCGATTGTAGATCTGAGAATGTGTCGCAAATAAAAAGTAATGTCAGAACAAATTCCCATACTATATATCAATTTTAGAGTGAAGAAACTTCTCTGAACCGCTTATCATCGATAGTTATCGATTGCAGATCTCCAGTGAGAAAGTGTTACATTTAATGGATAAATGTAAGGCAATTCATTTATTTTAAACATGAAAAAATTTACCTATGTATGTTTATTTTATCTCTTAATCGGAAATATTCGATAATTACCGATTGCAGACTTCCATAAGATACTAAATAACATGGAGGTTGCTCTACATTTATTCAATTTGTCTTTCTGCTATAATTAGTATATATTCCATAAATATCAGCTATGCTATCACAATGTGAGCCCCTTTAAATCAGCATATCAGTCGCATAGAGAACCAGGTAACCCCCGATAAAATTAACTGCGCCATATGCGCTTCAACGGGACAACACAGTAGCGAGAGCCCCCTGAGAGTCTCACTTGACTTATTGTCGACTCTCTGTCAATATGTTTTCATTGTTTATGGCCCTCCCAATCGGCGTTACGACAGCGACAATAAAATAAGTTAAATAAATGATAATGAACTTAGTCAGTGGCAGCTGCAGCAACTCGTGCTGTACAATTGTTACCACTTTATTGAGTTGTTACAATTATTGTTTATATCGTAGATAAGATGGCTCGATTAAAGGGAATCTTGCTCATTGTTTATAGTGAAATCAAAAGTTAAACACGCGTACACGATAAGCTTGAAAACAACAATGATTGATGAAATAGGGAAACAGTATTTGATAGAGTAGTATTATCTATCATGACTAGGATAGAAGAAAATAAGATTACTGATACACGTTCTATAATACTTAACGGGGATAAAAACAGAGATAGATTTGTAGCATATTAAATATTAATATTCAAGATGGATGTGCAAATTCAGATTTGCTTGACTGCCTGCTAAGACAATAACTCTCAAAATCTCTATACCATAAGTATTGCAACTCCTTATAAAGAAAAGCAGCCTAAATATTCAGCAGGGTGACACAAGTCGTCTCCCAAGGGCAACAACCCATTTGTTTTAAACCAAAAAGAGACATATTTTTGCAAAGATTGCAATAATTACAAGCAAAGGGGGCAGACTAGGAAGGGGGAGTGTGCTGGTGGTGCAGGGTTAACCGAGGTTAAGCTAGAGAATATTCATGGATGATTTAGCAGCGGCTGAGCGAACCATAAAAAATGCCAACGAAACGCAATTTTCCATCGATTGCGAACAGTTTCTTCATGAAGAAAGAGAAGTTGGGGGGAGGGGGGTAGACCTCTGTGACTTTTTGACTGGAAAATGTGCTAGCTGTGAAAATCGTTTGTGGAAATACGCGAGAATGCAAAACGAGTTCAATGCATTTCTGTGTCAACAGTTTGCCATAATAACTTTTCGATTTATAGCACTGATGACTTAATTAACACAATCGATGAATATAACTGCGTCGAGCCTAATTAAATGAGGTGAAAAGTTTAAATTAAACTACTTCTTCTCCCTCTTCTTCATCTTCTGCTTCTTCTTTTGGTTCTTTGTTTATCTCTCAACGCTCCAATCGACGCTTTAATTAGTTTTTGCTATGGAAGAACTTAAATTACACTGTCAAACATGAAATTTATAATCTAAAGTTATTTAAATCTTTATGCTATAAACCTTTTCTGGCAATGCCCCAAGATCGTTGTATTTCTTGCGCTTTATTGTGTAGTAAAGTGTAATTAAAGAAAGGCAATAAAAAAGCGCCGCCCACAACAGCAGAAGGGGTGGAAAGAGGGGGAATGGGGCGTAGCAGGCAAATTTAAATGCCATGCAAAAATGCAATCAAAAAACGCCTCGAAAAAAGGCGGCACAAAATGAAAGACGCAAGGCGACAAGTACAACAGCAGGAAGCAGTGGCTGAGGGAAGGTGGGAAGGAAAGAGAGAAGGGGAAGGGTAGAGGGAAGGGAGGCAGAAGCGCAAGCGAGCTGCAAACGTTGCACGATTTTGGCGCCTCAAGTGTTAATAAAATGTTGCAGTCAAGTTAGCGTAACACATGCGGACATTGCTTTAGACGTGTATGTGGGGGGAGGGAGGTAGGACGGGGGGTGGAGCTGCTGCCGACACTCACATTTTACGCCAACATTTGCGAATTCAATGCGAAAATGAATTGCAACCAAATGTTGCAAGATGATTGCGTTTCTTTTTCAATGATTGGCAATGCCACGCTGCAGGCAGGCAACAGCATCCAACTGCAAATGCAACACACACACACACACAGATACACACATTCTCACACACACAGAGATACACATCTAGCCGCAGTCAGCCAGCGAGACAGTCCGCAATCTTGGGCAGACAAACGGGCGCAGCAGCAACCTGAGAGTCGAGAGATCTAGTACGAGAAGGCAAAGCGGAATGCAATGTGGAATTTGCATGATATGTTTTGCCATATGCAAATACTCCACATACACTGAGAGAAATTAACATGCATAAATGACTTTAGGCATGCAGCTTGCACTTTTCATGGAATTTAAAAAACATTCACTTTTTTTACTATGTTTTCAAATTTAAAAAAAAAAGAAAAAATAAACAATTTAATAACTATTCAAGCTTTTTACATATCTAACAGTTTAACAACTTTTTAAAAATTAAAAACTTAATTTTGCGCTTTAAATTATCAAGTTTATCAATCCGAGTCTTAGAATCTTTCTTAAAGGAATTTATTTTTAAAATGCTTCATGCTACCCCCTTAAAACGAGCTTTAAATTTGTTCGACGGCTTTTAATCGGTTAGACTAGTCAAAAAATGTTTAAATAGATTCTAAACATTTAAATTTAAATAGAAGTAAATTTAAAGTGGTTTAACCTATTTTTTAACCTAATTTCTAACCAATCTTTTAAATTTAACTTGTGCAATAGTAATTTTAATTTAAAATGAATGATGATTTATTTTATTTAGTCAATAGGCTTTAGTTAGAATTCAATAAATAAATAAATAACTAAATACAAAAAGTTCAAATCATAAAATAGGTCGTTTAGCCTAAATATAAATACAAAAGCAAACTCGAGAATCATGGAAAATAATCTATAATAAATAACCTAATTGAACTCTACTCTATTATAACATATATCAATATGTTTCCCACACTGAATGATGTCAAACATTTCGCTCAGTGCATGTCCAGGTGTTAATAAGGCTCAAAAAGGTGTTACACTTCGACTGCAAAGTGCAAAAATTTCAATACAAAATCTACATAATTTGGCGCAGAAATGCAGACGACGACTGAGGTAAATTCCCTTAGCAGACAATGAGGCTGCAAAAAGTGCACACAAATCTTGGGGAATTTATCTATATGTGTATGTGTATGTGTAAGGGTTACGTGAAAAGTCGGAAAGGTTTCCTGGTGCATAGAAAATGTTGAAATTAAATGAGCGTTAAATTCAGGCAAATCGTTTGTAGTCAGTTTATACAACCGATAGTCGAGTGATATAGTAATGATATAGGGCCTATTATGAGCTATATGCATATGCTAAATAGTACCGGGTACCGGTTGTTAATAGTGCGGTTTGCTTTGTCTTTCATTAGCATTATCATAAGACGGAGTTCATTGGCCTGCACGAAGACAAAAGTGTGTCTTTCTTTCCTTACTCTCTCTCTCTTCCCCCACTATACATAACTACCTCTGCATATCTCCACTTTATCTACAATTGACGCAGGTACTCGAGAAACAAAAGAAGCTGCGTATAATGCTCTGCATACGTAATGAAGTCCAAACGAAAGAAAATGAAAGAAAACATAAAAGAATAGAAAGACGTTAAGCCAGACGCATGACGTCATTCTCTGTCAGTTATCAGAGTTTGTTCCCTAATTATACGCACTTATTATATGACATTAACCCTCCCTCGAATCGAACTTATCAACTTAAGTGGCGACGATAACAAACGATGCGAGAAACATTTGTCAAACGCCAAAGCCAAAGCAAAAAAAAGAAATGATACGAGAAAACGGTAAACGAATGTGTCATCGATTCATCGATTGATCGAAAGTCCGGTCGATCCCAACCGAAGATTGTACAATATGATTCTTTTATTGGACCTTTGAGGCGCCTCTGGGCACATTATCTTTATCGTCGACTTTTGTTATGTTCGCAGTTCTTTTTGCATGTTTAGAAAGTGATAAACAGTTATCTGCTTTGTTTGTAAGAGAGAGGGAAGGAGAGAGAGAAAGAAATAGATAAGAGGTAGCTGATAAACTTGGCTGCAAAACGAAGCGAAAACAAATCTATTTTCTTTTTGAAGGTAATCATTAGTTTGGTAAATAACGAAAACATCACGCTGTATTATCGAAGAACTGAAGGTCGTCGAGTGATCGAACATTAGAACATTATCAAGAGAGAGAGAGAGAGAGAGAGCAAGAGAGAGAGAAAGGGAGAGAGAGATAAAGAGAGATACACAGAAAGAGAGTATTAGAAGTTTTAGAATTTATGCGAATTCATAGCGATCTTCATTATTAACTATGTTGTCACTTCATCTTTAACTTATGAAAGTTCCTATCAAAAGGATCTGTGTAAAATTCTAATTACACTTTAAAGGTTATCACTTGATTTTCACAACCAGTTGCCTGTGGCAAGATATCAGTTGAGATTAGGCTTTTAGTTATAGTCAGTCATATGGGCAGTCGGCAAAGCTCAACGGACTGTGAACATTGCCCGCATAGCATAGCTCTAAATGTAATTAATATGCGCCTCTTGGTAGCTCTATCTGAACGAATATGAGTATATCTAGCGTACATATGTATGTGTCTGTATGTAGTCTATATAGTGATATACATATATAAATGAAAAATGGCAAACTAAAAACGCTTCTGGTCTGCAGCCTGTCCGATTAGACTTGCCCACAGTGGAGCTGCATTCAAGATGGAGAGTGAAGGAACAGTGGCAGAGGGAGGAGACAGAGGTAGAGCAAAGCTAGAGGCTGTCAGCTGGTCGGCTGGCTGGTCATATCAAATAACCTTCAAGTGGACAGACACAGACACACACACACAGTGGAAGCCAACCAACCGGTTAGATGCACGCTTAAATATTATACCCTGTATACAAAGTAAGTATAGGGTATTTTCAGAGAACGATAAATAGAAAAATATAGAAATAGATGGGCGGAAATAAATAAGTAACATATGGGAAGATAGATAAATAACAGATAAATAGATAGATGAATAAATGAACTGATAGATGAATGAATAGTTTAATGTAGATGGATATACATATAGAGATAGATAAATGCATGGATAGAGAACAGTTGGATATATAAATGGAAATATAAACTTATACAGTAAAGAACGCAGATAGATTCTATTCTAAAATGATCTTAAATTAATATTTTACTAAGACTTTTGCATTTTTGGGACTTCTTATAGTTCCATAAGAAATAGTTCACAAGAGGTATATGAAATATAGATACATGGCTTATAGAAAGATATGTAACTAGGCTAATTAGTCTCAATATAACAAAGTTACTTGATTTCATTCCCTTTTAAGCTATAGAACTAATGTTAAGTAACTTATAAGTCAAAGCTCTCATAGGGTATCCCACAGTCGAGCACGCACAATTGTCACTGTTGTTACGTGTTACTTATACACATGTACTTATTTAGTTATATATGAGAATAACAACAAATGCAACTGCAAACTGCAAAACCGGCAACGGGCAGCGGGCCAAGTTGAGGCAAGCCCCGAGCCGAGGCAAGCCAAGCCAAGCCTGAACCAGCCCAGCCCACCTCACTTCAGTTTCGCTTCCTCCTTCTCCTTCTCGCAGCAGCAGAGCGGAAACCGAGTTGACCATACCCGCATTAGTTGGATATTTAATCTCAGATTTCAGACCATTTTCCCCGACACCTTTCCTCTGCACTCTCTACTTAACGACATTTGTCAACTAATTATCGATAACTGTTTACGTGCTGTTGCAGCTTGACAAATCGATTTAAATATTCTCTTAGAGCGCAACAAGTGGGTGCCGACAGGCTGGCGACCAATTATGCCATTACATGACGCCTATTTCAAATAGGAAGTGAAGTAAAATAATATAATGTTATCTAAACTAAAGATAGACTTCTGCAGAATCTTTACAAAAATTAAAAAAACAGCATAAAGAGAGGCAGGTTTCTATAATATATATTAGTAATATAAGTTATTTCTAAAATAAAAACTGGTCTTTGTTCGAGTCACCTGTTGATCACGATTCAGAATATATGTAATTTATAGAGTCGGAATTGTCTCCTAAGTTACGTTGAAAAGGTCTGACCAAATAAATATATCCCCTGCAGGGGTATATAGAAGTGAAGGAGCGAAGCGAGGTGTTTGATCATCCATAAATGAACATAAGCCATCTCTCTTGTGATCTTTGGGATCTTGTACTGTACCAAGCAGATCGATCTGTCTCTTGTTAAATTAACCAATTTGTAGCTACGAATCACAACTTCCTTATTTTTGGATCTTCCTTAAGATATATTCTGGTAATTTAAAACCCATGACTGTACCGTCTCTCTTTCAGTCTCTCTCACTTTTCTCTCTGACTGTGTCAATTGATGACGCACACGAAGAATTCTGCAGATAAAAATCCCACAAGGAATGAGACTCCACTTGATGAGAAACGAAGCTAAGCTGGGCTCAAGCTCTGCTCTCCGGAGGTCGTTGGGTATTTGTAATCATTGATGGATTGTCTGAGGTCTCCGCAGCGTTGCGTGCGGGTGTGCATATGCGTGTGTGTGGGCTGGCAGACAAATACCCATTTAAATGCGTACACAAATATCAATTAAAGCTTTCGAAAAGCCACTGAACTTTGTTTGATCTACAGAATGCCATGTTTAAGCTGCTTTTTGCACCACAGCATTTGAACCGTGTCCAAGCGAAGGTCATTGGCGTTTGCATTTCATGGCTTTTTGGGTCACGGCACCAGCAACGAATCTCAGTTTCTGTAATTCCTCACAGCCTTCGCAGTTAGATAAATATTTTACCTTCAATGGTGTTAAAAGCATTTTGGAAATAAATGAAACGTTTGGGCTTTACTTAGGATAGTAATTAAAGAACTTCATGTTCATAGAAATTGGGAATGTTTGAAAATGTTTTACTCATTTGTGGAAAATTGTTGACTGATTGGGGAAATGTTTTACTAATTTCTGAATTACACTGTGCGGTTAACCTCAAGTAAAAAATAGAATGCTGCCAGTACTAATTTAACTTGTGGTTTAGCATTGTAAATAACAAGAGAAGTCAAGCTTAACCTCAAATTCGAGGAATGTAAATACAAAGTGAATTTGAGTTAAGTTGTGGTTGTGTGGCGGGACTGTTTGTAGAACTCTTTGTAGAACAGGTGTACGAGTCAATATATATACATATAGATTATATTACAAATATATAAGATATAGTATTTAGATTGTATATTATTATTAGTGTGCTTCCCAGGGTATCTAAACTTCTTCTCTTTGCCTTCCTTTTTGTGGGGGGGTCTTGTAACAAGCTGATTGCGCTACAATTACCTAGTAAAGAGCCCTTGTAGAGATAAGACAGCAGTTAAGTGAAAGCCCCAATTTGGTAAAGTAAGTAAACGCGTAATTAAATGTCACAGCAAGTTGAACTTTGAGCTCGGTTGTGAAATTGTCACTTGAGTGAGGGAGAGAGAGAGAGAGAGAGAGAGAGAATAAGAGAGTGAGGTAGGGAGAACTTTTGTGGATGTGTTAACCCAGTTTCCAGGCATGTGCACATGCTAAACGGGCCTCTCGCCCCCTCTCATCCACTGTTTCTTTTGTTTACTCACGAATTTCAGCATTAACTTAAAGCATATAACATATATACTTCTGCGTGTACATACATAGATCACGCTATTTCAATTTGCATGTGGGGTAAGTCAGCGAAAATCGCAAAAAGAAGCTAAACGAAAAGAAGAAAGAGAACAAAAAACCGGCATCGTTACCAGTTAGTTGCTTCTTCTCTCTTTCCGTTTGATGTCTTTTTCCAGAATTATTTTTGACAATTCGATGCGCAAAACGGTAAAAGAAGAAAGCCAAGTCAAGGCAACCGGGAAGGGGGCAAGGCGAGGTGTGTTTTGAGTCGCCTCGAGTCGCGTTCAGGAAGTGGGCATGAATAATGAAAGCCAACGCGATTCAGGCAAAAAAACTGAGTCATTAACGTGGCTCAAGTGTTCGACAAAGGAAGCTACGCTGAAACAGCTGATGAATGAGAAGATAATGGCAAACACAGACGTCTCAATGCACAACAATGGGATATACCATATAAAGTGAGAAGAGTTTGCAAAATTAATCAGATACACACACAAATAAAGTAGCAAAAGCATTGTTCATATCTCTGATCTTGACAATTAAGAATACAATATATATTTAGTTTATTTTTAAAGAACTTTACAAATAAAACTCTTTTTTTTTGGCAAGTGTATCTCAATTTCCATAAAGTCTATCTGTTCATATATATTTCTTTTGTGCCTTGTGTGCTCCACCTTGACAGGAAGTGACCACCCAGGGACAAACAAAGAGTTCTTCGCCTAACTGACAAACCAAACAATACGGCAGGCAGGCAGACAGGCAGGCAGCCCAGGCAACCTGTGGGCGTTGCCAGACAGGTTAAAAAAACAAACCACAAAAAACAATTCCCTGAGGTTTCAACGTCAACATAAAGTTGCCAACAGGCAAACTAGGGATGGTCTAGGAAGCTACCCTCCCCCCAAAAACTTGCAGCAAACTATTTAAACAGGAACTCTGACAAAAGTAAGTTCCGCAAAATTCTTGCGAAAGTGTGCATGAAAATTCCCGACACTCTCAATACTTTCTGATAAACATACATGCTTTATATACTATGTATCTTTGTATATATAACATATATATAAATTAATTTCTTTTATTTGTCATATTCCATACAAGTTTCTGTGTGCGCCGATTCTCACGCTCCAACTGCATTTTCAGCTGCCAGTCATCGTCGGCATATGCCGAGGCAAATAGTTTTCAACTTTTATACGATATATGGGAATATTTTCTCAGTGATTTTCCATGTATCCATGTATACGCAACATTTGGCGAACAGACTTGGCAAATCCACATGTCGAGGATTTATGTATGAGACATACCAAGATCGATATGGCAACTGTTTATGGGAAATGCTCTTGATAAGATCAAACGATAAGTCGTATATTGTTTTCGCTTTATACTTTTATACAATTCCATCTGTTTATCCGATAAAAATTGTAAATTATACCTCTTATATTTCGTATTATTCATAATCTAACTAGCTTACAAATGTCTCCATAAATATTTAAATATCACACCAATTTTTGCATACATAGAGCAACCATAGGCCATAAGGCAAACTCATAAATCACCAAACTTTGCTCATCTATTTACGCCTTTTATTGTTATTATAGCGCAATATATACAAATGTATGGCCAAAATGGGGGCTTAGCAATTAAACCAATTTATAAACATTTCCCAGCCGCAATTAAACCGCATTGCCAAAATATTTGCATGCAATAAACGAAAACAAGCCGAGCCAAAAGCCAATTGAGGGAAACAAACAGAATAATTGTCAAATTTGTTGAATTTGTTCGGTTTTCGGAATGATCATTTTGAATAGGCAATCACTGAGATATTGTTGATCCCACTGACAATGGCAGACAAAGCAAGCATAAAGTGCGTTAGTTACACAACACTGCAATGCAATGTATAGTGTTGATTAGGAAATACATCATGAGAGTCGCACTGTAGATATCCCTTACGAAGGTAGTGAATCTAAAGTAACTAAATAAGGAAGAATAACCCTAACTTAAAGACCTAAGTCTTTACCTTTTAAAGACCAAAGTTACAACATCCTGAACCCTAAGACTTGAGTCTTGTAAGTATTAAGAATATAAAGAACATAAGAGCTATAACGCGAAGACCTCAAGATATATAGAAAAAGCGGAGAGTACTCTCCTAAACTTTTAAGCGTAAAGAACCTAAGTCTAAGTAACCTAAGGAGCCTATATCAATATTCTATCAGTTAGAAAATCATAAGATATCATTCAGCACACCAAAGATCTAAACCTAAAGACTTATACACAATAAGGATGCTAAAACCTTAAATTAAGAGCTCTAATATAAACTGCCTGCATACTACATCCATTATAAGTTTGCATAACTCAAGTTACTGCCTCTTTACAAATTACAAACTTTCCTCCTAGACCACACACATTTATGCAGGGTATTTATTGCCCAAGCAAGCGTCACAAATGTGAATAATTTGCGAGTTACTCGGGAGCACATAAAACGCAGTGAATATACTCGTAGTCGAATGTCATTTCCGACTGCAGTTGAACATGAAATGCGCTCGGGGATCGACATAGGGAACTAGGAGGGGCGGAAGGGGGTTAGTTAGTACCAGTATTTTGGCTTGTGGTGAGCACGTGGCTGCCAGACATACAGTGGACACACAAAAACACATAAAAGACAAACAACAATACAAACAATAAATAGGCGCGGCGCGGTGCAAAAAGGGGAGCGGCTTCCCCCGAAAATGTGTGTGTCTGCAGAGGGCTCTAAATAGCAACCTGAATCGTAGTTGTTGTTTTGTTGTTGTTCCTGTTGTGGATATTTATGGAGTTGCATGTCAACTGCCCAGACAGACAGACAGACAGACAGTGGGACAGCTAGACAGTCAGGTATTCTATAGCATTCCCACCCACTGTCAAAGCTCTGCACAGTGGGCATTTGCTTGGAGCGTGAGTGATATGTTCAAGCTTCTGAGTAGAGCACAGAGGGGGTGAGTACTGAATTTAACCACCAGTTTTGTATATTGTTGTGTAAGTGCAGTCGGTACAGTTTTGTCTGGAAGGTGTGCCCACTCGCATAGAGACAAAATTTCCCAAGCTCAGCGAGCACATATGCATAGATAATTTCGGCGACGCAATGTGAAAAATGCCGGCTTAAAGGAGAACTCGCCGAACCACCTGGGGAGCAACCACTCACAAAACTGGAGCATAAAACCTGTTATGCGACACGCGGGGGTGTTGTGGGAGTGTTGTCTCTCAAATTAGAACCAGAAATGAACTGCAAATCCATAAGATACCCTCACTAACTGCAGGGTAGCTTAACTGATGAGTAGTCTTTGTAACAGGTGTAACAGGAAAGGGAAGACGAACAGACAGTTTGTCTATATAAATAACATTGAGTTATCCAATGATATCTCAGCCAAGTCAATAGCCTCGCCAAGTAGATACCACATGAAGTTAACCCATTTTTAGGTCGCCAACATCAACAGGAAGAACATAAAGTAAAAACTTGATAACTTACGACTGTTTACTGTTGAAAATGACGACTCTTAGTTTGTTATCTAGTTACCTAGTTACCACACTTCATGAAGCTATCCACCCTTATTGAATACCAAGATAATCAAGCATTACGAAATGCGGAAATATTTATGTTTTATTAACAAACTTTAGAGAAGTCATCAACGAATATAATAAAGAATTATAAGAGTAGAAAGGGAGTTTTCTAAGTGAGAAACAATTTTAGTTATAATGACTGATTTCAATAAATGTATATTTAAATAAATTATAAAAAGAAATAAGTAAATCTACATGAAGAGATTTTATTGTAGTATGAACACAATACCCATAAATGGATTTGTAAAACAATCGTTGATAGTATCGATAAATCGATAGGGACTGAGCTTAAAAAACCATCGATAGTTTTTGCACCATCGTTAATGTTCAATTATATATTTTTTCAACCATTGATATATTCACAAATCCACCCTAAAGGCTCTTACAGGGCAACTAGTCGTTGAATTCCTCTAAAGTTTTGCATATTAAACAACCCTTTTTAAAGGGTATTTCGTGAGTGAAACAGTCTCAACTGGTGACTGTGTCAAGGGCTGTTTCGGATTTGAATGTTTTAACAAGTGTATTCAAATTAAGTAAACATAGTTCAGGGCGTTGTCCGACAGATCCGACGCATAAAGAGAACCTCTACTTACGTCTACAAAGGCGAAATGAATATGATATTTACCTGCAAAAAGAGAAGAAACACGTGTAATTAGTGAATTTATACATTGAGGTAAACAATACAATATATCAACAATTGGCATATTTATGAAGATAAATATTTGGCCTATCAATGGGCAACGACTTAATTACATAACCATAATAATGGAGACATCATTCCCGACTCTTTCTCTCTCTTTCTCTATGTCGACCCACTCGGCATGATTGTTTGTGGGAGTCTCTTGGCCAATTTGTAAACGTATTCACAGTGTTTCCTTCTCCCCACTCTCTCTCTCTCCCTCTCTTTCCGTCTTGTTTGCCAGTGTTCACATGAATTAACCCAGTTTCGCTATACCATTCATACACATACACACATACACAAACAGCCAGAGAGTACACATTATGATTATGAAATTTAAAACGGTTTTTATTTAATTTTCATTGCATTTGCTTATCCATGTTGGAAATTAGATCATGTGTGCAAAAGTTGTTTGGGCTCTGACTGAATGAACGACTTCGAATATGGTAAACAATATGGTAGACAGAGAGACTTATAAACAGACAGACCTAATTGATATTTAATATAGGCTAATGAAGCCGTATTGTTGAAAGCAATTGACGAATGGCTTTGAGTTGTGCAATCTGAATAGATGTATGTATTTCCAATATCTGTTTCTATAATCTCTCCATCGATGATGTCAACTTTCCAATCGATCTGCAGACTGATGATGTCTGATCTATTTCAATCGTGCGTGAGCTCATTTCACGCAAGATAAAGGATGAGGTAAACGGGAAATCGAGCAATTAATGCGAGACCGTATGGGGTTCTTTGAAATTCGAATTTATTGAATGACATTTGGCCTTTTATTGTTGCTGCTGTTGTTGTTGTTGTTGCCAAATGAAACGGAACTAATGTCATACGTTCCTTTTGTTGTTCTCTGCTGTTCTTGTTCAGTTGTTGCCTTGTCCATTGTTCACTAATTTGACTGACCCCAGCAATAAAAATAAAAGAACCTACTCGTACTTGTACTA
The DNA here is from genome assembly GCA_018904035.1 of Zaprionus ornatus. Lineage (NCBI taxonomy): Eukaryota > Metazoa > Arthropoda > Insecta > Diptera > Drosophilidae > Zaprionus > Zaprionus ornatus. Next base: position 16,923,958 of record JAEIFZ010000002.1, on the reverse strand, counting down.
CACATTGTTGTTTCCGTATAACATACTCCTTCGTCGTATGTTCTTTTTCCCATTGTTGTCTCTTTTGCCAATTTAAATTTTCAACTCTTGAAGCAGAAGATGAGGGAAAAGCGGAAACGAAAAAAGCAAAAAAAAAAAAAACATGGTTCAACTCTGACTCGTTGTTAGGAGAGTTTATTGAACTCACAGTATGTCTAACGAACTGGCGATTTATGAGCATTATAAGAGCGCCGAGTGTCGTCGTCGCTTTATAGAGTGTGAAAGGTTGAAGCAATTTAGCTAACATTCTAGCTTGTACTAGCCAAAAGTCTCAGTTATGATCTCCCTAGTTATATAAAGTTTTCATACATTGTACTGGACATATATGCGGGAACTTATGTCATTCAAGTTGTTGCATTCTTTTTGATTAAATTAATTAAACAATTTTATGTGGTTTAAATTAAAAGATCAACAAATAAATCAAAAAGTTTGTTATACATAAGAGGAGTGGAATATTTTCGTGTTTGTTCCTTGTTTACATGAACTTTGAACTTCAACAGGCATAAGTACAAGTGTGAAGTGAGATACACTTAGAGATATTTCAACACGCCACTAAAATGTGGAGAAAATAAACATTCCGATTACTGAAACAAATTGTTGGAGTTGTTTTTGTTGTAGTTGTTGAGTTGCACTTCACTTAACGTAATTGCCCCGATAATTACCGAGGAAGAAGAAGGAGTGTGAGCAATACGTAACTCCAAGCAGTATCAGTTGATTTATCCTTGAATCTATCTTGGCGGCAGCTGTTCAATTTAAATAATTTATGTTAATTTTTTTAGATGAAAAGAAGAAGGCTTAATACGGTCTTGAAGATACAATTTAATTCTACCTTTCTATAATAGATATAAATAAGAGTCTATTATAATCCACGGGTTGTTGTAGTTAATAGAAACACATACAACATTTCAATGCAGATCTTCCTTATGAACAAGAATATATAACTAAAAAGTAACTGCTCTCAAAATACTTGAAAATATCTGGCAAATAATTGATTGTGTTAAGCTTTTTAAAAGTAAACGAATAGTTTACTCCATTTGTATGCAGATCTTCCTTATGAACAAGAAAATATATATCCATAAGCAATCTTCATTTCATTTCTACCGTTGCCAATTATAATACACTCTGCAAGGAATCGTTAGTGAAATGGGATTGCTTCCAAGGGGGTTAACTCGCACATCACGTGAGCTTGGCGCCATTAGCTCGGGTGAGTGGCACGCGACGCCAGGCAAAGCAATTGCAATCGCACCTGGCCGCCATGGCTAATTGGCGCACCTTTAACCTGCGCTCGTGCCGGCCAATTAGCAGCTCTGCCACAAGTACAGCAAAATGGGTTTGCTTCTGCTTCTTTTGCTGCTGCTGCCACTGTTGCTGCTGCTGCAACTTTTACTAATTCACTTTGTCGGATTTCTAATCCAATAGAAAGTCGTTTAGCTCTAACGGCATATCAATTATGATTAGAAGAGAAACGTGGTCAATACACGGAAAGTTGAAATGCTAAAGCCAAGTTCATGCGGAGATACCCTGGTAAAAGATAGACGACGTTGATGTATAGACACATATCGTATACTGTCTGCAAAATAGACTTCTAGTTTGGATTTACTGAATGATAAATAAATAGCTGCATATTTTGATAAGAAAATAGCTATATAGAACCTGCCTAGATGAATAAAAATATCGCCGATTATATATCTTAAGTTTTTCCGACAGTTCTGCTTTCTGTTTTTTTTTTTTGGTTCTTAAAACTATCTGCACGATCCACTGTGCGTGACTTTCTTAACTGCAATGCGATGCAGTTTTGATTGAGCAAAAACACTTTATGCTCTCGGTCCGGCTATAATCACGCGTTTTGGGCCCCTTTTACACAACTTTTCAGGGGCGTTCGCTGCGGCTCATTAAATGCGACAACGACGACGGCGACGCTGGCGATGAATGCCTCAACTTTTACTTGGACAGTGTACGGTTTTTTTTTGTGTTTTACAACTCGCATTATTATTTTCACATATTTGTGAGGTGCACACGTTTAGTCGATTTGGTTCGGTTTGTTATCGTTGTTGTTGTTGTTTTTGTTATGCTTAACTTATGATTAGCGGTTTGTCATTGTCATCACAAGCGCGTTCATGTTATTTATGCGTTAGCATACAACAACAACAAAATAAGCAAGCACAGTAATAGTGAGTAAAAGTTAACGAACGGCCTCCAAGGCTCCACCTCATCATCATCATCATCAGCATCATCATGACGATCATCAGCGTTCATAATGATTCAATAATCATCGTTGCCGCTGTCGACCTGAAGTGGGCAAACGTGACGGTCGTTCAGTACAATTGATTTGCCTGCCTGGCGACTTCAGCGTTGACTCTCGTCTACTCTGTGTCTATTGAGGAGGAAAGTGTGCCCAGTTGGAGACATTGAGTGGCCCCCCTTGTCGATTGGGGGAGGGGGATTGCACGTTATGTTATGATATGTATTGCACTTTCCAATGCCTGAGCGAAAGTTTTTCACACTTTTCACAGCTAATTAGGGAGAGTTCAATAGTGACTGTGTGTGGGGGAGTTCCGAGTGAGAGAGAAAGAGAGAGATAAGAGTGATAAGTAGATAATTGTTTTCATCTCTCTCTAAATCTCGGAAGATATTTTAAATGGATTTTCAAAAATTTGCAACAAATTTAATTTTCCTTTTTCCCATTACGCAATTCGAAAATTATGCCATAAAAAGCGAACATTTGGTTAGCTCACACTCTCTCGCACACACACAACCACAAATATTTGTGTTCATTTAGTTCAATTTTGCTAAAAGTTTGTTGCGTGTTCGATTCGCATTAATTCAACATCTGTCATTTTATTAGCCGAAAAACAAAATTGTTTTTTATACGTTCCGCTTTATTTCATTTAGCTTCGCCTTCAGTTGATGCATTTTTTATACCCTGCAGCCAAAGGGGGAGTAATTACTTTATGAGGGGGGGCAAACCTAACTTTTATAATAACAAAGTCTTCAAGTGGTAGGTATACCCTGTGACAATTAAAAATTGCCAAGAGAAGGTATACTAACATTTTACATATTAATGTAACAGGCAGAAGAAGGCGTGGCAGAAGCCACTAATGTCTGTATATATTCTAGATTAAGCCATATCCGACGATCTGTTTTTCTGTGTGTCCGTATGAAAACCTACATCTCAGAAACTACAAAAGCTAGAACTGATAATTAGTTGACAATATTTCTTATTATAGCGTGCAGATAAAGTTTTATTTAGAATTTTGCCACGCCCCAATGAAATCGATAAGAACCTAACTACATGTTTAGCTAATTTTTGGTAAACACAATAAATATTACAGTTTAAATAAGATCTCAATTTGGTTGCGATCTGATAACTTACATATAAGTTATTTAAGGAAACATTTAAAAGGGGTACTGATTTCCAAAGTACACCTGTAAAGTATGCAGTACACAATAAGCTACAACTAGAAGTTAAGTATTAAAAAAATCCCGTTGGTTAGGTGGTAAGCAGGTATAATGGTGTAATAGTCCACCACACTCGACTGTAGCTCTTCTACTTGTTTCTGTAGGGCATCTGTTAGTCTATATTTCTAGCTGGCACACTCTTTACTTTCATTTATTGCCATTAATTAATTTGTTTGGTCGCCCTATAATACAACCCGCTTAATGACAACAGCTATTTGGGAAATTACAGATATTTATTCGGCGTAGGAAACTCGGTAAACATTTCATAAACAATAATGCAATGTATTATATCAGTAGGAACTCACTAAATTAGCCCAACTGTAGTTTATCGAGTTCATTTTACTATCAAGGAAAACGGCAATTTTCCGTTTTGAACAATTTGCAAAAGCATCAAAACTTTTCAGCCAAAATGATGATGGTCATAAACTATGCAACTACTGCACCACGTGTGCTTATCGCTTGCATTTATAATGCACACACCACGATAGCTGTTGTTTTGCTTCATACACACACACACACCTATATAAAGTGAGACTCATCGTAAACGTATTACTTGGTCGGTTACAAATTTTATTGGACTTGCGCTGAGCTGCTATAAACATTGTTCGCTTATGCTTATGAATTTTTATGGCATGTGTAGTCGGTCGCCTGACTTTCTAACCATAAAAAACAATATTTGAAATAACCTTAGAAAGTCAGTCGGACGATTCATTGAAATTGATACTACCCAAATTGGCTTCATGTGAAGGTTAATTCCGGATTATGAATCCAACTAATTGTTACCTAAGGCAATCGGGATGGAAGTTTCAGGAAGAAAGATAGATGACATTTCCGATTTTTTGACAGTTTCAATTACATATTTCTCTTTTGAGATTAAGGAAGAACATAAAATATTATTTCCCTTTTAGATAGATAATAGTATCGACCTCTTTACACTGACAGTTAGGCATAACTCTTTAAGGTTATTTAAAAATCATGCAATTTCCATATATTTTAAATCACTTATCATCTAAATACTTGTCTACACAAACGATTTATGATAACACACAACGTATGTTTACTTTCCCTACAACACACTCTGCCAAATACTCTCGAGTGCAAACCTGATAAAGTAGGGGAACCGTATTACTCATGCACTAAATTTAAAATAAATAAAACCGAAAGCAAAGCAAAATACTCGAGATGAATCAAATAGAGCCAACGAAAGTGACAAGATAAATTCAAGAGTTGCGAATTGAATCACGAGCGATAGAAGAACGCAATCTCTTTGTTTTTCAAATAAACTTTTTATATATATGTATATACAATATATGTACAATCAATAGATACTGTCCAATAGAGCCCATTTAAACAGTTTTATGTATCAATTAATCGATTCCAAATAGTTCTTCCACATAGAATTTCAAACATTCGTAAATTTCTCAAGACCCTTAATGGAACCACTCAACGAAATACTTCTCCCATAAATCGTTTGAAGAGCATACAAATGTGATTGCACCAAAAATAATTATTCTCTCCCCGCCCCTCTCTATTTTGCCTCTCCCTATTGAGGTGTGTTTTGGCCAAGTGAAACATATGTTGCCAATCGCCTGAATAAAGAGCAAAAGAGAAACAATAACAAAACCACACAGTGCAAACTAGAAAACCTCGAGCATAACAAAAAATCAATGACGCACGTGGAGAGTGAAGAAAATGGAAACTAATTAAGCGAAAAAGCTTGCAAAAAAAAAACCAAGAAATACTAGAAAAAATCGTATGACAGCCAAACAGATACAAGCAAGCAAAGCAAAATCGACAATAAACAACGAGGAATATGAATCAATATCTCAAGTGGGCACCTTCGAATGGCAAAAATCGTTGAGGGTCGCCGCTGTCGGCGTCGCAGTGCGAATTACGTGTTGGAGATCTTTTCCGCAAGGCGTGTAGACCCAGTCGGGTCAAAATTGGAGTGTGTCGAGTGTATTACAAAAGCCTAAATAGATAAGATATAAACAGGCGCCAGGGCAAGTGCAATTAGAGCAAATGAAAGCAAAATTGACTTGCGGATTAACAATTCCCAACTTGTTTAAGGTAAAATATACAATATAATATGATAATAATATAATAATAATTCTCAACTGTTTTCTATATATTTAAATAAAGCAATTTACACTTTTTTTATGTTTTGAAGATAGTTAAAGTACATTTAACAATTATTTTATTTAATTTTCAAAAGTTACTTTCCATCGCGAAGCGTTTCCAACTTCTTTCGCACAATATATTATAATTATGTGCCGTTAGTTTACTGGCTTCGTCTGGCAGTTTGCCAGCCCAGAACTATAAAAAATGTTGCAGCCAAAATGATAAAAAGTTTGCCAGCTGTTGCTGTGAGGAAAAAGTTGACACATCCTTGCGGCAAGCTTGGCGAACTGTTGCGAAATCGTAGAAATGCACAGAGTACATGAGCATTGCCAGACAAGCTGACAAACTGACAGATTGCCAGACTGTCAGACAGTCAGAGTTGCCGCAAAAACTATTTATTGGCTCAGGGCAGACGAATTTGTCATGGAAAGGACAAGGCAACAAAGCCAAAGTTGTCGCAGTTTGGCCTTAAACAAAGTCGGCACATTCCGCAGTAACAATATACAGATACATATGTATCTGTATGTCTGCTACATTTCCTCGGCAACAAGAAACATTGGCAACGGCCAATTTCAATCCCGATTTGCCTTTTAATATCTTATGACATAGTGCAAATTTGGCAGATCATTAGGCATTACATTTTCCATGAGTTTCCACTCGCGTCAATGTTTAATTAAGTTTGTTGGCCAAGTAAATTTTTGTTAGATACCAGAGAGATTAGTTGACTCAACTAATTGGCCAACAGCAGCATGAGATTTGCACTTGCTTGGACAAAGTCAAGCCCGGGGATTAGCCAACTAATTATGGCATCGGGAAACTTCAACTCATGTTTGCTATTCCCTAATTTATCGATAAAACGTAGCTATCGATGAGATGAGGAAATTAGCAAATACTTATGATTAAGTTAGTTGTAATTTTATATTATTTCTATTCATATAACTAAATTTTCTTGTGAAACTTTCAGCGTAATTGCTTTAACTAACTTCTCGATATCATGGCAAATTTCAAGCTAAATTTATAGCTGATTTTAATGAGGAGCTGTCTCATTTTAATTGCTCTTGCTTTATTCATGCATCCGCATAACCGTTCTAGCTCCCACATAAATCCACAGGCAGAATAAGTGGAAGCCACAAGGCAGAACCCAATTCCAATTAAACGTAGCATGAGGCAAGTAGCAGCTAGCTTTACAAGAAGTTGCAGCTCATTAGAAACGACCTCAAAGCGTAAAAATCAAGACGCGAAAAATATGCATGGAAAACAATTGAAAAGAAAGCTGCAAAACAGGAGCCCAGTCTTTCAGTCTCCCAGTCTCGACTTCGACGGGGGGTAGACGCGACCCAGGCCCAGAGCGACCTTAGGGCCGCCTCTCTCTCTCTCTCTCTCTCTCCAAAGTGGGCGTGTTGCATTCTCTGTTTATTTATTTATCTGCATAAAAACAACATGTGCTTGAAGACGGAATGGAGGGGGAGGAGACAGGAGTGCAGCGATTTACGAGTGAGCAGCAGGCATGTCTTATCGAGTCTTCTTTGCCATTTACCTTAGTGAGCCTCATACGAAGATGCTTGGCAACACATGTGCTCCTTGTATCTGTGTGTGTGTGTGAGGCTATAAGCACTAAGCAGCATTCCACAAATGGTTTTCCTACGTGCTGGCTGCGTGAGGAGCTTGAGGAAGCATCCAAAAGATACATGATATCAATAAAAAGTGAACAGCGTAGCTTGCCAGGGCTTCTTGAGATACTTTTTACGGTTTCGAGTATTAAAAGCAAGTGCAGGGTGTGTAAATCAAAAGATACTTCAAGTTTTAGTCAAACAGTTCGAGCAGCCCTCGTTCTTGCCTCAGTCATAGTTCGCAGCCAAGAGATAAGACGAAGCAGGCGCCGAAGCAACAGACAGTAAAAGACAGCAAGGGCAGACAGAAGGTGAAGGAATGGAAATGGAAAGGGGCAGCAAGGTAGCTTGAGAGAGTGACGAATGGGAGAATGGAAGCTCTTGAGAACGTTGCAGCATGTTGCAGCCACTACACAGCAACAACTTCTTCTTCTTGGCTCGTCTGGCACTCTCCAGTTGCGCCCAGGTTAATGGGAATGCAGCGCACCAACTACACACAAATTACCAAAGGAGGCGAGGAAATTGTGCAACGGTTTTTATGTATCTTTCAATTTGGGCATCCTTCGACGCTTCACAGTCCCCAAACAATCTCAAATGGAATGTTTCACTTTTATTTACGTTTCACAGCAAAAAGATACTTTTCAACCAGAGATGATACAGAGTATCTTTTTCAACTTCAGCTGAAGGTTGCAAATATATTTAAAGTTTTCTTCGTTTAACAACGGAAATTTCAAATATAAATATGTATAATAATAGTTATATACTATACCTAATCGAAAGTTCACTTAGATTAACTTTTTCAGGGAATTCAACTTTCTCTATTCGGTTGTTCATCAATAGAAACTATCAATATATATATTTATAGTTGGAGAATCATTGAATCGCATTCGCTCTGCCTTCATACTATCCAACTATCTACAGATCATTAAGAGCCTACTTAGAAAGGTCGTGTAACTAATAAGGCCTGCAATTAAGGGGTACCATAAAGCTTGAAGCGTAGACAAGCTTAAGCTCTGGCCACGGCGTAGATGAAAGACATGAAGAACAGCAAAAGAAGAAATCGACAGAAACTGCAGACAAGTTTTTGCTTCCTGCTTTTTTCTTTCATTTTCGAAGTAATCCTGAAAAAAAGCAAAATAAAATAAACTGGTCAAATGACATTGGAATTTGCGTTGTGTTTGAGAGGAGGAGGGAACGTGACAAGAAAATTCTAAAGGAATATAATCAACAAACGTGGAGAAAACAAGTTCAATTACACTAGACAACAAAGCACTACACATATGTCTCTGCGTCTAATAAGAATAAGAAAGCGAAGTCGAATTTTTAACAGAAAATAAGTATAGACAACTTTTTATATATAAAGAATATTTAATATATAGAAAGGTACACATATGTACAATGTTATGGGTCCACAAACCATTCCAACATGTAGGCTAGTGTCATCAAAGAAGAACTCCCAACCGGAGATCGGATAGTGCACCTGGCGCAGGTAAACGCAGCCGGCGAACGTCTTTGGTCTCAAAGCAAATAGACAGAGACAGAGATAGCGCTAGAGACTGAAGAAGACGAATGACGCAGGTAGCGAAGACCAAAACAGAAGAAGAGAAGACAAACAAAAACAAACAACATGCGGCAAAGCCAAACGAAATGAAGAAAAATCTGTGCACAGAAAAGAAGAAAAATCAAATTGAAATAAGACGCAAAAGACGCCAAGAAGAACAGAATAAGAAAAAAAGAATAGAATACAAAGAAATTCACCTGTCACAACGAGAGCCGGTTGGAGTCTTCTCTCGAGCGCGAAGTTGACATTGGATCAAGTGTAGAGAACTCTCATGTTAGTGAAATGAATATTAAGAAATCTTCTATAAAGGCATTAGTATTTTTATTAGATTAAATACCAGAAACTACATGATTCATTCAAATCCCATTAAATGAAGTGTAGAACTCTCTAGAACTCTATAAAGATTTAAGTATTTAAAAAGTATTTAGTATTTTTATTAGATTAAATACCAGGAACTATACGATTAATACAAATCCAATAAGAATTCACAATAAATCTATACATATTTCAGTTGTTCAACCTGCCTGATGAGTTCAGTTTAATTTACTCATTATGCTTTATTCGTTTCTGAAGAATTTCAAATACTTAGCGTAGACTCTTTTCCCAGGCAGACATTTTTGTAATGAGCTTAAAGCAAACCGTCACTGTCGGCTTAGAAAAAAGAGGAACCTCAAGAAGAAAAAAGTGAAGAAACAAAAAGAAAAAAAAAAAACTATCTACAAATTAGTCATTGTGATTAATGAGTAGAGGAACTGTTTAGTCTCTCCACGCGTTGCGTTGAGACTTAACGATGGAGTGTAAAATATGATTATAGGGTATGTACGAAATGCTAGAGAATTGTGCAACTCACTCGAAATATGCACGGCACACACACACAGAAACAGACACTTATTGAGATCAGTCGAGCGCGTCTATATCATTTATCTATAACTCAAAGTCTCAGGTGCGTGGGATCTCTAGCTACTCTGGGTCAAGTTCAGTGTATAAAAGTTAAGGTTTCTTCAAAACTAAATATTGATTGACAAGCAGTACAAGACACGGTTGTTGTCGTTATTGTTGTTGCTGATTTCGGTGGTGGTTGCGACAATTAAAAGCTCAACTGCCTCCCTCATCTCTTTCAACCAAGCTTGGCCTTCAAAAAGCTGAGATGTTTTGCACACAGTGAGTCGCAGCAGTAATGAATCACATTGAAAAGTTTAAGTTACATATTAATGTATGTATTCTGTATTTTTTTGGGATCATAAAATTTAGCTGCTCACAGTTAACAATTAGAAATAAATTACACACGAACTTACTTCAAGTTTGTAATCCTTTTAAATTCACATTCACAGATTTCATACAATTTTAGTCAATGTTGTTGTTGGCCAGGCACATTACAGCTATCTGACACTGTACGCATGCAAACTGTCTCTATGTGCGTGTATGCGTATGCGTATCAGCTGAGCGCGCAACAACAAAAACCACCCCCAAGTGGAGGCTGCGGCGCCCACAGTACATCCGTACTAGGCTCGAGAAATTTCAGCACATAGAGCAGCAGGGCCAAGGCATCGTAACGGAATGTCACCCCCAAAATGGGTCTGGGCCTTGTGGGCCTTGGCCATTGATTGAAAAAGTGTGTCAGAAATACGCCAAAATAAAATAACGGTGCCCCCTTTTACACTTACCGCAAGAAACAGGAATTTATTGAACGCTGACTGGACGTGCAAATTTTTATTGCTGTTGTTGTTGAAGTCGAAGTGGACTGCGCTGCTGCTGCTGTTGTTTGCAGAGTTAGTTCAGTAATAAACAACAACAACAAACAGACGGATGAAAAAGAATGCGCCTTGCACTCTCTCCTTGCTCTCCTGGTTTATCTCTTCTCTCTGTCTTTCTCTTTCCTTCTTTACACACGTTTTGATTCACTTTTTTATTGCTGGTCGCGCGCGCGTTCTCTGCTTTTTGTTTTTTACTTTGACTGCGGCGTCAGCGTCGACACTGGCAATGACATTTTCGCACACACACACATACACAAACACGTTCAGGCGGTCAGCGAATTTGTTGTTGCACTGTCTGGGAAGAAGACGACGACGGCGACGTTGGCAGAGGGGGGTAAGGCAGACGACGACAGGTGCACTTACAACTTTAACACACACACACGTGTAGTTTGTCACAACAAAAAAAAATTGTACACAATCAGACACAAGCAGAGACGCGCTGCAATGAGAGACAACAAAGCGATGCGGACGCCGCTGCTGCTGCTGCTGCTGGCACCTGGCACTGAACTCTTCTCTTCGTTCGCCTCTTATTTTCTTTCTTTACTTTACTTTTCACGCGGCTTCAGTTGCAAATTTTGTGTCGACTTTTTTTTGCTTGGCTTTCTTTTTTTTTGGCTTTTTTATCTAATCTGGGTTTGCTTTGCGTCGCTTTTCTATGCTTAGATAATGCTTAATAGCGCTCTTATCTAGCGTTATTTGTTGTCGCCTTTGCACACACTTCACTATTTTTTTGTAATTAGCAATTTATCTTTTGCAAGTACCGCAAACCGACGACGTGCTGATTCTTCGGCGTCAAAACAACAACAAAAGCGGGAGCGATGCGAGTATGACCCGGTAGCGAGTAGACGCAAAATATCAATGAGTATTTTTTGGAGTTTTTTAGCCAATAAGTATTTTACAGTGTGGCCGTAGCAAAATAAATACTAGTTCTGCTTGCTACACTGCTTGTGGTGCGTTTTTGTTTGCTAACAGCACAGTTTACAGAGTTATGATAGCAGTTCACTGCTTGGTGCATCAGCACCATCTAGGACACAATGGGATCGTGTCTAGGGTAACAGAGCTCTGTTAGCGAAAAACATTTGGTATAACAGCATTTTTTTTCGTTTTCAAATCGAAATTGCGCCAAAACCAGAAGAGATAGCAGTATGCTTTTTTTTGGAAACTATTCGTTGTTTTCATTTTTCCAGTTTCTCTCACTTGTTAAGACGGCGCTTTTTCAAAAAAAAACGACCCATTTGCAGTAGCGAGGGCGGGATGGCAAAAAAAACAGTTTTTAACATGTCTATTTACTCCATTTAACATATTTGGCTCCTCATTCTATCGTGTGTCGAAAGCTGTTTGCTGTGGCAACGAAAGAATTGCTTACATGTTTAGCCGCAAGATGGCGGTGTGCACTCAATGTGCGAAATTTCTTTCTAAAAAATATTTGAAATTTATTTTAACTGAAAATTAATGGGAGCAGCAGTAAATCACTTCCCAGATGAGATAGATAAAGCATAAAGCAAAGTCTCGACAATTTCCCTGTGTAATCTACTACCTCCCTCTTCCTCCCTGTCTCTTCCTCTCTTTCTCTCTCTCTTCTGCATCATCCCAGTTGCTTAATCTGATTATCAAAATGATAATGATGATGTTTTGATAACGCAGCAGAAGGCGATAACCGAAGCCGCCTGTCTGAGGTGGAAGTTGCTTACGTCGACGCTTTTACAACGGGTCTCAGTCCCGCGTCGTACCATATATCATCATGCTGTCTCGCTTGCATTATACGGTCTCTCTATGTGGCTTACAATGCAGTCTAAAAATATCTTACTGACGAGAATCTTAAACGAGATTAACGCAGGAGACGAAAAATCTGGGACAATGTCCGAAGAAGCTGCATCTGCGATTGTAATGTTAATTTAAGGGTGACCATCCACTTGAACTTACTTTGAAGTCTCATTCGTAGTATACAGAAAATTAAGGCTTACCGAAACTTATATATTCTATATTGCCTATGCTATATTAAGGGTGACCTTATTCGGATCTTCGAATCCTGCTTAACAACCTATTAGTTTTAGTTGTTTTTATTTCTAGGGTGACCACATACTTACGATATGAATTCTGATGCTCATTCGTACTACCCAGCATATATAAAGCTGACCAAATCTTCACCTCTGTCTTATGCTAGTTCAAATGTATTTGGGGTGGCCATATATTAAACTAACATCCAATATCATGGATTATTCACAGTATTTAAGTATTAAATGTTTTTCATTAGATACTTAGCATAGTCTTACCTACAGTCAGTCTCAATTGTTCTTACGAGTAGTATCTAGTATATTTTGGGTGACCATAAATTAAACAAAGAGTTGTTAAACTATTTAAATTGCCTTTAACTTCAACTAACTACTCTATCTTATGCTTCTTGTTAGTATTTATTTAGTATATTTAGGGTGACCTTAAGTTAATTATCCTCTTCTCCGTTGTCCCTAAACTCAAGTTAACCTTAAAATTTGTATATTCTAGATATGTTCATGTTGCCAGGCCACATATGAGTCTATTCTTTATCAATCAAAATGTGATTTGCAACCTTATCTACTGAACTCCGATATCTGCTCCATGTGACATATCTGTGCATAAGATATAAAAATGTAGCTATATATCAATTATACAGCTGAATATCTGTAGAAATTTACATGTGATTGTCCACCTTATCTATATCTGCAATACCTATATCAACTCGTATCTATTCAATTACATATCTATTAGATACATATCTGTCCAAGTTCCGTAATGAGTTTCGAATTGCCAGTTGAGTTCCCCAATTTCCCCCAGTTGGGCGCTGACTGTCGCCACATTTCGATGCACGAATAGTTTCCCCCAAAACGAAATGCAGAAAACCTTTTCGATTCCATCGCGATTTTTGTGTGCCAAAAACTTTCGAATTGATTCGCATGGGCGAAAGCCAATTTTGCAGGGAGTTCCGGAAACCGCTTACGAATACGGCTGACGGACAGTGAAGAGAGCTACAGTCAAATACTGTGAACTGCAAACAAGCTAAAAAAGTTAGCGGAAAAAGCTAAAAATAAAACGTGAAATATACCGAATATTCTAAATTTTAAAAGAAAGGTTTGCAGGTATAACAGAATTTTAGTAGAGGTTTTTGCTGAAGAAGAATTAGTAAAAAATACTATAATATATACCGAATATTATTCCATACATTTATTAGATTATATTCGAGGTAGAAATGACTTGAAGTACAAGTTTCTCTGCCATCCTTTTCTCACAGTGTCGATTTTCCCCAACTCAAAGCTACAAAAGTGTTTCACATTTGATTCGACCGCGCCGATCTTTGCACCCCCCCCTTCCTAAAGCTTCACCCCCATCACACCTCCACACCCCCATTATCAACCTTGGCCTCCTCCTTATAACAATCTGCGGCCCAATCTCTGACGGGCCCTGTCGCACTGAGTGACATTGTCCGTCACGTCCGTCACGTCCGACGTCGCACAACGTCGTCTTATCTACAGAGAAAACAGAGATCCGAAACAAACAAGATCAACAAGAACAACATTATCTCCCGTGACAGTTAAACAGAGAGAGAGGGAGAGAACGAAAGCGAGAGCGAGAGCGAGCGCAAGAGAGATGTCACTAATACGCCGCGTAGTCCAATTTAAGAATCTCAGCTTCAATCATCAACGGCTCACACAACGTATCATCAACACGATCAGCTTTATCATCAGCATAGACATCATCTCCTTCATTATCTGCTTGTTCTGCTTCTGCATCAGCATATTCTTCTTCATCTCCATCATCTTTATCATCTTCATCATCGTCATCTTTTCTCATCTTGTGAAAGCGTCGCGTCGCGCTGTAAGACTGCATAGATTAGTCGCTCCCTGTCGGTGTATGCATGTATGCGTGTGTGTGTGTGCTTGTGTGTGTGTGTACTTAGTATCCGTCACAAATCTTTAGCTTGATAAGAGATTTCTCAGTCTCAGTCTCTGTGCGAACGGCGACTCTGCAAGTCCAACAAACGCGCGAGAAAACTTCAAAATTCCAACGAAAAAAAAACGAACAAGGAAATTTTCAAACCAAACAGAAAACTCAGCAAATTGCGCATACGCAGCGTGTGCTAACAGCGTGTGCAAAACAAAGGTTAAACGCAGTTAAAACCTGTATAGAATGTCGTGAAAAGCTAAAAAGAAATGTCAGTACTTTTTTTTTCCTGTTAAAATAATCCAAAAATTCAGTTTATAAAAAAAGCTAAAAGCAAAAAAAAAAAAACGTTTTTCTATAGCCATAAAAATTTGTGGACAATTTTGTGCATTACAAAGAGCTGAAAAAAACAGATTGTAAAAAGAAATAACCATCGAGTGTGTGCCGTTAAATTCAGTCAAAAATATTTTGCAGAAAAAAGCTAAATTAAAAGCTAAAAGCAAAATCGTTCAATATGCGGCTAAACTAATGTTTTTTTTTAGAGTGTGACTAAATTGAGAGCAAAAACAATATCCAACAACAGCAGCAACAGCAACAGCAACAACAACTACAGTCAAAGCAGCAGCAACAACAACAGAAACAACAACAACAATAACAATAATAATAACAATAAAAACAACAACAAAAGCAACAACAAAAATTTGGTTCACAAATTTCAATTGGATTTAATCAAAAGCATAAGAAAAGTCTGTCACACACACACACACACACACAGTCAAGTTAATTCAGCGCTGTCTAGGTGTGTGCGTGTTAGCGAGTGTGTGTGCTCTGCTCTGCTGTGCATGTGGCTGTGACAGTGTGTGTGTGTCTTGGTGTGAGTGTCCCAGTGTCGTCTGACCGAGAAACTGACAAACTAAGGCAGCAACGCGTTGCATTTCATTGAAACGAACTTCAAACTGTCACACACACACACACATGCAAATTAAAGCGCACAAGTGTTAGTGAGTAAGTGTAGTATACATACCCAACCCCCATCCTACTACCCCTGACGGGGAATATGGGCAAAATGGCCAGCGAGGAGACGGTGACCGAGGCCACACGCACCGATAAAATCGAATTGTCGCGCTTCGGTGAATTCTGCCAGCGACACGGCATTAATCCCAATTTGATTATGCTCAAGATAACCTTATTTGTCATGTATGGAGGTGAGTACAACAGACAGTCCCCTGTCCCTTGCCTTGCCCCCTTACACTCACTCTCCTCTTCGCTGTTATCCTCTCTCACCTGTCATTAAAAACCAATTAGAAAAGCGACAGCCTACCGAAAACGTGATGTGCAATTAACTTGTTGTCTCACTCTACCCTCGTACGTTCCCCCCCTCCGAGTCCCTATACAATTGCCACATTATGTATACGACATGTCGTACAGTGGCTTAACCCCCGTTATGGCCCGCTTTATAATGTTCTCATTTTATAAGATAAGGCGCAAAAAACTGCGGCGTCAAGCTAATATAAAGCACAATTTGACAGCTACAGTTGCGGTTTGTCTTGGCAGCACTGTAATCACTATAATCCTTATGCTCATATCGCACTACTAGATAAAATCTCTTTAATCCTTAAGTTCATATCGCACTACCATATAAAAGTGCTTGGGTTAACTTGTTTTGTTGTGCGCTTCTTTTTATTTCATAAACAAAAACTTGAGTTATTAATAGAGTTGGGAAATTTGTTGTTTAAATGATAGAGAGTATGTTGGGGAAGTTACTAGAGAGCATGGAACTGAACTATGATATATGAGCAGTGGAATATATATTAAGATACTACGACATATATAGTACCACATTTGATACATGATGAGGTATCTTTCTATTTAAAATTTTATGTTCTGCTTGAAGAATTGAAAAGTCTAGCACAAAGACCATTTAGACAATATAACTCAGTGATTCCTATTTTTCGAATACTTGGAAAAGAATATAATATATTTAAGACAATAATTTCTTTTGTTATTTATTCAGCAATATATATATATCAAATTTAAGGATTCTCAGACTTCAACTTACTGAGAACTGTGATTGAATTACTTTGAATTGAGTTGAATGAAATTTAAAAATTGATATTTACATGAAATTCTCTCATGATAAATATAAAATAAATTTATTTAAATATATTTAATCAGTATTTGCAGTATTTATTTATTTTTTTTTATATTTATATCCTTGCAGAGGGTATATTAACTCTGAATCAGCAAGAGAGTCGAACCGTCCGTTCGTGTGACCGTCTGTTGCAGGGCAATCTTAGCTCTCCATTTTAGTGTTGTCTTTATCAAACTCGGCACACATACTTCTTATTGCTGCATACTGTATATAAGTCAGAATAAGACGGATCAGACCGATATATTGAATAGCTGCCATACAAACTATCGGCCGTTTTCTGTTATTAGACCAGATATTGCAACCAAATTTACTACATCGCACTTTTTCTTTATATGTACGAGTAATATGTCTACAAAATTTCATCAAAATCGGATCACTATAACATATAGCTGCCATAGGAACAATCGGCCAAAATGCTGTATTTTGTATGAAGACCTGTTCTGATTTTAGATATAACTTTACTTATCAATGCCAATTAGAAATTTAGACATAATATTCTGCACCATTATATATTTCCAATATTGGAACGATAGGAAACTGCAAGGTTCGGTATGGCGAACTGGTTTGTGCTATACATATTTGCTGCAAAGGATTCGTCGACACCTCAATCAGTTGAGGATTTATTTACTATCTTCGATGCTATATCTATAATTTACTATATATTCTATAGATCTGCCTAAAATCCAAACAAGAGTTGCATTTATTTTCAAAGCGAAACCCACAAACAACTTTGGACAGTTGCCCAACAAAAGAGCAAACTTACAAAGAAAACTCAGCAAATTGAAAGCAGCACAAGCTACGTCTATAGGTATGCTATGCAGATGCAAATACACATACATGTATGTATGTACATATATATATATATATCTACATAAATATGTATGTTCAGTGCCAACAAAACTGGCAACTGAGCTTGGCCAATTCCCGTGGCAGAATGGGGCCAAATGTGCCAAAGCAAAACAAAGTCGTGCAACAAGAACAACAACGACACAAAGTACACACAAAGAAAGAGAGGGAGAGAGCGAATTAAGAGAGAAAGAGAAAGGTAGATAGTCGCAGCTAAGTTGCAGGCTGACAGTGAATCTTGGAATTCATTATCACAACCTCAGTACCAGCCCCGTTTCGTTAGATGTGCGTGCCACAACGACAACAACGACGACGACGACGACGATGATCTGAGTATAGAGAGATATGTATATAGTACAATATGTCGCAACTGGGCTGGTCGGAAGTTATCAATTAGGCGCAAAATGTGTTACACATTTCTGTTCAAAATTCTGTATAAATTTAGTTACACAAACAGCGCCTGCAGACGGACGCCTGCTCGGCCTCTGCTCTCTGCCTGCTGCCTCTGCTCAGCGTGTGGCAATTAAGACACACACCAGACTGTGCGGGTGTTCGTGTGTGTGTGTGTGCGGCTTTTGTAAATAAATCTAGCTTATGTGCTTAAAGCTTGAGAAAGGTTTAGATTTGATTTGCCTCATTGCTGTTGCTGTTGTTGCTCAGTTTCTGTTTCTTCTTCTTCTTCATTGTTGTTGTAGCTGCCCTCGTTGTTGTTGTTTCTGTTGTAGTTGTGCAGTTGTAGTTGTAGTTGTATTTTAAACTGAAATCATCTCAAGTCAACTCAAATCATCTGACCGTGCGCCATTTTCTCAGCTGGCGGTCAATGACAAAAACATTTTGCGATTTGCCTTAGCTGCCCCTGCTCACCCTCTCCCCCTCTCTCTCTTTCTCCCTCTCTCTCTCTTTCTTTTTCTCCCGTCTTTCTCCTGTTTCTCTCTCCCACCTCTCTTCCTTGCTCTCTTAGTTTGCCACTCTTCTATCTCATCTATCGTCTCTTATCATGCTGCTATCTCTGCTAGATCTCCTGCCCTCATGAGGTACTTCAGACAGCGACCTCTGCTTGGCCATTCGCTGGCAACTTGTCTGGCTCAGTAAGTGTGTGTGTGTGTGTCTCTCTTTGTATGTGTCTGTGTGTGTGTGGGCGAATCGTCTTATGCCATTAAAGTCAGATTGTCGCAAATATTAGTATTAATGCGTTTTTTATTTGGCCTGATGCGAACAACACACACACACTCACACACCTACAGACCCACACACACCTCTTTGTTGAGCGGCCGTCTTAAAGTTTCTTTTTAAATTTAGCATAAGTTCATTGTGCAAATAATTTAATTAGATTTCACGTGAAACTTATCAAAGATAATTAAGACGGGACAAGGTCGAGAGATGTGCTGGAAATGATTTAGTTTAGTTTACTACGGGAAGGCTAATTCTGTTTTATGGTCACCTCATTAGTTGTCCAGGAATTCAGACCTTGTTCTTAATGCCTTAAGAAAGGCTCAAGCTCGTTTATTGTAACTAGAGTGACCATACTTCAATAATAATAAACTCATTGAGCTGACTGACTGACTGAGTAGTTTCGACTGTGAATATATGTTATATTTCGTATAATAATAACTAATAAATAATCTCTTCAATGCAGAGGGCTGCACCGTAACAAACGAATGGTCACCCTAAAATTTTTGAAAGACTGGGTTAATTAATAGACGTCCAAACCACAGTACCAAACAATTCTTTACCCGAACTTGCGATATAAGTCATTAAGGTGACCATACAAACAGATAAGCATAATCTCGTAAGGCTTTTGACTGAGCTATTTTGATAGTGAATATACAAATTATAATAACATAAATGTTCTCATTAAACAAAATATCTAAATCGAATCAAAATTGTGAATGGTCACCCTAATATTTTAAAGGCCAAAGTTAATAAACAATGTCGAAATTTCAATGCTAAAATATCCATAGTATAAAAGCCAGAGTTTCTCATATAAAACTTTAAGGTGACCAAACAAACAAAATACAATTTCAGTCAAAGAAAAACCAGAAAATCGATATACTTTTAATACAAATAAAACATAAAACGTATGCATTTTCCAAGAATTTGAAGAAACATTTTGCAAACATCAAAGTGAAATAATCTAAAACATTTTGTAGACTGAAATCTATACTGGAATCATCCGCAGCTCAACCAAATAGAACTTTGCAAATATTAATAATAATTCTGTGCGAATGTTTCAAGTATCACGCACAAAATTTGTTTGCCAACACGGTAAACTGACCAATTAAAGAGCTTTGCAAGCTTATCAACAAATTTCACATTCAACACACTCGGAGAATATTATTTATTCAATGCGAAATAAAATATCAATTTGTATGCATCGCATAGAGTTGAAATTGTATGCACAAAACAATTTGATTAAATGCTCCATATGTATTATGACTGCAGCAAAAGAGGAAAAAAAAATGAAGCAAAATTCAAACAGAATTCTCTGCATTCATCTCGAAACGGGTGGAAAATTGTGAGGAAAATCATAGTATTGCAACGGATTGAAAGATATTTAAATGTTGCTACAGTTGCCATAAAGGTTTCTTGTTTGTTTTGTTATTGATTAACATTTTGTTCGGCATGTAAATTGAAATTGAAATCTTTGTAGTCTGCAAAAATAATCATCAAAATATTTCTTATTCACTCTTGAATTTGCATAGTTTTGTTTTTTTTAAATAAAAAGATTTTAAGTATGTCTTATGTGCTAAAAGTTTACCGTGAAATTCGATAAATCAAGTCAAATTTAGAATAAAAACCGATTTAAAAATAATTAATTAATAATTAAAAATAGCGAAATTGAATTTGAGCGAAATGCTAAATCAGCCATGCCGAAGTGTGTAAACTATTCAAGATCGGACGAACTGACGGATATGTCTTTATATATATTCTTTATGAGGTTGAATACGTTTCCCAAGGTGCGTTGCAAACTTCTGGCCAGAATTAATATATTCTCGCTATAATAAACATACCTATTTATAATAATGGACAGAAAGAGGCATGACGGTTCCTAAAAATATATCTATCTATATCTAATATATACAATATATATACATATATATATATGTATATATATGTTCTTGGTCAACATCAACACCAAAGCCGATTAATCCTGGTCTGTCTATCTGTCAATCAGTCTCCCTCACCATTATCTTTCTCACTTGTTTTCTCTTACTTAAATCATCTCCTTGCATTCATGCAACCCTATTTGAGCATAGCCAACGTTAATTACTTTAAAAAAATGTACAGGGTATTTAAAAACCATAACTTAATTTGTCATGCAAATATTAATAAAGGTAAAGTAGCGCGAACAAGGCCTGCGGGCTGCGCTGTGGCTGTGGCGGAGGCAGAACATTTGCCTGCTGAGGGGTGAGGGAGGAAGAAGGAAGTTCCGAGGGTTGCCACACAGCGCAGCGGACACATGCTCGGCATTAATTACGAATTACAATATCGAAGTGGCCCAAGGGAAGAGGGGGGTGGGAAGTCATAGGCCAACTGGCAACGATGGAGAGAACACTGCCTGCCATGCCATACAGGGTCGACATGCCTGCATTTCCGTTTCCGTGCGTTATGTCAACTTGCAGGCAAACACACACACACATGCACGCAGGCACACACAAACGCACTCACACAGGCATATTCAGTCATAGCAATAAAGCAATTAATTGTTATTACATTGAGAAATATACACGCACACACACTTACATATAAAACATATACACACACACACACACATGCAGTTGCACACACACAGCTGAAAAAGCAGGCATGCTTTATATTATTGTTAATTATCTGAGGCAGATGTAAATACGAATTGCAACAGCGTAAAAAGTGATGAATGCACTTTAACGTACAGCTGCACAGACACACATACAAAGAGACACACATACATACACACACACACCCTCAATCTACCTTTTGTTTGCATTGAGATTGGTCAAGGTGGCCAAAGGGTCAGCGGCCACAGCGACCACGCGACACAGCTGCGCCAACTTGTTCGGTTTGCATACCCTATAAGTGTGGGAAGAAAGGGTATACATACAAGAGTGTAACAGAGTGAAAGAGTATAAGATATATATCTATTTGAATTTCCTATGATTTATAGAATATTGTAAAGTGAAAAACAGTTTTTAATACAAGCCTAAGAAGCACAAGTAGTTCTCTCTCTCTCTCTTTTTTTTATTTTTTTCATTTTTGTGGCTGGCAAAATCAAGTAAAATAAATACGAGTTGTTTGTATTTTCTTTTTATTCCTTTTTAAAGGTCGCCAAAACTCTTTTTATTCCGATATATATTTTTTTTTTTTTTGTATTTTAAAAGTTTTTTATTGGGTAATGCTTGAAACCACAGTATTGTTTCATTATAGCTCTTTTTATAAATATTATATTTAACCAAGACTGCATTCACTGGACTACACTAATATAAAGTCTATTCAACTTCCATGCATAGCGTATTTGCAGTTGCATACTTTGCGGCGGGCGGCATGGAATCTACTGCTCTGTTAGGGCTAATTCTGAAATAACTTCTATGGTAACTCTCCGACCACCATGAAGACTTCAGATAGCATTCGGGCAGTTATATTAATTGTGATTATCAAAAATGAACTAGCTTTTATAAGAATTACGCTTGCAGTTATATTATTATTGATTTACCGGAGCGAAAGAGGACGTGGCTGAATTCTAAAATAAACTTTATCGAAGCGTAATATTAAAACATATTGACAACAAATTTGGTGATCATAGCTCTTGTAGTTTCTGAGATATAGGATTTCATACAGACAGACAGACAGATAGACAGACAAACAGTCAGAGAGACAGAGAGAGAGAAATAGGCAGAAGGACAAACAGTTGTATAGACGGATACACAGATATGGCTATATTGCCTGGGCTGCTGCTGTTTAAGAATAGATCTACTTTGTCCTGCTCCTTGTCTATATACTCTACACACATACTCTATAAGTAGCAGACATAAATGTTTCTCATTTTCTACAGGGTAACAGCTCGTTGTGCAGCCACTGTAGTTTCATTGTGGAATAATCTCTCTTTTTTGGTGTGTTTTCTTTGCACATTTCGGTGTCATTATTTGCGTCATTTTGCTGCAGCAGCTGCCACATCTGCAACACTCGTTTTGAATGTTCATAAATTATTGATGGAATGCACTTGAAAGCAGAAGGGAGAAAGAGGAAATTACCTGGCAAAGAGGGAGAAGAGGGAAGGCATAAGAGAGTTGCCTGAGAATAAAAGAGAAGGGAAGCGAAGGGAAGGCAGGAGGGCGGCAGCAAGCACCTGCCCAGGTATCGTTAATGCGCTTTAAGTAGCTTTTAAGTCACCATGCAACTGAACATGCTCAATGAGTCGGAAGACTCAATGGCAACAATGAACAGGGTGTGCCATAGTCGATAAGGCTGCTTATTGACGGAGAGAGAAGTTATAGCTGGAACAGCTTCATAAATATCTCGCTTAAGTACACTGCAAGTTCTCTTTTAACTTTAAGCACATATTCACTGCTCCCTCCCTGCCCCCCTCTCCGCCTTGTTGATACCTGACTAATCGAACATACTTTATTTTTACAGCCACCTCATCATTGCTGCCCTATTTGACGATACACATGCAATCGATTGGTCTCACCGTCGAGGAGATTGCGATTATCTATTTGGCCTTGCCGTTTACGACTTTCCTCAGTCCGCCGATAACTGGTGAGTAATCGGAAGTGGTGTGTGGGGGTGTGTGGGGGGGGGGAGACTTGTAATGAAATGAAATGTGTAGCATGCAATCTAATTGAATTGCCATCTTATGTCTGTTTTAATTAAATATCGAACATTGATTGATTAAATGCGAGAGAGTGGAAGAGAGAGAGAGAGGAAGGGGGATAACTAATTGAAGTTGCAAGTACTTGGGGAACTATTCAAGCAGCACAGACTCTAAAACGAGTATGCATAAATAAATCGCCTCGTTCAGGTGACACTTATCTATTTTTATCTATCGCAATATTTGTATCTACTGCTTGCAGGCAGCTGCGCTTTATCTCGTTTATCTTTTGTATTTTATTTTGCTGTCACAGCTTTTGTGGCTCGCTGTCTGTTTGACAAACAACCACAGCCAGCACACACCACACACCACACACAACACACAACAATACCAATAAAAGCTAAAGCCCTTCAGCCAGTCCTCCCCCTCCCCCTTGGAGCACAGTGCCATTCATAACCCGACGAAATGTTGCAGTAGTTTCTTTTTGGTACCGAATCTCTCTACACTTGCCAATAAAAGCGATCGAAACTATATAACGAAGGGGCTACACTAATCCGGCTTAGTTGTCGCTCTTACTTAGTGAAGTGTGAAGAGCGAAGATATATATATGTGTTAGTGGAAAGGTATAGAGGGTTTTAAGATAGATAGAGATTGAGAGAGAACAGTCTAAGGTGGAGAAGCATAAAATAGAAAGAGAGCGTAATAAATGATAAAAAACTAAGGGATAAACTAAGGGAAAATAATGTTTTTTTTTTTTTTTTTTTTTGTATTTTTATTATTAAGTAAAGGGAAGATAAAGTACTTTATTGTACAGATTTTAAGTATTTTAAAAATATATATATATATATATATATTTCCAATTATCTATATAGAACTATAGATATAGTCGAAAAGGAAACGAAAATGTAAAGGAAAAACAAAAAAAAAAAAACAGAATTTAATTATGATAAGCCCCAAGGGAAGATACAATATTATATATGTTGATATAGTACCATAATATGCCAGAGTATAGACATAATACACCTAGTACATATATATACAAAGATACATCAAAAACATTAAACTATAGTTGTCAACACAAGGATTATATTTTTTGCATATTCCCCCAACGGGATTTACAACTTTCACCATTTTCTTTTTCAATTAAAAACTGAATACATATATTTAATTAAATTATTCTGGCTGAATATGTTGCCTATTACCTTTTGCAACTCCTAACTTAAATACCCTTTGTAGAGTATTTTTTAGCCACCTTTTTTTTTAGATTTTTTCAACGCGCTGTTTGCGGATTTACGCGCAACTTTTTTCGTAGCATACTTTTTTGGGCCCTCGTTTGATGAGAGTGAAAATAATTTAATTCACTTGACAACAACAACGACAATAACGAAAACAGTTTGTTTTCTTTTTGTGTGTGTGCTCAACTCGTCTATAGATCGACAGCTATACATACATGTATATATAGAATGTTTTTTATTGTTATTTTTTTGTGATTTTAACATGTATTTGTTGTTGTTCGGCTTTAAACTGACGCATTGATGTGGAAAATTGCTGTGCAACGTTGTGCATCAATTTTCAATTAATATAATAAAATAATTTGCAAATTAAACAGTCGAAAGTACTCCATATAAATGCCGACGAACTCCACTCGTGATAATTTTAATATAACCAAACAGATTATCATCTTGGGATAAAGTTGACAAACTTCAAAACGTCATCAAAGTCAACTTTAAATACTTGGCCAGAGAGAGAGAGAGAGAGAGAGAGAGGGAAAACTTGCAATTGCAGTTGAGCACGATTTTTTCTCTAATCTCCCCCACTCTGTCCACTTGCATGCCCCCCTCTCTCCCCCTGTATATCTTTGCTAGCTCCACTGAACTTATTTGATAAAGCTGCCGCACTTAATGCAACACTTTGCCCAGGCCACAGCAACTGTTGCAGTTGCAGTGGCAGATACAACTGCGAAACTGCCTCTCACTCATTCCCGCTTCCCCGCTCCCTCTTTTTCTGGCTCTGTTGCAGGCTTCCTCGTTGACAAATTTGGCAAATATAAACCGGTCGTCGTGATGAGTCTCCTGCTGAATGCGATTTTCCATCACTCGCTGCTGTTCATACCACAACAGGAGATACCCGGCGTGGTGCCGTCGGCGTTTGTCATGCGGCATCCGGAGAGCGGCGACATTGAGGTAAGTACGCACACTCTTTCTGTTTCACTTGCACTGGCACACACGCACCCACGCACTCTCCCTTTCTCGCTTGCACTCTTTAATTACTACGATCGTGCTGTAATCGTAATGAATAAATGCGCTTTGGCCCATTCGAAATTGGATTGCAACGACATCGATTTTGTGGCATGCACCCATCCCTGAGGCAATGGTAGGGGGTCAGGTTTGGTTAGCTCCATCGTGCTTTAAGTCAAATGGGCAACAGCATTAAATGCTGGCAAAAGGCGGCAGGCAGCAGGCGCATATCGATGTTCGGTTGCAGGCAATAAGGTTGCAGTTTCCCACAGCGCCGGCTGCATTGGCTTTGGCTGTGGCTGTCCTTTTATGTGGCCTCAAGCTGTATACACACATACTCGTAAACACACACGCACACTCACACACACACACCTTTTGCCATTGCGCTACAAAGTTGCAACCCAATACGCTTCTATGTTGCTTCAGCTGTTGCCGCGTCGGCTTTAAAGCAGCTTCCGTTGCATGCTGTTGTTGTTGTTGTTGCAATGGCTGTGACAACAGCTTGGGCCTTGTAAAGTACTCGACATGCTAAAATACTGCAACAACAGTAGCAGCAGTAGCAGCAACAGCAGCTGCGTCAGCTTCGGGTTGCCTCAGCGAAAGGTGTCACAAGTGATTTGTTTGCTTAGTTCCAATAAAATAAGGATATTTATTTTATGTGGCTTATCAATTTAGAGTCTAGATATATGTAAATAATTTATAACAATTAGCCTTTAAAAGCTAAAAACAGCTACAAACACAACTGCAAGTGTTGCTCAAGCTGCCAAGCTCGCTTGTGCATATTTTCGTTGCATACTTTCGCGCGCGCAATCAATTCAATTAAACTCGTAGGCAAGTAGAACAGTTAGCTCCGAGTTATAACAGTGTGGAACAGCATTAAGCACTTAAACTGCTTACATTAAGCATGTGTACAAGCATAGAGAGCAAGAGATGCCATTTCTATGCATAATATGATCTATATGTATATGCTGAGCACGCCCACAACCGCCCACAAAACTGATTTGCCACCTTCAGTGATCTGCAACTATAACTATCGATTAAGCACTGCCCTAAACGGGCGCTATTAACTCTTGACTAAGTCTATTGTATTCAATCTGAGCATTGACAAGCTGCCTGAGGACGAGTGAAGGGGAGTAGGGAGAGGGGAGGGAAATGTGTTACTTACTGCCAAATGTTGCAGCGAACACGTATTCAATTGTGGCACACGCAGCACGGAGCACGCAGCACAACTGTCTGACACTCGGACTCCATTGAAGCCCATCGGAGGAGCCATTGAGCGGCAGCGATGTCTCTATTTGCACAGATGAGGCAGCTGTGGCAAGAAGGAGTGCGGGGCGAGGCATAAAAGCCGGCTTTTATTTGAGGCGCCATAATGCTGCCACATGCAACACACACACACACAGAGGAGGCAGACAGCAACGCACACAGAAAGATACTTCGACACACACACACACACACACTGTGACACTCGCATAAAACGCACACAAGGCCAACAGCAAGTGAGGCTATAAGTGTCTCTCACTCCCGCGTGACATGTATACGTGTTAGTGTGTGCCTCTCTGTGTGTGAGTGAGCTGTAGTGCGTAGCAAGAGCAATTTGATAGCGGATACCAGCTGCTCGTTGCTGTGCGCCCAGCAGCCTGCCACGCGTTGCCTCGCACACAAACGCAATTTTCGGGCTTTTCATATACACACGATACGCAGATACGCATTCACAAACACACACACAATACAGACACACAAAATACGTACAACAGGAACAGGCAACGGGGCACACACACAGTGTGACATTTTTTACAGTGCGTATACGCAATGCGATGCGGGCTTCGCAGTGCATTTCGTATGTTGCATCTTCAATTGTGCTTGCTGCACATCACTTCTCCCTCCATACCCCCGCTCTTCTCTCCTCTCTCTCTGTATGCCTCTCTCCCACACTCACTGTCTACTTTTCGCTCTGCCTTTTTTTGTCCTCACATTTTGCATGCGCATAAATTTGCGTCATGTAAAATCATTGAAATAAAGCAAATAACTGTCCAATGTGGCACGAACCATAGAGCACGAGGCACGAGGTAAAGGGAGGGGGGGGGGGGGCACAGTTCGAGCATGGACGGCGCCAGGACCTTATCGAAGAAGGCATTGGCAAAATTTGTTCTGCTCGACATTTTCGTTTTTATGCATTCTGTGTATTTTATGCTTATGAGCGCAGCAATGCGAGCACTTCTCTGCTCCTTGTTGTTGTTTGTCCGGCTGTCGCCTGTGCCACATCCCTGCCCCACTCCCTCGCTCCTCATCATGTTCATGATATAATAAAAATTTTAGTACTGGATTGTCATTGAAATGCCAGGCAAAGCTCTGGCCAGAGCAAAGGGCTCCCAAAAGGTCAGCAAATCCGTGCAGAAAAGGAAGCGACATAGGGAAAGAGAGAGAAAGAGATAGGGAGAGAGAGAGAGTGTTGAGGAAGCACATTGAAATCTGCTGAAATAAGTTGGATTTTAAGCATGGAACAGATTGTGGCAGCAAGCTGAGAATATATGGCGAATATGAACACTTATATGAGCATTCGAGACTATCGAATTACACCGAAAGAAATAGGATTTACTACGACAGGTTTATTAGCTACTTTTAGTAGAATCCCTCAGCAAGTAAACATCAAATTTATAACAAAATTTCTTCGCCAATTCCCGCAATTCTGTCTTATAGTCAGAAATAAAGCTGAATTTAAATTATTTGAGAAGATTTCATTGTTCATCGGAATATTTCAATATATTCCATTTTTTGCCAGGCATTGTTTTTACTCATTCGGTATTTTTATGGTGTCAAAATGAGACGAAATGCTGAGGCACAAAAAAAAGTGCATTTTAATATCTTTTTTTTTATGCAGAAATACCATATAGTTGAACCAGTTAAACTGGAGAGCAGAACTGAACACTCTTTGAGGTATTTTTTATGCAACAATACTTTTTTTTGGCGGCTGATTGAATGAGTGATTGGATTGGCAAATGGAAACCAATTACGCAGTTGTTAAACAAAAACACATTTTATATTTATCTTTTAATTGATTTGTAATGTGCTGCTTCTGAAATAAAATGGGGAAAAGGTACTCTAAAGCAAGGGAGTTTTATTCTATTATGGTTTAACCAGACGATGGCTACAGTCGGGCACGGCGTCAACAAGATACTCTTCAAACCATTTAAAATACACTAATAATACCTAAATACAAAGTCTTTTGATGCCCATTAATTTCATACTGTAACAAGCATATGCCGGCATGCCAGAAAAAAACTATAGCATACCAGCAGGGGCAAGGAAAAAACTTTGGACACTGAGGTGACTTCAATAACTTCTATGTTTGTTGTCCGATCGTATTGAAACTTAAAAGAGAGTTAGATATTCTAGTCGGTTAAGTAAAGGTCTGACTTAGAAAGTTGTATCTTTTATACCTCGCCTTCAAATCGGAGTGAAAACCCAATGTTTTTATTTGCGGGGGCGGTGGGCGTGACAGTCGGCATTGGACATTAACTTATGGAACTGATATTATACAGTAAACTTCGAGCCAAATGTGGTATCTGTAGCTCTTATAATAACTGATATATGTATGTTAACAAAGACCAACAGACGCACAGAGAGATAGACAGATAGACAGACAGACAGGCAGACGGACAGACAGACAGACTCTCACTTGACAATTTTCAACAATAAAATCAAATAGAAAGTTCTTCATGCTTTTTGTTGCAGTGTAGTCACAATTTAATTGCCTTATTATTATTTTCCAAGAAGGAAACTGAAATATTCAAATAAAACAAACAGTTTTTTTCTTGGAATTGAACTTTCGGATGAGCTGAGAGTGCTTAAGCTGAGGTTGCTGACTAACCGGAGGTTTAAGGTTGCCCAAGAGCAAGAGAGTTGCACCCTCTGCCTGTCTGTTGCTTATTCACTTGCAGAGTATTGCCTAGTCGAGTCCACTCACTCGTGCAGTCTTTCTAATGACTGAACTTTCGAATTACTGACTGCTTTCAATTACGACTCATTCGAAATTCCGATAAAACTCAACACGATTTGCTTCCAATTCATTGCACGTTGTCTCTCTGGCGTCGAAGTGTTTCTCCTTTCTAGTGTGTCTCCTTTTATGCTTTAGCCGGCAAACGATGCTATCGTGGGACATAAGTACATCCCATTGGGTAAACATCGGGAGCAGCAGCAATTGAGAGTCTGCACTCAAAGCAGCAAACTGGGTACTTACCCGGCTTAGACAGTCGACAGTTGGGACAGTCGAAGGCAGGCAGGCACCTTTGCAGTGGCAAATACGGCATCACATGCAGCTGAGCTTGGCTTAACATAAATCGAATTATGGCCAAGGCACACGTGAAGATCGAAGTGCAGATTGGCAGAGGGGGGGCAGAGAGAGAGTGTGTCTCAGATAGTGCGAGTATGTTAGACACTTTTCCTACTTAGAAGCGTAGAGGAAGGCGTGCTGAAGGCGAGGGCGGGGGCGGGGCAAATGCAAATGGAAAATACAAAATGACAGCAGCAGCAATTTCTGGAGCGGCTCTTGACAGCCCAACAAGCAACGCATTAGGCACGAGAAGCACAACAAAAACAATCTCCCTCTCTCTCCCTCTTTCTTTCTCTATCTCGCTAGAGACCTGAGGCTGAGGCTCGTCAGGGGCGTCTAAACAGGGCGACGAACAGTGCCGAAAAATCCACTTAAATGGAAGTGCACGTCGGGCCCAAATATGTGTGTGTGTGTGTGTGTGTGTGTAGTACCTATACGTGTGTGTGTGTGTGCCTATATGTGTATCTATGGTATATCACGTACATTTATCTTTGTGTCGTTTTGTAGCACTTAAGCCACACTAACAACACACACTTATAGCACGCACTCACAGATACAGTCACACACACACACATACACTGAATGAAACTACAACAAAATCGTGTCAGTGTAAGAGCCCAAGTTGCCGTTAGTCGTCGTAATGAAACGCAATGGAGCTGCGTGTGAAAGGCCTCGTTGCGGTCCTGGCCCATTGCCAGTCGCACGCACGCATTGCTTCCAAATGAGAATTTGCGCAAAAGTATCTTGCACTCTTGGAGATACGCATGACACACGCACACACACACACAGACACTCACTCAGACACTGGCCATAGCTCTGGGCATACGCTGCGGATGCGTATCCTGGGCATGCTTGGACACCGTCCACTGTCCACTCTTGCTGGCCACAGGCCACTGGGCAATGGGTACGAGGCGTGTATTGAATTTGTATTTATGATGCACACATAAAATACAATAATACCATTAAAATTGCGCCGGAAAATTGCCAGGAAATACACCACTGCAGGGGAGATATATATAGTATAGTACGATACTGGCACAAACCGAAACTGTAATGCACTCACGGGCAACATCAGTTATTGATAGGATATAACTCCTTGAAGATTTACTATGATAATTTCTATACTTCGATATACTTTGTGATCATTATCTTAGTATATATTTGCAGTAGGTTTTATCTTTTAAATCTTGGTAAAGGCAATTGTGTATAAAATAAATCTAAAAAGTAACTTATCTATTTATCTATTTATATATTTATCTATTTATCTATTTATCTATTTATCTATTTATCTATTTATCTATTTATCTATTTATCTATTTATCTATTTATCTATTTATCTATTTATCTATTTATCTATTTATATATTTATCTATTTATCTATTTATCTATTTATCTATTTATCTATTTATCTATTTATCTATTTATCTATTTATCTATTTATCTATTTATCTATTTATCTATTTATCTATTTATCTATTTATCTATTTATCTATTTATCTCTTTATCTATTTATCTATTTATCTATTTATCTATTTATCTATTTATCTATTTATCTATTTATCTATTTATCTATTTATCTATTTATCTATTTATCTATTTATCTATTTATCTATTTATCTATTTATCTATTTATCTATTTATCTATTTATCTATTTATCTATTTATCTATTTATCTATTTATCTATTTATCTATTTATCTATTTATCTATTTATCTATTTATCTATTTATCTATTTATCTATTTATCTATTTATCTATTTATCTATTTATCTATTTATCTATTTATCTATTTATCTATTTATCTATTTATCTATTTATCTATTTATCTATTTATCTATTTATCTATTTATCTATTTATCTATTTATCTATTTATCTATTTATCTATTTATCTATATATCTGTTCTACATCCCCTTGACGAACTTCTTTCAATTGGCAATTCAATCTGTCCATATTTTGTATAAGTTTTGAGATGATTATTTCCTTTAAACTAATAAACTTGATATAAAAAGGCAGTAGCTGCAACATTTCAGCATTTTCTTGAATTTCTTGTCATAATTCCGTCCTAATGAATGATTTAATCTATTCTGCCTACTCTTAACGATTTACATTCCAATTGGTAATTTGATTGCTTCATTTGAAGCCAGTAGTTTTAACATTCCAGAATGTTCTTGAATGTCTAATGTATTTTAACCTGTTTATCGCACATTCTTTCATTATGTGCTTTAAATTCTATCTTAATCTCAATAAAATGCAGCACATAATCACATAATGAATTGCTGCCTAAAACAGTGCAACAAATTCAAGGATAATCTTCCATCTCTAGCATTTAAATAGTTCATAAATTTCTCATTAAGCAACTCGAGCTAATTCAAGCTGCTCCTATGTTTGCTCAGCTCTCGCTTGAGACAATATTGTTCTATGCAGTTTAATGCGCTCGATGTGGTACAACTTAAGTATCCGATGTGCTTGTGGTATATGCTATGTGTATATCATCAATTCTGGCCCCGATAAGATATACACTGTACGGCAGTCTGTTGCCAGCTCGAGAACCGTGTAGCACACATACGATGCTATGCGGCATAGTTATTAAGTGCTCAAGCAACTCGAGCAGGCCCACAAAATTGGCTCAGATACATTTGTGTTCAACTCTGCTCCACTCTCCCCCCCGGCTGTCCGTCTTTCTGTCTGTCTGCCCGTTCGACTGTCCTCGCCTTGTGGTTTGCTATTTTACGCCATTATAGCCGGAGTTTGGTTGCCGTTTGGCATAAATTTATATGCAGTCGCCGTTGCCGTTGCCGTCGACGTTGCCTCTGTCGACGGAAATTACCATTTTATTATTGCAGGCGAAGCTGGCCGAGCCACCGCAGCCACAGCCGCAGCCGCCGCCTCCATCACCTCCTACACCACCCTCGTAGTCCTCCTCCACTTATGTCTCGACCTGCGGCTCGGCCTCCGCTTCGACCTCGACCTCAGCCTCAGTCACAGTCACAGCATCGACTCACACCATGGCGACCTTATTGAATTCACATTAAAATTGGTAATGGATATATGCAGCAGCACGAACTACTCGCATCCACACACACACACACACTCATACTCGCACACACAAAACAACAACAGACACTGCTGGTCTCGGCAGATAAATGAAATCCAACAGATATGCCGTATTTATTTATGCTCAAATGCGATGCGTGCAAGAGTTTAAGTGCTTTCCGATTCCCGTTTCAGATCGTATCGAACTTAACCAATGAATAATTAAAGCGGCATCTCTTCTATTAATGTTCGGGGATTCAACAAAATTGTATCATCCGTATCGTTCCACACAAATGTCTGATCCTCATCGACCTCTGGGTCAAACTGTGAAGCTTCATTATCGTTGGTCGATTCATAGACAGTGCTTCCATCAGATTCCGATACAGAATCAGCAATTTCCTCAACCTGATCCTCTTGTAATATGCCAGCCACATGGAAACGATCGTCGAGCATATTTTTCCATTCGTTAACAAATGAATCAAAATCTCGCACCTCATGACGCGAGGCCTTCTTCAAATATTTGATAATGTCAGTGCCAGATAGGGACTTGTAGGGGCCTCGCGGTCCAAAGTCCTGTGGCGCAGACGAGACATCGTACAAGACACCCTGCAGTGCAACTAGATATTTTTTCTCTGGATTATTCGCATTGTACTTGCCCAATTGTTCCTTAGTTAGCTGTAGATCTTGCAACGGCTTCGGTAACTGAACATGACCGGCATTCCTGTAATCCTCATCATCGTAGGTAGGATAATTGCGATGCGACTTCATGTAGGCAGTCACACCCAGCACGCAGGCCATTATCACAAGTCCTGCTGGTGAACTGAGCCAATCGCGCACTAGATCTCGCCACGAACTCTCAGGCAGCGACGACATTGTAAAGGCGTTTTCTTGAGATTTTCCAAATGAAAACTTTTCAGATTCTCTCAGAGCTGAACGGACTGTGTTTCGGACTGTGATACGGACTAGTTGTTATAATGTATTGACAGTTGACGCACATTTATAGCCTACTTAGTTCTTTGGACTCTTGATAAATATAGAAGAAGAAATAGAGAAGTTTGGGGAAAGTAATTTCTCATGATTATGTACTTCTTTCTAGAGTTACTCGAAATTTTGGTCTCTTGTCCTACTTCTCTGTGCTGACTACAATAGACTGTCTAGAGTTTTTAACTTTGAGTCCTCCCTTTACTCTGTTAAACTGTTTATCCTTAATCAATGAACTCTACATCCTTAAAACTACAATAATACTAATCTACCGATCTGATTGGGTTTTACTGAGCTTTCCTATCACTTATTTTGTTATAGTGTTTGGTAATTCTTAAGAATATTTCTCCACCCTGTTATGTTAAGATACAATATTATGATGTACGGATTCTTCACTTAATAACAATAATAAAAAAAAAAAAAAAAAAAAAAAGCTTTCCCCAATGCTTTACAGCAAATGTTGCATTGAGAATTCTTGTTTTATTTTCTGCAACCTAAATTTAAAAATAAATATTTTTAATTAAATTTAAAATATTCATTTTTATACCAAATTCAAAATTCAAAACTCGAAATTCTTAAACTATTATTATTAAAAATAATAAATAAATATTATTATTATTATTTTTTTTTTAATTTTAATTTTATCAACTTTTAATTAAAAAAAAAAAAAAATAATTTTAAATTTTAAGTTAACTTAGTTGGCGATAAGTAAATAAGTATTTAAAAAAAATCTCAGCTCTTTAACCCTCTATTTTATGTAATTTTAAGCTCATATTGGAGAATCTTAAGTATCTTTAAACAGTTTTCCCAAGAGTCCTCAATAAACTGACCACAAGAAATGCCAGTTAAATAAACAAACCCTATTCTCAATAACAATCCTTTATGACAGAATGAAATGTCTGTCATTTTTATCAAGAGAACTATTACAAATAAATCCCACTTTACTCTAAGGAATTCAATTGATTATTTAATGATTGTATAATTAATAAGGAAATATCTCAAATATCTCTACTTAAGATACTAACAAGTTTCTTCTGCTGCCAGGTCTGGTGGTCGCCCTGCCCAAGTCGCGAGTGCCCCGAGGAGACCGAGCTGGATCTGGCCGTGCATCAGTGCGTCGACTATTGCCTGCTGCAGGAGCAAATGAATCCTCAACTCTACTCCGATGAGAAGTCACCAGCAACAACAACAACGACTAGAAGAACAATAACAACAACAATGCCATCAAGCACAATGCCCAACACAGAGCTAGAGACAAGTGCACCCACAATGCTGACCACAACGAGCCCAGCAAGCACAACGACAACGACAACGACGTCGACAACATCTTCGCCCGCCTCATCATTGCCAGCATTATTTGCCACGCAAACGAGGAGCAGATACCAAGATGTACTTAATATGTCATCGTCCATGTTCCCGCCACTGGAGAACATGCCGGGCTTGTCTCTCCTGCTGCAGTCACCGGGTGTGGCATCCTCATCCTCCTCCTCCTCCTCATCGTCGTCGTCGTCGTCGTCATCATTATCATCAGCTGAATTGTCAGCCATGTCCATGCAGGGATTGAATCGTAAGTGACTACTCTACACGATGATCCTGCAGCTGCCTTAGAAATGCTCACTTCCTCAACTCATCCGAACTCCCATTGAGTGCCCAGTCGATTCACAAGGCAGCTTGCCGTTGTCTACCAGCGCTTGTTAGCCGTTAGTTTTCCTGTCAAATGTGTTATTCACCGCACCCAACCAAACCCCCTGCTATCCTATACTGTTTTTCTTCCCATTCCCATTCACAGTCCATGTCCGTGTCCGCATCCGTGTCGTGTCGTATGTGCTATACTTTTATTAGTTTGTTTTTACCTCTGTTCCCAGCCAAGAAACGAGTTAAGCCTGCTCCCCCCCTCCCCCTCTTCTCCGCCTGTCTTCTCCCACTTCACAAACAGCAGCAAAATAAATATAATTCAACCTGTGGTTGTGGCACATACTCACACACACACTCGCACACAGTCAGCCTGTCGTCATTAAAGCCTGACGCGTCTCAAGAAAGTTTTAAACTTTTGCAACAACCCAAAGAAAGTTCTCAGGTAGTTTTTCTTATTAAATTTCAACAGTGAAAACTCAGCAGCATGCAAAGAATGTAGGCAAATAAACCCAGGGAAAACGAGTTGAAATCTAACTGCATAAATAGAAGATAATTGCAATCAAAACTAAGCGGAGAAATTTCCCTTAATGAACTCGACACACTTTCAGTAAATAAGGCTGGAAAGCTGGAACTGTGAAGTGCAATATGTATACCTATAATTAATAGAGATATAGAGTATATATGTAGATATAGATATAGAGTATCGATAGATTAATGTTCTAGAAAGGGAAATTATAAAAGGTCTTATGGAAGATATCTTTAAAGTCAACAGATATGGAAGAAAGAACTACACAAAAACAAAACAAAAACAACATAGAGGTTGGGATTTGGTTAATTAAAAGTACTGTCTAAAGTTGAAAGTTGAAAAAAAATACTTATATATAAATTATAACAAGGGGATTGAGATACATTTCTTAACAGACTAAGTCTCTTTAGAGAGGGAAGATGTTAAAGGCCGTAAGAAAAATATCATTCAAAGTTAAACACAAATACTTTATAGAAGAAACAATGAAAAAAAGAATGAAGCAAAGAAACAATAAGTACTTAAAGATTGAGAAACAGTTATCAGAAGTATTGTCAAAAGTTAAGAAAAGAAATTGTATTTCTACAGAGGAAGTAGAATAAGAACTCTAATTAGTTAGGTTAGGTTAGGTTGCTTCATATATATTTTGATTAGGTGCCTTTCCCTATATAGGGCTTGTTCTGATTAACTTGAAGAAATACGAATATCATTCTTTAACTTCAGACAATAGATTTCTCACTATTTACCCAACTTGCTTAGGTTCCTTCCTCTAGCTCTAAAGCCACAAGAACAGTATTCATCTCAAGTTAGAATAACAATATATTTAGGAGTTTATCATATATTAAGTATATTGTATAGTAGACATAAAACACATACAGTTCCATAGAATTTACTCTCAATGAACTCGAGTAGAATCGAATGCCTTTATAAGCCAATCACAATATGTGGATAAACTAGCAAGTAAGCCGCACTTGACACTTTGCACAATTGGAATTTGGTCATGCATGGTTGGGGCCCGCAGAGCAGGGCTACCCTTTGTGCCCTCCTCGTCTGGTTTTATTGCTCTGCCAATTTGCTTGTGCTGTCTATTATCATTGAAATACCAATTTTGCCACTCGTCTGTTTACAGTTTCGACGGGCACTTCGAGTGGCAACAGTAACAGCAACAGCAACAACAAGCCAGCTAAGGTCAGCAGCAGTTGGGTGCACTCGGATAATGCAGATGCCACATATTTCATGTTGCAAATGCATCCAGATCTGGCAGATCCCACCGAACAGTTGGGCATGGAAATCGAACAGGATGATAACGAAACGGTGACAGACATCAGGCAACGTTTTGGAGTCGAGAGACTTGCGAAAATGCAAATCAATCTAACCGACATGGATGAACTAGATTTGCGTTGCGGTGGCCTGGTGAGACGTACAAATATGTCCTACATGAATTCGGGAGCTGTCAAGTGCCTTATGCAGCGTTGCACTTTCACTTTAAATGCACCAGAGATATGTCCGCCCGACTACAAAGAGACCGATGATACCATTTTCTGGATATACTTTCTGTTGCGGTAAATATTAAAAACAATGCAATAATTGAAACATATTTAGTAAAAGAAATATTCTTGTAATTTATGTATTACTCGAGCTAAGGTGTTTAACTTTTGGTTTAGTAAAGTGGAATGCTTTAGGCAATATTCTTAAGAATTTCATAGGTATCGCAGAAGAAACAGAGTAGTTCCGCTTTGAAATCGAGAACTAGCTCGAAAATCAACATCAACAGAGGAATTGCACTAGCCTTGTCAAACAAGTCTCTCATACATACATACGTACATGCTTCTAATTGGTGCACGCTGTAAATAAGACAGAACGAGCCGTATTTGACCGATATATCGTATAGCTGCCACACAAACCATCGGTCGATTTTAGTTATTTGTAAAGATATTGTAACCAAATTAACTACATCGGACTTTTTCTATATATATAATATGCAAATAAAATTTCATAGAAATCAGACCACTATAACATAAAGCTGCCATAGGAACCATCGGCCGGAATGCAGGTTTTTGTATGAAGATCTGTTCTGATTTTAGAAATAACTGAACTTATCAATGCCAATCAAAGTGAGACATAATATTGAATATATACAATACCATTCTATTCTGCATCATTATATATAACTAGTATTGGAATGATAGGACATAAGAAAGTGTATAGAAAATTCGACATGCCGAAGGTTGCATTTATTTCTGGTTATCATTAATCGATTGCCATTGATTAATATCTTACAGATTCCTGGCCACCACAATGTTGTCGGCCGGCGTTACCATTATGGATCCCATTGCTCTGACAATGATTGAGAAATTCGGCGGCGACTTTGGTCGCGAGCGTCTCTTCTCGAGCATTGGCATGGCGATTTTCTCACCCATCACTGGCATTATGATTGACTATTCCTCGCGCGGATTGGGCTACACGGACTACTCGGCGGCGTTCTATACATACGATGTGCTGCTGGTCATATCGACAATGTCGGTGCTAATGATGCCATTGGGCGAGAAGTTGCCGGCCGATAATGTGTTTAGGGATTTATGGAATCTATTGAAAATGCCGCACGTGATTGCGTTTATCATATTTCTCTTTGTGCTCGGCAATTTCTGGGGCTTTATCGAGAGCTTCCTCTTTCTCTATCTCAAGGAGTTGGGTGCGCCCAACTATTTGCTGGGTGAGTTGTTCGACAGAGAGAGAGAGAGCGAGAGAGAGTGAGGAGAGTTTTAATGTGCCAACTGCGTGTTGCTACTGTATGCCCCTGTTCCCCTTTCCCCTTGCAGGCATCACCATCACCGTGGGCACTGTGAGCAGTATACCGTTCCTATATGGTGCGGAAAAAATCACACGCATCTTCGGCCACGTTAATTTGATTATCATTGCCTTCTTCTCGCACGCCGGCAGGCTGGTGGGCTATTCCTTTATCGAGTGAGTGCTGAAACACACACACACACACACACAGACTCCGGCGTAAATGT
Source organism: Zaprionus ornatus (assembly GCA_018904035.1). NCBI lineage: Eukaryota > Metazoa > Arthropoda > Insecta > Diptera > Drosophilidae > Zaprionus > Zaprionus ornatus. The sequence continues at coordinate 16,884,959 of JAEIFZ010000002.1, read as the reverse complement.
AATTTAATGGAAAACTTCCTACCCCCCACATATAGAAATGCCTGGTGGTGCTTCCCATTCGAGGCCATGGAATCGCTATCGTGTCATCTAATGTGGGTAGCAGCGGCAACATATTGCTCTATCTTGGCACCCAAAAGTCTCTTGGCCACGCTCATCGGTGTGCTCGGCATGGCGCACTTCAGTCTGGGCAAGTATAGCAAACTCTGACAATACTTCACCTCCCTCTAATACAAACCCTCTCTCTCCCTCTCTCACCAAGCAGGACGTGGCAGTGGGAGCTTTACAGGCGGTCTACTCATCGGACAATTCGGTACACGCGATGCCTTTCGGTATATGGGACTCCTCGCGGTGGTCGGTGGCATTGCGTATGGTTTGCTGCATCTGATTTGGTTGCGCAAATTCGATCATACCACAGAGGAATCCGAGGAGGAGGTGGAAGCTGTCGAGGCTGGCGAGACGGAAAAACTCACGGAGCCAGCCACCAAGGAGCAGGGTACCTCAATGTCGCTGGAACGATTGAGTCTGATGATCAAGTACAATCAGATTGGAAGTCTGTCGTCGTTGCCACGCGGCTCGCGGGTTAGTTGAAACTTGGTGGAGAAACTTTTTAATTGAAATTCCCCAATTGCAAAGTCCCCCCCTTCACTCACTCCCTGTCTGTTGCTCTTCTTCCGGCTTGCAGGCAGACATACACGACCATTTGGCTGTGCGTCGCAGCAGTTACAATGTGGAATCGCTAAGGGGTGTGCCGCGGCATGGGAACATCGGCAGCAGTGCTTCGAAGGTGGATATACTGCGCTCGGCGCTCGAAATTAATCACAAGTCCTCGAACCATTCGATGCTGAGCAAAGCCGATAACAAAACGTCAAATCAATCACTCGGTCGCAATCGCGCCGACAGTGCGCCCAAATTGAATCACAGCAATCTGAAGAATATTTCCCAGCCCGCCCTTGAGGGTGTTGTATTAGAGGTGAGTACACCCCACCCCCGCCCCCATCCTCTCTCTCTCTCTTTCTTCAAAGTGTTCCCTACAGTATGTGTGTGTGTGTGTGTGTGTGTGTGTGTGCCTCGATGATTGCCGTCAATTGTTTTGATTTGTGTTTTGCTGCTGCTGCTGCTGCTGCTGCTCGACAGTTTAAAGCAAGAAATGCTCAGCAGCTGCTGCTCCCAATAACTTTTTAGCATACATCGAGGACTGTCCTAGCGGTGTCCTCCGTGTCCTCCGTGTCCCCTGGCTGGCTGTCTTCTGGCTGCTGGGCTCTTCTTCCTGTCCTCGACAAGCGGATGCTCTGCGCCACTGCATCCGTTTGCCGTTCATCGTTCATTGTTCATTCGTTCGGCTCGACTCGCTCAGCTGTTCATTTGCTCCGTTTTTGAATTTGCTGCCCTTGCTTTCTCTTGTTTTTGTTTTCGTTCTCCCCCCTCATTCTGTCTGTCTCTCTCTTTTTTTTTTTGGTATTCGTGTGTTTGGCATTTGTTTCCTTTGCTGAACGTTCGCTTTTGATGGCGCTTCAATGGCTTTGATTTCTATTCTGGAGCCAACTCTGCGAATTGGAAGCCAACTTTATTGGTTTTTGTTTTCACAACAAACAGCACAACAAGGGCGCCCCCTACACAGTGCGGCACAGTGGGGCGCAGAGACACACAGTGGGGCAGACAGTGACTCTCTCTGTCTCGGCTCAACTGTAGGTCGTTTTTTCATTGCGAAAGCTTTCACTTGGTTTCTTTATGCTCGGAATCGAAAACTGAAGTCATTTATTTCGATTGCTAAGGGGAAAACTTCATACAAAATCAAGGGAGCATATATTTTTACAAAATTTATTTGCTAATTGTTGTGGTTAGATTGAGAAATGTTGCTGAGAATTGAGAAGTAATTCAAGTAGAATATTTTAAGAGAAGCAAATAAATTCTTAAGTTACTGGAGAACTTTGGAACAATTAACGGACATTTTGGACAGAATTTAGGGACATCATTAGTTTTTTTTTATTATTTATTGCTGCAAAAATATAAGAGTATTTAAAGATTTTCAGGAGGTCATATAAAATAATTATAAAATCATTTTCTATTCAGCCAACATATAAGTTAGTCAGTTATTCAAAATGTTTTAAATAATTATAACAAACTCCTTGACAAATCAACAGTTTATCATGTTATTCCATTGAAATCTGATTGGATTATTTGAACACTAATCAAACCAAATGAACTATTCGAATTACACAGCAATTTGTGCTCCGTTGATTCCTTTAGCAAGGCGAGAGGGGGGCGGGGGGTTTGGGTGATGACTTTTCATTCGATTTAATGAAAAACTTGCAATTCCATTACTTGCCGCAGTTAATTTTGTAATTAATTAGCAAAGCTTTCAAGCGAGCTTTTATGGCAGCCTGGCAACCATAATTCAATAAATCAAATGTGGTTGCAACAAATGTGCAACACACACACACGGACACAAACATGGACACATAAAGCATACAAAAAACATGGAACACAACGATGAGGCAACAACAGCAACAACAGCAACAAATTAATGAATTTATGAACAGTCCAAACTTTGCCTTGGCATTTGCAGGCAGCAAACAACAACATGGGGGGGGGGGTTTGAGAAGGAAGTGGTGCAGGGGCGGTTGGCTGGGATAGACAGCTGGACTAACTGACAAACTGACAGTGGGGCTGCACATCAGTGAGCAGGAAACAAAAGCCAACACACACCCGACTCTGCAGGGAGCCAGAGACAACTCCGACAACTCTGGAGTCGAGTCGAAAGTGGCCAAAGAACGCTTGCAAATTGCAGGCCGCAGTCCGCAGGCGAAAGTTCGCTTTGGCTTTGGCTTTTTCGTTTCTGCAAAATAAATTTGCCAAAAACCGAGCAGCAAGCAGTGTCTGTGTGTGTGTTAGTGTGTGTGTGTGAGTGTGTGTGTGTGTGTGTGAGTGCATCTATGCTATAAAATGTGACTTCAGCAGCGCGTTTATCTAAAACAAATGCTTCCCATTCCACATGCACATTCTCTCACATTCAAACAGGGAGTGGAATCAACATTTTTTCCCAGCCGCATGAAAAAGTATCCGAGTGGTTTGTTAACTTCAATACCCGCTGTGGATTTATCCGTAATACCCAGCTCTATGTTAATGGTAATGTACAAGCCAAAAGTGGCAGGCGAAAACAAAAAAAAATAGAGCATGCAAAATGTAAACAGCTTCGGCCAAGACGAACTGCAAATACTCTTTACCTTAGAGGCACTGTCTGGTTGTGTGTGCAATAGAAATTTACATAAAATATATACAGATTTTTCATTTGCTCCATCAACAAAATGATAATAAATAACAGCTTGTATAGGAACAATCAATAAGAATTAAATACTTTGAGAAACAATTTTTGCATGTTCAGCGATTGGAGTTATTTTAGTTGTCAATGAATTTATGAGAAAGTTATTTAATTTTGTAAAATTATTTATAACTATTATGGAATAGATCGCAAGAAATAATCACCTGCAAGGGTATTAAACCTTCGGCATGCCGAAAGTAGTCTTCCTTTCTAGTTAGTTAACACTCGAATAGTTAAGTGATTTCTTTTGTCTGTACCTTAAGTCACAAATCGTTTCAAATCAAATGTCATGGCCAAAAGTGATAAAGAACAAGAGAGAAATTTGCAAAAATTAATTTTGTTATAGCTTTAAACCTTATTGACCTATTTTAATCTGCAAATCTAATTGAAATTAACTCCAAAATAGGTTGCGTAAAAATAGGTTAAGTAAATTTCATTGAAATTATCTTTAATAAAATAGGTTGCGTAGAAACCTATTTTGAGGTTAATTACAAAGTTATTTGCTGATGGCAATAGGTGATTAGTAAATAAACATTGAGAAAAACTTAAAAAAAGGTTAAATCTATTTTGAGGTTACTTTCAAATAAATTTGGTGATATAAATAAGAGATCAATTAACAATGAAACTCACTTCAAAATAGGTTTTTAGTCACTTTGCTTTCTAAAATAGTTGAAAAACAGAGAAAACTGAAAAACAGTAAATAAAAATTTGTAACTTTTTGACAACGTGATAAGGGGGAAATAAAGTTAAAACTATAAAGATGAAACTTTTTCAGTGCTCAGCCTTTTTGGAAATTTTTGTCTAATAATCACATTAAATTCACCATTTGTTACGTTTTTTAACTTATAAACAAACTGCAGATGAATCATTGCAACATCAATAAAACGAAGTTTGCCTCCAGGGAAGGGTATTGACTCCCTATAAGCACACATATTTAAGTAACTCCCATATACATACATATGCAGTATATACATATGTTATTGCACGATTCTGGCATGCATGCGAATCCCAGCATGACAGCATCCGGTACGAGAGAGAAAGAGAGAGAGAGAGATGGAGGGATAGAGGGAGCAGGAAGAGCAGCAGTTGAAGATGGAGCCGAAGGTGGAGCTGCAGCGAAACGCATGACGAGTACGCCGGGCTAGCGGCTAGTTGCATTGCATGTGTAGTTATCCTGCTACTTGCACCACCTCTGCTGCATCTTCTTCAGCAACTCCCTCCTCCCCTCTCCCTCTCCATCTCTTTCTCTTTCCGCTCTGCTTGTTGTTATTGCGTTGCCTTTTTGGCGAGCTCCCTCGCTGTTTTTGGCCAAACCACAAGGGAGCTGAGGCAGGCAGGCAGGCACCATCAAGTTATTTCGCTGGATTTAAGTCAGCACTTGCGCCATTTGGCTTTGGCTTTCGTTCTCTGGATCCACTTGTTTTGATAAGCAGCAGCAAAATGAACGCTTAGTTAGCTTTAGTTTCGCTTTAGTTGGGTTTAATTTGCCGCACTCGTCGCCCAATTTGAGCCACTTCCCAGTTGGCTCGACCTATTCGCGCATTTTATGCCTTTTTATGCCATTTCGCATTTCATTTTAATATTCAATTTTTAAACTCAAATATCTTTGCCATAAAATCATTCTCCTCATCGCATGCGAATGTGCAAAAGTTCTGCCAGGATTTTCTATCTTCCTCTTCTCTTTTTTTATTTTTGGTCAAAATTGTCGCCTTTGCTATTTTCCTTTCGCTTTGATTTTGTTTGCGTTTTAAGCCAAATGATTTGTTGTTCAACTTAGCGCAAGTTGACAAAAAATAACAATCGCAGCTGCTGCAAAGGCAACAATAAGTTGACTGAGTGGGCGGCACAGTGGGCGGTGGTATGACGAGGAAGTGGATAAGGCTGCTGCATGGTGGAGAAGAAGAAGAAGAAGGAGAAGAAAAAAACATTGCCGTAACATAAACAAACAAAGAGGAGAAGAAATTGCAGAAGAAGCACAGCAAATGCCGCGACGCTTGTGAAAGCGATGAAAACGCTTGTGATGTGCTCACAATGCCCACTGCTGCAGTGGTACAAAAGTAATCGAACTGTAGATGAAATTATATGTATACCGAAAAGTGAATGGCGAGAAGTTTTCTATAGTTAGATCAAAAACTTTGAAAGGAAAAGAAAAGTGGGAGAGTTACAAATAAAGAGATGGCAAAGTAGACTAAAGTATTATAGAAAGAGAAGGAGGCAAAAGAGAAGAGGATTGAAAATGGAAGAGAAATACAGTTATTTTGAACGTAAAATCACCACTTGATAATGCTGTACTTTTAATTTATATAAAGAATTAAAAATATTCAATACTGTTATTTGCAATTCACAATAATTATGATAATAGACAATTTTCTATAACACGAAACAGACATTCCTTTCAAATAATGGTCCACAGTACATGATTGTGCAGTACTTTGCAATTTTGAAACAATTTAAAATATATAATATATTGATTTGCGATTTACAATGATTCAGTGAGTTAATACAGAACGAAACAGATATTCCTTTTATACATGGTACTAAGTCATACATTTATTAATTTAGTTTTATAGATATTTTGATGTGAATTCAAAATTCCCTGAAGTACCCACTGTATTCGAAATGCTACATTCAATTTCCTTCTCATATTTTACTATTTTCAATAGCACGTAGTATGTATTCGCTTCCATTTCCTGTTAGCTATTGCCAGTCCCCATCCAGCTCCTGCTCCCCTGCTGCGTTAGGAAACTTTTCACCATCCTATACTGCGTACTGCCGGTTAGTATTATTTTTATTCCCTACGCTGCACATAAAGCGATTTATCGATGTGCGAGAGAGATGGTAGCAGAAGAAAAAAATAAATATTTATACGCGGATCTCGAAAATAAAAGCCATGTAATTTGACGCTGTGCGCGCTGAAGGGCGAGCTGGTATTCCCTCTCTCTCCGTCCCTCTCCTTACTTCACTCCCCCCTCTCTTCCTTTTTTACTTGTGCGACATTTGTCATTGTTGAAATTTTGGTCGGCAACGTCTTTATACGAGATATGGCTCAACGCCAACGACTCTATATATGGCTTGATGCCAGGGACACAACTTGTACGCAGCATAACGCACAAAAAGTGAGTGCGAAATTGCGCGTAAGTAATTTTTATTGTGAGACAGAGAGGCAAAAAACCAAATGAGAATATACGTACCGAAGCACAGATACCCTAGCTCAAGACAAAAGCTCACAAGTCATGCGATTTTTCACATAAAACTCAATTTACAAGTAATATTCATATTCGTTCATATTAAAGATTGTTCGTAATTGATTCAATTGTTTGCTGTGGTTTTGTAGGGTATTAAAAACAATGGCGTGTGGTCATTAGACTCTACGTGTGTGTGGGTGTGTGTGCATGAAAACAAGAAAATACAATACTTTTTCAACCAAAAGGAAATCAACTGATGAACATTACCAGAGAACCCTTGCCACCCCCTGCCGCACTGGAGACTCCTCCACAAAGGCATTTAAGAAGCGCACGTCGGATTCGTGTGTGTGTGTGTGTGTGTGCGTGTGTGTGAGTGAGTGCGTATGTGTAAGCGAATTTGTGCATTCAGCTGCAACGCTTTGTAGTTTTTGCACGTTTTAATAAAAGCCAACAAACAACTGCGAAACAACCGACAGAAACCGCAGGGGAATTTGATGCATACGATTTATACCGAAAGTTTGATGGACCGGAAATACCAACAAAAACAAAAACAGAAACGTACTGCGAGTATTACTTTCTGACTGTAAAATACCTTAACTACAATACATTGCATGAGCTGGTTGATTGGCGGTTTTTTTCAGTTAATATCCAAATAATTTGAGGTTATACAGAATATATACATATACTTTATATGTTATGATAGTAATTAAATAGTGATAAAACTTTTTAAGAACTTATTCAATTCAAAAAGTTGAACGGCTTAATTCATTGGCGGTTTTGCAGTTATTTTCAAAATAATTTGAGGTTATGTCGTGGTTTTAGATGTTCATCAGCAAATATATATTTTAAATGGTACTATAGAAATTGTATAAAAAGATAACTTAGCAGAAACTCATGAAATTCTCTTTGAACAGTTGATTTATAGGCATTTCTGCATAGATTTTATTAAATATTTTGAGGTTATGTTGAGTCTTTTAAGGTTATGCAGCAAATATATGTTTTACAAGGTAGTTTAGGCATGTACATAGAAAACTTTAGAGGATCTTATCACATTCTTAGGGAAGTTCTTATTTCTTAAGGTTTTTTTTTATAAATGTAAAAAAATGTTTTAGGTTATGTTGAATGTTATAAAATTAAGCAGCGAATAGATACATTACGTGGTACGTAAGACATTCAGTGCAGGAAAAACTGAGAAAGAACCTTTGGCAGCTACGTGCGTTTTTTTTAAATTACCAAATATTAAAGGTCATCTCTTCATAAACATTGAGGTTATGTAGAAAATACTTGTAAGAGATTATTTAGTTTACTTATATAGAAATAGCTTAAAGCTTTTTTATGACACTTTTTTAATACCAACCTTAGGGTATATTACTAAATAGTACCAAACACCCAGTGCACCTTATTCGTGAAATCCCCAACAAGAATGCAGCATGAATGCATCGCTTGAGTGGCGAAAAGCGGCTGAAACAGATCGCAGTGGGGGAAAAAATGCTAAAATAAAGAACTTTTGGAACTGCATTGAAGCTCCGTTTTGTTGGGCACTTAAATGCGTGTGTGTGAATGTGTGTGTGTGTGTGTGTGCGTGTATGTGCGTGTGTGTGTGTGGAAATGCCAAAAGCTGAAATTAGCATGCAGGTCGAGCAGGAAGAGAATTCACTTTTGCATTCGAGTATTTGCATGCATTTTATAAACAAAGGCAAATCCAAACAACAACGATAACAACAAACATTAACAACAACAACAAATGAAAAGAACAAACAAACATATTGTGGAAGTAAATCACATTCGTTTTACAGTGTATGCACTGAAGGGAATTGCACTGCGTTCGTTCGGTTTTTATTGTGTGGTCTCCACTCAGTGCATGAGTAATTGTACTAGTGTGTGCGTGTCAGTGTGTGTGAGAGTGTGTATGTGTGTGTGTGTCAGTGTGTATATGAATTTGCATTCCAGTTCGCTGGATAGTTAATTTGTATGCTTGTTATGGAACTGGTTATTCATTTATTTTTAGCTTTTAATTGGCAGTGCAACATTTTATAAATCACTGCAGATTTCAATACTCAGCACTCAAAGTACTCAATGGGTATTATGAGATTAATAATATACTATAAGAAATAAAACTGGAAACAATAGGTCTTACAAGTTGGACAATCTATCATCATTACCAGACCTGACAGCCTGTTGTCAGCTTCAGTTCGCACAAGATCCACACTTTGATCTTAGCTTATACTTTGTGTAGGGTATTCCAAAGCCAGTCAACTCTGTAATGTAGTTTTTTGCAATGTTCGGAAATGTTATGTGGTTGAGTTTGTTTGATCAAGCAGGGATAATGGCCAGGAAACTGTTGAGTGCCACTAGAGTAAATAACGTGCATTTGATTAGTTTACACTAATGGGCAGCGCATTTACAATATACAGATGGATGTATTGAGTAGATATTGCTAATTGAAAGCAGCGGAATATATTGAAATGTCATTATTGAACATACACAATGCCAAACGAAGGTAAAAGAATGCATGCATGATATATGTAAATTTGTTCATATTTGTGCCTGATTTGCAAATTTCAACTTTATTTATAACTCTCTGTACGCATTTCCCTTATCAAGTGCATGCAGCATGCCATAGAAATGATCTTTCTCCCTCGAACTTTGTTTAATCAGTGTATTTTCTTATACCAAAAGCAGGATCAGGAGGGTCCCAAGGTAATACCCGAGGAGACAGAGCTGAATTCATCAAAGACAACTGTTTCAGCTGGCTCAGAGGAGACAGTGCCCTCAGCGCCCACAGACCCCACAGCTCCCACAGTTCCCACTGCCCCCGCAGCACCTGCAGCAGTGCCTAGTATGCCGCAGCCTAATGGCAATGGGAAGGGTGTGCCCGAGGAGAATCCCTGATGGAAACCTAAGGTGACAGGCGTAGACGGGGCGTATGAGTGATATTACTACAATAAACTAAATGAAATTATGCGCGCAGCAAACGTTTTGCATTCAATTAGAAAGTAAACAATGTTTCAACAAATATAGTATTGTTAATTGTACAAGTGTGTCTTACGACGAGTATGTTATATGAATTATGGCAAATAAATAAAGCTTTGTTGACCAGTGAAACCATTGAATCCATTTGAAGGACACCCAATTGAAAATGCATCTCATTTATTTTGCATCGAAACACGTTTTATTTTGTCTGGCTTTTGCTTAAATTAAACATTAATTCTCAACAGAAACTGCAACTCCAATGCGAGTCTATTTATATTTGCTAATTATTTAAAAATCTTTACTGCAATTATTTCTCAGTATGTGTGTGTGTGTGGGTGTGTGTGTGTATCTTAGGCTAAAGCTTGCTCGGGTTAAATATATATTTATTTTATTTTATTCAACCCACGACCATCTTATCCATGGTAATTACTTAAAATAGTTTTTAAATTACAAACTCATTTGCATTTCGCATTCATATTTTCATTATTAATATAAATAATGTCAAGCTTTGTCAAGCAGTGTTGTGTGTTGTTTTTTCGCTTTTCAATTTCCCATTTCCATTTTTCGATTTTCTCGTTTATTTTTTGATTGCGCAAAAGTTAATGATTCGCTATTTGCTGTTGTTTTAACTCATTTATTGCGTGTAACTCTCTGTGAAGTTCTCATTGCAGTTTGATCAATATTTGCACGCCTCACACAAACACAAACACAAACACAAACACATACAGACACACACCTACAAAGTACACACATTATGCAACAAATATTTTAATAATTACATATCAGAGTGTCCCCCCCTCTGAAAAAATAAAATACTTATTGCGGCGTGTTTTAATTTATGCTAATTAATATTCAATAACAGCTTATGAGTGCCCCGATGCGCATTCAAAGAACAAAAAAACAAATATATATTTAATTTCCATATATATACGTATATAGAATAATATAGCATTTGTAAAATTAGTGACAATAATCTGTGAAATTTGAGCAAATTAAATTTGTAACCTTTTCCTTTGTCCCATGCAAATTGTATGTGGTAAAATTAATTAAATGCGTTTTTCCATCGATTAGCAAAGCTCCAACACGCCCATTGAAAGTATATTATAATTTAACTGCAAATACGCTAAATTGCATTGTTCAATAAGGGGTTGTAATTGTTTTTTTTTTGTTTTTAACTGAAACAAAGAGGAATGTATTTTTAATAATCTGATAACAAATGGATTGCAGATTGTTTCCAATATATTTGATGTGTTAACGAGGTGAGCTTGTCAACTCATTTCATTTGAGAAGCCTTCTTAGTTTCTGCTTAATTTGCAATCATTTTAAGTATAATTAAATATATATTAGATAAACCTAATCGTCTCTTTGACCACATTATCCAAACAAAAATAAACCAATATATGGTAAATATAATATTGCAGAACAAACAACAAATTCTTTGATTAAGCTACACACAATAAATAGAAAACGAGTGCATTAGCATATCAAAAGCAAGCAGACAAACTTTGGTTCAACAATTTTGCATAAAACAATTGAGAGTAATTTATAAATTAAGAACTTGGCATTAGCAGGCCGTTTGAAGTTCATTTTTCCTCATAGAGCTGTGCTAAATTTAATCATGTAAAATAAGCTCAATTTGCGCTCAGTTGACTGCGGGCATTTACATAATTTGAAATCATATTTTGAGTTTATAGCCAAACATTATGGCCGTAATGCAACCTCAACCATTTACACAATCAACAAGCTATGTGTGTGTTCGTCTATTGTGGTATGTTTGTCCATGTGTGTGTGTGTGTGTGTGTGTCTGCTGTGTGGGTGTGTTAGCCTAGCTCAAATAAACGTGATTACACAAGATGTTAAGCTTATTAACTATGCCATATATGCCTTGTAAGTTGAAGTGCTTCTGCTGCTCTTCTTGTTATTCATATTTTGTTTTTGTTGCAGTTTAATCATAGAGTTCATTTTGCCGTACATTAAGTTAAGTTATTGTTATCAATACATACTGTCTAACTGTCAATATTTGAAATATTACACGAGCATACTACGAAAAAATTATTCATTCATCTCTGCTTCCGACGTGCTCGCACGTGAATTTAACTAACCAGCCACCTCCATCTCCACCTCCTGCCACTCCACCGCCAGTTCCAGTTACATTTCTAGTTCCAGTTCCAGCTCCAGTTGCAGTTCCCGTTCCCGTTCTCGTTACAGTTGCAGCTCTCGCAATGGCTGCTTGGGCCAGCACATCTCACTGTATTAACGGCGAGTGCTGCGAGTTCTCACTGAAGTCCACCGTGTAGTACATATCGTTCTCCAGATTCATGGCCAGATGCCGCTGAAATGGACGCTCGTGCAGCTGGCCGCCCAGCGTGGTCTGTGTCTGTGTGCTGTTGCCACTGCCACCGGAGGGCTTTGAGGGCAAATGACGCGTTGACTGCAACGCCGCATTGCTGCCTCCGGCTGCCGCAGTGGCGGCAGAGGTTGCTGCTGCATCACCGGCACGCTGCGGCGCATTGAGCCCTTTGCCACTTAGCCAATGTTTATTCAGTTTGCCTTGCATCTTCGGTCGCCGACTGAAGCCCAAAATGGGTATAAACGAAGTGGAACGCGTCGAGAACTTTCGGTATGTCTGATTCACCTTGCAGTGACAAATGGTGACCTAGTTGGCACGCCAAACAAAGCAGAATGGGTAACAGAAACAGAACAGGTCGAAAAGGTTGATTAGTTTATGTGTTGCCAAACGGCAGGGTGATTTCGCAACAAGGGTGCAGATAACATATACATACATATACATACCATATACATATATATAAATATAGATTGTTGCCAAAAAGTCACTGAGTATAGTTATGGTAAAGGTTATACAATATTTAAAATAAACTAATATCGTAATGAACGATGCAGAACAAAAAACTGATTTTCACCGATTTTTTTCACCTTAACCTCACTTTAAAATTATAAATAAATTCTCTTAATTTCTAAATTGAAGTCTGGGCACTACCAACACGTATTTCGTTTCCAAAACATTTTAAACTTAGTTAATCGGACAAGTAGATCGGGCTCTACTGACGCTATTCTGCAGGAAAACGTGGCTACAAAATAAGTTAATAATGTATGAACTTGCACTTGAGCATGTATTTTAAAGAAGGAAAACTATGCATCGGATTGAAATAACTTTATGCACACATATATAACATATAAAAAGCTTCGATTTTGTGAACTGAATGTTTTCAAAGTGTCAAAAAAACCTCTCCTTAAGCTAGCCCAAACATTCTCATTCTAACAGAAGTCCACAAAAAGTGTAGCACACTTTTCAGCGCCTTCTTTTTTGCACCACAATTTTCATAGCATAATTTTGCGGGCAACGACTAATTCATTCAGCTGCTCTTGGCAATTTTCTGAAAACCACAAAACGCCGCAACAAACTGAAGACTTTCCGACAGCACCGAACTACTCATTATGCCAGAGACCCCGTCTAATGACTTCTTGGCCAACTTAAGATAATTTTACGGACACTTTAAATGACAAACTAACAAAATGGGTCAGCAAACTGCAGAAACTACTTTTGATTAACTATGAATTTATACAGACTTCCTAGCATACCAAACATACTATATATATATTTTTATATATATGTAGATTCACGTTGTGCGCTTTGGCTGGTAACTTTTTAAACGATTTTTAACTTTAGCCAGATTTGCCCTGCATAAATTTGCATATTCTTTAAACTTGCCACTCGATTGAGCGCGGACAAGGGGCCAGTGGGGGAGTGGCAGTTGACTCTACGGAGTTCGTTGGCGTTAAGTAAGCCGCAACTTAAAACATGAATATGAATATGCAATGCCGTCTCGCGCAATTTTCAAAAACCGCAAAGTACAATTTCCCCCGGTTGGTCAGCGGCCCCTTTGATAAAGGGCCAGATGTAAATTGTACTCGTATATATGTATGTATATGATGTGTTAAGGTATCTCTGTGTGTGTGTGTGTGTGTGTGTGTGCGTGCTGAAGAACTTACCACAACGGCAACGATGAAAATGGCGGCCGCCAGAACGCCAGCCGCAAAATATGCATTATGCAATTCAATGGCACTCTTAAGCACAACCGATGAACCAAAAGTTTTGTCATTAAAATTTCTGGCGTTCACATCGTCGACAATAAATTCGCTCGAGCTGACGACAGTCTCCACCACAAACTCATCTGCGCACACAGAAGCAAACATACAGCGAGAAAATGAATGTAAATGGTTAGTTCCGGCGGGAATGACAGTAGAAAGAGGAAACAGGAGGGTGGAGAAGGAGGTGGAGCAAGAGAAGAACAAGAAGAAGCAGCAGCAGGAAACCAGGCTTAGTTGCTGCTGCTGCTGCTGCTGCTCCTTCTCCTCCTTCGTCTATTACTCCTGCGGGAGCAACGCATATTTTTCGGGTTACCGTCGCAGTTAATGAGCACCGAGCCACGGACTTGATAGCGGCTAACGGTAACTTCTGTACTTGGTTACTTGGTACTTTGACCCATTTCGGCCCCTCGCTTACCTTCGCACATTGTGCCCGTGTAGCCGGGTCGACAGGCACAGTAGAAGCTCTCGCCGCTGGACCAGCAAGTGCCGCCATGGGTGCAAGGATTCACGCTGCACTGCTGAAAATACTGAGAAAGTTATCACATTGGTTGTGTGTGTGTGTGTGTGCTGCCTTCGTTATAGTCGTTAGATACTCGCTCTCACTCTCACTCTTACTAGCCCTCCCTTGTGTGTGTGTGGGCTACACGCATTTGCGCTATACTAACTAACAATTACTTTGGGGCTTTGTGTGTGCGTCTGGCATGTTAAATATTAACGCTCGCATAATGGTTGCGCCATAGTAAAATGTAATTAATTTGCCGCTGCACAGTGGTGCAAAGTCAGCTTAACAGGGCCAAGCTACCAGCTTATAATATTTACCTTTTTTTTTTTATTACATAAAAGCCGATTAACAAAAGAGAATTCTTTATATTTTGGTTATGGTTGTAAAGTATTATAAATCATTTTTAAATAATTATTTAAATCAAAGTAGTACTTCACGCTTAAGCTTAACGAACAAAAACTACTTACACAATACTGTAATTAAAGAAAAAAATAAAATATTTAAATAATTATTTAAATCAAAGTAGTACTACGCGCTTAAGCTTAACGAACAAAAACTACTTACGCAGTACTGTAAAAAAAAAAAAAAAAAAAAAAAACAGAATTTACTAAAGACACTGATGTAATCTGTTATATAATGAATGAAACAAATAACCTTAATGAATCAAGAACTAAAAACATGTTTTCACATTCCTTAACTATACTTTCTACTGCTCTCTTCGCTCGACTGCTAAAGGTTAAACTTCTAAACTTTCATTGTAATGTTCCCTTTTCAAAACACTGCATCATTTATTCTAGTCAGCTCTTTGCGGCTTCAGTACCCTATTAGTGTGTAGTATAGCAAGTTTCGGTCATGCTGTGGCACCACAGTGCAGCCTCCGCAGCCACCGCAGCAGAAGCGGCGTCATCTCATCAGCATCGGCATCAACCGGGTCCAACCAGCAGCAGACAACGCCAGACAGCGGCAGACAGACAAGAACAGTAGCTGCCGCAGCAGCCGGCGTTGCAAGACAGGCCTCCTAACCACGAACTGTCTTGCTTGCCCCGCTCCCTCTACCACTCCCTCTCCCACTCTGCCCCTTTCCATGTTGCTGTTGCTGACGCAGTATCTGTCGCTGTCGCTGTCGCTGGCAATTTCTGGTCTGAAAAGACTTCTAGGGAGCTGCTGCCTCCGACTGCTCCTCTCTGGCTGTGCTGCCTCTGGTCGCGGTTAAGCCACGTGTCCATCAGCGGGCAAAGCTTTAATTATGAGGCCTGACGTTTAATTTATGTACATTTTGTTAAGTTTTATTTTACCACTGCAAATTATCAAGTCATTGAGTGTTTATTAAATACTGTGAAGTAGGTTCTTAGTTGATGATGATGATAATGCCCTGTCACACCATCCCCCAGCCCCTTCCTGACTGCCTGCCTGGGCGTGGCAGCATTGTAATCAACTTTTGTCTTGTCTTTCATTGATGTCGGCACAAAGTTCTGTTTTTTCCTTCTTCTGTGAAAGTTTACTTAATTAGTTGACGAAGTAGTTGCCTTCAGGGAGGTTAAGTTCAGGTAAGGAATACAAATTGGTTGCCAGGCACTATAGGGTTAAACAGTAGGAGAAATCATACGGTAACAGGAGAAGGGAAAATAAGTATTGAATGCTATTGAACAAAGGCCCAGAACTATGACTGTTTGCTATGCAAGTTTCTTTCAATACTTTCTTTCTTCTCTCTATCCCAACTACTTAATCAGTCATGCTTCTTGATGTTGCTCTCTATGGTTACCAGGAAGTAGTTGGCATTGTTTGTGCTGCCAACAGATGACGACTAATTGCACTACATGATTTGCTGTTTTCGCCGATTATGAAGCATATTTTATGGACTTTCCTAAATTAGAACTAATAGTCGTTTATACGGAATGAATTTGAGTGGGTTTTGGTATAAGTAGGAAGCATTTTTAAGGTTGAACTGTGTCCTGTGGGTATCAACTTGAAATGCAATTATCTAAATAGCGATATCGCAATAATGTCGCACAGCCAGGCAGTGATAAAGGTTAGCAAGGTTGGCAAGGATAGAACAGTGCCCTCACTCTACGATGGATACCAAGATGCACTTTAGCTCGGCATGAGATGTCAATTACATTAATGAAAATAGAACTGTATACAATGATAGGTCCAAAGATGTTTTGCTGGAATACAATAAGGAAGTGCCTTAGATCAGAGCAGTCCTCTAAGACGACTCAAACGGCAAGGCCTTGCCAAGACATTTGGACAACAGTAAAAGCTTTTCACTTATGTTCCTACTTCACTTATTTTGTTATAGTGTTTGGTAATTCTTAAGAATATTTAATATTTCTCCACCCTGTGATGTTAAGATGCAATATTATGATGTACGGATTCTTCACTCAATAATCAAAAAAAAAAAAAAAAAAAAAAAACTTAGATCAGAGGAGATGAATCCGCTTATTAGACTGGAATACTAAACACCAGTGCCCTTTAGGTTGCTAAGACCTCAAGAGGTTTAAGCAAATAACTAATAAAGATGAGTATGAATCCAGTGAGAACCTCTAAGGGCTATTCACAGCACGCTGTAGGCTAAGTGCACACCTTAGCACACTAGAAATAGTAATTAATGTGCTCAGCAGACTCTGCCAGATGAAGCTCTGGACACTAAGGCGCATATATACAGTATATACGTTATTGGCTGCTTAAAGAAGTGTTTTGCTAGACAAGTACCTGCTCGGGACTAACGACTACAGCAAAGTGATGCGTTTCCCCCCAAGTAACTGAACTGGAAAGGACGCTTAAAACACAGCAGGGGTTACAATAGGTCTACAACAAGGTCGCAGTGCATCTCCCCCCAACCACTAATAAAAAGTAATATAAGAAGCATCTCTTTATTACTAATACATCTCCTCTTTCATCTCCGCTTCACTGTTGACAAGCACTTAAAATCTGCCACTAAAAGTGCTGCAGCTTCACTTCAAATTTGAATTCACTTAGATCTTTACGATATTGCTTTGTCCCCGAAAGCACAAATTGGAATTATCAAAGTGAATTTATCTTGGTTCGCTTGCAAAACAAATCGAAATCGTAAATCAGCTTTGGGTGCAAACACCACAAAAAAAAGCAGGCAAAAAAAAAATACAAGTTTTACAATTACGAAATTGCACGGAATCGCCGCAAAATGTTTACATTTTGCTAGATAGTTGTATGTGCTTGTCTGTGTGTGTGTGTGTGTGTGAGTGTGTTGGTGTGTGTTATCTGCTCGATGCCAGCAAATTGTGGTTATTTTTGGGGGCAGTTTGTTATGCACCTCATGGGTCGGCACGTTCCGGCCCCAGACGACACACCGACGTGCCCACACCCTAACCCCGAATCGAGAGCCGTAACTTTTGGCCTCAATAGCGTAGCGTGGAGCGAGAGCAAGTGGGCGAAGAGTGCATAAATCATGACTTACCGTTCGTGGCATTTGATTACAATCCGGTCCATTGCGACCTCCTGGGCATTCGCAGCTAAAATCATTTCCATGATCAATACACCGATGTCCTTCGGGGCACGGCTTATTGGCGCAGAAATCAACCTAAAACAAGAAGAAAACAGAGAAAACCAATCGTAGCATACTCTGTGTAGGCAGTGCCAAAGCAAATCAAAGCCATATTGAAAAAAGCCTCGCCTTCATTACGTATTCAAAAATTTATTTGCCTCTCCCTCTTCCACCCGAACTGCCAACAAACACGCAACATACCGTCGAAGGCTTCTCTCCTTTGATATGTAAACATTGTATATAACCATATCGTATATGCATATGTGGCAACGGCCAGGCTAAATTCAATCAATATGCACGCATATCATTTGCCTTGACAGCAGCTGAAGAAACTACACGCTCTCCCACTGGAATACCCTAACTTTGGTTTGGGAGTTTCGAGATTAAACTTCTGATATCATCATCATATTATGTATCGAAATACTTAAGAAACTTGAAGAACTTATTTGGAAACTGAGACAACATTGTGTGGAATCAGATTTAAAATTTGAATACGATTCCCAATTTCATTTGGAAGTTACTAACTAGAGTTGTTTTTATATGGGAAAAGGTCTAACCAAAAAAAAAACTATGGGAACACAGACAACTATATGTAGAATCCTGTTTACAATTTAAATATAATTATATTGGAACAGACAATACTTAAATATTCCCAATCCACCCTGTGATGTTAAGATACAATATTATGATGTACGGATTCTTCACTTAATAATAATAATATAAAAAAAAAAAAATATTCCGAATTTAAATTATAAAAATTTTTTTTTTTTTTACTAACTTTAATTTATAAATCAATTCAAAATAATAAATGATAGTCCCTACCCAATACTTTTGAGTACAAATGGTATGGCTCATCCAAGGCTTCCCAATTGCTTGGAGGAGAGCATCGTGAGTCGAACGGTCTGGCCAATTGCCGTCTGTCATGCGATTTGGCACTCCTTGGCACTCACCTTGATTTGGCAACGGTTGCCCGTGTATCCCTTCGTGCAGCGGCACTCGAAGCTGCCAATGTGATCGATGCATTCGCCGGCATTTTGACATGGATTCGATTCGCATTCATTATACTCAAAGTTGCACAGCTCGCCGGCAAAGCCTGTAGAGGGATAGAAAATGGGTTTGTGAGCACGAAACTTGCTTGCCTCCCTCTGCGAGGGGCGTAATGTAAATGTGCAAAATAAATGAAATGGAAATTTCAGCCACACTGCGACACTCTACACGAGAAGGAGTAAAAGAGAGAGAGAAGAAGAGGGAGCCATTGCAGGCTCTCCCTCTCTTTCTCTGTCTCTCTACGAGTTTTTCTTCTGGTAGATTTCGCAACATTTCCTTTTTATTTTCATTGTGCTCGAGTGGGATTTATGCAAATTGTGTTTGTGCCAATGAAATAATTTATGAGCCTCAATGCAGATTTCATTGCTACAATTCGATAAAATTTCAGATGCGCAGCGAAATCGACATGATTAACTGATTTCCCCTATTTCATTTGAGATGAAATATTGATGTGGCAGTTGCCTAAATTAATTAGGGGCAGCAAAAAGAATTTGGTACTGCTTAGACCCTTGAAGGAGGTAAGTCTGAAATTTCCTTTCGCATGTTTACTTTCATATACCCGCAACTTACCTGGTTGACAGAAGCAGCGGAAACCATCCTCCTGATCCACACAGATGCCGTGCACACAAGGCGAGGACTCGCACTCGTTTAGGCTGCGCTGGCAGAGGGGCCCAGTAAAGCCGGGCGTGCAATCGCAACTGCAATGGCGAATAATGCGACATTAAGACATGGTAACCATTACGAACACACGCCCACACACACACACACACACTCAAAGTGAGTAAACATTTCTAGGCAAATTAAACGAAGGCAAATGGATGCAAAGTTGAAACAATTTCTCGCAATCATTTAAAATTTCTAGAATAAACTTTCTTCAAAGAAATTAATCTATCGGAATCCTTTCACAGTTCTGCTTTGTGCCCGCTTCAATCCGACTTTGTGTATACTTACTGGAAATGCGTTGAGTTTCCCACGCAGCTGCCGCCGTTCATGCACTCAGCCGGATTGCACGGATCCGATTCGTATTGACAATTCTTACCCGCATAGCCTGTATAAAGGAGAAGAGAAATAAAGAAGAGATGCAGAAGATTAGCTACTGGAAGGGGGGTGTGGGGGCGGTAGCACAGCTAATGAGCAGGCAGTGCCGCTGGCCTGGCTAACGAGCTTACCATATGGACACAGGCACTGGTAGGAGTTGCCCTCGTGACCCTGCGATAGGTCCACACAGATGCCGTTGTTGGTGCACGGACTTGGATTACAAGCATCGATCTCCTCACAATGGGGTCCGGCAAAACCGCTGCAGCATTGGCACTCGTACTCCTCCATTGCCGCATCAGAGTAGCATACGCCCTTGCCGGAGCAGTCGGCGTTCTCGCCACAATTGTCGGTTTTCGTGGTCACCTTTAGGCGCACACACTGTGCCCCCCACAGTTCAGACACCACTGCAAAAAAAAAAAAGGGTTGCGAAATTAATTAACGTCAAAGCTAGGCAAGAAAAATTGATCCCAAGAAAACCGTAGAAAAAAACCCAAGCAGGAGATATCAAATTGAAGCACGTATACTCTAACTGGCTAAGAAGAGCAGGTGTAATTAAATCACCCGTTAAATATAGTTAATTCTTATAAGAACAAAAAAGTGTAGCATACTTTTTGGGGCATATAAAAAATAGAGTGCAAATATTAGGTAAATTAATTGAATTCACGAAAAAACGCAAAAATATTTTAATATTTTTTATTAAAAAATTCATATAAATATATAATCTTTTATTTTTTATAATTTTAAGATAGTTGTAGTTAATTATTGTGTTCAATATATGTAGTTGATTCTCTTAAAAACAAAAACTGTAGCATACTTTTTAGAGCAATTGATAAATGTTTGCAAAATATAGTATAAATGAGTCAAATTAATTAAAAAAAGGCAGAAAAACATAAATATTAATTGCAATAAATCCTTATATATATAATACTATTATTCCTTACTGATTTAAGGCAACTTTAAGCACGCCTTGTTAGGCTACTTTAAAACCCCTCAAAGGGTTACAAAGAGCAACGTGCAACATAAAGAAGCCTTGCCACACACGTGGAAGCAAATTGTTTGCGGCTTAGTCTACTTACCAATTAACAAGTTAACTCCCTCGGTGAGGTCCTTGTCGTAAAGCGTAACCAGTTTCCTTCCATCGACCACCAGGGGCGTTATATCCAGGAGCACGCCTTCGGTTACATCGCAATGCTCGTGGCCGGAGCGTGTTACCTGATAGACCTGGGCAGCATGAGCGGCGCTTTGCCTGTGAGGGATGGAACAGTGAAAAGGATAGGGAGATTGAGTAAAAGAGCCTGATAAAGCAAAGAGGAAGCTGCGCGTCTTGCTTGGCTTATAAATATGACGGCGCGTTGGGGCGTTGCTTGTCTCGCTCATCGCGCCGCACTGTGTACTTAATTAATTAAAATTTATTTATAAGCATTGCTGGCCACTTTGTTGGCGGAAATTAAATAACGCACAACGGAAATTAAATTAGCTGGCAACTACTACTACTATGAGCGCGTATCGGGTTTGTCTGCAGCAAATTTAGCTGGCAAATAATTCATTTAGAAATTCATTAAATTAATAATTTGACTGAGCCCAGCAAATTGATTTGACGTCGTTGTCGTCGTCTGGGGCAAGCTGTGTGGCAAGTTGGGTAAATAAATAAACAGAAAAAAAAAGAATATAATGCTAATTGTTTGGATTTGGTAGCGCCCTAGCAGTGGTCTACAGGCTTTTAGAGGCTCGCACCGCATCAAGTTAGCAAACTGTAAAAACTTTTCCACCTTTTGACACTCGGCATACTGACAACTTGACTATAGACACACACACTGACACCTTCGCACATACCCACACAACTTCCGCATACACAGACGAGCACACAAAAATATAAACTTTGTAATTTTTCAAAAAGAGAAGGAAGCTAGCAGCCCCGTAACAGAAGTTTTGTGTTTAGGGTTGCTCAACTAGTAAGTACCCTCTAAGTTGGAGTGCTATCAAAGTATTTGAAGTATCTTTCGATTTCTAGCGCAATTCGGTGCAAAACTAAACCAGTTTGTTCTTTGACTGCCACTTTTACAGGGTATTTGTGGACTGGAGTTTGCTGTCAAAGTGGGCACCTCGAAACTTTTCACTTCCAGCGCTTTGCAATCTATTTGCTACCCACTTGCCAAGCCTCACATTATTATTTGTTGCTGTACATTTGTTAGCCGTGCTCGTGACACCCTGCTCTGTTCATCAGTCACACACACACACATACACCCACACACACACACACACATACTCTCACATATTAAATCGATAATAAAAACTTTTTTGACATCTCATTTTCATAGTTGGCAACTTTTCTCCTCTCACGTTTTGTTGCTTCTCTCTCTCTCTCTGTTCTCTCCTCCCACGTTAACCCAATTGTTTGTGGTTTTATTAACAGACGAAAAAAGGTACAGTAACTTTTCACATAGGTCGTCTTTCACCCCAGTTGACCTCTCTCTCTCTCTCCCTTACCCAATTCAAATTGAACTTATGCGCCATATTCCCCGAGCCTTCGGGCTAATTTGCGGCTATCTGGCAGCACTTTTGATGTTTGCAATGAATTTTAATTTACCTAACTGATAACTGAGAATGTTGAGATATATGTATGGTGTATACCAACTTGGACTATATATTGTATTTGTATTTTCTCTGAAATATTATGTGCTATTTTCTTGTTTGTGTGGTGCAGAGATAAGAGAGAGAGAAGCGCAAAAAAAAACCCAAGCAAGAAACGTGATAATTGCCACGGCCTTTTAACAGCAAAGGGTCAACTAAGGCAGCTAAGGCAGCTGAGTCCCGTGCCCGACTTAGACAGCAGACAGGGGGAGAGGGAGGTGACCCGCAAAATGACTAATGGTCAGCGGAAAGCAGAAACAGTAACAGCAGGAGATAGAAAGAGCTGAGGCTTGCATTAATATGCGCAGTTTGTAGGGGATTTGCCATCGCTATAAAGTAAACAAAAAATAGCAAAATAGAAATGGCAAAAGCAAAGAAAGCAAACCAAAATATGCGAGCACAAAACAGGAAAGCTGCGTAGGGAGCGAACAAAAAATGTAGATGGCAACGAAAAAAAAAAAAAAATAAAAAAAGAAAGAAAACAATTTAATAAACTGTAAAAAGGGCATGATAATGGCGAAACGTGTCTGGGCGCCTGAAACAGCGACCTGTGGTGCCACAGAGACAGCAAGAGAGGGGGCCGCAGGAGGAGGAGTTGTAAGGTATGGGGACTGGGGTCAATTGGGTGCACCAGTCAACTAAACATAGTGTAGTGCTGGCCTGCCCTGTGCAAACGTGCTGAAGTAAAATCAATAAAAGCCCCTAATGGATGTTATTATATAATAAGCTGTAGAACAAACTCGTCTCAGCGAGCATTAAAGCACATTAAATGAAAATAAAAGCGAAATAAAAAGATAAAATACAAAACTATATATAGTATATCGAGGTAGGGTACGGAGCCGACAATCAAAGAGCTTTAGCCAGACACCTGCTGGCGCTTTCGTGCACTCAGGTGTATTACGAGAGACAGAGAGAGAGCGCTCCTTCTCTATCCGCCAGTCCCCCATAGGGTAGTCTACACGATTATGATGATGCTGATGATGCGCAATGACAGTTTGGCCCACGGCTAAGTCAGTTTCTCTTTGATAAACTACACATGCTACACTGCCAACAGCTGCTTCTGAGCTGTAGCTGACCAAAGTACATTTTTCCGCTGACTTGCAGTTTTTCCTAGTTGCCTGCAGTTGTCACTGCCGGTGCCAAAGGGAAAATTACCAATTTTATTAATATTTCCAGCTAGAATGTGCGCAATGCCAGCTGAGGCCAGTCTGTTGAGAGCCTTGACTTGGAAGTATTTTCTTGATTTTATTCATAGCAGCATAAATTGTGACCCTAAATCATTGTAGAATAATACTAGCGTATTTTGTGCTGCATACTTTGTAGGGTATGCTTCGGAAATGAGCCCCCTTTAAAATTATTTATTAAATAACTTCTGTGTTAACTATCCGATCACAACCAAATTTTCAGAAATCATTTGAGGCGTGATAATCTTGATGTTTGCCAAAAATTATATTTCTAGCATTAAAATTACGCTTTGAATTAGGTTTACATTAAAATTTGAGGGCGTGAGGGGGCGTGGCCAAATTCTAAAATAAACTTTTCTGCGCGCAATAAGAAGACTTATTGTCACCAAACTTTATAGACCTAGCTTCTGTAATCTCAGAGATCTAGCTGTTCATACAGACAGACAGATAGATAGACAGACAGACAGAGAAATAGGACTATATTCAACTCGGATATTGCTACTGATATGCTGATAAATTTACCCTTCTATCATTGGTATCGGGTATAATTAGTGTTAGAAGAAGCTCAAACATACACAAAGTTATTCTACAAATTTACATAAAGATTTATATAAAAGGTTTAACAAATTATCCACCTTACTTACATGATCGTGTTGTTATCCTTATGAGCCGTATTTAGCATAGCATCGTTAATTTCGACAATTAGAATGTCGCCGGATTGGATTTCCGCCTCGCCCTCCCAGGTCAGCACATTGGGCGTGCACAGCTCGCCGGGCTTACAGTGTTCCGTGGTCTGTGCATGGGTGGGAGAGAGTAGAAACGTGGTGAAATTATTTAAATATTTTCAATAGCTACATAAATTAAGGACGGCGGCACAAGCCGCAAATGTTTTAAGGCCTCCCCTTCGGCCCCGAAACCCCAGAAAAAGTTAACAGTCGAAAGGGACCAAAAAGGTTTGTCGGCCCCGTCGACATTTTGCTGCGGTTTTTGAACCACAGCGCACAAAACAGAAACCAAAACAAAAATAGAACAAAAACTGGAAACTGTATGCTGGGAAACAGAGAAAAGGGAAAACTGGAAAACGGGAAATGGCAAACTGAAAACGGTAAACTGAATTATTAAACAACTTTTCTAATTTCAGTTTCATGTCGCCATGAGCCAAGTTCGTCTCCATCGTCGTCAGTTTTCGGGGGTCCCTAACAAATTTACATACTAACCACACACACACAGAGAACCTAATAAACCTGACTGAGCAACGAAAGGTTCATTTTGATTGTCAGCCTTAGTTGGACTATGGCAAATCCTTCCAAAGCACAAGACATGTGTGTTTTGCTACCATGTTTATACCATCGGCCATATGCGTAGATCCACTGACTGTCCAGAGCTCTTTTTGTTGCTCTTCTCGCTCTTCTCCTTTTTTTTTTTTTTTTATTAATTTGGGTTAAGCCCCATACAAGCTGGCCGGCATCCATTACAATAAAATTGGGACCTGAGTCCTGTGGGACCGAGGCCTGTGGTCTGGCCAAATTTTAGCATATTTCGCTCAATTTGAAGCGGTTTAGTTTTTGCCCGTTTCGAGGATTTGTCTGTGCTAAAATTTATGGCCTTTTAATGGCTTGTCTCGCATAAAAATGTACATTGTGTTTTATTTTTAGTGCTTTGTCAGGGCGATCGGGGTGGACGACGCGTCGGTAAATATGCTGGCCGTATGCGAAATAAAATGTCGCACAAATTTACATGGAAATTCGCCGAATCGAGGCCAAATGGCATTTCATGTGTTTATTTTATTTATCTGCAAAGAGAAGCCCTGTCATTAAACTAAAATAACCCCCAGGATTGGTTCTTATCTGCGTGAATTGTTCGGGCGGTAGAATTTCCCTAACAATTTGTTGTTCATTTTCAGCAGATTAAATTCAATTTGAAGAGGTTGTTTTTCTTGAAGATTTGGTAAACAAATTGAAAGCTTAGGGGGTTTGGTAATATTTATTCTGAAATGAACGGTTCTTTGTTAGTTTTAAGCCTCAAAACTTTGGCATATTTTCGTTTCTGTAAAGGAATAATTTTGACGTACAATGATTAAGTTGGTTATATGTTCTCGCTTTTCAGTAAGTAACTTGTGAAAACAGCTAAATATAAATAATTATAACAGACTATTTGCCATATACTCAAAGTAACTGTAAATACATTTTGAGTTGCACATATATTAGTTTTCTCAATCTCAAACACATTGCAAATAGTCAACTCGTTTATTACTTTATTTGATATTTATTTCCGCACACTTGCGTTTAATATTTAACTATTTTCCAACCTCTCATAATTAATAAGCTAATTTGTCATCTGCCACATATTACAAGCCAGAAAACCAGTCAATAACAGACATAAATAAACAACGAGGCCATTTGAAAACGGATAAACAACCCACAAGCCAAGAAGAAAAGGACAATCGCCAGAACGGACAAAAATAGGGACGAAAGGAGAGCCAGGCAGACGGATGGACGGATAGATAAGCGGACAGACAATGGGCAAACATTTGACATTCTCAAATGAACCCAAAAAATTTAATCCTTTTGATAAGTTATCCAGTCGACTGTGCCTACTCAGGGAAATTATTGATCGGCATTTTATTTGGCTATTTCCGTAACATGTGTGCGAGGAAGCAACCCTAACAAGTTGACCGGAAATACTCGGGGTTGCCAGCGACACTGACAAGTATTCGACGCACCCAAATACATGTGTGTGTGCGTGTGTGTGTGTGTGTGTTGTATGCAAATGTAAAAGGGACATAATGGAGTTACATTTTCTTTATTAAATCACATTTGTTGTTGAATTGCAGAAACTAAAATGGCTTACAAGGGTCCCTCCTTGTTAACCAGCCATGATTTGTACACATTTTCTTGGACCCAGGGATGCTTGGGAAGGGAAACATTCACTCAACAGTCATTGACAACGTCCCTGGGCGAAAATTTAAATTCATTTCTGAATTTATCCCTTTCAACAGCTTGCGTCTTCTATGTATGGTCCTCTGAGCTATTCCACTACCACCTGGCAGTCCTTTTGACTGTCTTCAATACTGTTTAATTAACATCAGCGGTCCGTCTGACTGTCCGTCTGACTGTTTCTGTTTCAGTCTGTCATTTAATTTGACGGCTTCTTAAGCTGTGCAGGGAAGAAAGGAAGAGAAACGAGCAGAAACGAGACAAAACGCAATCGATTTTCATTTTACCTTTGATCAGCAAATGTTTCTGGCTTTATTCTTGCCCAACTTGCCATGAATTTAATTAAACTACGCTCACATTTTGTTAACTTTAGCCAAATACATTAAAAGAAATGTAGAGATAGGTCCCCATCTCATTCCTTCTTCAAGCAACTCGCTTACCTTGCCTTACCCTGCTTATAATTTATGCTGACTTTTTATTCAGTTTACCTTTTTCGGGAGGGAATCTTTTCAGAAAAAGGCAAATGAATTACGAAATGCAAAACAATTAAAGAAAACATTCGCATAAGCAGCAGGGCAATATTCCGAAATGGCCAAAAGGTAAACGCAAAAGAATTTTGCCCTCGAAGGGTGCCCAACTCGTTAGGGATTGTAAATATACATAAGGATAGCAATATGAGTATGTGTGTGTGTGTGTGTTTTTAATGGATATTACTGTGCGCTACATTTGCTGGGATTTCTTAGAGATTTTTTACTCGTCCACTTGCGTTCTTGATACTTAAAAGTGGTTACGGTTCACTTGGAATTGAAGAAGGTTTGTTGGGAGATATTTATGATTCAGAAAGATACTTCAAAGAGTATATAGTTCCACGCTTGCCAGTGAATACGATAGTAATACGATAATAATACAATAATAATGCGATAGTAATGCGATGGTAATACGATAGTAATACGATAGTAATACGATAGTAATACGATAGTAATAGGATAGTAATACGATAGTACAATGATAGTAATACGATAGTAATGCGATAGTAAGACGATAGTAATACGATAGCAATACGATAGCAATACGATAGTAATACGATAGTAATACGATAGTAAGACGATAGTAATACGATAGTAATACAATAGTAAGGAGGAGAAAGCTCAAGCTTAGATCATTCTCTGCTGTGGTTTCTGGGGAGATATTTATGGTGTATTTACATCTTAGTTTGATCACTAATGCGATAGCTTTAACGATAGTATTCACCTATTCTATTTAATTTACTTTTCCTAGAATTGTAGAAGGCTTCTTGGAAGATAATTATGCCTAACTCAGAGACTTTATAAAATTAATAACCTTCATTTGTTTATAACTAGTGTAAACAGTTTAACATCTTCGTTCGATGATAGTTGCTACGATAGTATTTAACATTTCTATTTCTATTTTCTATTTATCCTTCGTTTCGCCAACGTGCAATATTATATAATACTTTGGCAAATTCACCCCAAATCTGATATACGCTAATTAGAGAACTATCAACAAGAAAGGGACAAAGCAAAAACTAAGCTCTTTCTCTGTACTAATTAGTTGCCATTAGAAGCATTATGTAAATACCTTCATAGCACGCCAGCTAATTACTTAGTCTCTTTTTAGCCAAGGTAGGGAAACACTTAGCTACACTCTGAAGCTTTTTCCCGCTGATTTTCCACCCACACTTCCCCACTGCCGCCTGTTGACTTGGCATCGTAGTAACTAATGATGAGCACCGAACTTGATAGGGGACTAAATAAAGTTCCAATTGTTTTGACAATGACACAGCGAAGACACAAAGCCTTAAAGCCAGCGACTATCACTTAGTTTCCCCCGCTCCCCCCCCGCTATCTCTCCCTCCCTCTTTTATATCTGTAAGCGCACTGTCTTTGTCTGAACTTACCACAATGGGAAGCAGCAGCTCGTGCGTCTCGTTGCCTCGCCACAAATGCGAATCCTGCGGCACATTTTGTATCTCACATTCGAGCGAATTGATTTTCTCCTGAAGGCGACTTAAAATCCGCGGACGAGCAATTGGCTTTGAGGCCGATTTAGCTAGATTAGCCATATGCCGTGGCCTCTCCAGCTGCGGACTGTATGTTGTCGACGAGGAGGCGACGTAAGAGGGGGACGATGAAGAGGAGTAGGAGGACGAGGAGGAAGAGGAGTATGAGGTGGTGTAGGAGGAGGAAGAGGAGGAGGAGGAGGGCGTTGTCGTGTCGGTTATTTTGACTTTAGCAGCAACGACTTCAAGTTTCTCTGGCTGTTGTTGTTGTTGTTGATCTTGTTGTTGCTGCTTTTGTTGTTGTTGTGGTGGCGTCAGTGCCTTGAGCAATAATTTAGCGCGCTTAAGCTGCTTCTGGTATTTCATGGGCTTCATAGTCGTCCAAGTCGTACTGCCTGCTGCTGCTGCTTCTGCTGCCATTGTTGCTGTTGTTGTTGCTGCTGCTGCTGCTGCTGCTGTGGCGCCGTCAAAACTTTGCGCTGCGGGCGTCAAAGTCACGCGCTGCCTTGCCGGCAAAGGCGTCGATGACGTCGCCGTTGAGCTGGCCGCCAACTTTGTGGTCTCTCCAGCAATTTGATGTGCCTGCTCTGAACTTTGGCCCGCTGATGACTTTATAATGCCACCGCCTGCTGCCACTGCTGCTGCTGTCGCCGTTGACGTCGCTGTCGCTGTCGCTGTCGGCGTCGCTGCTGTAGCAATTTCTTTCATTAACTTGCGTTTATTATGTAGCAACATCTCGTTGTACAACTCTTTGCTGTTGTAGAACTTTGTGGTAGAGAACTCAGGATGCGTGGCAGCACCAAATCCAGTACCCACTCCCGTCTCCACACCCGCACCCGCACCCTCTCTGGCCACCAAGCCAGCACCTCCAGCAACTGTAGCCTCGTCACGTCCATCTGTCGCGTCTGTGTTGAACTTGGTGTTGGCAAAGTCAATGTGTGGTATGGCCATGAAGTCGCTTGCCCTGTGCTGCAGACTGGGAAACTCGAAGCTCTTCTTCACACGCCGATCGATGTAGCTATTGCCAGGTGCCAGACTGGGCAGCACACGCTGACGCCTCGTGGTTGTGTGGCTGCTGCTGCTGCTGGTTGTGGTCTCGTGCGGCTGAAACTTGCGCTCGATTTCCGTTATCAAATCATCCTGCTCGGCCAGCAATTTGCCGGTAAAATCGCAGGGATGAGTTGTGCCCAGTCTCGTTGCTGTTGTTGCAGAGGGTCGTGTTGTTGTTGTTGTTGTTGTTGTTGTTGTTGTTGTTTCTGTTGCCAGCTTGACCTCACTGGGACTGCGCAGCTCGACCTCGTTGGGCATTAGATTCTGACGATATTCATCGTTATTCTCCAGTTGTGTGAAGACAGTGCGCTGCACTTGCTCCTGCTCATTCTCCTCCCTTTCCTCCTCCTGCCGTCGTTCATGTCCTCCTCCATTATCTTCCAATTTCATGGGGTATAGGTCGACTATGTTCAGCTTGCTGGCCGATGGCTGCTGCGCCAGCATGACACCATAACGTTCACGTTCCTCATCGTTCAGATCGGCCAACGTCTCGGCTACTTGATACGAGGCTGCCGCCTGCATTTGTATCTGCAGCGGAGAGATGGTGGAGGAGAACGAGGATGTTGCAATGAAATCTCCTTGCATCTCCACTTCAGGCTCCACATCGGGTTCGGCTACCCTGTCCGGTACTGCTTCGTCCTCGGCAACGGCAATATCGTCACTGAACTTGATGCGATAGAGACGATCAAATACGCTTCCCAATGCCGCGAGCGGTGGCACATTTGACGTCATTAGCTTATCCTCCTCTGCTGTTGTTGTTGTTGTTGTTACTGCTGCTGGTGTTGCTGTTGTTGTTGTTATCTTTGTTGCTGTTGCTGTGGTGGTTGTTGCTGCTGCTTCCGTTGTTGTTGCTGTCGCGCGCGTGCTGGCTTCATTTCCGCCTGCAATGGATGCGACTCCAGCAGCAGCAACTCCTCCAGCTCCACCAGCTCCTCCAGCTGCTGCTGCTGTTGCTGTTGCTGCTGGTGTTGTTGTTGTGGTGCTGGTCGTGGCGGTTGTGGTGGGCGTGGCCGTTGATGTCGAAGTCGATGTGCCGCTGGAGGGTGACGGCGAGGGGCACGGAGCTGATGTTTGTATTTCCGGCAAAGCGCTTGCCGCCGTTTCATTTCGATTCATTTTGCCCATGGCGTGGGCTGAGCTGACCAACGAGGGGGCGTGGCTGCCATGCAAGTCATTTGTTATGGTCGGAGTTGCTGTTGCTGTTGTTGGTGTAGCCGTTGCTGTTGGTGTTGCTGCTGTTGCTACTGTCGAGGTTGCTGCCGTTGCCGTTGCCGTTGCTGTTGGTGTTGCTGTTGTTGCTGTCGCTGTTGCCTGTTCGCCACCTTCTGCCGCTGTGGCCAGAATTACAAATGTTAAAATGCAGATTTTTGCTATTTTCGCCAGCATTTTGAAAAAATATTCTTCCGCCTCTGGCGCTACTTTTTCTACACAGAATTAAGTTGTTGCTTGTTTAATACGTTGTTATTGTTTGTTATTCAACTTGTTTTTCTCTGCTCTCTTTCTCTTTATTTGCCTTCTTCTGGCCGTTCATCTGCCGTGGCTCATGGCCGGCGAACTGGAAATAAAAAGAAAGATGCACAACGGAAAAAAATTCAAAATTAATTATTATTGAAATTTGCTTTTTGTCAAGCAATATTTATATTTTACTTCTTCGTTTTATCACTTGATTGAATAAATTACTATTTAACTTTGCTAGCAGTTCAATGCACACAGAGAATTTGTTGCTATATTGAATAAAAAATATATATATAAACGAGGAAAAGGAATACTTCGGCATGCTAAAAGTCTTATACCCTTGCAGCATCTTATCTCCTTAGATCATTCCAATACTATTTATACATTATACTGAAGAATTTAATGGTATTGTGTATAATCTATATTTAATAGCTAAATTAACTTATCTCTAAATTCAAAACAAGTTTTTGCACAAAAACCTTAATGTCTGCCTATTATTCGATTTTGATGAAAATTTATATGCATATATTATATATAGACGAAGTCCGATGTAGTAAATTTGGTTGCAATATCTTAACAAATCACAAAAATCGGCCGATAGTTATACGATATATCGCTCCGATCCTGCTCGTTTCGACCTATTTACAGCGCGCAGCGATTATAAGAATATGTGCCAGGTTTCGTTGAGATAGCTGCAAAACTGAAAGACTAGTTAGCGTTGCAACACACGGACAGACGGACAAACGGACACACGAACACACGGACATACGGACAGAGCCATATATAAATATAAATTATGCCTACATATGTAAATGTGGTTTGTCAATTCCAAGAATAAAGAGAAATCATAGAGCAAGTGTAATTTAAAGATTTATTTATAAGTTCTATGTTACAATCTCAGCTAGAACTCTTGAAGAAACAAATAAATTTCCAATTAGTTATTATAAAGTATTTTGTGCTCATGGACACGCATATCATTTATCAAAAGACAATTGGCAATTTAATGCTTGAATTGCGCAAGACAATCGAGCTGCAACTTCAGCTTCAATTAACATCCAATCGAAAAGACAAATGGAGAGACTCAACTAAGTTCGGCTCAGCTGGGGAAGTTGGGATTGGGTCATAAATAATTCAGTTCAATCGAACAAATATTGAATAAAAAGGCAGCAGAAATTTTTGCATGCAATTCAATTCGAGTCTAAATTAAATAATTGCCCAAGCGAACAATGACAATGCCAATAAGGAGGAGGAGATGGAGCGGAGAGACAGACAGACGAGCATATCAATCCGACTTACTTGTAGTCCAAATTGATTTGAGGCTACTTTGCCTGGACTCGGCCAGTTGACAGCTTTCAGCTCATTGCACAGCAGCCACCGACAGCAGAGGACAGGCAGATCGAGAGACAGACAGACAGACAGACAGACAGACAGAGAGAGAGACAAACGGAACAGACTGATAGACCACTTGGCACCGCTTGCCACAGACCACTTGCCAGTGCTGCCCCTTTTCCCATGCATTCCCCTATTGAATCGTTCATTCAACGCACCCGTTCTTATCTATGGCTCAGTGTGTGTATGCGTGTGTGTGTGTGTGTGCGTTCCTTTGTCAGTCCGACCCAAAACCCGAGAGAAGCCCCTTAGTCGCCTCATGAATTAAATGCTTGTGGGCGTGGTCAGCTGCCATACGACTGTCGACTGTCGTCCCTGCCTCGCCCCTGCTCGTCTTTCTTTATGCTCGGGCGTGGCAGTCATAATCCAGCGTGCTTCAGAGACATTGATAGTGCTTATAAGATGTGGCCCAGGCTATTTACAGTTACATGTGTCGTGCCACAAACGCTATGATATGTTCCTTTGCAGTCGAGTAAAGAGAAGTAGACGACTAAGGGCTAAGTTTGCTATTAACTGCGCTTTTCGAATGTGCTAAGGCGCAGAGATAACTTAGATATATTTGGAATATCATCGTCAACATCTTCACACAATATATTCGTTCTTTGTATACAAAACTTTTTGTACTTTTTACTATATGATAACCTTGAACTAGGACTACTAAATTTGCTGTGTCATTATTGCATGCAGATTTTTTTTTCTTTTTTTTTTTTTGGTATTATTATTAAGTGAAGAATCCGTACATCATAATATTGTATCTTAACATCGCATTGCATGCAGATTAAGTTTATTCCAGAATTCAGCCACGCCCCCTTTGGTCTATGTAAATTATGAAGGTAGGAAGACTCTTGTTCGATTATCATAACTATTATTTAAATGACTTCTTAAAATATGATTACAAACGAATAAAAAACATGAAAGTTATTTCAGAAATAATTTTAATGGACTAACACAGTTGCAAACCCTATAAGTATGCAATACAATGTTCTCTGGTGTGGTTTACCTTATAATTCCAAAATTTCTTAAACTTCTGTGTCCCTCACATTCTATATGAGCTACGACAAATTTGCTGTACCTACCTCATAATTTTTTTTTTTTTATATTTTTTTTTATATTTCATTATAAGTGAAGAATCCGTACATCGAAATATAGTATCTTAACATCACATGGAGACTACCTCAAATTAGGTTTATTTGCACTTTCAATTGTTGAAAATGAATCCCCCACTAAATTCGCGCCATTTGTACTTGACGCTACAGTTAATTTATTACTTTTCCGCACTGACTGCTATAAATCAACCGATTTACCCGCAAACACAGCAACAACAACAAGAGCAAAGACCTCGATGGGACTTTGAAAATATATTTCAATTTAATTCAGCTGCATCGGGTCGACTGACATTTAATTAATTATTGTAATGACGAAATTAATTATACTGCATGCAATTTTCGTCATGTGGTTACCAAATTGATTTGTTTATGCGGTTCCCTCTCGATTGACACTGAAGTCTAAACTTAAAATCTAAATTCATCGAAAGTCATTCTCTGTGGAAACCATTCTGTTGAGAACCGAGCAAAGAGAGCAAAGAATAGAGTCAAATTTCAAGCTCTGCTTATCTTGCATATTGGGAAAACGAGGAAAAAACCTCAACGTTCTTCTAATAAGAGCATAAGAAAATTTGATGGCAAACAACATAAGCGCCAGGAAGAAGCAGCTGAAGCAAAAACAAACGAAATCCGCTTAGTTTTAAACGACAAGCAGCCTGGCAACCCTGGGCAAGCCAAGGCGACGGCGAAGGCAGCTGTGGTTGGCATCTTAAAGTCGCCTTTAAGTTGAAATTTGAACTGGAACTTCTTCAGTTGTGGATGGTAAAGGACAAATAGGCAAGACTTGAATACCCTGTAAGAGCAACAAATGCGATGCGAACCATTATGTTATTATACTGATAAGGAGAAAGAGAGAGACAACATTGCAAATTTAATATATATCAATGGGATTTTGTAAATTGAATATATATCATACTGGAATATTAAAAATTGAATATATATCATACTGGGATAGATATCATACTGAGATAGATATTTTTATTGTATTTAATTTGCATATTGAGAATTAATTATCTATTCAACTTATTATTTCTCTTTCTTTTTTAAAATATAAGCGAATCCTTATGTCATCAATTTGAGAACAAGAAAGAAGGAGGCAATAATGTTAATTAAATACATATAATATTGAGAAAAGTCTAATCATTAATATAGATATCATACTGAGATATCTATTATATATCTATATATATTTTTAGTTATTTTTCAATTCAGTGTTAGCTCAGTCTTTCTTTTTCTTATGAAATAAAAGCGAATCTTTATGCGAAGGAGAAGGAAAGAGCGATTTTAATATGAGTTTAATAAATATTTTAATTGACATTGTTGGCTTCGACTGTAGCGTATTTGCTCGTCGATGCCAGCAAACATATCATCGTTTAATTTGACTTTCCTTTGCTGGTTTCACACAAAGCATTCTCATGAAGAGGACTGTGTGATTCCTTTTGATGAAGCCTAGACAAAAAGGATTTCTAACAACCGAAGTCAAATTCCAGAGTCTTCTTTTCTAATCTTCTTAAAAGGGAATACAGCATCAGTAGACACACACACACACGCACACTTGTTTACCGTTTACACTTGTCAAGCAATGCATACAAATGTTATTCGGCATAATTCCGAAACAGGACGATGCTTGAGCATTTGCTATTTACCATGACAAACATTTGTGAATTGCACATGCAAATTGGCAAAGAGGCGAGAAAAACAACAATGAAATCATATCAGAGCATATCAGAGCAGGCAATGCCGACACATAAACTAATCACATTCTGCAGCAAATAAAATATAAATCAAACATTTCACTTGGCACTCCCGAAAATACGGCAACAGCTATAAAAACAACAACAACAACAACAACAACAACAAGAACAGAACGGGCTCCTCTTTGTAAACAAAAATATTGTAGAGATGTAGGAATAATAAAAAGTGAAAATGAAAAACAAATAAAAATTTTCCCGCAGCGGGTTGCGCAGCTGAAGGGAAGGAGGTGGAAGGTGGAAGGAAGGCGGAGCCGGCGTCGCGCAGAAATTTCTGTCTGGGCGGGTGTAAAAAAGTTTTGCTTTTTTTTTTTTATATATATTTTTTTGTGCGTTGTCGTCGTCGTTGTTTTTTTTTTTCTCTCTCTGTATTTTTGTGTGCAAACACAGTTGCAGCAAAAAGCAAAAGTAAATAGAAATAAAAATGAAGCTTAATTTAAAATGCGACGAAGCGTGGCATTCACTCACACACTGAGCCATAAAGAAGCGCTAATATCAGCACAAACACACACGCGCACACACACGCACACACACACACATACATACTGTCGCAAGCGGCGATAGAATGTTGTAGATAAACTTGCCTCGTTTGCCTCTATGGGATATGCAAAGCTTCGCTTTTATTTGAAAATGTTTATGTGAGGCCCGCATTTTTCGGTGTAACACAAAAGCACAAGGCACAAAAAGAGCCTCAAACTCAAAAAAAAAAAATAAAAAAAAAATAGCTAGAGATATTTAAAACTCGCAACCGCAGTGCTTATAAGGTGAAATGAGGTGGCAGCGGAAAGGGGCAGGCACACGCAAATGGCAACCACTAGAAAAGGCGACGCTGACGATGCCATCCTATTTCTATCCCTATTCCTACAGCAGTTCTATCTGCATCTCCATCTCCATCTCCATCTCTGTTATTCCCAGCCTCATTCCTGTACGTAGTCTCCTACTGCTCCTCCACCTCCTCATGCCACATTCCCCACTCGAGTAGAAAAACTCAGAAGTGCCCGCAAGTCGCGGCTTTGGTAGCCAGCTTCTGTCGCAGCGGCTCCCTTTTAGACTGTGTGAGGTGTTAGCTGCTTGTTGTGGCGCACTGTTTTGTGAAAACGATTCCCATTCGAGTCATGCCAAAGACAAGGTGAAAAACACAGTGGGACGAATACGAACAGGCGACTTTAAAGCCTGTTAAATCGAGGTGACAAGGTGCGCACTAGATCTAGCTTTAAATCTAGCATTCACAGTGTATTGTTTGCTTAATATTATTTAGGATATATTTTATATCATTTAAAGGTTATTATTCGATTTATGTAATTCGGGAAATACCATAGATAATGTTAAATAGCAGGAAGTCTTTGCTGGAAATATAAACTAACCCAAACTGTTCGAGTTGCCTTAACGGAAGTGGAAGAAACAAATGGAAGCCATGGAAGCGTACTAGGTCTAGCATAAAATCTAGCATTGATAGTGTATTATTTGCATAATATAACTAAGAAAATATCACATATGATTGAATATAGAAATTCATTAACAAAAAGTTTGCCCAGACCTATAAAACTAACGCCAAACTCAGCTTCCTTAGCGGAAGTGGAATAAGAAATGAAAGCCAAGCTTCGTACTAGATCATGCTTCAAATGTATCTCTTACTATACAGGGTAGTACTTGCATAAATTGACTAAGGAAATATCATACATAATGTTCAATAACAAGAAGTCTATACCGGAAACATAAAACTAAACCCAAAATGTTCAAGTTTCCTTAGCGGAAGTGAAGCCAAGCCCAGAAATCTCTTGTTCCATCTGCTTGATTACATAGCAGATTTATCTTATCGTATCTTATCTTTGTTCGACACATTTTGCGTCTAATTACAGCTTGAGCTTAATTAAATTTTGACTAATGGCATAATAAGTTTCGCCCCACCATGCGGGGCTGTGGCTCAGTCGAGTGCGCTGCTTTGTATGGAACTCGCATTTATCTTTATTTTTATACCACAAACACGCCAAAAACAAGAGGAGTGGAACGACCCGGGAGGGGTGGGGAAGAGAGCGGGGAAAGTGGCCACGTTTCTAGTGTAAAACGTATGCTGCCAGGGTGGAGAAGAACCAAGAGACAGAGAGAGAGAGAGAGAGAGAGAGGAGAGTGAAGAGAGGAGAGGCGGCTTGAGACAGGAGGACTTCATGTCACTAGCACCGCAGCCCAGAGCCAACATTAGCCGAGGCAGGTTGATGGCGGTAACGCCAACGGTGGCAACGCATACAAATCACGGAAGAGTCGGCAATAGAGAAAGCAAGAGAGGTAGAGGAGGAGAAAGAGGAAGAGAGAAAGAGAGGAGGACTAGGTGGGTGAGCCACTGAGCTTAATCTCTACAATCTTTTAGTTTTGCGCTATGTAAAGCGAAGCGAAGCGCTTAAGGTGCCTGCCACACGATGCTGCTTGCCGGGTCAACAACATAAACCAAGTCACCTACAAATGCCCGCCCCCCCTTCCCACTCCACCCCCCCTTTCCGCCAACATTTCCCCCTTCCTTTGCAAGGCCTTTCATATTCAGCTGGAATCGAAGCGTTTCGAGTGGCACTTGAGAGCAGCGATCTGTGGCATTGACTAGTCGGAGAAATAGTGGGGCGTATT
Organism: Zaprionus ornatus; assembly: GCA_018904035.1. NCBI lineage: Eukaryota > Metazoa > Arthropoda > Insecta > Diptera > Drosophilidae > Zaprionus > Zaprionus ornatus. Next base: position 16,847,127 of record JAEIFZ010000002.1, on the reverse strand, counting down.
TACAGCTGGGGGAGTGGCAAATGGGTGGCAATGTGGGTAGTGCTCTGGAATGGGGGGTGCTCTGTTCTTGCTCGGTTTGGGGTCGGGGTCGGGGTCTGGTTGTAAATGTTATTTGATGTAGTTTTAAAAAGGAAAAACACGTACAATGTCCGCTTCTTTGGCTCCTCTTTCACTGGCTCTGTACGCCTTCTCAACTATCTTGTACTTGCGATGTCGCTAGAGTTATTCTTGCTGTTGTTGTTGTTGTTGTTGCTGTTATCACTGATGTTACTGCTGCTGCTGTTGTTGGCTTTAAATCGTCTGTCGATTTATTTCTTTAGGGCACATTTGTCAGCCTTGTCGGGCTGCTCTTTGCCTTACTTTCGTTCAATTCTTAAATTCTTTGACACTTTTACAGTTTCTTAAAGGAATTCTATTTGTTATTTATGGGTTTCATAAGAAATATTTAGCAAATGTTGAAAGGGAGGGAACTTATCGAATAAATAAATAATAAATTACAAAAAATAAATTATGAAACAAATTGAAAACAAATTTGCAGTAATTAAAAATGTATTAGTGTTAATTCCCAACACAAAAGTAATTGATTAAACACTTCAATTATAAATCTAGTTTCAAGTTTTCAAAACCTCAAAACTTCAAATATAAATCTAGTTTTAAATTTTTAAAACATATTTCAATGTTTCATTTATTATCAAAATTTTTTGGAATTTTTCAAATCGAATTTGGTTTTTGTTTTATCTTCATAAGTCACATTACTTCCAGTCACTGTAAAAAAAAGAACTAAAATCACGTCACTTTTAAAGTTTAACTATTTTACTTCATTATTAGAAAATGTTCACCAAAAGTTTCAGTTTCATTGCACAAACTTAGGAATCAAAGTCAAACAACTTAAATCCAATGGGGAAACAAAATCACAACTAGTTGGCGCGTCTACTGACTTGCCTCTTAGATAAATCCTCCGATATTCGGGCGATGGCACAAACGTTACGCTTGAAAGTTGCTCCGCTACTGAAGCGGCATCCTCGAGGATGCTGTCGCTCTGCTTGGCAGTTAGATAAAAGCTGAAAGATGCTATAAAACAGAGAGAGAGAGGCAGGCAACATGAGAGAGCAACATGCGCACAGCATCCTGACGAACGTGTAACTGTTTTGGGAAATTTACAGGGATATTTTGCAAGGCAAAATTACCCAAAACATTGTTCGACAGCTGACAAAGACAGCGGCATCAGCTGATCGTCGACATTATGCTTGATACTGCTCGACCTCTCGCATAACTCTTCCTTCCTCGACCATTTTCGTGCCTCCTTTTGTTTTCGTTTTGCCGGTACCAGCATTCTCCTTTCCATTGTGACTCTCTGTCTGTCTGCATTCGTCAGCTCTACGTTTTTTTCTGCATTGATGGAGTGGGTGGCATGACAGAGAAGAGGAGGCAGGCAGCGCGTTGGCAGGGTATCTTTTTGAAGAGGCTCGCTTAAAACCAAAGCTTTTCATTATGCGTCCTAATGTCTGTGGCCTTTATGGCCCATGTGGGTAGCCATGTGTGGGTGTGAGGGGTCTGTGGGGTCTGTGGGCTGTTGCCATGGTTGGCTGACGCTGTCTCGGCAAGTTTACTTTGTTGGTTTTGACGCTGTGTTTGCTTTTCATGTCTGCGCACACATAATGCGAATTTTTATTGTTTCTATCAACGTTTATTCTCGCCATTTATTGTAATGATTTCTGGCATTGACTATCATTTGGGGGCACCGAACAGGGAGCAGCGATCCGCAGAGCTGTCTTGTGGTGCGCTTGGATTTGCAGTTAATTGCGCACAACGTGGCGTATGCGTGATGTTTGCAGAGAAAACTTTTTCTCGGCTGCCTCAAACAATTCGCAATGCACTTGGAAAAAATACTGACAAAATTATTAACAAACATTTTATTGAGTTAAGATCATAAATACATTAATTAAATAATAAATATTTAAAATTATTTGTTCATTTAACATTTTTTATATTCTCAAATTATTTAACTTATTGTTTTTGATTTTTAGTTATACTTTTATTGAAGTTAAATTAGAATTAACACAGTTATTCAACTCTTCAAAGTAAATAAGTAAACAAATGAATAAAGAAATAAATAAATAAATATATAAAAAATAAATAAATAAATATATAAGTAAATAAATAAATATATATATAAAAATAAATAATTAATTAAAAAACGAATAAATAAATAGGTAAATTAATAAATAATATATTACAATAAATTCTCTTAAAATTTGTTTACTCCTTTTTGTTTTTCCTAAAGTTTCTCCAACTCCTCAAGAGTTTTTCTTCTAGTGCACATCTCCTTGTGAGCCAAGTGGCAGCACTCCTTGGCACTTCCGACAAGTCATTAATATCGAATCATAATGGGATATTCGAGCAGAACATCTTTCGTAATGAGTAAATTTTGCGAAAGAGCGCGCGAGAAATAATTGCGAGCCGCAAAATGAAAACGTGCCAAAAACTTTGAACGCACAACGCAATGCTCCGCATCCAAGCTATCGAAAGTTGCCAGAGCTATATAGTATATATACTATTTATATGCTGCTTGCCACAACGGCTGAAGTTGTGCGGGGAATTCCCTTTCGGTTCGACTTGCATTTTGTGGAGGGGTTCATTAATTTCGACAGCTCCTCTAATTATGCAGCTACATTCGTAGCTTGCCGTACAAAAAGTTTATAATTTATTAAGCGAACAACGTACAGAAAGACAAACAGACAGACAGACAGACGAGCAGGCAGACGGGCAGACAGACAGACCGACAAACGGGCAGACAGGCAAACAGACAGCCAAATGAGCGTAAAATATTGATTTAATGCAATCCCACAGCGCGTATAATAAATGAGAATTTCAACTCTATACGTGAATGCGTCGTCATGAGTGGTTACATTTATGTTTGAGTGTGTGTGTAATGGAAATATGAAAACTTCTGCGAATGTTATAAATAATATTTTCATGAACTCTGCACTGCCATGAGAGATTGCAGGCTCAGTAGGGTAAATCAAATTTTCCTCTTGAAATAATCATTCTAGAGAAGCATAATTCTAAGCCTCTCCATCCTACTGCTTCTTCTTGCTACATTCCCAATCTTTATCGCCTCAATGATGTAATTAAGCTTAAGAAAACCTTTGCAATGCTGCAGCCAACAATCCAATGCCAACTAATATTGCCAAAACAGGGCAAATATTTTCGAATAAAATCTCCTTGAGAATTTGTCGGAATGCGCCAAGTCTGAAATTGAGTTCAAATGTAGAACAAATCCTTGCCAACTTTCCATTTTTTAGTCTTTCGTTTATTTTTCTGCTTACTTAAGCAGTTAAACACATTAAAAATTGGCACTGCGCTTAAGTGTCCCAGTTCCATTTGGCTTTCTGTATAAAATAAATATGCCTCACAGGGTTTATTTGCATAAAAGTTCAAGCAAAATATTGCTTAAGTTAAGTACTTCAAATTGAAAGGTAAAGTTAAAGCCCGAGGCTACAGAGGATTATGAAACGAATAATAATAAGAAAAGAGTTTCTTTCTCATATTATATTTATACCCCGTACACAGAGGGTAAAAGGATATGATTACTTGGTGGGTGTCGAAGATGCATTTGACGGCGTCTCAGTGCCCACAAAAGATATATATTCATGCCGATATGTCTTTCTGTATGTATGTTTGTATGTCTGTACGTCTGTCTGTCTGTATGTATTTCTGTATGTCTGTCTCTATGTCTGTCTGTATTTCTGTATGTCTGCATGTCTGTCTGTATGTCTGTATGTCTGTATGTCTGTATGTCTGTATGTCTGTATGTCTGTATGTCTGTATGTCTGTATGTCTGCATGTCTGCATGTCTGTATGTCTGTATGTCTGTATGTCTGTATGTCTGTCTATATGTCTGTATGTCTGTATGTCTGCATGTCTGCATGTCTGTATGTCTGTATGTCTGTATGTCTGTATGTCTGTATGTCTGTATGTCTGTATGTCTGTATGTCTGTATGTCTGTATGTCTGTATGTCTGTATGTCTGTATGTCTGTATGTCTGTATGTCTGTATGTCTGTATGTCTGTATGTCTGTATGTCTGTATGTCTGTATGTCTGTATGTCTGTATGTCTGTATGTCTGTATGTCTGTTTGTCTGAATGTCTGTATGTCTGTATGTCTGCCTGTCTGTATTTCTCTATGTCTAAGGGAGATACTGATTTCCAAGCTACGCCCTGCAAAGTAAGCAACACAAAATAGGTTCTACATTTAAGTCAAATATTAAAGTGGGTAGCGGGTATATCACAGTCGAGCACATTATATTGTTGCTGACGTGCTTATTTAAATAAATCTTAAGCTCAAAGCTTTTGATCTCTTCTCATATGTTGGATATAATAGAGACACCAAGTCTAATGCGGATACGCTTCGCGGTATCTGCTCAGGAGCATATCAAATATTTGCAACTTCCCTTTGATTTGGCATTTTTTACGCTTGGTATCCAATCAATCCGTGATGCAGCCAGCTCTGCTTTCACTTTGCCTTCGCCTTTGCCTCGTTAGCATCCTCTATTAGCAGAGCAAACTTCAGGCAAACGAAAACAAGCCAATCTGTTGGCATTTTAATCCTTTGAAATTTGCTTTAATTAACTCAAATATGTAATAAGCTGCGTTCCGCGTCCTGCGACAGTGTAGACGGCGGGAGGGAGAGAGAGAGAGAGATGGGTGGCAGCTCCCTTTCTCGCTTGTCTGCGAGTGCCTTTTATGTTTTTTGTGGGCTTATAAGCTTAGGCTCTGCGGTTTTTTGTGAATGGCAGTCGGATTTCCGACATTCGGTAGAAGCGAAAAGGCGAGACAGAGATGGCCACAACACAAAGCTAATAGGCAGCCCGAATATGGCGTATAGAGCGTAACAGAGATAGAGGAAAAGATAGAGTGAGATGGCAATGGCGAAGGCAAAAGTCGATGGGAACAGCTGCCCCGCTGTTCGTTTGCAATTGAAAAGTTTTTCTTTGCGCTTTTAATAACAAACACGAGACGGGAGGAGACGAGTCGAAGTGTAAAGGGGGCAGGAGGGGGCATGGTCACATTAAAAAGGTTATTTATACACATATTTCGTTGTGTTCTTCGTCGTTTTTTGCGTTTTAATTAAATGGCAAGTTGAGCTGCGCAGACCGTGTGTAATTATATTTGAACAGCAGGCGAAATATGTTTTAATTTATCAAATTAAAATAAACCACGCAAATGTAAGCACAAAGGAAAAGGAGAAGAGAAAGAGAGAGAGAGAGAGAGAGGGAGAGTGCCAAAACGATCGTTGTCATACGAGGCGTATGTGTAATATGTGCTCAGTTGCAGCCACTCGTGGCACGCTTATGACGCAGCAGCAGCCGCAGCGGCAGCAAAATCAACGTTATGCAAATTTAACTGTAAGCATAAGGCGGAAACGGGCTCCGTTGACTTTTTGGCTGAGCTCAGAGGGAGAACGAAAGAGAGAGGGTGAGAGAGAGAGAGAGAGAGTTATCCCCCAGCCCGCTCTCCTCTTCTATATCTACTTCTCCCTCGCGGCGCAGACTTCCCTGCAGCTAATGTGTACATTTACATATGCATGTGCTGGTGTGTGCCTGTATGTGTACGACAAAATTACATTTGTTACACACACACACACACCGAGGCAGACTTGGTGACAGCACACACACACAGGGAAAAAAAAACAAAATATTTGTAATGAGCTTATTAAGTCATATTAAAGTCCAAGTACAACCAATTTGATAAAACAGCAACTGACAGTAGCGCACACACATGCACACACCTTTACCCACACCCACACCCACACACACATGCATACACTCGCAGACACCCACACACTCGCACACACATTCGGCATTAAAGTTAATAGCAAATGGCTGGCAGAATGTGCATAATATAAATGAGGCTGACAGATGGCTTAACAGCAGTCCAAATTCTGCAGGCAGCAGGCTTCCAAGGCATGTGAGAGAGCAGGGGAAAGGGATGGGGTAGGGGGATAGGGGGGGGGGGGCGCATGTTCCATGGGCGACGGCTGTCAAGTGGTGGAAGGTAAAGTAAGCCAGCTGCACTTGTTCTGGCAGCATGCGACTTAACAAGCTTAAATTAGGCTCTGTTCCCGGAAGCTCATTTATCTCATTTATGTAGTGTGGATTAAAGCTGCGCCACAAAGAGAAACAGACAGCAAGAAAGAGGCAGAGAGAGCGAGAGAGAGAGGGAGAGAAACACTTTCCATACTAATTAAGTTAATTTTAATTAAGGCATATTTGCTGCGTCCAAGACTTGTCGGAATATAAATTAATTAATCTTGTTTGGTTTACATATTAAATCAAAACGGAAAATTTTAAAACAGAATTTATTATGATATAATAAACTGGCACCATTCTGACAGAGAACAAGTATATATATAATGATAAGACTAATAAATATAATATGTATATATAATAATAATATATATATACTAATCGCTGAGTTCTTATGGGTTTATATTCTTAACAGTTAAAGCTTTTGGTCAGGGATAACCGATAGAGGTCAAATTTAAAGAGAACTAATTGCGATAAGATATAGTGCCAGGATTCTTAAGCAGATCAAATAAGAAGCTATCTTCGAATGTACCCTATAAATGCATTAGAACTTAATGAAAGAAAAATTTTTTATTTTAAAGAACTCTTTAATTTTTATAAGTTTATTGCAGTTCTTATTAATCCATAGATCTTTTCTTTTCTCACAAGAGTTTTATGTTACGCTACAAAATTTACTAAATTGTTTGAATGTCAAAAAAAAGTCGAAAGGAAAATATTTCTGAAATATAATTCCTTTTCGAAATAATGGACGGTGACTCTAGGATGACGCTTCTAGGCCTGATTAAGTCGCCCATGCAATTAGCCAGTGAGTTAACCAACACACAACTTTGAATCATATTCTAACAGAGTATTACCATTCCAGAAGGTAACCCCAACATATTGGCAGCGAATCGATTACTGCAGCCCTTGCTCAGAAATCCGTTTGCCCAAGTGTTGATATCATTTATATTGGGTTACTATGCAACCACAAAGCTAACTCAGGTTTGTGGATACATTAGAAGGCTGGTTGAGAAGGAACACGCGGAATTAGAAATCAGTATGCAGCTGGCAAACGATGCTCCCAATGATCCAGAACTGGAGAAGCCTTGCTCAAACGAGATGGAACCGCTTCGCCTGACACAAAAGCAATTGACCGCATACGATGGGTTGCACGACAATCGACTCATTTATACGGCTATCAATGGTAAGATCTATGACGTCAGTTCGTGCCGTGATACATTCTGTAAGCCAGGGGGATTATATTCTCTGCTCGCTGGCTGCAATGCCAATCAGGTGCTGAGTATTGCAGGCGGTTGGATGGGAGTCTGCATCGATGACCTTGTTCAGCGATGGGAACAGAGTCTCAATGCCGAATTCAATATTATTGGCTATCTGATTGACAGTGATGCCTCCGATAGCGATGACACGGAAATCGATGACGATCTGACTGTGATCAGTGGACAAGGCAGCCAGAGTAAAGAGCAAGAAAGCAAGCCACAGCAAGAAACAATCGAAGAGTTTTAATTGATTATTTTCAAATAGAGCCAATTTGATATTCTACTTGTACCTCTATCTTGACTATCGATATAATTTTTATTAAACTGATTTCGATATTCGATTGGTAAATTAATAAGGCCACAACAAAAAACAAGAGACGATTTTTAATGTATTCTTTTTAAATATATAAAATTTCATATAATATATTCACCTCTATCTTGACTATCGATTCTTATATCGATAGTATTTTTTTAAATTCATTTCGCCATTACATTGGTAAGAACTGCTGGAAACAATAGAAGAGTTTCAGTGGATTATTTTCAAAAAAATCAAATTAGATATTCTAGATTAATCACTATCTGGACTATCGATTCTTTTGTCGATGGTATTTTTATTAAATTCATATCGCTATTAGATTGATAAACTTATGAAGCCACAACTAGACACAGAAGAGTTTTAGTGGATTTTTTTCGAATAAACCAAATTTGGTATTCTACATTCACCTATATCGTTTCTTTTATCGATAGTATTTTTAATTAAATTAAATTCACTATTGGATTGGTAAATTAATAAAGCTACAGCAGGGAATAACCGATGAATTTTAATAGTTTATTTTTATATGAATCCAATTGACTGTCAATTCACTTATCGATAGCATTTTTTACTGAATTGATTTTGCTATTGTATTGAAATATTAATAAAGCCTTATCCTGAATTACCAATAGCAAACCATAGCGAATTAAAGAGTGAATTAATGGCGTGCACGCACCCAAAACATTCCATTGAAAAATGGAGCCTAAGCATCGATTGTGCCTCACAATTGGCTGGCCTTGTGGCATCTGGCTGTAAAGTTTTGGCTTTGACAAGAAAATATCGTTGGTGTTAAGGACGTTAGCAACAAATTGTGAACTGTTGCGATACCCTTTGCCCAGAAAACATTGGCAAAAGGGTATAGTGAACCCTTAGTAAGTTTATGTGGAGGCAGAAAACTAAATTTTAACAGAAAGTACTAGTGTAAATATCGTTAGAGGTATTCGTACAGGGTATTTATCTGACTTCGCTATACTCCTGCTTGTTGTTGCCCCCTTCGGGCTGTTAACTTTTAGGAGTGTGTGTAGAACTTTTCAGTTGCAGCAAGCACGCAATTGGCTCAAATTAAATTGAGAAACGCACTGGGAAAATGGAAAAAAGGGGAGCGGGGGGTGAATGGGATACACAGGTGATACCAGACATGGATCCCATCAGGTGCAGACGGCTAATAAAATCAAAATTACTTTTCGCTAAACAACAAAACTTGCGACGTGTCAAAGGAATTCCCAAAAAGTTGTCGAAAAATTGTTAAGCACACACTTAAAAATCCCGCCAGAAGGTAGAGCTAAAGCAGAAGAAGTGAAAGAAGAGCAAGAAACGAAAGAATCACAAATAACATGGGAACGGTACAAGGCAACAACAGCAACAGCAACAGCAGCAGGAACAGGAGCAGGATGTTTCTGACAAGCGGCAAATGTTATTTGATGTGCTAAATTCGATCATTCTAAAAGGTGTCGAAAGGGCAAAAAGCCAACAGAAACAACAAATAAACAGTGTTAGGATAGGGAAGAACAGGCTGGAGTGGGTACAGAAGGGGAACCAAAGAAAACAAGTGAACAAATTGGAAATAGAAATGGCAGCAGGCTGGCAAAGTGGAGGAGGACTTCAAGTGAAATATGTTTACTTGCCTGGGAGCAGCTGCTGGTACACTTAGGACCAGTTTTCGGCTTTTTCAATATCTGGCTAACACTTGCCGAAAGGAATTTAATCGCTATTTGGGCCGGAAAATGAGCTTGGTCTTAAATTGCTTAATATATTGGAATTTCGAATGAAATTCGTAGTGAATATGGCAATAGTTATAGTAAATATGCGTAGGGCTTATGCAGTAATATGGGAAGGTTGTCAAGCCTTCTTATATATTTTTAAACTTATTGTATGCTTGGTACCCAGTCTCTTTCTTGCTTCCATTTCCTTCTCTACCTCAACCGTAACGTACTGTTATCATTCCATTCTCATCTGATTCCCAGCTTAAGTATATATGTATGTGTGCCAGCTTTAAGGGCGAAATCATAATTGAAAGCTGAGCACACACCGATGTCGCATCCAGGCCATTAATAAGCCCTTAAATATGCCACAGTGTCGCATGGCTCAGGTCGGCTTACAATACGATTGCCCCAGCGACGAGAGAGCTGAGGCAACAAAAAGCCAAATTAGCAATGTTTCACATCAAAGTGCACATTAAATCCGAGACGATAATCACGCACGACCAGGAACAGTAGCAAGACCAGGGACGTAGACGCGTGAGCTACGGGGTACGAGGCCGGGAAATGCGCCCGGGCATACAAAAAACATAATTAACCGCGACCGTCGCCCATGAAAGGCAGCCCATTCTCCTCACCTACACCCCTCATCCCTCTCACTCCATATGCAGCTACCGTGTTGCCCTTGTGTAACCAACGTGTCGCGACACCGCCACGCCTACCTCCCCCTAGCAGCAGGTTAATGTGACAATCGCAGCTGTTGCCAGCGTGGCGCAGCCGCTGGGCTCGACTTGTACAAATTACACAGTTTTGAATATAAAGTACTCAAATAACATATACGAGACACTCACTCGAGCCTCCTTAATGGCCTCTTCCCCCGCCCCCCTGGTGTGTGGTAGGCGTGACTGCTGGCTGTGTGGCCAGGCGTTGATTTCAAGGCTCGGCACTGTGCGGGCTCGCCTAATGGCCCAGAGAGCCAGTTAACATCTCGGTCAGCAGCACAACTTGTGCAATTCCAGCAAGAGGACTGCGATTTCTGTAAAGCCTTGTGGCAATTAAGTCGGAAATGTTTGCACTTGCAAATGCAATGATTAAGACCTTCCTTCCAACTGTTTGGAGAAGAAGAAGGCACTTGATTGGAGTGCGGCAAACTCAATGAGAGTTATAAGGTGGCAAGACTTTGTTAAGCTACCTCAATAAATACAAGGCACTTCTATAATACAGGCTTATATACTTATTGTAGTTAAATGTATTATTAACTTACAGTATTTTTGTGATATTTCTTGAAATATTAGTTGAGTTATTAATGAACATAAGTGGATAGTACAATAATATGTTAACTTCAGTTTTAATAACAACTTGATCGACAACTTCTTTTCAACAATCTTATCTTCGACGACTCCTAACCTCAATTGTAAACTTCGACTGTTAACTACAACTTAACTGCATACATTGACTTCAACTTCACAATTGCTTTCATTACTTGATTATTTCTGTCAACTGCAACCCTGATCCTATTGATAGTTGCCTGCAGCGTTGCCACCCGTCCAATCACTTTGCCACGACCATCATTGTTTACAATTATTAAGATAAAACTTCAGGTATCGTGTTTTATTAGGTTTTATATAGAAAATATATTTACACAAATGTCACTTCTTTTTCTGTCTTTATTACCATCACCTATTCACTACTACTCACATTACAGGGTATTGACTGCCTTTTAATACAGCTACTAAATAAAATTGAGTCAATTTTCCATTTAATAACGATTTGTCTACAGCACAAGAACCATTAATTACTCGAAGCTATCATAAAAGAACCCAAAGCGAACCCGCATAACAAGTCCTTTGCCAAATCCGCTCCAGCATTCATTTTGCCATCTTCTTTGCTAAAACCAACAAACCAATCTACTCTTTTCTACCTTCCCTACTTACTCTCTTCCTCCACCTACCCACTTCTTTCTCTCTCTCTTTCTTTTTCTGCTTCCACCTTCCGCTCCGTCTCTTTCACTCGCTGAGCTCACTCGGAACATCCGTTTTATGGTTTTGCACTTAGCAATTAACGAGTTTACTTTTTTCTGCAGCTCTACGGCAGCAACCTGTCTCCCTCTCTCGCGCCCTCTCTCTCCTACCTTTCGCCCAGGTTACCCATTGCTCCTGGTCACCAAAACATTTCACAGTTGGTTCGGTGCTCTCAATTAGAGTGTCACTTCCGTTTGAAATTTGGTGTGCTGGACAAATTTACCTATGTTGCCCGGGTTGGCAAACGGAGGAACCTGTGTCCCTCCTGTCTCGGTCTCCCCATCGGATGAGCTCAACTAAGCAAGCACCACTCTGTCACTTTTGCCCGGAAATTATCGCACTGGGAATGTGGGCAATGTGGTTAATTATCTTCGCAATGACAGCTGTTGGATTTATGGACTTACAGCAGATTTTCAAATTGCTTTAAACTACAAAATTCTAGTTCCACACTTGTTTCTAGATATTGTCAATAAAATAAAGTTCTTACCATTCATGTTTGCCTCTGCTTACGATATCATTTGGTATCCCCCCTTGAGTACCTGTCCCAACTTTTGCACATCGTTAATGATGATTTACGCAACTGTCCGGAATGTCAGGGATACCCGAGTAAATGTAATAAATAAATACTTCTGTCTGCCTTATGAAAACTTAATGCTGACAAATTGGTCAATAAAACAATCGCTTAAAGTGTTATTGTCATGGGCCTTAACTAATTATAATCGAACGTTGACAACATTCTCATGGCGCTACACATTTTTGCAGAAGGTGCAGGTAGAAAAATAATCTTAAATTCCCTTTTTTTCAGATTAAATCATAAAGGACAGTTATGGCAGTTTTAAATCAAACAAAAAAAAAACAAATGAACAAACCGATTATTTTAATAAATAATTTTCATTTTATAACGCATACTTCAAGGCTGATTATTAACGAAATTATGAGAGTTAGAAAATCTGAAATTACGGTATTATTGATATTTTTCGAAATTTCTATCTGAAACACTTTTAGATTGATATTTTATATTATTCAAGACTAGTTTTATGAATTAAAGTCAAAAAATTAAGTTTTACACCATAAGTAAAATGACTTAGATGACCAAAATCGGATGATTATTGAGGAAATTATGAGAGTTAGAAAATCTGAAATTACGGTATTATTGATATTTTTCGAAATTTCTATCGGAAACACTTTTAGATTGATATTTTATATTATTCAAGACTAGTTCTATGAATTAAAGTCAAAAAATTAAGTTTTAAATTTATGAAAAAATTTTGAAAATTGTGTAAGGGTACCCCCTTGGATTTTTTTCAAAAAAGTCACTTGTTCAAAATTTCTAAACTTTGAATGCAGACTGAATCTAGCAGATAAACCATAAGTAAAATGACTTAGATGACCAAAATCGGATGATTATTGAGGAAATTATGAGAGTTAGAAAATCTGAAATTACGGTATTATTGATATTTTTCGAAATTTCTATCGGAAACACTTTTAGATTGATATTTTATATTATTCAAGACTAGTTTTATGAATTAAAGTCAAAAAATTAAGTTTTAAATTTATGAAAAAATTTTGAAAATTGTGTAAGGGTACCCCCTTGGATATTTTTCAAAAAGTCACTTTTTCAAAATTTCTAAACTTTGAATGCAGACTGAATCTAGCAGATAAACCATAAGTAAAATGTCTTAGATGACCAAAATCGGATGATTATTGAGGAAATTATGAGAGTTAGAAAATCTGAAATTACGGTATTATTGATATTTTTCGAAATTTCTATCGGAAACACTTTTAGATTGATATTTTATATTATTCAAGACTAGTTTTATGAATTAAAGTCAAAAAATTAAGTTTTAAATTTATGAAAAAATTTTGAAAATTGTGTAAGGGTACCCCCTTGGATTTTTTTCAAAAAAGTCACTTCTTCAAAATTTCTAAACTTTGAATGCAGACTGAATCTAGCAGATAAACCATAAGTAAAATGTCTTAGATGACCAAAATCGGATGATTATTGAGGAAATTATGAGAGTTAGAAAATCTGAAATTACGGTATTATTGATATTTTTCGAAATTTCTATCGGAATTACTTTTTGAATGATATTTTACATTGGTCATGACTAGTTCTATGAATTAAAGTCAAAAAATTAAATTTTAAATTTATGAAAAATTTTTGAAAATTGTGTAAGGGTACCCCCTTGGATTTTTTTCAAAAAAGTCACTTCTTCAAAATTTCTAAACTTTGAATGCAGACTGAATCTAGCAGATAAACCATAAGTAAAATGTCTTAGATGACCAAAATCGGATGATTATTGAGGAAATTATGAGAGTTAGAAAATCTGAAATTACGGTATTATTGATATTTTTCGAAATTTCTATCGGAAACACTTTTAGATTGATATTTTATATTATTCAAGACTAGTTTTATGAATTAAAGTCAAAAAATTAAGTTTTAAATTTATGAAAAATTTTTGAAAATTGTGTAAGGGTACCCCCTTGGATTTTTTTCAAAACAGTCACTTTTTCAAAATTTCTAAACTTTGAATGCAGACTGAATCTAGCAGATAAACCATAAGTAAAATGACTTAGATGACCAAAATCGGATGATTATTGAGAAAATTATGAGAGTTAGAAAATCTGAAATTACGGTATTATTGATATTTTTCGAAATTTCTATCGGAAACACTTTTAGATTGATATTTTATATTATTCAAGACTAGTTTTATGAATTAAAGTCAAAAAATTAAGTTTTAAATTTATGAAAAAATTTTGAAAATTGTGTAAGGGTACCCCCTTGGATTTTTTTCAAAAAAGTCACTTGTTCAAAATTTCTAAACTTTGAATGCAGACTGAATCTAGCAGATAAACCATAAGTAAAATGACTTAGATGACCAAAATCGGATGATTATTGAGGAAATTATGAGAGTTAGAAAATCTGAAATTACGGTATTATTGATATTTTTCGAAATTTCTATCGGAAACACTTTTAGATTGATATTTTATATTATTCAAGACTAGTTTTATGAATTAAAGTCAAAAAATTAAGTTTTAAATTTATGAAAAAATTTTGAAAATTGTGTAAGGGTACCCCCTTGGATATTTTTCAAAAAAGTCACTTCTTCAAAATTTCTAAACTTTGAATGCAGACTGAATCTAGCAGATAAACCATAAGTAAAATGACTTAGATGACCAAAATCGGATGATTATTGAGGAAATTATGAGAGTTAGAAAATCTGAAATTACGGTATTATTGATATTTTTCGAAATTTCTATCGGAAACACTTTTAGATTGATATTTTATATTATTCAAGACTAGTTCTATGAATTAAAGTCAAAAAATTAAGTTTTAAATTTATGAAAAAATTTTGAAAATTGTGTAAGGGTACCCCCTTGGATTTTTTTCAAAAAAGTCACTTGTTCAAAATTTCTAAACTTTGAATGCAGACTGAATCTAGCAGATAAACCATAAGTAAAATGACTTAGATGACCAAAATCGGATGATTATTGAGGAAATTATGAGAGTTAGAAAATCTGATATTACGGTATTATTGATATTTTTCGAAATTTCTATCGGAAACACTTTTAGATTGATATTTTATATTATTCAAGACTAGTTCTATGAATTAAAGTCAAAAAATTAAGTTTTAAATTTATGAAAAAATTTTGAAAATTGTGTAAGGGTACCCCCTTGGATTTTTTTCAAAAAAGTCACTTCTTCAAAATTTCTAAACTTTGAATGCAGACTGAATCTAGCAGATAAACCATAAGTAAAATGACTTAGATGACCAAAATCGGATGATTATTGAGGAAATTATGAGAGTTAGAAAATCTGAAATTACGGTATTATTGATATTTTTCGAAATTTCTATCGGAAACACTTTTAGATTGATATTTTATATTATTCAAGACTAGTTCTATGAATTAAAGTCAAAAAATTAAGTTTTAAATTTATGAAAAAATTTTGAAAATTGTGTAAGGGTACCCCCTTGGATTTTTTTCAAAAAAGTCACTTCTTCAAAATTTCTAAACTTTGAATGCAGACTGAATCTAGCAGATAAACCATAAGTAAAATGACTTAGATGACCAAAATCGGATGATTATTGAGGAAATTATGAGAGTTAGAAAATCTGAAATTACGGTATTATTGATATTTTTCGAAATTTCTATCGAAAACACTTTTAGATTGATATTTTATATTATTCAAGACTAGTTTTATGAATTAAAGTCAAAAAATTAAGTTTTAAATTTATGAAAAAATTTTGAAAATTGTGTAAGGGTACCCCCCTTGGATATTTTTCAAAAAAGTCACTTCTTCAAAATTTCTAAACTTTGAATGCAGACTGAATCTAGCAGATAAACCATAAGTAAAATGACTTAGATGACCAAAATCGGATGATTATTGAGGAAATTATGAGAGTTAGAAAATCTGAAATTACGGTATTATTGATATTTTTCGAAATTTCTATCGGAAACACTTTTAGATTGATATTTTATATTATTCAAGACTAGTTCTATGAATTAAAGTCAAAAAATTAAGTTTTAAATTTATGAAAAAATTTTGAAAATTGTGTAAGGGTACCCCCTTGGATTTTTTTCAAAAAAGTCACTTGTTCAAAATTTCTAAACTTTGAATGCAGACTGAATCTAGCAGATAAACCATAAGTAAAATGACTTAGATGACCAAAATCGGATGATTATTGAGGAAATTATGAGAGTTAGAAAATCTGATATTACGGTATTATTGATATTTTTCGAAATTTCTATCGGAAACACTTTTAGATTGATATTTTATATTATTCAAGACTAGTTTTATGAATTAAAGTCAAAAAATTAAGTTTTAAATTTATGAAAAAATTTTGAAAATTGTGTAAGGGTACCCCCTTGGATTTTTTTCAAAAAAGTCACTTGTTCAAAATTTTTAAACTTTGAATGCAGACTGAATCTAGCAGATAAACCATAAGTAAAATGACTTAGATGACCAAAATCGGATGATTATTGAGGAAATTATGAGAGTTAGAAAATCTGAAATTACGGTATTATTGATATTTTTCGAAATTTCTATCGGAAACACTTTTAGATTGATATTTTATATTATTCAAGACTAGTTCTATGAATTAAAGTCAAAAAATTAAGTTTTAAATTTATGAAAAAATTTTTTTCAAAAAAGTCACTTCTTCAAAATTTCTAAACTTTGAATGCAGACTGAATCTAGCAGATAAACCATAAGTAAAATGACTTAGATGACCAAAATCGGATGATTATTGAGGAAATTATGAGAGTTAGAAAATCTGAAATTACGGTATTATTGATATTTTTCGAAATTTCTATCGGAAACACTTTTAGATTGATATTTTATATTATTCAAGACTAGTTCTATGAATTAAAGTCAAAAAATTAAGTTTTAAATTTATGAAAAAATTTTGAAAATTGTGTAAGGGTACCCCCTTGGATTTTTTTCAAAAAAGTCACTTCTTCAAAATTTCTAAACTTTGAATGCAGACTGAATCTAGCAGATAAACCATAAGTAAAATGACTTAGATGACCAAAATCGGATGATTATTGAGGAAATTATGAGAGTTAGAAAATCTGAAATTACGGTATTATTGATATTTTTCGAAATTTCTATCGAAAACACTTTTAGATTGATATTTTATATTATTCAAGACTAGTTTTATGAATTAAAGTCAAAAAATTAAGTTTTAAATTTATGAAAAAATTTTGAAAATTGTGTAAGGGTACCCCCTTGGATTTTTTTCAAAAAAGTCACTTGTTCAAAATTTCTAAACTTTGAATGCAGACTGAATCTAGCAGATAAACCATAAGTAAAATGACTTAGATGACCAAAATCGGATGATTATTGAGGAAATTATGAGAGTTAGAAAATCTGAAATTACGGTATTATTGATATTTTTCGAAATTTCTATCGGAAACACTTTTAGATTGATATTTTATATTATTCAAGACTAGTTTTATGAATTAAAGTCAAAAAATTAAGTTTTAAATTTATGAAAAAATTTTGAAAATTGTGTAAGGGTACCCCCTTGGATTTTTTTCAAAAAAGTCACTTCTTCAAAATTTCTAAACTTTGAATGCAGACTGAATCTAGCAGATAAACCATAAGTAAAATGTCTTAGATGACCAAAATCGGATGATTATTGAGGAAATTATGAGAGTTAGAAAATCTGAAATTACGGTATTATTGATATTTTTCGAAATTTCTATCGGAATTACTTTTTGAATGATATTTTACATTGGTCATGACTAGTTCTATGAATTAAAGTCAAAAAATTAAGTTTTAAATTTATGAAAAAATTTTGAAAATTGTGTAAGGGTACCCCCTTGGATATTTTTCAAAAAAGTCACTTCTTCAAAATTTCTAAACTTTGAATGCAGACTGAATCTAGCAGATAAACCATAAGTAAAATGTCTTAGATGACCAAAATCGGATGATTATTGAGGAAATTATGAGAGTTAGAAAATCTGAAATTACGGTATTATTGATATTTTTCGAAATTTCTATCGGAAACACTTTTAGATTGATATTTTATATTATTCAAGACTAGTTTTATGAATTAAAGTCAAAAAATTAAGTTTTAAATTTATGAAAAATTTTGAAAATTGTGTAAGGGTACCCCCTTGGATTTTTTTCAAAACAGTCACTTTTTCAAAATTTCTAAACTTTGAATGCAGACTGAATCTAGCAGATAAACCATAAGTAAAATGACTTAGATGACCAAAATCGGATGATTATTGAGGAAATTATGAGAGTTAGAAAATCTGAAATTACGGTATTATTGATATTTTTCGAAATTTCTATCGGAAACACTTTTAGATTGATATTTTATATTATTCAAGACTAGTTTTATGAATTAAAGTCAAAAAATTAAATTTTAAATTTATGAAAAAATTTTGAAAATTGTGTAAGGGTACCCTCTTGGATTTTTTTCAAAAAAGTCACTTGTTCAAAATTTCTAAACTTTGAATGCAGACTGAATCTAGCAGATAAACCATAAGTAAAATGACTTAGATGACCAAAATCGGATGATTATTGAGGAAATTATGAGAGTTAGAAAATCTGAAATTACGGTATTATTGATATTTTTCGAAATTTCTATCGGAAACACTTTTAGATTGATATTTTATATTATTCAAGACTAGTTTTATGAATTAAAGTCAAAAAATTAAGTTTTAAATTTATGAAAAAATTTTGAAAATTGTGTAAGGGTACCCCCTTGGATTTTTTTCAAAAAAGTCACTTCTTCAAAATTTCTAAACTTTGAATGCAGACTGAATCTAGCAGATAAACCATAAGTAAAATGTCTTAGATGACCAAAATCGGATGATTATTGAGGAAATTATGAGAGTTAGAAAATCTGAAATTACGGTATTATTGATATTTTTCGAAATTTCTATCGGAATTACTTTTTGAATGATATTTTACATTGGTCATGACTAGTTCTATGAATTAAAGTCAAAAAATTAAGTTTTAAATTTATGAAAAAATTTTGAAAATTGTGTAAGGGTACCCCCTTGGATATTTTTCAAAAAAGTCACTTGTTCAAAATTTCTAAACTTTGAATGCAGACTGAATCTAGCAGATAAACCATAAGTAAAATGACTTAGATGACCAAAATCGGATGATTATTGAGGAAATTATGAGAGTTAGAAAATCTGAAATTACAGTATTATTGATATTTTTCGAAATTTCTATCGGAAACACTTTTAGATTGATATTTTATATTATTCAAGACTAGTTCTATGAATTAAAGTCAAAAAATTAAGTTTTAAATTTATGAAAAAATTTTGAAAATTGTGTAAGGGTACCCCCTTGGATTTTTTTCAAAAAAGTCACTTCTTCAAAATTTCTAAACTTTGAATGCAGACTGAATCTAGCAGATAAACCATAAGTAAAATGTCTTAGATGACCAAAATCGGATGATTATTGAGGAAATTATGAGAGTTAGAAAATCTGAAATTACGGTATTATTGATATTTTTCGAAATTTCTATCGGAAACACTTTTAGATTGATATTTTATATTATTCAAGACTAGTTTTATGAATTAAAGTCAAAAAATTAAGTTTTAAATTTATGAAAAATTTTTGAAAATTGTGTAAGGGTACCCCCTTGGATTTTTTTCAAAACAGTCACTTTTTCAAAATTTCTAAACTTTGAATGCAGACTGAATCTAGCAGATAAACCATAAGTAAAATGACTTAGATGACCAAAATCGGATGATTATTGAGGAAATTATGAGAGTTAGAAAATCTAAAATTACGGTATTATTGATATTTTTCGAAATTTCTATCGGAAACACTTTTAGATTGATATTTTATATTATTCAAGACTAGTTTTATGAATTAAAGTCAAAAAATTAAGTTTTAAATTTATGAAAAAATTTTGAAAATTGTGTAAGGGTACCCCCTTGGATATTTTTTAAAAAAGTCACTTGTTCAAAATTTCTAAACTTTGAATGCAGACTGAATCTAGCAGATAAACCATAAGTAAAATGACTTAGATGACCAAAATCGGATGATTATTGAGGAAATTATGAGAGTTAGAAAATCTGATATTACGGTATTATTGATATTTTTCGAAATTTCTATCGGAAACACTTTTAGATTGATATTTTATATTATTCAAGACTAGTTCTATGAATTAAAGTCAAAAAATTAAGTTTTAAATTTATGAAAAAATTTTGAAAATTGTGTAAGGGTACCCCCTTGGATTTTTTTCAAAAAAGTCACTTCTTCAAAATTTCTAAACTTTGAATGCAGACTGAATCTAGCAGATAAACCATAAGTAAAATGACTTAGATGACCAAAATCGGATGATTATTGAGGAAATTATGAGAGTTAGAAAATCTGAAATTACGGTATTATTGATATTTTTCGAAATTTCTATCGGAAACACTTTTAGATTGATATTTTATATTATTCAAGACTAGTTCTATGAATTAAAGTCAAAAAATTAAGTTTTAAATTTATGAAAAAATTTTGAAAATTGTGTAAGGGTACCCCCTTGGATTTTTTTCAAAAAAGTCACTTCTTCAAAATTTCTAAACTTTGAATGCAGACTGAATCTAGCAGATAAACCATAAGTAAAATGACTTAGATGACCAAAATCGGATGATTATTGAGGAAATTATGAGAGTTAGAAAATCTGAAATTACGGTATTATTGATATTTTTCGAAATTTCTATCGGAAACACTTTTAGATTGATATTTTATATTAGTCATGCCTAGTTTTATGAATTAAAGTCAAAAAATTAAGTTTTAAATTTATGAAAAAATTTTGAAAATTGTGTAAGGGTACCCCTTTGGATTTTTTTCAAAAAAGTCACTTGTTCAAAATTTCTAAACTTTGAATGCAGACTGAATCTAGCAGATAAACCATAAGTAAAATGACTTAGATGACCAAAATCGGATGATTATTGAGGAAATTATGAGAGTTAGAAAATCTGAAATTACGGTATTATTGATATTTTTCGAAATTTCTATCGGAAACACTTTTAGATTGATATTTTATATTATTCAAGACTAGTTTTATGAATTAAAGTCAAAAAATTAAGTTTTAAATTTATGAAAAAATTTTGAAAATTGTGTAAGGGTACCCCCTTGGATTTTTTTCAAAAAAGTCACTTGTTCAAAATTTCTAAACTTTGAATGCAGACTGAATCTAGCAGATAAACCATAAGTAAAATGTCTTAGATGACCAAAATCGGATGATTATTGAGGAAATTATGAGAGTTAGAAAATCTGAAATTACGGTATTATTGATATTTTTTGAAATTTCTATCGGAAACACTTTTAGATTGATATTTTATATTATTCAAGACTAGTTTTATGAATTAAAGTCAAAAAATTAAGTTTTAAATTTATGAAAAAATTTTGAAAATTGTGTAAGGGTACCCCCTTGGATTTTTTTTCAAAAAAGTCACTTCTTCAAAATTTCTAAACTTTGAATGCAGACTGAATCTAGCAGATAAACCATAAGTAAAATGACTTAGATGACCAAAATCGGATGATTATTGAGGAAATTATGAGAGTTAGAAAATCTGAAATTACGGTATTATTGATATTTTTCGAAATTTCTATCGGAAACACTTTTAGATTGATATTTTATATTATTCAAGACTAGTTTTATGAATTAAAGTCAAAAAATTAAGTTTTAAATTTATGAAAAATTTTTGAAAATTGTGTAAGGGTACCCCCTTGGATTTTTTTCAAAAAAGTCACTTCTTCAAAATTTCTAAACTTTGAATGCAGACTGAATCTAGCAGATAAACCATAAGTAAAATGACTTAGATGACCAAAATCGGATGATTATTGAGGAAATTATGAGAGTTAGAAAATCTGAAATTACGGTATTATTGATATTTTTCGAAATTTCTATCGGAAACACTTTTAGATTGATATTTTATATTATTCAAGACTAGTTTTATGAATTAAAGTCAAAAAATTAAGTTTTAAATTTATGAAAAATTTTTGAAAATTGTGTAAGGGTACCCTCTTGGATATTTTTCAAAAAAGTCACTTCTTCAAAATTTCTAAACTTTGAATGCACACTGAATCTAGCAGATAAACCATAAGTAAAATGTCTTAGATGACCAAAATCGGATGATTATTGAGGAAATTATGAGAGTTAGAAAATCTGAAATTACGGTATTATTGATATTTTTCGAAATTTCTATCGGAAACACTTTTAGATTAATATTTTACATTGGTCATGACTAGTTCTATGAATTAAAGTCAAAAAATTAAGTTTTAAATTTATGAAAAAATTTTGAAAATTGTGTAAGGGTACCCCCTTGGATTTTTTTCAAAACAGTCACTTTTTCAAAATTTCTAAACTTTGAATGCAGACTGAATCTAGCAGATAAACCATAAGTAAAATGACTTAGATGACCAAAATCGGATGATTATTGAGGAAATTATGAGAGTTAGAAAATCTGAAATTACGGTATTATTGATATTTTTCGAAATTTCTATCGGAAACACTTTTAGATTGATATTTTATATTATTCAAGACTAGTTTTATGAATTAAAGTCAAAAAATTAAGTTTTAAATTTATGAAAAAATTTTGAAAATTGTGTAAGGGTACCCCCTTGGATTTTTTTCAAAAAAGTCACTTCTTCAAAATTTCTAAACTTTGAATGCAGACTGAATCTAGCAGATAAACCATAAGTAAAATGACTTAGATGACCAAAATCGGATGATTATTGAGGAAATTATGAGAGTTAGAAAATCTGAAATTACGGTATTATTGATATTTTTCGAAATTTCTATCGGAAACACTTTTAGATTGATATTTTTTATTAGTCATGCCTAGTTTTATGAATTAAAGTCAAAAAATTAAGTTTTAAATTTATGAAAAAATTTTGAAAATTGTGTAAGGGTACCCCCTTGGATTTTTTTCAAAAAAGTCACTTCTTCAAAATTTCTAAACTTTGAATGCAGACTGAATCTAGCAGATAAACCATAAGTAAAATGACTTAGATGACCAAAATCGGATGATTATTGAGGAAATTATGAGAGTTAGAAAATCTGAAATTACGGTATTATTGATATTTTTCGAAATTTCTATCGGAATTACTTTTTGAATGATATTTTATATTATTCAAGACTAGTTTTATAAATTAAAGTCAAAAAATTAAGTTTTAAATTTATGAAAAATTTTTGAAAATTGTGTAAGGGTACCCCCTTGGATTTTTTTCAAAAAAGTCACTTTTTCAAAATTTCTAAACTTTGAATGCAGACTGAATCTAGCAGATAAACCATAAGTAAAATGTCTTAGATGACCAAAATCGGATGATTATTGAGGAAATTATGAGAGTTAGAAAATCTGAAATTACGGTATTATTGATATTTTTCGAAATTTCTATCGGAATTACTTTTTGAATGATATTTTATATTATTCAAGACTAGTTTTATAAATTAAAGTCAAAAAATTAAGTTTTAAATTTATGAAAAATTTTTGAAAATTGTGTAAGGGTACCCCCTTGGATTTTTTTCAAAAAAGTCACTTTTTCAAAATTTCTAAACTTTGAATGCAGACTGAATCTAGCAGATAAACCATAAGTAAAATGACTTAGAAGACCAAAATTGGATGATTATTAAGAAAATTATGAGAGTTAGAAAATCTAAAATTACGGTATTATTGATATTTTTCGAAATTTCTATCGGAAACACTTTTAGATTGATATTTTATATTATTCAAGACTAGTTTTATGAATTAAAGTCAAAAAATTAAGTTTTAAATTTATGAAAAAATTTTGAAAATTGTGTAAGGGTACCCCATTGGAATTTTTTCAAAAAAGTCACTTCTTCAAAATTTCTAAACTTTGAATGCAGACTGAATCTAGCAGATAAACCATAAGTAAAATGACTTAGATGACCAAAATCGGATGATTATTGAGGAAATTATGAGAGTTAGAAAATCTGAAATTACGGTATTATTGATATTTTCGAAATTTCTATCGGAAACACTTTTAGATTGATATTTTATATTATTCAAGACTAGTTTTATGAATTAAAGTCAAAAAATTAAGTTTTAAATTTATGAAAAAATTTTGAAAATTGTGTAAGGGTACCCCCTTGGATTTTTTTCAAAAAGTCACTTCTTCAAAATTTCTAAACTTTGAATGCAGACTGAATCTAGCAGATAAACCATAAGTAAAATGACTTAGATGACCAAAATCGGATGATTATTGAGGAAATTATGAGAGTTAGAAAATCTGAAATTACGGTATTATTGATATTTTTCGAAATTTCTATCGGAAACACTTTTAGATTGATATTTTATATTATTCAAGACTAGTTTTATGAATTAAAGTCAAAAAATTAAGTTTTAAATTTATGAAAAAATTTTGAAAATTGTGTAAGGGTACCCCCTTGGATTTTTTTCAAAAAAGTCACTTCTTCAAAATTTCTAAACTTTGAATGCAGACTGAATCTAGCAGATAAACCATAAGTAAAATGACTTAGATGACCAAAATCGGATGATTATTGAGGAAATTATGAGAGTTAGAAAATTTGAAATTACGGTATTATTGATATTTTTCGAAATTTCTATCGGAAACACTTTTAGATTGATATTTTATATTATTCAAGACTAGTTCTATGAATTAAAGTCAAAAAATTAAGTTTTAAATTTATGAAAAAATTTTGAAAATTGTGTAAGCGTACCCCCTTGGATTTTTTTTCAAAAAAGTCACTTCTTCAAAATTTCTAAACTTTGAATGCAGACTGAATCTAGCAGATAAACCATAAGTAAAATGACTTAGATGACCAAAATCGGATGATTATTGAGGAAATTATGAGAGTTAGAAAATCTGAAATTACGGTATTATTGATATTTTTCGAAATTTCTATCGGAAACACTTTTAGATTGATATTTTATATTAGTCATGCCTAGTTTTATGAATTAAAGTCAAAAAATTAAGTTTTAAATTTATGAAAAAATTTTGAAAATTGTGTAAGGGTACCCCTTTGGATTTTTTTCAAAAAAGTCACTTGTTCAAAATTTCTAAACTTTGAATGCAGACTGAATCTAGCAGATAAACCATAAGTAAAATGACTTAGATGACCAAAATCGGATGATTATTGAGGAAATTATGAGAGTTAGAAAATCTGAAATTACGGTATTATTGATATTTTTCGAAATTTCTATCGGAAACACTTTTAGATTGATATTTTATATTATTCAAGACTAGTTTTATGAATTAAAGTCAAAAATTAAGTTTTAAATTTATGAAAAAATTTTGAAAATTGTGTAAGGGTACCCCCTTGGATTTTTTTCAAAAAAGTCACTTCTTCAAAATTTCTAAACTTTGAATGCAGACTGAATCTAGCAGATAAACCATAAGTAAAATGACTTAGATGACCAAAATCGGATGATTATTGAGGAAATTATGAGAGTTAGAAAATCTGAAATTACGGTATTATTGATATTTTTCGAAATTTCTATCGGAATTACTTTTTGAATGATATTTTATATTATTCAAGACTAGTTTTATAAATTAAAGTCAAAAAATTAAGTTTTAAATTTATGAAAAATTTTTGAAAATTGTGTAAGGGTACCCCTTTGGATTTTTTTCAAAAAAGTCACTTCTTCAAAATTTCTAAACTTTGAATGCAGACTGAATCTAGCAGATAAACCATAAGTAAAATGTCTTAGATGACCAAAATCGGATGATTATTGAGGAAATTATGAGAGTTAGAAAATCTGAAATTACGGTATTATTGATATTTTTCGAAATTTCTATCGGAATTACTTTTTGAATGATATTTTATATTATTCAAGACTAGTTTTATAAATTAAAGTCAAAAAATTAAGTTTTAAATTTATGAAAAATTTTTGAAAATTGTGTAAGGGTACCCCCTTGGATTTTTTTCAAAAAAGTCACTTTTTCAAAATTTCTAAACTTTGAATGCAGACTGAATCTAGCAGATAAACCATAAGTAAAATGACTTAGAAGACCAAAATTGGATGATTATTAAGAAAATTATGAGAGTTAGAAAATCTAAAATTACGGTATTATTGATATTTTTCGAAATTTCTATCGGAAACACTTTTAGATTGATATTTTATATTATTCAAGACTAGTTTTATGAATTAAAGTCAAAAAATTAAGTTTTAAATTTATGAAAAAATTTTGAAAATTGTGTAAGGGTACCCCATTGGAATTTTTTCAAAAAAGTCACTTCTTCAAAATTTCTAAACTTTGAATGCAGACTGAATCTAGCAGATAAACCATAAGTAAAATGACTTAGATGACCAAAATCGGATGATTATTGAGGAAATTATGAGAGTTAGAAAATCTGAAATTACGGTATTATTGATATTTTTCGAAATTTCTATCGGAAACACTTTTAGATTGATATTTTATATTATTCAAGACTAGTTCTATGAATTAAAGTCAAAAAATTAAGTTTTAAATTTATGAAAAAATTTTGAAAATTGTGTAAGGGTACCCCCTTGGATTTTTTTCAAAAAAGTCACTTCTTCAAAATTTCTAAACTTTGAATGCAGACTGAATCTAGCAGATAAACCATAAGTAAAATGACTTAGATGACCAAAATCGGATGATTATTGAGGAAATTATGAGAGTTAGAAAATCTGAAATTACGGTATTATTGATATTTTTCGAAATTTCTATCGGAAACACTTTTAGATTGATATTTTATATTATTCAAGACTAGTTCTATGAATTAAAGTAAAAAAATTAAGTTTTAAATTTATGAAAAAATTTTGAAAATTGTGTATGGGTACCCCCTTGGATTTTTTTCAAAAAAGTCACTTCTTCAAAATTTCTAAACTTTGAATGCAGACTGAATCTAGCAGATAAACCATAAGTAAAATGACTTAGATGACCAAAATCGGATGATTATTGAGGAAATTATGAGAGTTAGAAAATCTGAAATTACGGTATTATTGATATTTTTCGAAATTTCTATCGGAAACACTTTTAGATTGATATTTTATATTATTCAAGACTAGTTCTATGAATTAAAGTCAAAAATTAAGTTTTAAATTTATGAAAAAATTTTGAAAATTGTGTAAGCGTACCCCCTTGGATTTTTTTTCAAAAAAGTCACTTCTTCAAAATTTCTAAACTTTGAATGCAGACTGAATCTAGCAGATAAACCATAAGTAAAATGACTTAGATGACCAAAATCGGATGATTATTGAGGAAATTATGAGAGTTAGAAAATCTGAAATTACGGTATTATTGATATTTTTCGAAATTTCTATCGGAAACACTTTTAGATTGATATTTTTTATTAGTCATGCCTAGTTTTATGAATTAAAGTCAAAAAATTAAGTTTTAAATTTATGAAAAAATTTTGAAAATTGTGTAAGGGTAAACCCCTTGGATTTATTTTTTTCAAAAAGTCACTTCTTCAAAATTTCTATACTTTGAATGCAGACTGAATCTAGCAGATAAACCATCAGTAAAATGACTTAGATGACCAAAATCGGATGATTATTGAGGAAATTATGAGAGTTAGAAAATCTGAAATTACGGTATTATTGATATTTTTCGAAATTTCTATCGGAAACACTTTTAGATTGATATTTTATATTAGTCATGCCTAGTTTTATGAATTAAAGTCAAAAAATTAAGTTTTAAATTTATGAAAAATTTTGAAAATTGTGTAAGGGTACCCCCTTGGATTTTTTTCAAAAAAGTCACTTCTTCAAAATTTCTAAACTTTGAATGCAGACTGAATCTAGCAGATAAACCATAAGTAAAATGACTTAGATGACCAAAATCGGATGATTATTGAGGAAATTATGAGAGTTAGAAAATCTGAAATTACGGTATTATTGATATTTTTCGAAATTTCTATCGGAAACACTTTTAGATTGATATTTTATATTAGTCATGACTAGTTTTATGAATTAAAGTCAAAAAATTAAGTTTTAAATTTATGAAAAAATTTTGAAAATTGTGTAAGGGTACCCCCTTGGATTTTTTTTCAAAAAAGTCACTTCTTCAAAATTTCTAAACTTTGAATGCAGACTGAATCTAGCAGATAAACCATAAGTAAAATGACTTAGATGACCAAAATCGGATGATTATTGAGGAAATTATGAGAGTTAGAAAATCTGAAATTACGGTATTATTGATATTTTTCGAAATTTCTATCGGAAACACTTTTAGATTGATATTTTATATTATTCAAGACTAGTTCTATGAATTAAAGTCAAAAAATTAAGTTTTAAATTTATGAAAAAATTTTGAAAATTGTGTAAGCGTACCCCCTTGGATTTTTTTCAAAAAAGTCACTTCTTCAAAATTTCTAAACTTTGAATGCAGACTGAATCTAGCAGATAAACCATAAGTAAAATGACTTAGATGACCAAAATCGGATGATTATTGAGGAAATTATGAGAGTTAGAAAATCTGAAATTACGGTATTATTGATATTTTTCGAAATTTCTATCGGAAACACTTTTAGATTGATATTTTTTATTAGTCATGCCTAGTTTTATGAATTAAAGTCAAAAAATTAAGTTTTAAATTTATGAAAAATTTTGAAAATTGTGTAAGGGTACCCCCTTGGATTTTTTTCAAAAAAGTCACTTCTTCAAAATTTCTAAACTTTGAATGCAGACTGAATCTAGCAGATAAACCATAAGTAAAATGACTTAGATGACCAAAATCGGATGATTATTGAGGAAATTATGAGAGTTAGAAAATCTGAAATTACGGTATTATTGATATTTTTCGAAATTTCTATCGGAAACACTTTTAGATTGATATTTTTATTAGTCATGCCTAGTTTTATGAATTAAAGTCAAAAAATTAAGTTTTAAATTTATGAAAAAATTTTGAAAATTGTGTAAGGGTACCCCCTTGGATTTTTTTCAAAAAGTCACTTCTTCAAAATTTCTAAACTTTGAATGCAGACTGAATCTAGCAGATAAACCATAAGTAAAATGACTTAGATGACCAAAATCGGATGATTATTGAGGAAATTATGAGAGTTAGAAAATCTGAAATTACGGTATTATTGATATTTTTCGAAATTTCTATCGGAAACACTTTTAGATTGATATTTTATATTATTCAAGACTAGTTCTATGAATTAAAGTCAAAAAATTAAGTTTTAAATTTATGAAAAAATTTTGAAAATTGTGTAAGCGTACCCCCTTGGATTTTTTTTCAAAAAAGTCACTTCTTCAAAATTTCTAAACTTTGAATGCAGACTGAATCTAGCAGATAAACCATAAGTAAAATGACTTAGATGACCAAAATCGGATGATTATTGAGGAAATTATGAGAGTTAGAAAATCTGAAATTACGGTATTATTGATATTTTTCGAAATTTCTATCGGAAACACTTTTAGATTGATATTTTATATTAGTCATGACTAGTTTTATGAATTAAAGTCAAAAAATTAAGTTTTAAATTTATGAAAAAATTTTGAAAATTGTGTAAGGGTACCCCCTTGGATTTTTTTCAAAAAAGTCACTTCTTCAAAATTTCTAAACTTTGAATGCAGACTGAATCTAGCAGATAAACCATAAGTAAAATGACTTAGATGACCAAAATCGGATGATTATTGAGGAAATTATGAGAGTTAGAAAATCTGAAATTACGGTATTATTGATATTTTTCGAAATTTCTATCGGAAACACTTTTAGATTGATATTTTTTATTAGTCATGCCTAGTTTTATGAATTAAAGTCAAAAAATTAAGTTTTAAATTTATGAAAAAATTTTGAAAATTGTGTAAGGGTACCCCCTTGGATTTTTTTCAAAAAAGTCACTTCTTCAAAATTTCTAAACTTTGAATGCAGACTGAATCTAGCAGATAAACCATAAGTAAAATGACTTAGATGACCAAAATCGGATGATTATTGAGGAAATTATGAGAGTTATAAAATCTGAAATTACGGTATTATTGATATTTTTCGAAATTTCTATCGGAAACACTTTTAGATTGATATTTTATATTATTCAAGACTAGTTTTATGAATTAAAGTCAAAAAATTAAGTTTTAAATTTATGAAAAAATTTTGAAAATTGTGTAAGGGTACCCCCTTGGATTTTTTTTCAAAAAAGTCACTTCTTCAAAATTTCTAAACTTTGAATGCAGACTGAATCTAGCAGATAAACCATAAGTAAAATGACTTAGATGACCAAAATCGGATGATTATTGAGGAAATTATGAGAGTTAGAAAATCTGAAATTACGGTATTATTGATATTTTTCGAAATTTCTATCGGAAACACTTTTAGATTGATATTTTATATTATTCATGACTAGTTTTATGAATTAAAGTCAAAAAATTAAGTTTTAAATTTATGAAAAAATTTTGAAAATTGTGTAAGGGTACCCCCTTGGATTTTTTTCAAAAAAGTCACTTCTTCAAAATTTCTAAACTTTGAATGCAGACTGAATCTAGCAGATAAACCATAAGTAAAATGACTTAGATGACCAAAATCGGATGATTATTGAGGAAATTATGAGAGTTAGAAAATCTGAAATTACGGTATTATTGATATTTTTTGAAATTTCTATCGGAAACACTTTTAGATTGATATTTTATATTATTCAAGACTAGTTTTATGAATTAAAGTCAAAAAATTAAGTTTTAAATTTATGAAAAAATTTTGAAAATTGTGTAAGGGTACCCCCTTGGATTTTTTTTCAAAAAAGTCACTTCTTCAAAATTTCTAAACTTTGAATGCAGACTGAATCTAGCAGATAAACCATAAGTAAAATGACTTAGATGACCAAAATCGGATGATTATTGAGGAAATTATGAGAGTTAGAAAATCTGAAATTACGGTATTATTGATATTTTTCGAAATTTCTATCGGAAACACTTTTAGATTGATATTTTATATTATTCAAGACTAGTTTTATGAATTAAAGTCAAAAAATTAAGTTTTAAATTTATGAAAAAATTTTGAAAATTGTGTAAGGGTACCCCCTTGGATTTTTTTCAAAAAAGTCACTTCTTCAAAATTTCTAAACTTTGAATGCAGACTGAATCTAGCAGATAAACCATAAGTAAAATGACTTAGATGACCAAAATCGGATGATTATTGAGGAAATTATGAGAGTTAGAAAATCTGAAATTACGGTATTATTGATATTTTTTGAAATTTCTATCGGAAACACTTTTAGATTGATATTTTATATTAGTCATGCCTAGTTTTATGAATTAAGGTCAAAAAATTAAGTTTTAAATTTATGAAAAAATTTTGAAAATTGTGTAAGGGTACCCCCTTGAATTTTTTTCAAAAAAGTCACTTTTTCAAAATTTCTAAACTTTGAATGCAGACTGAATCTAGCAGATAAACCATAAGTAAAATGACTTAGATGACCAAAATCGGATGATTATTGAGGAAATTATGAGAGTTAGAAAATCTGAAATTACGGTATTATTGATATTTTTCGAAATTTCTATCGGAAACACTTTTAGATTGATATTTTATATTATTCAAGAATAGTTTTATGAATTAAAGTCAAAAAATTAAGTTTTAAATTTATGAAAAAATTTTGAAAATTGTGTAAGGGTACCCCCTTGGATTTTTTTCAAAAAGTCACTTCTTCAAAATTTCTAAACTTTGAATGCAGACTGAATCTAGCAGATAAACCATAAGTAAAATGACTTAGATGACCAAAATCGGATGATTATTGAGGAAATTATGAGAGTTAGAAAATCTGAAATTACGGTATTATTGATATTTTTCGAAATTTCTATCGGAAACACTATTAGATTGATATTTTATATTAGTCATGACTAGTTTTATGAATTAAAGTCAAAAAATTAAGTTTTAAATTTATGAAAAAATTTTGAAAATTGTGTAAGGGTACCCCCTTGGATTTTTTTCAAAAAAGTCACTTTTTCAAAATTTCTAAACTTTGAATGCAGACAGAATCTAGCAGATAAACCATAAGTAAAATGACTTAGATGACCAAAATCGGATGATTATTGAGGAAATTATGAGAGTTAGAAAACCTGAAATTACGGTATTATTGATATTTAACGAAATTTCTATCGGAAACACTTTTAGATTGATATTTTATATTAGTCATGACTAGTTTTATGAATTAAAGTCAAAAAATTAAGTTTTAAATTTATGAAAAAATTTTGAAAATTGTGTAAGGGTACCCCCTTGGATTTTTTTCAAAAAAGTCAATTTTTAAAAATTTCTAAACTTTGAATGCAGACTGAATCTAGCAGATAAACCATAAGTAAAATGACTTAGATGACCAAAATCGGATGATTATTGAGGAAATTATGAGAGTTAGAAAATCTGAAATTACGGTATTATTGATATTTTTCGAAATTTCTATCGGAAACACTTTTAGATTGATATTTTATATTATTCAAGACTAGTTTTATGAATTAAAGTCAAAAAATTAAGTTTTAAATTTATGAAAAAATTTTGAAAATTGTGTAAGGGTACCCCCTTGGATTTTTTTCAAAAAGTCACTTTTTCAAAATTTCTAAACTTTGAATGCAGACTGAATCTAGCAGATAAACCATAAGTAAAATGACTTAGATGACCAAAATCGGATGATTATTGAGGAAATTATGAGAGTTAGAAAATCTGAAATTACGGTATTATTGATATTTTTCGAAATTTCTATCGGAAACACTTTTAGATTGATATTTTATATTATTCAAGACTAGTTTTATGAATTAAAGTCAAAAAATTAAGTTTTAAATTTATGAAAAAATTTTGAAAATTGTGTAAGGGTACCCCCTTGGATTTTTTTCAAAAAGTCACTTCTTCAAAATTTCTAAACTTTGAATGCAGACTGAATCTAGCAGATAAACCATAAGTAAAATGACTTAGATGACCAAAATTGGATGATTATTGAGGAAATTATGAGAGTTAGAAAATCTGAAATTACGGTATTATTGATATTTTTCGAAATTTCTATCGGAAACACTTTTAGATTGATATTTTATATTAGTCATGACTAGTTTTATGAATTAAAGTCAAAAATTAAATTTTAAATTTATGAAAAAATTTTGAAAATTGTGTAAGGGTACCCTCTTGGATTTTTTTCAAAAAAGTCACTTGTTCAAAATTTCTAAACTTTGAATGCAGACTGAATCTAGCAGATAAACCATAAGTAAAATGACTTAGATGACCAAAATCGGATGATTATTGAGGAAATTATGAGAGTTAGAAAATCTGAAATTACGGTATTATTGATATTTTTCGAAATTTCTATCGGAAACACTTTTAGATTGATATTTTATATTATTCAAGACTAGTTTTATGAATTAAAGTCAAAAAATTAAGTTTTAAATTTATGAAAAAATTTTGAAAATTGTGTAAGGGTACCCCCTTGGATTTTTTTCAAAAAAGTCACTTCTTCAAAATTTCTAAACTTTGAATGCAGACTGAATCTAGCAGATAAACCATAAGTAAAATGACTTAGATGACCAAAATCGGATGATTATTGAGGAAATTATGAGAGTTAGAAAATCTGAAATTACGGTATTATTGATATTTTTCGAAATTTCTATCGGAAACACTTTTAGATTGATATTTTATATTAGTCATGCCTAGTTTTATGAATTAAAGTCAAAAAATTAAGTTTTAAATTTATGAAAAAATTTTGAAAATTGTGTAAGGGTACCCCCTTGGATTTTTTTCAAAAAAGTCACATTTTCAAAATTTCTAAACTTTGAATGCAGACTGAATCTAGCAGATAAACCATAAGTAAAATGTCTTAGATGACCAAAATCGGATGATTATTGAGGAAATTATGAGAGTTAGAAAATCTGAAATTACGGTATTATTGATATTTTTCGAAATTTCTATCGGAAACACTTTTAGATTGATATTTTATATTATTCAAGACTAGTTTTATGAATTAAAGTCAAAAAATTAAGTTTTAAATTTATGAAAAAATTTTGAAAATTGTGTAAGGGTACCCCCTTGGATTTTTTTCAAAAAAGTCACTTCTTCAAAATTTCTAAACTTTGAATGCAGACTGAATCTAGCAGATAAACCATCAGTAAAATGACTTAGATGACCAAAATCGGATGATTATTGAGGAAATTATGAGAGTTAGAAAATCTGAAATTACGGTATTATTGATATTTTTCGAAATTTCTATCGGAAACACTTTTAGATTGATATTTTATATTAGTCATGCCTAGTTTTATGAATTAAAGTCAAAAAATTAAGTTTTAAATTTATGAAAAAATTTTGAAAATTGTGTAAGGGTACCCCCTTGGATTTTTTTCAAAAAAGTCACTTCTTCAAAATTTCTAAACTTTGAATGCAGACTGAATCTAGCAGATAAACCATAAGTAAAATGACTTAGATGACCAAAATCGGATGATTATTGAGGAAATTATGAGAGTTAGAAAATCTGAAATTACGGTATTATTGATATTTTTTGAAATTTCTATCGGAAACACTTTTAGATTGATATTTTATATTAGTCATGCCTAGTTTTATGAATTAAGGTCAAAAAATTAAGTTTTAAATTTATGAAAAAATTTTGAAAATTGTGTAAGGGTACCCCCTTGAATTTTTTTCAAAAAAGTCACTTTTTCAAAATTTCTAAACTTTGAATGCAGACTGAATCTAGCAGATAAACCATAAGTAAAATGACTTAGATGACCAAAATCGGATGATTATTGAGGAAATTATGAGAGTTAGAAAATCTGAAATTACGGTATTATTGATATTTTTCGAAATTTCTATCGGAAACACTTTTAGATTGATATTTTATATTATTCAAGAATAGTTTTATGAATTAAAGTCAAAAAATTAAGTTTTAAATTTATGAAAAAATTTTGAAAATTGTGTAAGGGTACCCCCTTGGATTTTTTTCAAAAAAGTCACTTCTTCAAAATTTCTAAACTTTGAATGCAGACTGAATCTAGCAGATAAACCATAAGTAAAATGACTTAGATGACCAAAATCGGATGATTATTGAGGAAATTATGAGAGATAGAAAATCTGAAATTACGGTATTATTGATATTTTTCGAAATTTCTATCGGAAACACTATTAGATTGATATTTTATATTAGTCATGACTAGTTTTATGAATTAAAGTCAAAAAATTAAGTTTTAAATTTATGAAAAAATTTTGAAAATTGTGTAAGGGTACCCCCTTGGATTTTTTTCAAAAAAGTCAATTTTTAAAAATTTCTAAACTTTGAATGCAGACTGAATCTAGCAGATAAACCATAAGTAAAATGACTTAGATGACAAAAATCGGATGATTATTGAGGAAATTATGAGAGTTAGAAAACCTGAAATTACGGTATTATTGATATTTAACGAAATTTCTATCGGAAACACTTTTAGATTGATATTTTATATTAGTCATGACTAGTTTTATGAATTAAAGTCAAAAAATTAAGTTTTAAATTTATGAAAAAATTTTGAAAATTGTGTAAGGGTACCCCCTTGGATTTTTTTCAAAAAAGTCAATTTTTAAAAATTTCTAAACTTTGAATGCAGACTGAATCTAGCAGATAAACCATAAGTAAAATGACTTAGATGACCAAAATCGGATGATTATTGAGGAAATTATGAGAGTTAGAAAATCTGAAATTACGGTATTATTGATATTTTTCGAAATTTCTATCGGAAACACTTTTAGATTGATATTTTATATTATTCAAGACTAGTTTTATGAATTAAAGTCAAAAAATTAAGTTTTAAATTTATGAAAAAATTTTGAAAATTGTGTAAGGGTACCCCCTTGGATTTTTTTCAAAAAAGTCACTTTTTCAAAATTTCTAAACTTTGAATGCAGACTGAATCTAGCAGATAAACCATAAGTAAAATGACTTAGATGACCAAAATCGGATGATTATTGAGGAAATTATGAGAGTTAGAAAATCTGAAATTACGGTATTATTGATATTTTTCGAAATTTCTATCGGAAACACTTTTAGATTGATATTTTATATTATTCAAGACTAGTTTTATGAATTAAAGTCAAAAAATTAAGTTTTAAATTTATGAAAAAATTTTGAAAATTGTGTAAGGGTACCCCCTTGGATTTTTTTCAAAAAAGTCACTTCTTCAAAATTTCTAAACTTTGAATGCAGACTGAATCTAGCAGATAAACCATAAGTAAAATGACTTAGATGACCAAAATTGGATGATTATTGAGGAAATTATGAGAGTTAGAAAATCTGAAATTACGGTATTATTGATATTTTTCGAAATTTCTATCGGAAACACTTTTAGATTGATATTTTATATTAGTCATGACTAGTTTTATGAATTAAAGTCAAAAAATTAAATTTTAAATTTATGAAAAAATTTTGAAAATTGTGTAAGGGTACCCTCTTGGATTTTTTTCAAAAAAGTCACTTCTTCAAAATTTCTAAACTTTGAATGCAGACTGAATCTAGCAGATAAACCATAAGTAAAATGACTTAGATGACCAAAATCGGATGATTATTGAGGAAATTATGAGAGTTAGAAAATCTGAAATTACGGTATTATTGATATTTTTCGAAATTTCTATCGGAAACACTTTTAGATTGATATTTTATATTATTCAAGACTAGTTTTATGAATTAAAGTCAAAAAATTAAGTTTTAAATTTATGAAAAAATTTTGAAAATTGTGTAAGGGTACCCCCTTGGATTTTTTTTCAAAAAAGTCACTTCTTCAAAATTTCTAAACTTTGAATGCAGACTGAATCTAGCAGATAAACCATAAGTAAAATGACTTAGATGACCAAAATCGGATGATTATTGAGGAAATTATGAGAGTTAGAAAATCTGAAATTACGGTATTATTGATATTTTTCGAAATTTCTATCGGAAACACTTTTAGATTGATATTTTATATTAGTCATGCCTAGTTTTATGAATTAAAGTCAAAAAATTAAGTTTTAAATTTATGAAAAAATTTTGAAAATTGTGTAAGGGTACCCCCTTGGATTTTTTTCAAAAAAGTCACTTTTTCAAAATTTCTAAACTTTGAATGCAGACTGAATCTAGCAGATAAACCATAAGTAAAATGTCTTAGATGACCAAAATCGGATGATTATTGAGGAAATTATGAGAGTTAGAAAATCTGAAATTACGGTATTATTGATATTTTTCGAAATTTCTGTCGGAAACACTTTTAGATTAATATTTTACATTGGTCATGACTAGTTCTATGAATTAAAGTCAAAAAATTAAGTTTTAAATTTATGAAAAAATTTTGAAAATTGTGTAAGGGTACCCCCTTGGATTTTTTTCAAAAAAGTCACTTCTTCAAAATTTCTAAACTTTGAATGCAGACTGAATCTAGCAGATAAACCATCAGTAAAATGACTTAGATGACCAAAATCGGATGATTATTGAGGAAATTATGAGAGTTAGAAAATCTGAAATTACGGTATTATTGATATTTTTCGAAAATTCTATCGGAAACACTTTTAGATTGATATTTTATATTAGTCATGCCTAGTTTTATGAATTAAAGTCAAAAAATTAAGTTTTAAATTTATGAAAAAATTTTGAAAATTGTGTAAGGGTACCCCCTTGGATTTTTTTCAAAAAAGTCACTTCTTCAAAATTTCTAAACTTTGAATGCAGACTGAATCTAGCAGATAAACCATAAGTAAAATGACTTAGATGACCAAAATCGGATGATTATTGAGGAAATTATGAGAGTTAGAAAATCTGAAATTACGGTATTATTGATATTTTTTGAAATTTCTATCGGAAACACTTTTAGATTGATATTTTATATTAGTCATGCCAAGTTTTATGAATTAAGGTCAAAAAATTAAGTTTTAAATTTATGAAAAAATTTTGAAAATTGTGTAAGGGTACCCCCTTGAATTTTTTTCAAAAAAGTCACTTTTTCAAAATTTCTAAACTTTGAATGCAGACTGAATCTAGCAGATAAACCATAAGTAAAATGACTTAGATGACCAAAATCGGATGATTATTGAGGAAATTATGAGAGTTAGAAAATCTGAAATTACGGTATTATTGATATTTTTCGAAATTTCTATCGGAAACACTTTTAGATTGATATTTTATATTATTCAAGAATAGTTTTATGAATTAAAGTCAAAAAATTAAGTTTTAAATTTATGAAAAAATTTTGAAAATTGTGTAAGGGTACCCCCTTGGATTTTTTTCAAAAAAGTCACTTCTTCAAAATTTCTAAACTTTGAATGCAGACTGAATCTAGCAGATAAACCATAAGTAAAATGACTTAGATGACCAAAATCGGATGATTATTGAGAAAATTATGAGAGTTAGAAAATCTGAAATTACGATATTATTGATATTTTTCGAAATTTCTATCGGAAACACTATTAGATTGATATTTTATATTAGTCATGACTAGTTTTATGAATTAAAGTCAAAAAATTAAGTTTTAAATTTATGAAAAAATTTTGAAAATTGTGTAAGGGTACCCCCTTGGATTTTTTTCAAAAAAGTCAATTTTTAAAAATTTCTAAACTTTGAATGCAGACTGAATCTAGCAGATAAACCATAAGTAAAATGACTTAGATGACCAAAATCGGATGATTATTGAGGAAATTATGAGAGTTAGAAAATCTGAAATTACGGTATTATTGATATTTTTCGAAATTTCTATCGGAAACACTTTTAGATTGATATTTTATATTATTCAAGACTAGTTCTATGAATTAAAGTCAAAAAATTAAGTTTTAAATTTATGAAAAAATTTTGAAAATTGTGTAAGGGTACCCCCTTGGATTTTTTTCAAAAAAGTCACTTCTTCAAAATTTCTAAACTTTGAATGCAGACTGAATCTAGCAGATAAACCATAAGTAAAATGACTTAGATGACCAAAATCGGATGATTATTGAGGAAATTATGAGAGTTAGAAAATCTGAAATTACGGTATTATTGATATTTTTCGAAATTTCTATCGGAAACGCTTTTAGATTGATATTTTATATTAGTCATGCCTAGTTTTATGAATTAAAGTCAAAAAATTAAGTTTTAAATTTATGAAAAAATTTGGAAATTTGTGTAAGGGTACCCCCTTGGATTTTTTCAAAAAAGTCACTTCTTCAAAATTTCTAAACTTTGAATGCAGACTGAATCTAGCAGATAAACCATAAGTAAAATGACTTAGATGACCAAAATTGGATGATTATTGAGGAAATTATGAGAGTTAGAAAATCTGAAATTACGGTATTATTGATATTTTTCGAAATTTCTATCGGAAACACTTTTAGATTGATATTTTATATTAGTCATGACTAGTTTTATGAATTAAAGTCAAAAAATTAAGTTTTAAATTTATGAAAAAATTTTGAAAATTGTGTAAGGGTACCCTCTTGGATTTTTTTCAAAAAAGTCACTTGTTCAAAATTTCTAAACTTTGAATGCAGACTGAATCTAGCAGATAAACCATAAGTAAAATGACTTAGATGACCAAAATCGGATGATTATTGAGGAAATTATGAGTGTTAGAAAACCTGAAATTACGGTATTATTGATATTTAACGAAATTTCTATCGGAAACACTTTTAGATTGATATTTTATATTAGTCATGACTAGTTTTATGAATTAAAGTCAAAAAATTAAGTTTTAAATTTATGAAAAAATTTTGAAAATTGTGTAAGGGTACCCCCTTGGATTTTTTTCAAAAAAGTCACTTCTTCAAAATTTCTAAACTTTGAATGCAGACTGAATCTAGCAGATAAACCATAAGTAAAATGACTTAGATGACCAAAATCGGATGATTATTGAGGAAATTATGAGAGTTAGAAAATCTGAAATTACGGTATTATTGATATTTTTCGAAATTTCTATCGGAAACACTTTTAGATTGATATTTTATATTATTCAAGACTAGTTCTATGAATTAAAGTCAAAAAATTAAGTTTTAAATTTATGAAAAAATTTTGAAAATTGTGTAAGGGTACCCCCTTGGATTTTTTTCAAAAAAGTCACTTCTTCAAAATTTCTAAACTTTGAATGCAGACTGAATCTAGCAGATAAACCATAAGTAAAATGACTTAGATGACCAAAATCGGATGATTATTGAGGAAATTATGAGAGTTAGAAAATCTGAAATTACGGTATTATTGATATTTTTTGAAATTTCTATCGGAAACACTTTTAGATTGATATTTTATATTAGTCATGCCTAGTTTTATGAATTAAAGTCAAAAAATTAAGTTTTAAATTTATGAAAAAATTTTGAAAATTGTGTAAGGGTACCCCCTTGGATTTTTTTCAAAAAAGTCACTTTTTCAAAATTTCTAAACTTTGAATGCAGACAGAATCTAGCAGATAAACCATAAGTAAAATGACTTAGATGACCAAAATCGGATGATTATTGAGGAAATTATGAGAGTTAGAAAATCTGAAATTACGGTATTATTGATATTTTTCGAAATTTCTATCGGAAACACTTTTAGATTGATATTTTATATTAGTCATGACTAGTTTTATGAATTAAAGTCAAAAAATTAAGTTTTAAATTTATGAAAAAATTTTGAAAATTGTGTAAGGGTACCCCCTTGGATTTTTTTCAAAAAAGTCACTTCTTCAAAATTTCTAAACTTTGAATGCAGACTGAATCTAGCAGATAAACCATAAGTAAAATGACTTAGATGACCAAAATCGGATGATTATTGAGGAAATTATGAGAGTTAGAAAATCTGAAATTACGGTATTATTGATATTTTTCGAAATTTCTATCGGAAACACTTTTAGATTGATATTTTATATTATTCAAGACTAGTTCTATGAATTAAAGTCAAAAAATTAAGTTTTAAATTTATGAAAAAATTTTGAAAATTGTGTAAGGGTACCCCCTTGGATTTTTTTCAAAAAAGTCACTTCTTCAAAATTTCTAAACTTTGAATGCAGACTGAATCTAGCAGATAAACCATAAGTAAAATGACTTAG
The DNA here is from genome assembly GCA_018904035.1 of Zaprionus ornatus. Lineage (NCBI taxonomy): Eukaryota > Metazoa > Arthropoda > Insecta > Diptera > Drosophilidae > Zaprionus > Zaprionus ornatus. The sequence goes on along the minus strand of JAEIFZ010000002.1, from coordinate 16,806,388 downwards.
ATGACCAAAATCGGATGATTATTGAGGAAATTATGAGAGTTAGAAAATCTGAAATTACGGTATTATTGATATTTTTTGAAATTTCTATCGGAAACACTTTTAGATTGATATTTTATATTAGTCATGCCTAGTTTTATGAATTAAAGTCAAAAAATTAAGTTTTAAATTTATGAAAAAATTTTGAAAATTGTGTAAGGGTACCCCCTTGGATTTTTTTCAAAAAAGTCACTTTTTCAAAATTTCTAAACTTTGAATGCAGACAGAATCTAGCAGATAAACCATAAGTAAAATGACTTAGATGACCAAAATCGGATGATTATTGAGGAAATTATGAGAGTTAGAAAATCTGAAATTACGGTATTATTGATATTTTTCGAAATTTCTATCGGAAACACTTTTAGATTGATATTTTATATTATTCAAGACTAGTTTTATGAATTAAAGTCAAAAAATTAAGTTTTAAATTTATGAAAAAATTTTGAAAATTGTGTAAGGGTACCCCCTTGGATTTTTTTCAAAAAAGTCACTTCTTCAAAATTTCTAAACTTTGAATGCAGACTGAATCTAGCAGATAAACCATAAGTAAAATGACTTAGATGACCAAAATCGGATGATTATTGAGGAAATTATGAGAGTTAGAAAATCTGAAATTACGGTATTATTGATATTTTTCGAAATTTCTATCGGAAACACTTTTAGATTGATATTTTATATTAGTCATGCCTAGTTTTATGAATTAAAGTCAAAAAATTAAGTTTTAAATTTATGAAAAAATTTTGAAAATTGTGTAAGGGTACCCCCTTGGATTTTTTTCAAAAAAGTCACTTGTTCAAAATTTCTAAACTTTGAATGCAGACTGAATCTAGCAGATAAACCATAAGTAAAATGACTTAGATGACCAAAATCGGATGATTATTGAGGAAATTATGAGAGTTAGAAAATCTGAAATTACGGTATTATTGATATTTTTCGAAATTTCTATCGGAAACACTTTTAGATTGATATTTTATATTATTCAAGACTAGTTCTATGAATTAAAGTCAAAAAATTAAGTTTTAAATTTATGAAAAAATTTTGAAAATTGTGTAAGGGTACCCCCTTGGATTTTTTTCAAAAAAGTCACTTCTTCAAAATTTCTAAACTTTGAATGCAGACTGAATCTAGCAGATAAACCATAAGTAAAATGACTTAGATGACCAAAATCGGATGATTATTGAGGAAATTATGAGAGTTAGAAAATCTGAAATTACGGTATTATTGATATTTTTCGAAATTTTTATCGGAAACACTTTTAGATTGATATTTTATATTAGTCATGCCTAGTTTTATGAATTAAAGTCAAAAAATTAAGTTTTAAATTTATGAAAAAATTTTGAAAATTGTGTAAGGGTACCCCCTTGGATTTTTTTCAAAAAAGTCACTTTTCCAAAATTTCTAAACTTTGAATGCAGACTGAATCTAGCAGATAAACCATAAGTAAAATGACTTAGATGACCAAAATTGGATGATTATTGAGGAAATTATGAGAGTTAGAAAATCTGAAATTACGGTATTATTGATATTTTTCGAAATTTCTATCGGAAACACTTTTAGATTAATATTTTATATTAGTCATGACTAGTTTTATGAATTAAAGTCAAAAAATTAAGTTTTAAATTTATGAAAAAATTTTGAAAATTGTGTAAGGGTACCCCCTTGGATTTTTTTCAAAAAAGTCACTTCTTCAAAATTTCTAAACTTTGAATGCAGACTGAATCTAGCAGATAAACCATAAGTAAAATGACTTAGATGACCAAAATCGGATGATTATTGAGGAAATTATGAGACTTAGAAAATCTGAAATTACGGTATTATTGATATTTTTCGAAATTTCTATCGGAAACACTTTTAGATTGATATTTTATATTATTCAAGACTAGTTTTATGAATTAATGTCAAAAAATTAAGTTTTAAATTTATGAAAAAATTTTGAAAATTGTGTAAGGGTACCCCCTTGGATTTTTTTTCAAAAAAGTCACTTCTTCAAAATTTCTAAACTTTGAATGCAGACTGAATCTAGCAGATAAACCATAAGTAAAATGACTTAGATGACCAAAATCGGATGATTATTGAGGAAATTATGAGAGTTAGAAAATCTGAAATTACGGTATTATTGATATTTTTCGAAATTTCTATCGGAAACACTTTTAGATTGATATTTTATATTATTCAAGACTAGTTCTATGAATTAAAGTCAAAAAATTAAGTTTTAAATTTATGAAAAAATTTTGAAAATTGTGTAAGGGTACCCCCTTGGATTTTTTTCAAAAAAGTCACTTGTTCAAAATTTCTAAACTTTGAATGCAGACTGAATCTAGCAGATAAACCATAAGTAAAATGACTTAGATGACCAAAATCGGATGATTATTGAGGAAATTATGAGAGTTAGAAAATCTGAAATTACGGTATTATTGATATTTTTCGAAATTTCTATCGGAAACACTTTTAGATTGATATTTATATTAGTCATGACTAGTTTTATGAATTAAAGTCAAAAAATTAAGTTTTAAATTTATGAAAAAATTTTGAAAATTGTGTAAGGGTACCCCCTTGGATTTTTTTCAAAAAAGTCACTTTTCCAAAATTTCTAAACTTTGAATGCAGACTGAATCTAGCAGATAAACCATAAGTAAAATGACTTAGATGACCAAAATCGGATGATTATTGAGAAAATTATGAGAGTTAGAAAATCTGAAATTACGGTATTATTGATATTTTTCGAAATTTCTATCGGAAACACTTTTAGATTGATATTTTATATTATTCAAGACTAGTTCTATGAATTAAAGTCAAAAAATTAAGTTTTAAATTTATGAAAAAATTTTGAAAATTGTGTAAGGGTACCCCCTTGGATTTTTTTCAAAAAAGTCACTTTTTCAAAATTTCTAAACTTTGAATGCAGACTGAATCTAGCAGATAAACCATAAGTAAAATGACTTAGATGACCAAAATCGGATGATTATTGAGGAAATTATGAGAGTTAGAAAATCTGAAATTACGGTATTATTGATATTTAACGAAATTTCTATCGGAAACACTTTTAGATTGATATTTTATATTATTCAAGACTAGTTTTATGAATTAAAGTCAAAAAATTAAGTTTTAAATTTATGAAAAAATTTTGAAAATTGTGTAAGGATACCCCCTTGGATTTTTTTCAAAAAAGTCACTTCTTCAAAATTTCTAAACTTTGAATGCAGACTGAATCTAGCAGATAAACCATAAGTAAAATGACTTAGATGACCAAAATCGGATGATTATTGAGGAAATTATGAGAGTTAGAAAATCTGAAATTACGGTATTATTGATATTTTTCGAAATTTCTATCGGAAACACTTTTAGATTGATATTTTATATTAGTCATGCCTAGTTTTATGAATTAAAGTCAAAAAATTAAGTTTTAAATTTATGAAAAAATTTTGAAAATTGTGTAAGGGTACCCCCTTGGATTTTTTTCAAAAAAGTCACTTGTTCAAAATTTCTAAACTTTGAATGCAGACTGAATCTAGCAGATAAACCATAAGTAAAATGACTTAGATGACCAAAATCGGATGATTATTGAGGAAATTATGAGAGTTAGAAAATCTGAAATTACGGTATTATTGATATTTTTTGAAATTTCTATCGGAAACACTTTTAGATTGATATTTTATATTAGTCATGCCTAGATTTATGAATTAAAGTCAAAAAATTAAGTTTTAAATTTATGAAAAAATTTTGAAAATTGTGTAAGGGTACCCCCTTGGATTTTTTTCAAAAAAGTCACTTGTTCAAAATTTCTAAACTTTGAATGCAGACTGAATCTAGCAGATAAACCATAAGTAAAATGACTTAGATGACCAAAATCGGATGATTATTGAGGAAATTATGAGAGTTAGAAAATCTGAAATTACGGTATTATTGATATTTTTCGAAATTTCTATCGGAAACACTTTTAGATTGATATTTTATATTATTCAAGACTAGTTTTATGAATTAAAGTCAAAAAATTAAGTTTTAAATTTATGAAAAAATTTTGAAAATTGTGTAAGGGTACCCCCTTGGATTTTTTTCAAAAAAGTCACTTCTTCAAAATTTCTAAACTTTGAATGCAGACTGAATCTAGCAGATAAACCATAAGTAAAATGACTTAGATGACCAAAATCGGATGATTATTGAGGAAATTATGAGAGTTAGAAAATCTGAAATTACGGTATTATTGATATTTTTCGAAATTTCTATCGGAAACACTTTTAGATTGATATTTTATATTATTCAAGACTAGTTCTATGAATTAAAGTCAAAAAATTAAGTTTTAAATTTATGAAAAAATTTTGAAAATTGTGTAAGGGTACCCCCTTGGATTTTTTTCAAAAAAGTCACTTCTTCAAAATTTCTAAACTTTGAATGCAGACTGAATCTAGCAGATAAACCATAAGTAAAATGACTTAGATGACCAAAATCGGATGATTATTGAGGAAATTATGAGAGTTAGAAAATCTGAAATTACGGTATTATTGATATTTTTCGAAATTTCTATCGGAAACACTTTTAGATTGATATTTTATATTAGTTATGCCTAGTTTTATGAATTAAAGTCAAAAAATTAAGTTTTAAATTTATGAAAAAATTTTGAAAATTGTGTAAGGGTACCCCCTTGGATTTTTTTCAAAAAAGTCACTTCTTCAAAATTTCTAAACTTTGAATGCAGACTGAATCTAGCAGATAAACCATAAGTAAAATGACTTAGATGACCAAAATCGGATGATTATTGAGGAAATTATGAGAGTTAGAAAATCTGAAATTACGGTATTATTGATATTTTTCGAAATTTCTATCGGAAACACTTTTAGATTGATATTTTATATTATTCAAGACTAGTTTTATGAATTAAAGTCAAAAAATTAAGTTTTAAATTTATGAAAAAATTTTGAAAATTGTGTAAGGGTACCCCCTTGGATTTTTTTCAAAAAAGTCACTTGTTCAAAATTTCTAAACTTTGAATGCAGACTGAATCTAGCAGATAAACCATAAGTAAAATGACTTAGATGACCAAAATCGGATGATTATTGAGGAAATTATGAGAGTTAGAAAATCTGAAATTACGGTATTATTGATATTTTTCGAAATTTCTATCGGAAACACTTTTAGATTGATATTTTATATTATTCAAGACTAGTTCTATGAATTAAAGTCAAAAAATTAAGTTTTAAATTTATGAAAAAATTTTGAAAATTGTGTAAGGGTACCCCCTTGGATTTTTTTCAAAAAAGTCACTTCTTCAAAATTTCTAAACTTTGAATGCAGACTGAATCTAGCAGATAAACCATAAGTAAAATGACTTAGATGACCAAAATCGGATGATTATTGAGGAAATTATGAGAGTTAGAAAATCTGAAATTACGGTATTATTGATATTTTTCGAAATTTCTATCGGAAACACTTTTAGATTGATATTTTATATTAGTCATGCCTAGTTTTATGAATTAAAGTCAAAAAATTAAGTTTTAAATTTATGAAAAAATTTTGAAAATTGTGTAAGGGTACCCCTTGGATTTTTTTCAAAAAAGTCACTTGTTCAAAATTTCTAAACTTTGAATGCAGACTGAATCTAGCAGATAAACCATAAGTAAAATGACTTAGATGACCAAAATCGGATGATTATTGAGGAAATTATGAGAGTTAGAAAATCTGAAATTACGGTATTATTGATATTTTTCGAAATTTCTATCGGAAACACTTTTAGATTGATATTTTATATTATTCAAGACTAGTTCTATGAATTAAAGTCAAAAAATTAAGTTTTAAATTTATGAAAAAATTTTGAAAATTGTGTAAGGGTACCCCCTTGGATTTTTTTCAAAAAAGTCACTTGTTCAAAATTTCTAAACTTTGAATGCAGACTGAATCTAGCAGATAAACCATAAGTAAAATGACTTAGATGACCAAAATCGGATGATTATTGAGGAAATTATGAGAGTTAGAAAATCTGAAATTACGGTATTATTGATATTTTTCGAAATTTCTATCGGAAACACTTTTAGATTGATATTTTATATTATTCAAGACTAGTTCTATGAATTAAAGTCAAAAAATTAAGTTTTAAATTTATGAAAAAATTTTGAAAATTGTGTAAGGGTACCCCCTTGGATTTTTTTTCAAAAAAGTCACTTCTTCAAAATTTCTAAACTTTGAATGCAGACTGAATCTAGCAGATAAACCATAAGTAAAATGACTTAGATGACCAAAATCGGATGATTATTGAGGAAATTATGAGAGTTAGAAAATCTGAAATTACGGTATTATTGATATTTTTCGAAATTTCTATCGGAAACACTTTTAGATTGATATTTTATATTAGTCATGCCTAGTTTTATGAATTAAAGTCAAAAAATTAAGTTTTAAATTTATGAAAAAATTTTGAAAATTGTGTAAGGGTACCCCCTTGGATTTTTTTCAAAAAAGTCACTTGTTCAAAATTTCTAAACTTTGAATGCAGACTGAATCTAGCAGATAAACCATAAGTAAAATGACTTAGATGACCAAAATCGGATGATTATTGAGGAAATTATGAGAGTTAGAAAATCTGAAATTACGGTATTATTGATATTTTTCGAAATTTCTATCGGAAACACTTTTAGATTGATATTTTATATTATTCAAGACTAGTTTTATGAATTAAAGTCAAAAAATTAAGTTTTAAATTTATGAAAAATTTTTGAAAATTGTATAAGGGTACCCCCTTGAATTTTCTTTCAAAAAAGTCACCTCTTCAAAATTTCTAAACTTTGAATGCAGACTGAATCTAGCAGATAAGCCATAAGTAAAATGACTTAGATGACCAAAATCGGATGATTATTGAGGAAATTATGAGAGTTAGAAAATCTGAAATTACGGTATTATTGATATTTTTCGAAATTTCTATCGGAAACACTTTTAGATTGATATTTTATATTATTCAAGACTAGTTTTATGAATTAAAGTCAAAAAATTAAGTTTTAAATTTATGAAAAATTTTTGAAAATTGTATAAGGGTACCCCCTTGAATTTTCTTTCAAAAAAGTCACCTCTTCAAAATTTCTAAACTTTGAATGCAGACTGAATCTAGCAGATAAGCCATAAGTAAAATGACTTAGATGACCAAAATCGGACAATTATTGAGGAAATTATGAGAGTTAGAAAATCTGAAATTACGGTATTATTGATATTTTTCGAAATTTCTATCGGAAACACTTATAGATTGATATTTTATATTAGTCATGACTAGTTCTATGAATTAAAGTCAAAAAATTAAGTTTTAAATTTATGAAAAATTTTTGAAAATTGTGTAAGGGTACCCCCTTGGATTTTTTTCAAAAAAGGCACTTTTTCAAAATTTCTAAAATTTGAATGCAGAATGAATCTAGCAGATAAACCATAAGTAAAATGACCTACATGACCCAAATCGGATGATTATTAAGGAAATTATGAGAGTTAGAATATCTGGAATTACGGTATTATTGATATTTTTCGAAATTTCTATCGGAATTACTTTTAGAATGATATTTTACACTGGTCATGACTAGTTCTATGAATTAAAGTCAAAAAATTAAGTTTTAAATTTATGAAAAAATTTTGAAAATTGTGTAAGGGTACCCCCTTGGATATTTTTCAAAAAAGTCACTTTTTCAAAATTTCTAAAATTTGAATGCAGAATGAATCTAGCAGATAAACCATAAATAAAATAAGGGTATATTATTGATTTTTTTCAAATTTTCTATCGAAAGTAGAGCTGGAAAAACATCGATGTTTACATCGATTATTCTTTGTTTTTTCAAAAAAAAAATCGATGTATCCATACATCGCCGATATTTCTACCAGCTCTACTTCAGGGAACGGTTTGGAAATCGGTATCTCTTAATATTACATTTTAAATATCTTCTACAATTTTCGATGGCAAGCAAATTTTTTAGAAATTATTTGGACGTTAATAGTAATTATGGTCAAATTATAAAACAATTTTTATCAGCATACATATTGCTAGCAAATTTGAGACCTCTAGCTATAATGGTCTTTGAGATCTAGGACATTTAGTTGGTACAAGGGTATAAGGACACTTCTATAACTGAAAACGAAGACTATATCTATTAAATGCTTTTTCACAATAAATACAGTGCAATTATTTACTTTTATCTTTACCTTTCTCTCACTAAGCCTAGCGGACTATCAATTGTATAGACCAATCCAAGAACAAAGCTCTGCAGTCATATAAAACATGCTCTTATACTCGAATCAATGGCCCGATTAGCTGCCTTTGAAAGCACATGTTGAACAGATACAGCAGTTTGCTGGTCGAGTCCACACGGGAATTGCTTCTGCCACTGTTGTCCTCGTTCTGCGAACAAGCAAACGGAAAATTTTACAATTCTCCTTAATGAAAATAAGCACAACAACGCGCCATACAATGCGAAACAAAGGAAACAGAATTCTCCCCATGCTCGGCCATGTACTTTCGATTTCTCCTTTAGTTTTCTTCCACTTCGGGCCACCCACTTTGGGATTCATGTTTTGTTTGCCGGCTCAGTGTGCTGTGCAGTGTGCAGAGGAGGAAAATTGCAGCTTCCGTCGAGCGTTTTGTTTAAGTACACACAAAACAGAAACAGAAACTGCATCCTTCGTCCATTTTGTCCGGGCTGTGCGCATTGTGCGTTTTACCTTCTCGTTAGCTTTCGGTATATTCTCAAGTTACAGTCCTCTTTTATTGTCGCAACTTCCCCATTCATTTCGAGGCGAATGTTCTCTAATTCCAGCCATGTTGCTTGTTAAGCCCTGTGGCGTTGTTCTCGTTCCCAGTCCCAACTTCAAGTTGTCGTGGAGAGTTAACAGTCCGCACCATCCAGAGAGGCCCAAAACACCTTCATGTTTGCACGTTCATCGCGCCCCAACGCTCTTTCTTTATAGAGAACAGTCCGAGTACTTCACCTGAGAGAGCTTTTTCGGTACTCGACTCCCAGTGAAGTTCATTCTCTTCTTTCCACCGACCTTATCCAAGGACTAATGTAAGTGCAATTCCCTGATTAACAATATTATTGATTTATGTAATTATCCAATTGTATCTTTCATCACATTCACTGGCCCTCAAAATTGATTAAGTCCTTCGACGACAACTCATTCATTTGTTCATAATGTGTCGGACTCGTCGCAGTGTGTGTCGGAAAATAGTTCAGTATACTTTTCGATGCACTCTATTTTTCTCTTGGCTACTGGGACTTTTCCCCTTTCTCTACAATTCGAAAACGCAGAAACTGAAACGCTCCAAATGGTTGATTTTTTACGGAATAATTCTCAACGCAGCACTTGTTTGGACAATTTTTCGAACTTATTCGGATACATTGACTATGGAGAGAGCTGAACTAAACAAACGGAACCCTTTGGTCGAACAAATCAACAATCTGCACAATTTTCTTATCCTGTTGACCATATTCATAACATACTTTCGTATATGGTGGCATTGCGAAGAGCTGGGAAAGATCATCAACAAGATTCTGGGTTTATATCGGAAATACTTCAAGAAACACGACTCAGAAGATTGCTTAAGCTTTGAGTATTATATCATATTGAAGGGCTTGTGTATAGTTTGTGAGCTCGCCTCAATGTTATCTATGAACTTGGGGTTTTCCCTCAAATTCAGCTATGGAATGGTTTTGGGAGTCATTAGTCTCCTGTCTTTAATGCTGGGAGATCTTCTAGTTGGAATGCATTTCCACCTTGCTGTGATATACATTTATCGCTTTGTTTGGATCATTAATCGGGACCTTTTAAAGCTCGTATACAGCCCTACCCGAAATGCATCAAAGGTTCATAAACTACATCATCTCTATGGTCGAATACTGGAACTCAATTTGCGACTGGTTGCCATTTACGATTACCAAATGATTTTATTCATTCTGTGTCTACTGACTATCAACATTATATCCGTATACTATTTCCTAGTCTACAGTTTAAGCCTTAAACATCCCTTATCGCTGTTAGTCATCTTTAATTTTGTTCAGTCTCTGTTTATCAATATTATGGACTTCTGGCTGAGCATTACCGTCTGCGAGCTCGCGGAACGTGCTAGTCGGGGTACATTGAAAATCCTTAGACTTTTCAATGGAATACCAAATCTTGATTTAGATATGGATCGCAGTGTGAGTATCATAGTCTGACTAACATTTGGATTTATCTGAGGTTGTCTTTTCTTTTTCAGATCACCGACTTTTCCCTATTTTGTAGTCATCGACGTTTGGAATACAATCATTGTGGTTTGTTCCATATACACAATGCAATGGGTTTTCGTATGACCGTAAGCTCTGTGCTCTATCTGGTTTATCTGGTTCAATTCGATTATATGAATTTGGGATAGAATTATACTTGCTTCTTCTTGAAGTCTATTTAAAAAGATAAGGGACTAATTAAAGTACAAATTCTTGATAAAAAATATGCACGTGTTATTGATTTGCGTAATCATCCAATTGTATCTTTCATCACATTCACTGGCTCTCAAAATTGATTAGGTTCTTCGACGACAACTCATTCATTTGTTCATAATGTGTCGGACTCGTCGCAGTGTGTGTCGGAAAATAGTTCAGTATACTTTGCGATGCACTCTATTTTTCTCTTGGGTACTGGGAATCTTCCCCTTTCTCTACAATTCGAAGACGCAGAAAATGAAACGCTCCAGATGGTTAATTGCATATGGAATAGTTCTAAATGCGGGACTAGCTTGGACTATTATCCGAACTTATCCGGATACAGAGTCTTCCGGAAGACGTGAACTAAACCGGCGGAATCCTTTGATCGATCAAATTAATGACCTGCACAACTATCTTTTACTGTTGACCATATTTATAACACACTTTCGGATATGTTGGCTTAGCGAAGAGCTGGGAAGAATTATCAACAACTTGCTGCTTTTGTATCAAAAACACTTCAAGAAATACGACTCAGAAGATTGCCTTAGCTTTGAGTATTATATCATATTGAAGGGCTTCTGTACTATCTCTGAGCTTGTCTCAATAATATTAATGGATTTCGGATTATCTACGACATACAACTACGTAAAGCTGTTGGGAGTCATTTGTATCCTGGCTGTACAGCAAGGAGTTCTCCTCGTTGGAATGCATTTCCACCTTGCTGTGATATACATTTATCGCTTTGTTTGGATCATAAATCGTGAGCTCTTAAAGCTTGTGTACAGCCCTACCCGAAATGCATCAAAGGTTCATAAACTACATCATCTCTATGGTCGAATACTGGAACTCAATTTGCGACTGGTTGCCATCTACGATTACCAAATGATTCTCTTCATGCTTAGTTTCCTGACTGTCAACATTATATCTATATTTTACTTCCTGGTCTATAGCTTAAGCCTTAAACATCCCTTATCGCTGGTAATTTTCCTAAATTTTATTCAGAGTTTGGTTATCAATATTATGGACTTCTGGCTGAGCATTACCGTCTGCGAGATTGCGGAACGTGCTAGTCGGGGTACATTGAAAATCCTTAGACTTTTCAATGGGATACCAAATCTTGATTTAGATATGAATCGCAGTGTGAGTATATAATATGAAATGTTTGACAATATCTTTAGTTGACTTTTCTCTTTTAGCTCAACGACTTTGCCTTATTTTGCAGTCATCGTCGTCTGGAATACAATCATTGTGGCTTGTTCCATATACATAACGCAATGGGGTTTCGAATGATCGTAAACTCGATGCTCTACTTGCTTTATTTAATTCAATTTGATTATATGAATTTGCGATAATTTATGGTATTTAAAAAATAAATGCAATATGCACTAGAGCAACAGTTGAGCGGCACGCGACAGTGGGATACCTTCTTAAATAACTTCTGTGTTTCGTATTCGATCGGATTGAAACTCAGAGGATACGTAGATATATAAGTTATATCTTTTTTACTTCGCTTAGAAATCGAATTGAAATATTTAATTTTTGATCTGTGGGGGCAATGGGCGTGGCACCCAACATTCGACATAAACGCGCTCTGCGTCGAGTATAGATCAACCTTCATGCCAACTTTGGTATCTGTAGTATTTATAATAGCTGAGAACTGTGTGTTCATCTGCTCAGACAGACAGATAGACAGACAGACTGTCTGTCCGACAGACAGTCATGGGTCAATCGATTTGTTCAATCATCCTTAACTAGAATATATATACCTTTTGGGGTCTCTCAAGCCTCCTCCTACATGTTACATACATTTGCATAAAGTTTGTATACCCCTTTTACAATGCTCGAAGGGTATTAAACTGTAAACGCAATACGAAGATTTTGATTAACATTTATTTTGTTATTTACAAGAAATGGGATATTCATTCTATCTGCGTAAGTTCACGTAGTCAAATTGCACCAGATAAACTAAATATAATATACTGGCTATAATCATACGAAATCCCATTGCATGGTCCACATTAAATAGTCCCCAAATATTGAATTCCAACCGTCTACAGCTGCAAAATAAAGCAAAATCGTTAAGCTGAAACAAAAAAAAATAAAATGTTAGATATGCCTTATAAACTACACCGTTTTCAAATCTTACACTACGATTGAACTCAACATCCTGAGCTGGAATATCAGTGAAGAGCTTTAATATAGTCGAAGTTCCTCGACTTGCCCGCACACACATTTCGCAGACGGCGATGTGCAGCCAAAAGTCAATCAAATTGATGAGGACAACTTGGATTATGTTGAGCCACATATAGCATGTAAATGGTTTCTTCGTAATGTGTGCATAAACGAGAAAATAATATATAGTTTGAATGTTGGCAGATAGTATAGATGAGAAGAATAGAACAGTCAGGTATTCATAACTGGAAACAAGCTGCAAATTCAGATCCAAAAGGTTTCGATAAAGGCAATGAAGGCGATGAATCTCTGAAGATTGTTTGCTACGGCTATAGACAAGCTCAAGCAACTGCCGATTAATGATCCAAACAAAGCGATAGATATATATGAGAGCCATATGAAAGTGCATTCCAATTAGCAAAATCGATAGCTGCGATACGAGGATACTGCTAAGGCCCATCACAAACTGTACAGTTAATTGGGATGACACGTCTCTGTCCAAAACTATCATAGATACGAATTCAAGCAAAATAGCCATTCCTTTCCATAAGATGAAGTTGTCAAAGGTGCATATCTCCAAAGAATCGTACTGCTTGAAGTGACGCTGATGAAGGTTCCTCAACGCATTGAGCGTCCTTTCAATCTTCTTGCTCATCCACCAGTTCCGATAATGCATCACACAAGCAGCGGCAGTAATCAGAATATAATGCAAAAGGGTAACCTTCTGAGCCAATGGATTATGTTGATATAATTCCATTTTGGATGCATCATCAAGTGGCGAATAATCGTGGAATATCACATACATCAATCCAGCCTGCAGTAGGATACCGTAGCCAATTAACCATCGCGATCGTCGTAGTCGTTGACCCTTTGAGTCGTAGATAAATGGAAATATTCCCAAAGCCCAGGACGCATACAATGAAGCCCACAAATTAAAACGTACTAAATATCCCTTCCAACTGTGACGAGTTCGACACATTGCGACTTAATGAACCACTTCAACGAAGTCGTTTCGTACTCGTACTGAGAATGTGATGGATGATAAGAATGGATAATTAAATGGAACAATTACACTGTTCTATTTGGTTCAGATGGAAGGGAAAGTAAGACTGAAATAATATATAATTAATTTCCATTAGCTGACATTCATTTTGTGGCACAGTGTAAATTATTCTTAACAATTAATTTAATTGGTTTTTGACTTAAGGTAAAGGAAATTACAACAGCTAAATAAAGTTACTCGTAGCTCTTTCACATATCAACTGTCAGAGGTATCCCTGAAATTGATCACCTCGACAAGAGATAAATTGCCCGAATTTTAGATAGCGTTACATTTGAGGTTTGAGTTGTACCCGGGTCGATATATTTGCTTTTTTTCCCACCACCTCTTCAAGACATTAAAAATTTGTTTTACCTCCGAGTTGGCGTTGCAATTTCAACATTTTTCCTCTCATTTAACATCGTCTTCCCCCCATTCACACTTTTATCAAGGTGCAGTACGTTTTTCAAGCTGCGCCGTAAAGTATGCAACACATGAAGCTGAAAGCTGCCGCAGAAACTTTTCACTGGCTTTGGCGGGGCTCGTGCAGTACAGGAGGATGGTGCAGTACAGACTGCAGCAAGCATTACCCCATAATAAGTTGTGTCTTGCGTCTGCTTCTACCCTGTCGACCCCCTGCTCTTCTACTTATTCTGTTTCCATCATGGCGAGTGCATTTTTCACCTTTTATCATAACTTCACCTCGCCGTTTCCATTTGTGCTGTAAAAGTTTCTCAAAGGTGCCGCAGCAGTGCCTTCTTGAGTCCATACAACCTGCCGAGTGACTCAATTTGGACTGGTTTTGTTTTTATTTCAGCTCCTCATTCACATTACTGCGTAACAGCGCCAAGGAAAATTGGAAAATGCAAACAACTTTATGTGCTGCAAGAATTTCCAAAGGGAAAAGTGTGTGGCTATTGCAGATGGTAACCCCTTAGACTATATTATAGGTTAAAATAGTACATTGAATGGTTTTTATTGCGGTTACTTAAGTTCCACAGTAAACAGTCTTAGATACAGTCTTGATACTTTTGATGTAGAAATAGAAGAGGTTGCATTCGTAGGACTTTTATTTTGTTTTACTCTTCGACCATTGAAACTGGTCAAAACAGGGTATACTTACTTTATGCAAGGGTATGACAGAATGAGGACTGACAGTCTCCAGCTATTATAAAAGCTGAAGACACCAAATTTATATCAGTCCGATTCGGCTCGTTTCGACCGATTTACAGCGTGGAGCAAGTTTCATTAAGTTAGCTACTAAACTAAGAGACGAGTATGCATTGCAATGGACGGGCACACGGACAGGACTAGTTCGATTCCTCTGCCGAAGCTGACTCAGAATATATATACTTTATGGGTTCGTAGATGTCTCCTTAGGTGCCATTCCTATCCAAAATTAATGTACCCTCTGCAAGGGTATAAAAAGAAAACTTGTCTTCTGAGCTCAACGCACTAACATCTGCTGTTGACTTTAAGCAGCCAAGCAATCTCCACTCTAACGAACGTTTTCGGAACATCCGTTTTACGGGGTTGCACTTAGCAATTAACGAGTTTACTTTTTTTACTCCTCTCTCTCTCTCTCTCTCTCTCTATCTCTCTCTCTCTTATACTCTGCCTGTCTTTCGCTACCACTCTCTAAAGCTCTTGCCTCTCTCGGTCACCGCAACATTTCCCAGTTGGCTCGTTGCTCTCAATTAGAGTGTCACTTCCGTTTGAAATTTAGTGTGCTGGACAAATTTACCTATCCCGTTGGGCGGCAAATGGAACCTCACTCCGTTTCCAGTCCTGTCCGACTGCTCCCGTTGGGCGCCTGCCATAAACCCAGCTTGAACATGAACTGCACAAGATGCAGGCTGACAACAAGTTTAACCCGGCAATTTTTCACTCTTGTCCGGAAATTATCGCACTGAGTATATGTGGGCAACGACGGTAATCACATTGGAAGTGACAGGCATATATCTTGTTGTTGCACAGTGAATCAATGGGAGAATAAAGGACTGAATAAATAATACATTACAGAGATGAAAAAGCTGAAACTCATGAGCAAAATAAGATAAATTGAAAAGGAAACTTCGCAGTATTTCCTTTCTGTCTCTTTTGGGATTATTATTATATTGAAATATTGTAAGGTGTAAATTCCAAGTCTTCTAGAGATTTTCAAAATAAAACTACTTCTTTATTTGCAGCCTCCAATTATAGCTCAAGCTTGAAAAGCAAATAATTCATGCTGAACATGTGAATGCTAAATCCAAATACAACTGAGAACTCAATACAGTTTGAGCTGTAGAGTCCCTCGACGACCTCATCGTCGAGTGGGCGCACGTCCAATACCCTGTCTACTCTTCTGCTGACAGGCACTGGTACACAGCAAAGAAGTGTGCCCAGAGAGAAGGGTGCAGTGAAAAAAGAGAGAGAGGGAGAGAGAAAGGATTTCTTCTATTTGGTCCAATTCGCCAGTCAATGCGCCATGTGAATATCTTGTTTCGCTGTGTATCCTCGTTGTGCATGCGTTTTTCCGAATGCCACTGTCAATATGCCAACAACTACAGCAAGTGCAACAACAACAAAAGCAGTAGCAACAACACAAACACTCACAACACACACAGCACACACAGATAAAAAAATGGCGCATTCCTTTTTGTTTCTATTGCATACTCTCGCCGAGGGTAATACGATTTTGTCAGACGATTTTCAATGTAGTTTATAAATTTGATATTCATTTTAATCCTCCACTTTGCAATTGATAGAAAAAAATCCGTACAACTATTTCAAATGTAAACTCAATTTACCATTTATTTTCTGTGTTGAGGTGAAGCTGGGAGGTTCAAAGTTAAATCTGAAAAATCAAAATATTGATTGCAATAAATAAAATACTATTGTAGGTTATCTAATAGAATATAGCAAATTGTTTTAATGTATTTATTGGCTAGATAATACCCAAGCACTTATTACTGCAATTACTGCAAGCAATTATACTGGAGTCTTGTGTTATCATTTCATCTTCATACATACATATAGTATGTATGTACATATCTATCATTTCAACATCAAGGGACAGCCTCATACATAACGTGTGTATATTATATAGTAGTAAACAATTTAATATGTTTCTTGGCCTCTTAATTCAATATTTATTTAAATACTTTGATAACCGATCTAATATTCCCATTTCTTGTTTCGCTTTTCAGTAGGAAATTCAATCATACCTTCTTGCTTAGTCCCATTTCCGAAAGAGTATGCAGAATGGACATTACGAAGACACTTCCGGTTTTTTTGGGGCTTGCTACTCACGTAGCACGCGGCTTTCTGCCGTTAGCCCGTAAAACATTTTTTGGCAGCGACGCGGCCCGAAGAGAAACTACAAATTTTGCATAAATGATGCCTGCAGGCCATGGGCAACCGAATACTCGTACTGTCGTTATTATTGGCATTGCCAGAGGAAGGGAGATGCGGATAGCTGCGACTGGGTGCTAGCAACATACATCTGTAGTGCATTTCACTTGGATACAGCTCGACATTTCTGGCGAAATTAAAAGACGGAAAATGTTCAGAATATTCTATGAACGTTGAGAAAATAAGAAAATTCATGGGAGCTTGCCAATTTAATTCATTTTCCGGGCCAGCTTCGAGTTGAAAACAGAATTTCGTATTCTGTTTGTTGGCTTGTGGCCGAATATTAACTGTCTTTCTCTCTCTCTCCCTATCGTTTTCTCTTTCTCTCTCTCTCTCTCTCTCTCGCTAGCTCTGTGTGTAAGCAGCAAATCAATACGAAAAGGAAGTAAACAGAAAATTAGATGCCCTAATCAAGTGAGTTGTGTGTTTATTAGATAAATAATAACAATGCTCTATGGAATAGAGGCCAAGAAACATATAAACATTGTATAATACTATATGATATACACACATATTGTGTGAGGCCTTCCCATTTCCCATATATTCGAAGTATTCGTTTATCAAGAATTCTATTGAACAAGAGTATTTAGAGAACTTAAAGTCTTTTTCAGTTGACTTGAAAAATAAAAAAAGGAATGTATTTAAGTGTAAATAAATATCACAGAAAAGCTGCAGCTGAAGTTCGAGATAAATTGACAGCAAAACAATCGAAATATACATATGAGTTTTATAGAATTCAAGAAATGAATTGCAAATTAAGTTCGAGTTTCATTTACACCAAACAGAGAAATCGTTTTCATCATGTTTGGTGTAAACCACATTTGGCATGATACCGTAGCTTTAATGTTGGGCAAACCGTAGATATTTAAGCTCAGTTTCCTTTTTTAATGATGTTTTAGAAGGCAAACGAAGCGAGATATCAATTCATTACACTTGCTTAAGTATGCATGAAACTTTGGGTGCCTGCTCGACCCGCCGACCCGTCGACCCTCGAGCCGTCGACCCTATAGACAGTCATAAATTGTCTGTCGGTTAATTTGGAAACTTTGTACACAAATAACTGAGACAGAAATTGAAACACTTAAGCTTATTAAAAACTAAAAATTCTAATTTGTAAGATAGCGAGCGATGTAGAGAGAGAGGGAGAGAGACCGAGCGAGACGAGAAGGCGGGGCAGCTGTGGCAACGTCTGCGCGTGCTTACCTTGGCAGATTGTCAGCGTATTAACTTTTGGCCGCCGGGCACTTCTCTAGTTTCTTCATTTTGAGTTAAGTTTGAATTCGTGGATTGCTGCAAAACATAATTCCAGCGGCTGAGGCCGAAGCCGAGGCTGAAGCGGCGGGAAAACCGCAGACAAATTTTGAAAACTTTTACCGCACAATTACTTGAACTGATGAGAAAACTTTTGGCCGAAGACATTCACCGTGCCTCACACAGTTTACACTTTTGTTCGAAATTATGTTAAATAAGAGAAATTTCCCCACATAATGCTCGGCACAGATGCAGGCGAGATTGGAAATGGGCCGCGGCAGCTTTTGCTGTGTGTAAATAGCAACAGAAAAAAAGCACAACAATCGTTAAATGCCGTGTGGTATGTCCTCCACACTCACACGCCTACCCACAACAGAGCCACACTCACACGCACACTCACACACTCGCTTGTACTCAGATTTATTCGTTTCACACGAATGTGGTTTATGGGGAATATGCTGCGCATTATTTAAAAATTTTATTCTCTCGAATTTATCTCTCAGCTCAGTCTCATAACTTAATTCAAGTTCCTCCTTGTCCTTTGGGTGCTGAGTGTGTGTTTATCTGTGAGCTGTGCGCGTGTGTGTGTCTGTGTGTGTGTGTGTGTGAGTGATGAACAAAACAGCTTCTTTAATTTTGAATCTCCTTTGTTGCCGTCTTTTGCCAAGCAAAGCCTACAGCCGTCTCTTTCATTCTGTCACCTGCTCTTCATATCCTCCTCGTGGTCCTCCAACCAGCCACATAATCCTACACTCAGCCAGCTTCTTTGTCTACGCTTCTCCCCCGTAGCAAAGCTTACGGCTTACGCGGCAATTACAACGCGTCGTCAGGTATCTGCTGAGGATATGCGATGCACAGTTCCTTCCATTCACTCGAAGCTATCGGTTTCGCCACCCCGCCGATAAGTCGATATTCTCAGTGTCTCAACTCAAAGGATTGAAAAACAATTACTCTCGGCTGATGTTTGCCTGCTTAAGTGTTTGAATGAATGTTTAAGCGTGTGGAAACCAAGAAGGTTGCTCTGAGCAGAGTTACTCCGTTTAGTCACTAGAAAAGGCAAGTGTTAAACATGTAACGAATATGGAACGAATATGGAACCAATGTTAGATGAAGAACGTGTGTTAAACGTTAAGGTTGCCCAGAGCTGAGTTACTTTGCTCTTACAACAGTCTGAGCCACCAGAAAAGTGTTAAGTATTTAACGAATATGAAAAGAATTTTAGATGAAGAACGAATGTGGAACGGGTGTGAATCGAATGTGGAACGAAAGCAAGATGATGAACGAATGTGGAACGAGAAGGATACCCAGAGCTGAGTTACATTGCCAGACCAGGCAAATGTTAAATAAATAACGAATATGAAACGAATGTGGAACGAATGTTTTATGTATAATGAATGTGGAACTAGTGTGGACAAAAGAACAATTAAATGTCGATTGATAGAGAATCAAAGAATTATTTTATGATCAAGTGAAACATATTGTATGTGGATGGATTTGTGCACAGAGAATTCAATGTGAGAGACTATCAAAGTCATGTCCCATTGAGTACAGCCCATCAAAGATATATGTATGTATATATCTCACCTCAGTCTACAAACCATTCATAGATGAAAAGACATTTCTTATACGTGACCTCAAATTTTCACGTCAACGAAAAAACACTTACAATATTAACCGGAAAAGTAAGCAGGCCTGGGAAAATCTACACCACACTTTTTTCATTTTTCCGCGAATCATTTACGGCAATTCTCCATTGATTCTCTTTCTTTTGTTATCATTCCGCGTCGGGACAAATTGAAAGTGAAAACGGAAACAATTGACCGTCATTTGTTTGCAAATGAAAAGGAAATTTGCAATTCTTTGGCCTTAATGTGTAAGAAAGGAATATATTGAGAATATTTTTGAAAGTTGTTCAGCCATATATGGTACATATTTCAGGTTATATAGTGTTCAAACGGTTCCTTCCATTGGTATGTATTATACATATTACTGGTTACCGAATGTCTCAACAGTTGCTTCCCTCAGCCTCGATTTCTGATTGCCATTTTCGAGTTAATTTCGTCATTGTTGAATCTAATTGATTTCCAAAGTAAACAATGGGAAATACTACCTAGAAACGATTTTGAATGTTTACATTGGCATTTCATTTAATGGACACCAAGTCGCAGCTCCCCACTGCGCTTGGCGACCTCCCTCAAAACATTTCTGAGTGCGACTGTCGAGCAAAGTCCGTGAGTTTATGGCAACCGAATCAGAGGGGGTTGCATCATCTATAAACTTGCCATAAATGGGTTGAGAGAGCGAGAGAGTAAAGCTATGTAGCAAGAGTAGCAACATGTTGCCAGAATCCGAAGAACTGGCAACACGTTGATAAGAGAAGCTATCCGCAACATCGACAGCTGTTGATGACCACACAGATTTAATCCCAGTGCGCCTTTCCCATACCCAAAAACGATTCAATTATTGATTTCATCGTTTATTTTTTGCATTTTTCTTTCAATTATGGCCAATTTCGCAGAATGACATAGCAATTTCTTAATCTGCAATGAAGAAGGTATAAATATGGATCATGGGAAATGAGAAAATTAATAGAACATAATTTGTAAATCATTGAAAAGTTTGAACTTTAGCCATAACAGATTGAAGAAATATAGATTGGTAGATATCTTAATATATTATTATTAGCAAAAGGAATCTTACTTGACTGGGACTGCACAAGAAATACTGCAATAAAGATCTCGAAATCAATACTACATTGCTCTTGATTAATACTCAACTAAAGTATTGTTCTTAATAGTTTTTATTCAGCATAACCCCAAAATTGAAGTACAATAGAATAAATAGTTTAAGAAAGCTCTTTACAACATAGCCTCAAATTTGAAGTACAATCGCATTGTTTATAATAGTTTTTATTCAACATAACCTCAAATTTTTTATAATAGTTTATATTCAACATAACCTCAAATTTGAAGTACAATCGAATAAATACTTTAAGAAAGCTCTTTAAAAATATTCTTCGTAGTATTGTTTACAATAGTTTTTTTTTCAACATAACCTCAAATTTGAAGTACAATCGCATAAATAGTTTAAGAAAGGTCTTTAAAGCTATACTTCATAGTTTTGTTTATAATAGTTTTTATTAAACATAACCTCAAATTTGAAGTACAATCGCATAAATTGTTCATGAAAGGTCTTTAAAACAATACTTCATTGTATTGTTTATAATAGTTTTTATTCAACATAATCTCAAATTTTGAAGTACAATAGAATAAATAGTTTAAGAAAGGTCTTTAAAACAATACTTCATAGTTTGCGATTTTGGTGTTTTCGCAAAACTTTGTCGAAAAATACAGGTCGACTAGGAATCCAATTTCTTCCATCCCCGTCACCAACCTCCTCAGCCTCATCAGTAAGTTTCGTGATAGATGAATGTGTCTGGTTCTGTAACACAATTTGAATTTCACGTATCTGCCAGGGTTTTTGTGTGTGTGTGCCCCTTTAGCCATAGTTTGGTTTCGCCGTTCTCTGTGCTTCACTCTAAACGGTAGCAGGTAAATTGGATCGCGTAACGGGGGACTCAGATTGCAGGGCATCCTGCAACCACTTCCACGCCGACATGCTGCACAGTGGTAGTGGTGGTGGTGGTGGTGGTGCACGGTGCACAAAGCACATTGTCAGCACTTTCATTATTGCCCGCATTTGTGCACAGGAATTGGGCCGTTTTCCAGCAACAGAGCAAGCAAAATGAGCGCCGCGCTCAAGCCGTGAAAATGTTGGATATGAACACGATATATATGTGTACTATATGTGAATGCATGCACAAGTGTGGAATGTGCTGATGTGTGTGGGTGTATGTGTGTATGTGTGTGTGGATTGTATGTGTGCAGTCAGTTAATCTATTGTGCAGCTCTCCAGCATAGCCAGAAAATAAATTAAGCTGAATCATTTAAATTTTTCGCAGTTTTTTATTGCATATGCAACGGAGTTTGATTATTTTCTTTGCGATTTTCCTGAATAGAATTTATA
This sequence comes from Zaprionus ornatus, assembly GCA_018904035.1. Classification (NCBI taxonomy): domain Eukaryota; kingdom Metazoa; phylum Arthropoda; class Insecta; order Diptera; family Drosophilidae; genus Zaprionus; species Zaprionus ornatus. The sequence goes on along the minus strand of JAEIFZ010000002.1, from coordinate 16,784,053 downwards.
TCCGCGTTAATATGCGTGAAATGCTCGCACGGAAAATTTCGCGGTAGATTAACTTACGTTTTCATCGCTGCACACGCACAGCAAATGCTGCTCACACTGGAAAAGCAATGTCACGCCAAATGAGCCAAGGATTTTCGCATCAGCATCAAAAACTGATTTCCACTTGCAACCATGAAACTTTACTCTGAAGGTTGCGAAGCTGTGTGAGTATGGGAATGAGAACTTATCAGGTTTACACTTCAGATGAGTAAGTATAGCACTACCCAAACCAGTTGTTGACTAACAACCTGGGGAACGTATTAGCTAAGTATATAACAAGCACCAGAGCCATGGCTGCGTTTGCTCTACTGTGATATACCCGCTTCACAGCTGACCAAATGGTCATATAACTTTTTTGTTGCATACTTTGCAGGGAGCGGCTTGAAAATCAGTGTCCCTATATATCTATTTTGCACATAATATTTCTTCCACCCTGTGATGTTAAGATACAATATTATATATTAAAATTAATAAAAAAAAAAAAAAATTTCGCACATAATTTCTATGTTTATTATCCAATAGCAATTAAATCATTTGGGCATTCATACTTATTGTGTTTACCAAAAAGGAAATTTCCAGCGTTGAAATTGCGCTTGTAATTAGTGTTTCGTGAATTTACGGGGCTGAAAGGGGGCGTGGGCAAAATCTGAAATAAATTTTAACTGCGTGCTATAATTAGATAATTTTTCATATTTTTTTCGTAGCTCCTAGCTCTAATTTTCTCTAATATCTTGATGTTCATACAGATGGACAGAGGACAAACACATGGACATGTCCACTTGGCTTGTGATTCTGATGAGGAATAAATATGTTATACTTTGTTGGGTCTGCCACGCCATCTGCTGCCTGTTATATACGTTTGCTGCTTGCAAAAACTTAAAATACCCTTCTAATCTATGGGTAGCGGGTATAACATACGAGTATACATACATACCTGGCACTTCAGGCCCCAACAAGTATGCAAGCTGTATATCATCTACTAGCTACCAGTTGATGGCTAAGTACGTGATTTCCCGCCCCTGTTATTAACCATTCAGGCATGCATTTTTAATGAAACTTGTTATCCAGTTGCAAACGGGAGTGAAGCCATAATATCCTGGCAGTTTCAGTGCTTATCGTAGCCGCTGTTCAGCTACTCTCGAGCACACAATTTGCTGCTAATTCGCATTGCCGTGATTCGCAAACACTTTAAATATGCGAGTGCAGCCATTGACAGCCAACAGCAGCAGCAGCAGTAGCAGCAACAGCAGCAGCAAGAGGCATGCAGCAGGAGGCAGTTGCAATGCACAATCATCCACATATGCTCCGGTTACGCCCATGTCGCAACCACCACCCCACCCCCATGCTTTCCCCCGCTTGCGGTTTGTGCGGTTTGTAGGCAAATTATTCAGAAGCCTGGCTTGTAGGCTGAGGCCAGTCAAGGATGAAGTGGACCCAACAGGACCATAACCATACAGAATGAGGCCACTGCAGATGCATTTATATTCATAACCATTTCAATATTTGCATTTCTGCATCATTTTTATACCCTTCGCGCGAAGGAGGACGTTTCACGGGCAAGTCAAACAGTCGCTTAGTCTATATGATTAGTACAACATATAGATCGACAATACATTCAATATGTCAGCTTTATTGTAATCGATTCTCAACAATAGACACTCATTATTAACAAATGTCTTATTATCCCTATGAATTGAGGTTATGTTTATTGCGTATTTTAGAGCTACAGTGTATCTAGAAGTCGAGCACACTGTGACCTACGACTTTACTTATTTCCCTGACAGTTTCACAGATTGGAATTACAGATATCAATATGAAATTCATAGAGAAAATGAGAAATGGCTGTGTGAAGTATTTTTATTATTATTGCTGAGATTAAACAATTTCAATATCCCTGCAAAGGTCTGTTTTCCACATTGTAATAACATTTTTAAATTCCATTTAATACTAGAGGCTCTTAAGAGTTAAACAATAATTATCATAGCTCACCATTTGGTATTAATCCATTCAGAGCAGCATTAAATCTCAGTATATTTAAAATACCATAAACACGTTTTGACAAATGAACGCAATTAATCTGGGCACATTTGGCAGCTTGGCACCTGATTCCTGAGCCAAGGTGCCTGCTCTTCGAATGGAATTCCCACAGGTGTTCACATGGCATATTAATTCAGGTCTCTGGCCAGAGAGAGAATTTCAACTTAAATGCTTCTCATTTATTTTAATGCCTTTTGCTCACGGAGTCAGGCTCTACTTTACAATGTGAATGGCCATGCGGAATACAAAAGAGAAAGTATCTGAAAAGGGAACTACACTCTAGAGGACTCTACGCGGGCGAATCGATGACAGGACGGGAAGTAAGGAGGTGTAAGGTGGCAAGTAATGGAAGTTTTGTGCTTTTGGCGGATAAGAAGTCGGTCGAAATGGCAAAGGTTGAAAATGCAGTTGGAAATTAAATTCTATTGTCGACAAAATAGTTTTTATTCCCTCTTCATTGTTGTGCCACTATAGCACTATGAAGAGCTCCCTCCCTCAATTGTTCTCGGGGTGTTTGCTGAATTGATAACTCTAGCGTAAATAATTAAATAACTTTTGAGCATGGTATTTTTCAAATATGATAGAGCAAACGTCATGTTCTTTCCCTCTCTCTCTATCACTCTCTTTCTCTCTCTCTCTGTCTCTCTCTCTTTGTATTGCGGCTATCTTAAGTGGCCTGTCATCGCGTATGCTGCCAGCTTTTGCTGTGGGCCACCCACCCACATCTCTGCTGCTGACAGCCTTCCCTCTGTCCCCTCATTCCTCTCTCTCTCTCTCTCTCTATCTTTCCATCCATCCCTTTTGGAGTCTTGTCGGTAATTATTTCTGTTTTCTCTCTTTCGCCATGGCAATCTTCTCTGTTTTCTGCTGGTTACGCTTTGTTTATTTCTAATTATTATACATATTCAAGTAGGATTTTCTATCCCTTCTGCACTTTGTCTAGTGGACAGTTTGTAGGTCATTAAAAAGGGGTACGAGAAGACAGAGAAATTAGTTTATGCTTGCGGAAAATGAAAAAGAAAATGAATATGGCAACTTGATTGACAGATTGTAGATACACATACTAGGTACATGGACAGCTCGTCAGAATTATGCTTAGAAATCTCTCTGTTGTTACCTGCTTTCTAGAAAATGACAGACAGATCCAGTGAGCTGAGTCTTGTATAAGTTGTTCTGCTGAAACAGATAGATACAGCCAGACATACAGACAGACAGACCTACATACATACAAACATACAGTCATACATACAGACATATTTATAGACAGACATACAAACATACATACAGACATACAGACATACATACAGACATACTGCCAGACATACTGCCAGACATACTGCCAGACATACTGCCAGACATACTGCCAGACATACTGCCAGACATACAGCCAGACATTCAGACAGATAGACATACAAACATACATTCATATAGACATACATATAGACATACATACAGACGTACATACAGACAGACATACAGACATACTGCCAGACATACAGCCAGACATTCAGAAAGACAGACTTACAAACAGACATATATACAGACATACATACATACATACATACATATAGACATACATACAGACACACATACAGACATATATACAGACATATATACAGACATACATACAGACATAAATACAGATATAAAGACATACATACAGACCTGTATTAAGTGTTCCGTCTGCTGGTAACCAACTGGAAGAGATTATAAGATATCTAGCATGCTGCTGGCAAAGCCGTATTATCGATAAATTGGTTATCATGGTATGATAAACTACTCGACCAGCTCTTCACCTGTCAAGCATTATACTAAGTATCCCCAACGCAGCTGCCTCCACTCAACTCATATTCGTAAATTGAATTGCAAACCCATTCGCTATATTATTCCATCAACCGCAGCGTTTCCAATTGAATGCGCAGACAGAATCGACTTTGGGTATTTCGTAAACGTCTTTGTTTTTTTCTTTTTTAGCTCAATCCCTTTTTTGGGCCAATAAATAACATAATCCATAAGTTTTTTACACACAAATTACCCAAAGCGAGCTGCAGTTCGGCAAGTGCATTTTGTGCTCTACTTGGCAACACTTCCGTTTCGATTTGCATACTCATTCGCATTCCCAATCCGCAGTCGCATTTCCATTTTGCATGCGGATTTTGCATTTCCATTTCGATTATTTCAATCGCATATTCGCACAAATAAGCCCAATGTAAGGTTGTTTTTCCCTCCATCGGTCTGTCTCTCCGTCTGTCTCTCTGTCTGTCTGTCTGTCTGCCTGTCTATCTGTCTTTCTGCCTGCCTGTCTGTTTATTTGTCTTGCTTTGCTCTTGTTTTCACTGTCTGTTTGTTGACTCTGACATTTTTATTTTCCAACATTTATATTCAAATTCATCGAGGAGCAATAAATAAATACGCCGCATAAATCATTTCGCCCAGAAACTTTGTCCGTCCGTCCTTGGTGAGCTTAAGAATTTCCTTCCAGCGAATTCGCGGTTCTCAGCTGTCTCTGACTCTCTCCTCCTCCCTCTTAGGTTTCACTTAACACTTTACTGCTCCCCAAAGTTGCTTGGCGAAGAAAAAAAAAAAACACGAACCCGACCGATTCCTAAAGACACCTTGGGGAGGAATTAAGGCAATTGTCGTTGCACCGTCGGCCATAAAGCACCGAAACGGGTTTCCGACTTGTCTCCAGTAGCTTCGAAAGAAGCTGCTAATTGGCGTGCTTAAAATTTAAAACCCCACTCAATAAAAAAAAAGCAAAGTTCTCTCCACTCTATCGGCAAAAAGCAGAGACGCTTTAATCCAGTCCAGTCCCATTTTATATGCATGCAACGTTTCCGTTCTGTGTGCCCAAAGGATTTGCCCCGAACAAAACAGTGCAAATATTGAAACTAGCTAACACTGCAAGCTTTTCAATACCCTGTATTTGCATAAGGTGAGCGTAGTTGATGGCCTAGAGTACGGTAGATAAAGCTCAAGGCATTTGTAATTGTTTTCATAGTTTATCTAGTAATATCTAATTGGGATTTGAGACCAACCAACTCTCTCTCGTATTACAATAGGATAGGTTTAGAATAAAGAAACCCGTCTTAGTTGCCTTTTGCAACTTATATCATAAATATCTAATGAAGACATATGGTACATAGTATTATATACTCTAAAATGCACAAGGTATCTATGGAGCATACACTCTCACACACGCACACACGTTCAACTAGAGCCCACCTTCCCACACTTGGTCGCACTCTTTGTAACTCTAAGCCGCTTTAATCCTAAAAAACGTTTCGTTTCTGCACAGCGTGAGTGGGTTAAAAGTAAGAGCAAACTACACGGAACTGAGGCATAAGCAGCTTATGCCATTAGTTTTGAATCAGAGTAGATTTTGAAGTTGGCAGCCAAAGGTATATGAACCTGTGTGTGTGGCTTGAGTTATTTTTGCGTTATCTCTAGTTGAATGCAGCAGGTAAGTATATAATTTAACAGCATATGCCAAATCGAGGGGACGCAAGAGCCACATATTCTCTACAAGAAAAGAGAGTCTATGACAGACTAGCCTTGAGCGAATTTAATATTCCCTTTAGGCCGACTATTTGTATAAAATTGATTTATGGCTTCGAGACTCACATTTCATTTTGCTGCACCTGACAGCAGGCCGGGGCGGGCTGGGAGAAAAAAACAAGAAAGAAGAAAGTCAAAACAAATGTCGGACATTAATCCATCATCAGAGCCAAGAGCCAAGACCCTATTGTTGGGCCATACTCCCTCCCTAGCTGCAAAAAAAAGGAGCCTTGCAAACAAATTGAGTGCAAGCAATTTCGCATATTGCGCATACGCCGTGATGTACCGTCTGCCGTCTCATTAACGTACGCTGCTCAGTGCGGCACTTAATTTAAATAAATTGACAGGCAGTTGAAGGCTTCCCAGCAACAACAACCCTCTCCCAGCCCACTTGCCTTCGCTTCCTCTCTCTCTCCCTCTCTCTCTTTCTCTGTTCCTCATGCTAATCATTCAATTTCTCACGCTTACAGACCACCATCCCATCCGCCGCTTCTCAACAAACGCCGTCAATTTTGATTAAGTTAATTGAGAGCTTTGTGAAAATTTCAACGCAGACACTCACACACACTCACACACAACGTGGCAACAAGTTATTATTTTCCCTTAACAATCACTCGACTCTCTCTGTGTGTGTGTGAGCTAACCCTAACTTTTGTGCCAAACTTGCCTGAGGCAGAGACTATGCATCGTTGTATATGGCAAGCTGACCAGCTGCCACTGTTGGCTTTTGCTCGGGACATGTGTAGCATTATAAGCAATTTTGATAAATATGCTTACATATATAACGTTTATATATACATATCAGCTGAAACTTTGCCTGCTCGAGCAGAACAAATTTGCCGCTGTCACTCATAATTAGTTTCTTTTATAATTAACTTGCCTTGCCGAGCGAAGATAACAAAATGTTCTTCGGGGTCAAAGCGGTTGACCAACTGAAATTGAATAACCTCAGCATGTGGAAGGAGAAGATGCACACATAGACACACAGGAAGGGCCTTAGGAAAGTGTCAACACCCTCTCAACAAGTTGTGCTCTATAAAATTTTAAACATAAAATAATTATTACAATTTTGAATACAATCATAAGACTTTGCCCACATTTGGCTATGGAATTTGTTGAGGACCTTGTCAACGTCCCTGCGAAATTCAAAAACATAAAATAATAATTATGAAATTAATTATGATAAAACTTACGCACATTTCATAGGCCAGTTAGGTAGTGCTCTATCATTGAAATGTTCAATTTCCAGTAACCTGTTGAACACCCTTTCCCCCCTGCCGAAAAAGGTCGCAGTGCTGGCGCAATTGTTTCCACTCACATGCACTCAAATTACACATACCGGGTTCATATCGGGTCTTTGGGTCTAATTTATGAACGTCTGCTTGTCATGTGCCAATGATACCATTTATTTTAATGTTCTACGTGACGCATATGGGGCTCAGAGCATCCATTAAACACAGAGTAGGAGCCCAAAATGGTTTGGTAACTGTTTAGTTGGGCGGGAGCTACGTGCCTAATTGCCCAAACTTTGGGTCCATTCCGGCTAGACACTCTACACATTTAGTTAAACAAATGTGTGTTTGTCGCAAATAATTAGTTTTCCATTTGCCACTTAAATGTTGCCAAATACCAGATGCAATTTCAGCATCGCTTTTTGCCATTGTTGTTGCCACTTCAATATCCAATTACCAAGCCAAAAAGACAAAGAGAAAGAGGGAATGGGAATGGGAATGGCAAAGGGAAAGGGAGCCTGCGCCATTTTATCCTTTTGGCAAAGTTTCCCTCACAAGTTTGCACTGCCAAACTCAATTTAATTAGTTTTCATTTATCCAAAGTACACGCTTCATTACATAATTTAACAATCCATTGCATTCCATTCCATTCCAATTCCGCAATTCTATCGTAATTCCGCGACGTCTCACGCGACGCAACACGACGCGCTCGCTCTGCGTAATTGAAAAGCTCAACACGTCGCCAAAATCCTTCTTTCCTAACTAACTTATCGGGCAGCGTGTACCACCCGCAGTTCCCCTTTCCAATTGGTACCTCTAGTACCTCATCTGGTGGTCATTCGTCCGTCTGCTCTCGTTCTCTCCCTCTCTCTCTCTCCCTCTCTCGCTCTCTCTCTCTCGCACTATTATTATTGCCACCAGACAATTGCTAATGGTCGCTATAATTATCATTAAATGCCTGAATTGAGCTTTAGATTGTGTTCTCTTTTTTTCAGCTCGAAAAATGGCAAAAGCGTAGCCATTTTATAGCTAGAGAGCAAGTCGCAAAAACAAACGCACAGCTGTTGCCAATGGAAGTGCACGGTAATACGCGCTAAGCAGTACTTGATTTTACGTGCTCTCTCCTTCTGCCTCCCTTCCTCTCTCTCCTGCTTCTTAACTCTCCACTTTTCCTACTTTTCTCGCTAAATCAGAGAAACTAGTTGGCAATTAAATTATAGTGCAAGCCACAGATAGCTATAGCTTAACTCGTGCAGGTGCTACTGAATACTAAACTGAATATGAATTGCGTATGGTCACAGGTTCAAAAGGATTAAATTACATTAATGCAGGGATCTTTGGTACTACATAAGCCAGCGATATGAAACTTGGCAAGAGAATGAGTGTATAAATAAGTCATATAATGTATATTTTAAAAAGAGTAGAATCATATTATCAGATCATTTTATCTATATATATTTCCATATCTCTGACAGCAGAAAGGTAAGATTGTTGAAACTTAGCATGCCGATATTTCTTTACCTTGGACATGCGATGAGTATTTTAATAATGTGTTATCTAATAAAATGACCTTATACAATAGTATTGTATTATAAATCTGCAGATGTCTGGTACTGAATAGTCAGACAAAATTAGGCACGAAGCTTCCTTAACAACTTCCGTATATAAAGTTCACTAAAAAGTATAAATATCACATCTTTTACAGCTACACATTAATTATGTTTTTTCTTCCACAAAAAATACAATATTCCCATTCTGAAACAAACAATTACCTTGGGATATAGACTATATGTCTATATACACTGGCGTTTAGTGCTAAGAAATTAAGACAAATTCGAGCAAATTGTTTTGTGAACTCAAGTTTGCCAGACGCGCGTTTGCAAAGTTGACTGCGCGGGCACACGGAAAATTTTATTATGTAAACAAAGCGAGCGGCCAATTTGCTGATGTACTTTACGGGCCATTTGCAAACGTAGCACAAAAGCAATAAATCAAATACATATATTGGTTGGCGCTTTGTTGTCTGACGTGCGAATGGAGGAAGTAGACGAACAAGAGAGAGAGAGCGAGAGAGAGAGTCGGGAAAAATGGAAGAACGGGAGTACGGGAGAGGAAATTGGCAGAAAAGTTTGGCTAGCAAGCAAACAGCTAAGTGGACGACGGGGGATAAGGAGATAAGAGCGGATTTTTATTCACAGGATAATAAAAATCAATTTACGCACATTGTTGTTGCAGCTCTCCTTGTTGTTGCTATTGATGTTGTTGTTCTTGTTGTCGATTCGGCTTTGTCTTCTCAATAATCGAACATAATGGAGCCAATTCAGGAAAGACCCGGAGTGCGGTTCTCGCCTGTCACTGACAGGCAGCAGCAGCCAACACTGAGAACGGAATACGGGTGGCCTCGGTCTCTTTCACACTCCCTCAAGCTCTTTCTCCTTTACACAGCCTTTCTTATAGCTCTTATACTTTTGAGTGTGTGATCCTTTATTATCTGAAACAGGTACTAGTATTAATTTTGATTGCTTTAAATAAGTTTTGGTTTATGATTTCTGCTTATAGAGGAAGAGGAAAACACTTTCTGTTTCCTTATTCCTTTTTGCATAATAATAAGTAAAGTAACTTATTGTTATATATCATCTGCTATGCTTTACTCTCTTATAACATGCGAAACAACAGTAACACTTTGAAATAACAAACAGACTAATTGAAAATTAAATGTACAAGAAAGACCCAAGTTAGTCGCGGTCTTTGTTCCACTTTGATTGTCCTCTTCTCTTCTCCTCTACTGTGTCTATTCTTTTCATTGCACTATAATAGTAAAACTGGTTGCTTTTAAGGCTGGTAGTTCTGGTTAAACAACCCAGAAAGCAAAAACTCATTCAATTGTTCGCCTTCGTTATGCATTCTCTTTCTACTCTTTGAAACTCCCTGCTCCTTGCTCATGCATAGCCTCATTTGGATGACGTTCTTCTTTTATGGCTGTAACTTATTTCCCATTCATTTGCGACGAGAAAGAAGAAGATGATGCAGTGTGCGTTACGCAAATCTGCAAGTGCCGGAACCCGTCGGCAATGTTCCTATTCGGATTTTATCTCCCTACTTGAAGTTGTTGGCGTGAAAAGTCAACAAGCTATTCACCATGCTGCTACAGGTCACCCCTCCCGGCCAAGAGTACTGAGTGTATTCGCACTCCATTCACCACTTTCATCGCACTCACTCGCTTGTGTGTGAGTATGTGTGTGTGTGTGTGTGTGTGAGTGTATGGACCCCAACAGAGACAAACATTCATGCCCCCAAGTCATCGGGATGAATATTTTAACCGTCACGTCGCCTCGCAAAGTCGCAAGTCTCTTTTAATTCCACCTACCATGAGCGACATATTGAGACAGTTATACGGGTTATGCCAGAGAAGTACCTGCACTTGCATTCAATAGATTAGTTAGCCAGTGAACCCGAAACAAGAAGGTGCTTGACAGGCGAATAAACTTGCAATTTTAAAGTCCAGAAACCTTTTCTTTTATATCTCGCGAAGCAATAAAATGCCATTATAACATTGAAATTGTTTCTCATCTTGGTTAGATCTTGGTATCCCTAATATGGCAATTTGTTTGCTAATTTCAAACAATTGTCAATTAAGGGTTATGTGTATGCATTGTCATCATGCTGGACATGGATGAGTTTCCACTTTCATTACACCATGCCGCATGCTCATAACGATTGAGGTCAACCAAACGGGGACCAAGTGGAGAAGGAATTGTCCTTGTGCCGTCATTGGCGGCCATTTGGCACACTTGTCTCTTGTCTTGTCGCTTGTCTCTTGTCTCTGTTGCGGAGCAATTTGAGTTTTAGTTTTTAATTACAAGCTGGGAACAAATGATGTTTGCTCAACAGCTTTCCCGAGCCCGAACTGTCAATTAAACTTTGCAAAGGATAAGAAAATCCTCGAAATGAAATGGATTAACATTAATTAAAATGAAGACGAAAACTTAAGCGGCCTTAATAGTTGTATGGTTATAAGGCTCTAGTTTTGTTTAGATAAATTTTCAATTGCATTTGAAGACAATCAGGATAATTGCATTTTCTTTTGACAACCTAACCTCAAATTTAGTTCACTTCTTCCTCTGCTTCAGTTTTATACCAGATTGCCATATTAAAGCCACAGTACTGTACTCCGCCGTTTCTAGCCTTTCGGGCTGTGTAAATTTCATTTCCAAGGGAGAATTCCGCCAACGCCTACGTCAAAGGGCGTTGCGTATACGCCTCGTAAGTCACTTCGAATAAGTTGCGCTAATTAAGAGAAGGCTCAAGTTTGTCAACATTGTGTTGGGGTTGCACAAATTACAGGGCATCCATACCCACATACATACCATCATTACATATATCGTATATAGGCGAATTTCCCAACGTCTTTCCCGACTTGGGACAGCTCAGTTCGCGTGTCTAAGCGAAAATGAAAATAACTTAATTAGGCAAAACTTATTGGGCACCCAGGCCAAGGATCATGGGGTTAATCCAATTTAATGGCTTCTAAATATTTGCACTGATTTCATTGTTTGCTAATTATTATCGCAGCAGACTGATGCGGGTTTCTTTTACGATGGTTGTTTAGATTTAAAGATAAAACAAGCAAAGGTTTTTTTTTATACTGCTTAAAGCATCATTTATATTTCTGCTCTTATCGGACAAACTCTGTCTCTCTCTCACTCTCTCTGAATTTTCCTTAATATTGTTTTACGCAATAATGTGCAAAGAAAAGTTTTGAAACGTGTGAAATCGAATTACAGAGCAGCCTGTCTACCAGTTGGAAAGGGGATAAAAGAAATTAGCCTTGATGCAGCAAAGTAAATGGAAAATTTGTCATGAAAATTGAAAATTTATTGGCAAAAGAAAAGTCGTTAGGAGTTTCCACACCAAGGTCTGCACCTGACAGTTGCGAGTACCAGCAACATCTCTTCCCCCTTTTGCTTTCCTCTTGGCAAGATTTTGTACAACAAGCTGAAATTGACGAGAGACAAACTGCTTGGGAGAGTTTTGCATTGGCAGGAGGGGGATATAACCTGCATTTTCAATTTTCTTTTTTTTTATTTTGATTTTCCCCACAAACCCCATTGGAAACATTAAAAATTAGTTTGCTGTTTACGTTGCCGCTGCAGTTTTGTTTCCTTATCAAGGCGATACTTTTCGAGGGTTCGAGGTAACCACGTGAAGAAGAATGCAACACATGCAGATGAAAGTTGCCACACAAAGTTTTGCCAACGTTTTCCCTGGCCACAACCTCAGCCACAGCCGGCAGCAAAGCGTAATAAGTTTGTGTGCAGCTTATACTTAGTTCGCTCTCAGTTTTATTTGCTCAGCTCGTGAGAAGTTTAGTAACTTCCCCTTCAACCTGAGCCAAAAGAACATTTTAAGACTCAATTTAATTTTTCTTATTTTCCTTTTATATTTTTTTTTTTTTTTTTTTGCGTGCACTTCCCCCTTCCATTTGCCCTTTTTACGTACTGTGAATTAGACGCTTCTAAAATATTTTGCAGCTAATAAAAATCGGTAAATGGTAACAAAATTTATGCTCTGTAGAAGCTCGTAAATTTTCAATGTCTGCACCGCGATAGGAATCTGCATTGAGAGAGCCCCATGGCATAAACAAATACGCGCTGCAAAAAAGTTTGCTATGGAAAAGTTTTACGCACTGGTTTCGGGCGACAATAAAATATTGAAGTGGGACATCTGGGAAAATAAACAGGTTCTAAATATTTATGGAACAGGTCGAGGCATTTCTTAATTGCTTCATTTCCTAGAAGTTTGCAGGCGAGGAAGAGGAAAACCAGAAAACAAATCATCGAATACTGAAGTCGACTACAAGTGAAATGTCAATGGAGAAAATGATTGTAGATAAACCAATTTCTGAATTGGTTGGTTGATCAAAAAAGACTCTATAATTTCTACAATTTATCTTAATACTGTTCTGAAATGCATTGAAGTGCAAAACTGTAAATAACCTAAAATTAGAAAGAAAAACTATATATTCTCTTTCAATTCAGATGATCATAAAACAAATTAGAAAATATCTTTAAATGAAATGCTTTAAAATTGAAGTCCGAAACTGTAAATAACCTAAAATCAGAAAGAAAAACTACATACACATATTTTCGTTTAATTCAGATGATCATTAAGCAAATTAGAAAAAATTAGAAATTAAAATTGAACTGTAAATAACCTAAAATTAGAAAGAAAAAGAAAAACTATATATTCTCTTTCAATTCAGATGATAAAAAAACAAATTAGAAAATATCTATAAATGAAATGCTTTAAAATTGAAGTGCAAAACTGTAGATACTCGTAACCTAAAATTATAAACAAAAACTATATATTCTCCTTCAACTCAGATGATAATAAAACAAATTAGAAAATACCTATCTGTAAATGAAATGCTTTAAAATTGAAGTTCAAAACTGTAAATAACCTAAAATCAGAAAGAAAAACTATATATTCTCTTTCAAATGAGATGATCATAAAACAAATTAGAAAATATCTATAAATGAAATGAAATGCTATAAATTGAAGTTTAAAACTGCCTCTCTCTTTAATTTCTTCTTAATCGCAACAAAGAGAATTCTGTATTCCTGGTGGCATTAGTAATCGATGGAGAATGCGGAAAAACAAGAGAGTGGAATCAATAAAGCACAAAACAAAAAGAGATAAATCGAAAGTTTGTGCGTAAAATCAACACAAGGCGAATAACAATTCGTTTGTTGCCTTCGGAGGAGAGCATAAATAAATTAAATTAAACTGCCCCAGGCTGAGAGAAAGAGAGAGAGAGAGAGAGTGAAGGAGAGACAAGGGAGAATGGGAAGAAGAACGGCAAAACGAATGATAAACAATGGCAAAGTCATTTCGGGTCAGCAGTAAAAATTCCAATAAACGTGAAGTCATCCCAGGGAAAGGAAATTGAAGACAGCGGTTGGGGAAAGTGTAATGTGACTCGAAATAATTACAGTTGACTTTCATTTGATGGAATGTCAATAAATTCTACATTTTATTGGCAGCACTATACGAGTATATGCACTATATCACTACTCCAACTTCTATGCTTTACTTCTCCTAAATAAAAACCCTACTAAAAGCTTTTCTAATGAATGCCCAAAGAGAAGACTGCAAAATATCATGTTTAAGTTATACGAGGTAACCACAGTTGACACAAAAGCAAAATCACAGTGCCTTTTGCAGGCTCCACATAGCGCACACACACACACACACACATTACACACTGACTCTCAACAGTTTCACACCGCCCACCTTAATTGTTGTGTAACCATGTTGAGGGAGCCGCAAAGGGTAAGGAGGACGGACCTGGAATCTGGGACGGGCATGTGAATCCGGAAAATATGTGAACAATTAACTTTTGCTTTTTGTAGGCGGCCGCAGCCGGAAATTTGTGAGGTTTTTTGTTGTGGACACCATTTCATTTAAAATGGAATTCATTATGCAGACCGCTCTCTCTCTCTCTCGCTCTCCCTCCCAAAAGTGGGGGAGGTGCAAAGAGGTGCGGCCCTCTCAGGGAAATTATTCATTATGTTCTCGCAAATAAGGAAACCACTTGGCTCTGCAGGTGGCGATGAACTATTTGCTCAACTTTTAAGTGCCACAACTGCCTGAGAAAGGGTTCGCAAATACCATGTATGTGCGGTATGAAATACATATACTTAAGTTTGCTAATTGTTTATGATATTTATGAACTACTTTAATGACTGTTTAGTTTATGAAGGTCAGGAAATTTAAATCTGCAAAGTTTTATTATTATTACTAATATGCCACACAATACGATATCACACACTTTCATGCCACAGCTATGGTGTACCTTCATCTTACTAACAGTAATTTTATATATCATTCCATCAATTTAGACACAGCAGAATACCCTACTAACATATTCCATATACCATGCTATTCTATATTATATTATACTATATCATTTTTTACCATAAAATACCACACTATACCTTGATATACCTAACTACACCTCACTATATCATACCATACCATAATATACCACACTTTACCATACCATACACATACTATACGCATACTATACACAAATAATATAGATACTATTCCATACTATACCACACAATGTAATCCTATACACTTACTATGCATATAATATAAACATACTATAAACATAGTATACACATACTATACACATAATACACACATACTATAAACATATTATACACTTACTATACATATACTATGCACGCACTATTCACTTACTATACACATACTATAAACATATTATACACTTACTATACACATACTATGCACGCACTATTCACTTACTATACACTTACTATATACATACTATACACATGCTATACACATACTATGCACTTACTATACACATACCATAACCTTACTATGCACTTACTATACACATACTATACACAATTACTATACACTTACTATTCACTTACTACTCACTTACTATACACTTTACACTATACTATACACATACTATAAACATATTATACACTTACTATACACTTATTATAAACATAATATGCACTTACTATACACATACTATACACATACTATAAACATACTATACACATACTATACACATACTATACACATACTATACACATACTATATACACACTATAAACATACTTTCCACATACAATACTATATTATACCATGATAACTCATATTTCATTTCATACCATCAAAATATCTGAAAATATATAAAATATAATATTATACCAAATACACATACAATTTCTAAGCCATATAAGAAATAAATTAAGTATTATACATATTATTATATAACTAACACTATCAATGATGTCAGTGAACCCATTTATCATTAGCAATATATAGGCCAAAAAACATTTCCTATAACTATAACTCTTCCACAGATAACTCCATAAATTGAGAATCTATGGCTACTTCAAATCGTAATCTCTGCGCTAGGCTGGGTGTCCTGCATGTCCTTGAATAAACACTTAACTACTGTTTTGAATGGTCTGGAATTTATGTATGTCTTCTGTCTGCTATCTTTATTTGTCTAGTCGTGCGTGTTGACATCAAGTTCATAAAGATATCAGCCATAATTGCAGCCAAGTCAGCAAATGTTGACTTCGCTATGCTACGCTACCCCTGCACTCTACTTCTACCCTATCCCCGACTTCTACCTACATCACACTACTATCCTTGCCTATCTCTGACACGCTCATTCGCCTCGCTGCCTGCCATTTTCTTAGCAGGCTCTCTAATGCTGATGTTGTTGTTTTTGTTGTTGCTGTTGTTGTTGTTTCCTTAGCCGAGCCACATTTTCATCTCGCTTGCTTTTCTTTGGTTAAATGTAAAATGAAAGGATTCATAAAAGCATCGGAGCTGTAAACTTTTATGTGCTGCCCGTGCAAAAGGTCCTGCAGTGAGAGTGAGGAGGAGCCTAGAACAGAGCACTCTCTGTGTGTGTGTGTGTGTGTGTGTGTTTGACATGGAGTGTATTAGATGCTACACTAAGTTTACTACTCATGCATTCCTGGGCTGCTGTTCAATGTGGCAAAAATGAATGAAGTCGGGGCAAACTATCCGAGCATCCAAAGCTTTAAAATCAACTTCAAATAGCTTGGCTACAAAGTTGCATTCTAATCGTAAACAGAGTGCGAGTATATAGTAATCATTGAAATGCCCAAGTTAAAAGGTACTCAAACTTGAGCTAAAAGAGTGTTAAAGTGAGATACGAAAAAGTTCTGTCCTTTTATTTGAGTTTCTCGAGTTGTCTCGAGATGTAATACAATATCATACTTCTCGCCATCTGCAGTCGATTTCGCTGCATTGAAAATCATCTTCAGGTAGCATCAAATCATATAAACAAAATGTAATCAAAGTTAGCAGCAAATGTGACATTTTTCGTGGAATTTCTACCAAAAAAGGAAAACAGTTTGGCCACAAGGGTGGCTGGGCTAAGTAAAATATGCTGCCTAATGGTAAGTGGAGAGTGGGCGGGGCAAGTGGAAGTGGGCTGAGGGATTTGTCGTCGTTGTCTGTCAGTAAGGATAAAAACTTGTGCTCCTTGTGACTATTGACATCGTTGCCCCGCGTCGCTTTTTCTAAGGCGAACGACATCAAAGTCTTCAGCGTCTCCGTTGATTGCACTCAGTTCTGCATAGCACGAAGAAGAAGAAGAAAATGACGACGGGGAGAAATACTCTTAAGCATTTCTCTTGAGCAGCTTCTCATTTGTTCTTCTTAGTTTTGGCACTTTATTTTCCCCCCGCCTTACTCTCCATCTCTCTGTCTGCGCGTCTCTCTCTGTCTGTCTGTCTGTCTGCTTGTCTGTCTGTCTGTCTGTCTGCGCTTCTATCACTCGCTTTTGGACTGCAAACTATGCTTTGTTTTTGCAACAAATTGCGGCAGCTTAACATTTATTTTATACTCTCTTTATACTTATTTGCCGCATTCTGAAAAGTTGAAAATGTTTTTCTTGGTATTTCTTGAAAAAGTTATTCCGTTTCTTTTTTAGGATTCTTAATCTGGTTGATGAATTCCCAGCAAAAGCAGACGAGTCTTTGAATTGCAACACTGAAGCGCCCTGTGCAAAGGTTGCACAGATTTGTACTTGATATACACTTCAAGTTTTACTCAGAACAAATTTGATTGAGAAGGAATTAAAATCTATAATTACATCTGGCTATGGCGAACACATCATTTAAATATTTTCAATAAAAAATGCCACCGAGAAGGCTTTTCTCTTCCTGCTTTAATATGACATCACCGTACTGAAAATATATTCGGGAAATATCGATTTTTATCGAAACTGCAGAGTAACGTGGGAAATGGAACATGGGAAATGGGCTCTTTTTGGCGTTTACGATGTCTTGTAACATATTTTATGCATACCTCGATGCGCGTTCACTGAACAATTTGCACGCAAGGTGCGTCGTATCCGCCCCCGAAATGTGAAAAGCACAATAAACCGATTTAATATTGGTTTCACATATGAATCGCAACATATTTATCACTTCAGTGAGAATTTAAAGCTGCCGCCAGAGTCAGAGTAACTGAGATAATAAAGTTATATAGAGAAAACTTAATGGTTGTCTAATTCACTCATTATACTGAGGGAGAGGGACACTTGAAGATGCCAAGCAAACCACATTAGTGGCTGCTGCTGTTGCATCCGCCAAGTGCATCTCAAACTCGCATTAGCCTTCGACACATTCTCGATTCCGATTCCGTTCATGCGCTCATCATTAAGCGCCAGAAGACGTGACTTTGAGGCTGTTGCAACGTGACTCTTGACTCAACACAACTCGACTTGAAGTCGGATCTCTGACCTAGAGTGCGCAATGAAGCAGTACATTTTGTTGTCTATGGTCGGGGGCATTAACATTTCAAATAACGTATACGTAAAACATTCAAATTGATGCGACCGCAAGACACAACAAGATGGCAAACAAGTTTAAACTTGTCATGCATTTGGATCACGCCCCGAAGCCAAGAAGAGCATGCTCAAGAATGCAAACCATAAAACAGCAAGAAGACGATGAAGGCACAAGCTAACAGAGAGTGAGAGAGAAAGGAAAAGAGAGAAAGAAATTTGCAGGAGAAGCAGCTTGCTAGCTGAGGGTCTTAAACCGTATTCGTGTAATGCGTGGGAAATTGTCACCTCAGCACAGCGGGAAATATAGCATGTGGGTAGTTTCACCTTTTATGTGTGTGTGTGTGTGTCGTCTTAGCATTTGCATAATTTTGGGCTAAGAGGAAACTCAACGGAGTTCCGAGAAACGAATAACCGTATTCACATGCGCTACCTACTATGTATTTGCTCCCTGCAGGCTTCCAAAATCCCTTTACAATCTGTATTTTAATTCAATTGTTTGGGGTATGACTTGACCTTTTCATGCTCCACGCAAAGGTCAAAAGCAATTCCGTTTTTTATTAAAACATAAGTTTTTATATTAATAAAAGAAAGTTGATGATGTGTAACGAACGGGAAATGTAAGTAAAAAACTTGCAGTGAAGCCTGTTTGAAGTCGATTCTCTGTTTTACCAGAAAACAAGGAAGAAAGGCTATCTTCGGCATGCCGATGCTTCTATACTCTTGCAGGTTCTTATATCCTGCGGTTGTTCCTTTAATAGTTATATACCTATATACATATATATATAAAGCAGAACTGAAAAGTTTTGTTTATGTTTAGTAGTAGTCTAATTTTGATAAAAACTGGACTTAAAAAAAATAAAAAATAAAAAAAAAAAAAATTTGGACGATTGTTCCTATGGCAGCTATATGTTACCTTGGTCAGATTCTTATGAAATTTAATATGCATATTATGTATATAGGAAAAGTCCGACACAGTAAATTTGATTGCAATATCTTATCAAACAACAAAAATAGGCGATAGTTTGTTTGGCAGCTATACGATATATCGGTTCAATCTGACTTGTTCCGACTTATTTACAGCGGGCAGCAATAGGAAGCTTGTGTGCCAATTTTCATCAAAATAGCTCTAAAACTAAGAGACTAGTTTACGTTGCAAGAGACGGACACACGGATATACGGACACGCGGACAGACCAACAGGGCTAGTTCGATTCCTCTGTTCAAGCTGATTCAGAATAAATATATACTTTATGAGCTGTCACCTAAGGTGCATTGTAAACTTCTAACCAAAACTAATATACCCCATGCAAGGTTATAAAAACTCTGTTGACAATATTTATAGCATACTTTTGAGTGCTGAAAGAAATTGACAGAGTTTACAAATGGATTTTTAAAGATTCACATAATGCAAAGTATTCTATTTTCTACTTAAGGTGGAATATATACTTAAATAGAAATTCTTTTTCAAATACTTCATTACCTGCATGTCATTATCTTCGTTAATCGGTGAAATTTCTTTCGCACTATGGGGAAAAATGTCGCAATCAACTGTCGTGTGTCGTGTCCGTTTCGTGTCGTGTCAGGGCGCGCCACGCCTCGTCCAAAAATGCGGGCAATAATGAAAGTGCTGACAATGGTTCACAAGGGCCCAAATTGCTTTGTGCACCTTGTCGGCGTTACGCTGGCAACAGCCCAACAGTGGCCTCTATCACCTCCTTCACTCAGTCCTCACTCTAAATAGGAGCCTCAGCCTCGGGCAGGCGACAACCCGCTGCAGTTGCACTGCCAGACAAAGGGGAGCAACGGATGGAGAGAGCGAGGCCAGCAGCAGCAGGCTGCGTGCATGGAATTTAAAATGGCTGACAAAACCAGGCAAGTCATCTTTCATTCTGCGCACAGCAAAGAGTGGATGGGGGGCGTGGGGGGGGAGCTGGGTGCAGGAACAGAGGTAATCGCCTCTAGCAATTTTGGGCTGCATTTGCTCATTAACTTTTTTTTGGGGAGGGAATTTTGTACAATATTTGCAAAAACAATTTCTGCCGAGAGGCAATCGATTTAGAAAAACAAAGCAGCAGCACGTAGCACCTGATTCGTGGTGCATGAAAGGTTGCAACGCAGCATATTGAACATGAAAATAGTTTAAATTGAGCATTTTATAGATATTCTTTAAATAAATGAAATGAAGTTCAATTTGTTTAACGCATAAGTTGTTCGTTTAGAAATAGAAAAAGAGAGATAATAATAGATCCATTACATATATATATCATAATAAAATCATAAAATCATACAATCTATAATAAAATATACTATATTTCATTCTTTCTAGCCCTAATTTGAAAGTGAAATCTACACAAGCTGCCAATTCTATTGCAGCCTCATGGCGTATGCTGCAGCAACATACAACTCTGGTAACATGTTGCCCGCAGCAGGAATTTCCCTCTCATTATCTCTCTCACTCGCAGATAAAATTGAGCAGAGCTTTGTATGTACTCTCTCTCTGTGCTCTCAATATTGTACTTGCTATAAAAGAAATCAAATTGCGTCGTTGAGTAAGAAAAGAGTCGAATATATCCAACAGTTGCTGCTGCGGCATCATGTCGAGTGAATCAAGGACTCGGACGATGATCTCAGAGTAGCTCCAGACTAGACCCTCTGAATGTTGCTTACCATGCCACCAATTAAACGCACGACCAAGTAAATAAAGTATTTCAATATATCCACAAGCGTTTGGCAACATTCCTTTATTCGACGAATTCTCCTTGGCCGGAATCAAAAAGGCAATTAAAAATGTTTAACGCCGGAAATGACAGAGGCACTTTATAGCGCCGAAGACAAC
This sequence comes from Zaprionus ornatus, assembly GCA_018904035.1. Taxonomy (NCBI): domain Eukaryota; kingdom Metazoa; phylum Arthropoda; class Insecta; order Diptera; family Drosophilidae; genus Zaprionus; species Zaprionus ornatus. The sequence goes on along the minus strand of JAEIFZ010000002.1, from coordinate 16,762,967 downwards.
AAAATGAAAACCAATATTTAATTTGAACCTTTAAGTTTGAGAACTTGTTGAAGCAATACTTTCAATACAAACCATATATACAATACAATATATTTATAGTATATTTTCTCTTTGATTTATGCCGCAATTGTTGCAAAACAATTTCCACAAACTTTCCATTTATTCCCCTTGAGTAAAAACAACAAAATTATTTATTACTAAATTCTTTTTACTTGCCAACAATGCACCATACAAAACAATTGTAAATAAACATTTTCTTGTGGCTTGTAGCAAACAAATATATTTATAGACATTGCAAAAGGAAAGAAAAATCAAGAGAAAACTAGAAATATCAACTTCTAGACTAGTTGCGGGCGGTGAGAAAACTATAAAGCTTCATTGGCTTAACTGACGGCAAACTTTATTATGAAAAATATTTAATTCTTATTTTCATAAAGTGAGTCAAACTATTTTATACCTATTAAAAGAGATTTTCCCCAAGCTAACATTTGCAGGAAACTTTTTAATTGCACTTTGCAAATTGTTTGTTGTATTAGAATTCAGTTTGGCCTTTTTTTTTTTTGTTTGCTAGCTAGTTGTTCTTCACTTTAAGCCATATTAAAGAAACATAAAATTCTGAACGATTGCATATAAATCTCGTTATGCTGGAGTGCCGTCAATGTGCAGCTCAAGGTGATGAAAGTTTTGAAGCGATTGTGGTTTGCTTTTTGAAGCACTTTTAACCAGTTCCTCCGAGAGTGTGTTGCCGACTTTGGCATAAAGGCAAACGAAGGAACCGAATGTGCATATGTAGATGGTTAGGGGAATAAAAAACACGACCCACTCTGCCTGAAGGTAAAGGAAAGAGCTTTTCTTGCGTACTTTCTTTCGTCGTTTCCTTAGACCAATTTCTTTGAATACAAAGTCATAGAATCTTTAAGAAATTTTAGTTACAGATATTGACAACAACAATGTAGGCGAAAAGATACATATATATATATATGTATACATATATACTATCTGTATATACGTATTGTAGACATCGCCAGCGATGTTCCCAGGGGCAGCCAAGTGAGGACGAGTCGTAATTGCTTTTGTATGCTAAGCGGTTGGCTTACAGCACGATGAGAAAGATGGGAACGGCGGGAACATCGTCGGGGACCCTGGGAACGATGAGACAATGGCATCATCTGAGTGGCATTGTTGATGTTATTATTGTGGATACGTTTTGCGGTTCTGTGGTGCATGAGATCCCGCCTCGACGTTAGAAAGGCAGTAGCGTAGGTTGAAAGAAACTCGACTAAGGAATACCCAATACATAACCTCAAAAATAATAATCAACATTACTTATACATTTACCCAAGTTTCTCTTTTTACTAACAAGCTTAAATAATTAGGTATAAGCCAAACAAAATACCCATCAGATTACACCCTCCAGCAGTGGGTAAACCATGTCAAACCGAAAAATAAAGAAGCCTGAAATTACCACTAAAAGGAACTTCCCAGTACACGCACACACACACGCACACACACACACACATAATACACCCACATACGCTGAAAGCATACAAAAGGCATCCAGAAAAAAGCCGAATGAAATTATGAGGCTGTGATAAAATAAATTTCGAAAGAATAAAAATTTAAATAATGAGCGACGCTTTCAACATAACCTAAATTTCAGTCGGGGATGGGTGTACGTGTGTTCGTGTTATACATGTGTGTACAAACGCATGAAATTACGAGCTTGGTCATATTTATTTGTGTAACCGCATTTACAGGGCACTTACACCGTACCACGAGTGGGGGATCAAAGTACACTAATCTTTTTAAGTAAAAATTGAGTGGAATAACTTAAAAACTTGCATAAAGTTTAAAGAGGAAGGTATATTTGTATTTAATCGTTAAATAATTCAAAAAAATCCAATCTCGACTGATTCCATCAAGTATTAGTCTATCTCTGCACCCTCTGCTGTACCTCAAGAAAGGGATCCAAGTGCACTAATATTTTTAAGTAAAAATCGAGTGGGATTACCTTAAACTAGATGATGTTAAAAGAGGATAAACTTACAATAATACTTCTAACTACACAGAATTAATAAAAGGTAAATTCATATTTCATCGATAAATGTTTCAACAAACCACAATCTCAACTGCATGCATCACCTGTCTATCATATATCCGTCTATCTCTGCACCCTTTGCTCTATATACTCTCGCATCAATCAAACATTCGGTCAAACCTTCATCTCTTGTCAACTTTCGCTCGACATTTTTGCAGTTGTATTTGCTGAAAAATGTTTTACAGGACATTGGCAAGTGGCATCAATACGTGATAAAAATGAAAAATATATTCAAAGAAGAAAAAAACAAACACAAATCGCCTATTTACAGTTCATGTGAATGTGGAATAAAGCGAAAAGAAATATACGCAGTAGAATAAGATATCAGATATTCAATTGGCGAATTGTCTGACAAAATGAACCGAAATGTTCCCCCTCAGATTTTTATGCCATTCGCATCTCTTGTGGGACAAAGCGGAAGAAGATGGCTGGGGCTGCTTGCATTGGATCACGTGCCTCACGTGTCCGTCACGAGGTCGTCGAAATCCCAAATTGTTCAAGTGGGCGTCAACCGAATGTTATTTTATTATAGGTCTGTACATGAATGAATACTAACGAAATATATAAAGAAAATAAATTTCGTGCTGAATGTTGCAATTAAATTTTCCCATTTTTGTCTCTTTCCCTTATATCACAGTATCATCACAGTTTCCTAGAACCGAAATGTGTTCAGCTGTTATTACTCAATCCAATACCAGCTGCTATGGGCATTCATTAGCACCTCGCCAAAACCTTTTTAGTTCGCGTCCTTCTGTTGCGACTATGAATAATTTTACTGTTTCGTGGGTTAATTGACAATTTTTATGGCTCGTTGAAAAGTTTTTTGTAGCCTCAGTAAATTATGCAAATTTCGGAATGGGGCTAACAGCGAATCGGACGATTTTTAATTGGTTAAACGAATGCGCAATTTCATTATGTTTCAATTGTATATTGTGCTTTAAAATCGCATTATCCTTTCGACTTTCCAAATAGTTTTACCCGAAATGTTGCCACAGTATGCAAATGTTTTGTTGAATACTTTGTTCGACTTTTTGCCGCACAAAAGCAACCATGGAAACAGATAAAGTGTGTAAGGAAAGAGAGAGAGAGATGCAGCTAGTTAGTTAGTTGTTTCTTTCTTACAGTTACACAAGAGTTGAGATTGTTTCTTCACTTTGCTGGAGATTTAAAGTCTAGTTGAAGCTCTTGCCAGGTTTACTTCTTATGTCATGCTTTATTTATAACATTTATAATTCCTTTCCATCTTCCACACACACACACACATACACTCAGACGTATACCCAGGATAGCTGTCCCAAAAATAGGCTACTGGTGCCACGTGCCAGTGTAAATCATGGCGACACTTTGCTACGAGTTGAGCCGCCTCTCAGTCTAATTGAGAGCAATGACCCCAGTGGGAAATACTTGCAGCAGGTGTAGCAGGCAGTACAGAGAGCAAGTTTCTCGCTTGACAGCAACATTAAAAGCGAAAAACTGTTATTATGTTTAATAAATAATTTGACCAAACTTTGGAGACATGTGTAGCTAGCTCTGTCTCTCTCTCTCTGTCACTCCTTTTCGCTCTCTTGCAGCATTGTTATCCAGAAAATGGAATGGCAGAATTTGCATTTCCAAAATGCTTCTCCGAACTAGAGAAAGGCTTGCTCTGAGGTTCTCTACAAAAAAAAATTGCGTTGCACATTTATGAATAATTCAACGAAGCCGAAACACTCCACACAGTCTCTCTCTCTGTCTGTCTCTCTCTTTCCTTAGCACCTCCCAGCGATTTGTCAAAAATTTGTCAGATTGACATCGTCAAAGGCAGCACGTGTAACTTTTCCTGCTACCCTCCCCCCCTCCCCTCACCTGCCATCCATCGACATGTGTAGAAGAAAGTTTTGTACAAAATTAGCCAATGGAATTTATTCATGTTTATTGATCGTCGTAATATACGTGGAACATGTGTGATATGTGATTCAGAATATTTACTGAGCTCCCTTTTTCACTGCTCTCATACTTACAGTTTCTGCCTTTAAGTTTGGCTTGGCTTGAGATGATTCAGTTTGCTGCTGGCTGTGAGCAAAGTTGCCCAAGTGACAGCTGAAAAAATTACTGAATTTCGTAATTATCGTAAGAGTGCACAAGGTTCTCCTAAGACCATACTCCTCCTCCTCCTCCTGCTCCTCCTTTTCCTCTGCCCCGTCCAGCTGTGACATTTCATTTTATTAATTTTTTTGCTTTTCGCCGCCACCCCCCTCTGAGGAAAACAATTTATTTCTTCACGTCACTTTGCTGCGTGCTTTAATTAAAAAGAATTCGCCTTGAACTTTCGTCATATTTCATAGCATAATCTTGGTCTCTTTTGAGACGGGATGTTGATTGTTGGGGCCAGCCAGGGCTCTATTAGTGAAATTAACTATTGGACGCAGTTTAGATATAAAAGAATTCTCAAGAAACTCGGGGATTATAAGAACAGAGATAGGCAGCGGGCTACTTGAACTCTTTTAAGTTCTGCAAATAGAAGAATCCTTTAAGAACTCGTCGACTATGGAAGGAATTTAGTAGCGGCCTTCCTAAACTCTAAAAAAAAATATATAAGAAAAATCCTCAAGAAAATGGGTGACTTAAGAATAGGAGATGTAAAATTTAGGCTACTGACACTATATATATTGAAGAATATGTATGCAGAAGAGAAACTCTTAGCATAGAGTGCCGGACTGATTTAGGGACTCGCCAAAAAGAAATATGTATATAAAAGAAACATCAGAAAACTCAGTAAATATGATAGCTGAAAAGATGAAATTTGATAACTAGTTCCTTAAATAAGTAAAGTCATGTTTAAATTAAGATTATACCATAAAAACGTATATTATATAGAAGAAACCTCAAGTAACTTGGTGACTATGATAGCTGAAGAGTTAAAATTTGAAAACTACTTAATAAAAATCCCTAAAGTGGTGCATTAATTAAAGTTCTACCATACTAAACGTTATTATATAGAGAAACCTCAAGGAACTCGGTGACTAATATATCTACAGATTGGAAATTTGGAAACTAGTTCCTAAAACTCCCCAAAGTGGTGTATAAATGTAAGTTCTAAGGTGCAAAAGGTAACATCAACTATTCTAATGCCACTTCTTGAAGTACAGAAGGATTACCAAGACAGAAAACGAAGCAATTAGAGTCGCATACAAGCCGCTATTTAGGTTAAGCACTAGACACATCCTGTTGACCATATTGTGCTGGGAAATCGAAATATGTGTGTGTGTGTGTGTGTGAGAGTGTGTGTCCACTGAGTTGCATCGATTTGTATGTTGTGTCCTGCTGCTGCCGCCACTTCGACTTTCGCTCAAGTTCGCCTTGACACATAATGCAAATGTTTGTTCTTAACTCGTCGCCGTCGACGTCGTGGTCGTTGTTGCCTCGTCCCCTTTTGCCAGCCAGTTGCCATTTTGGCAACCAGGTCAAGTGAAAAGCTCCACACAACTTTTCCTGCTCACACAACATCACAAAGCGAACACACACACAAACACACACACACACACAGAGGCGCACCCACTGGCACACTCGCAGCTAGAACTCACAAAGAACACTCCAGCAACATTGGAGAAAGGAAAGAAAACTCTGACCCGATTTTGCACGGAAAACAAGAAAAGCGAACCGGCACTCGGACACGTTTTGACGTTGCCGCCGCCAGTTGGAAATTTATGTGTAACACTTCCGGCAGAGGTCGCAGAGGCCCCAGAGAGAAGAAGCCACATACTTGTACATGCAATATTTTCTAGCCACACATACATGGGTTAAATCTATGCAGAATTATTTATTTAATTTGCCATCTTTGCAATGATATTTTGACAAATGCCTGCCAATTAATTTGCACCCTCTGACCAGGCGGCGGCGGACTGTCACCAGGTACCACCTCCCCAGGGAGGAGTTAGCTCACATGTTGGTATCCGGTATTCCGGTCACGGGGATTTCGACTTAAACGCTGCTCATTTATTTTAACGCCACGCCTCCTACGGCTGGCCCTCCACTGGACCCTCTGTGCTATTCCCCGAGCCCATAACTGTAATAGAAAACGTTTTGGGCCCTTTGCTTTGTAGCACATCCGATAAGGCGGCAGGCAACAAAGAAAAATAGCTAACGAAAAGAAAAAAGCATGGAAAATACATGGTAGGGAATGCCAGCGCGCCTCCTTCTCTTTGCTTGCCCCCTTTTGGGGAATACGTTCAAGGCAAACAAGTGGGCAGAGGGCGGGGCAATAAATTGCAAATCGTTTTCATTGATCCCAAGACTAGCGCAATATTGTCGCTTTTCTTTGCTGGCAAAATTTAATTTTGCCATAATTTGCCATCTTGGATAATATTGCTTTTATTTCAATATTGTGCACACACACACACACACTCTCTATACAGACATACACACATTGAAAATTCAGCTTGATATTACCTGACCCCACGCTTTATCGATATGCTTGAGCGCTGCCTCGAGTGTTGCGTGCTTGTTATCTGCCACTGTCAGCTGTCGAGTGTTCAGTGTGGCCAAAACGACCACAATTCCTGCTACTGACACATCTCAAACACTCTCTCTCTCTCTTTCTGTTTCTGTCTCTCTCTCTCTCTCTCTCTTTCTATCTATCTCTCAGACACGCTCGCTCTGTCCAACAGAATTGTTCACTGTTGATTAACTTTGTTGTGTGGCTTTGCACCTGCCATTGACTTAATTGACTAATTTCACAATTATATTTTCAGCTACATTTTCCACAATTTGCAATTTCACAGCTTTTTGAAAATCTAAAATTCAAATTTAGTGCAAATAAATTATAATTTTCTTCATTTCTTGATAGAAGAAAATACTAGTAAGCTTTTAGACTGCTCTCTCTATATATATGCAGGAAATGAAATGAGTTATTCTAAATTGGTTAGCTCCATGTATAGCAGCTGAGGTTTTTCTATCCTTTGACCATTCAAAATTATCTAGAAAGTGTTTACTAACCTACTACCAACGGGCAGAGCATAGGCGTGGCAGACCCCATAAGGTATATGTTATATTATTGTAATTAGAATCAATTGAGATATGTCCGTCTGCCTTTCTGTCTAACCATTTGTCTCTCTGTCTGTCTACCTTTCTATCAGTCTTTCTATCTCTCTTTCTCTCCATCTTTCAATCTCTTTGTGTATCTGTCTGTCTGCCTATCTGTCTGTCTATCTGTCTGCCTATCTGTCTGTCTATCTGTCTGCCTATCTGTCTGCCTATCTGTCTGTCTATCTGTCTGTCTATCTGTCTGTCTATCTGTCTGTCTATCTGTCTGTCTATCTGTCTGTCTATCTGTCTGTCTATCTGTCTGTCTATCTGTCTGTCTATCTGTCTGTCTATCTGTCTGTCTATCTGTCTGTCTATCTGTCTGTCTATCTGTCTATCTGTCTGTCTATCTGTCTGTCTGTCTATCTGTCTGTCTATCTGTCTGTCTATCTGTCTGTCTATCTGTCTGTCTATCTGTCTGTCTATCTGTCTGTCTATCTGTCTGTCTATCTGTCTGTCTATCTGTCTGTCTATCTGTCTGTCTATCTGTCTGTCTATCTGTCTGTCTATCTGTCTGTCTATCTGTCTGTCTATCTGTCTGTCTATCTGTCTGTCTATCTGTCTGTCTATCTGTCTGTCTATCTGTCTGTCTATCTGTCTGTCTATCTGTCTGTCTATCTGTCTGTCTATCTGTCTGTCTATCTGTCTGTCTATCTGTCTGTCTATCTGTCTGTCTATCTGTCTGTCTATCTGTCTGTCTATCTGTCTGTCTATCTGTCTGTCTATCTGTCTGTCTATCTGTCTGTCTATCTGTCTGTCTATCTGTCTGTCTATCTGTCTGTCTATCTGTCTGTCTATCTGTCTGTCTATCTGTCTGTCTATCTGTCTGTCTATCTGTCTGTCTATCTGTCTGTCTATCTGTCTGTCTATCTGTCTGTCTATCTGTCTGTCTATCTGTCTGTCTATCTGTCTGTCTATCTGTCTGTCTATCTGTCTGTCTATCTGTCTGTCTATCTGTCTGTCTATCTGTCTGTCTATCTGTCTGTCTATCTGTCTGTCTATCTGTCTGTCTATCTGTCTGTCTATCTGTCTGTCTATCTGTCTGTCTATCTGTCTGTCTATCTGTCTGTCTATCTGTCTGTCTATCTGTCTGTCTATCTGTCTGTCTATCTGTCTGTCTATCTGTCTATATCTGGCTATATGTCTCTTTGTCTGCTAGTCTCTTCCTCTGTCTTTCTACTTTTCTCTCTGTCTGTATGAACGCAGAGATCTTAGCTAACAACAACATTTAACTTGAGGTTTTCTGTTGATCATACGCATATAAAGTTCACTTCACATATAAGGTATCATCAGTTCTTAGTTTTCTTTTCTGTACAACAGTTGGGATTTTTAAATTCTTATTTGCTTAAAGCCTGCTGTAACTCTTTTCCCTAGAGAGTTTTCAGTTCATTCCCATTTTCTATGCCATTGTAATGACAAATTAATCTAGCGACTTTAGTGAAATTTGCTTAAAATAAACTCTCGTTGTTTTACTTCTGCCACTCACTGTACAAATTTGACTGCAGCTCGCTGGGGGGGAGGGGGGTGGTAAGCCAGCCTCTGCTCGGCAGCTCGAGACGACATTAAACTAATCCAATATAACCTGCACTTGCACATCTTAATGAGCCATTTTATTTGCGCCGCGGCTGCACTAGCTCACGTCCGGGTCGCATCTACGCATCCTCGCATCCTGGTCGGTTCTAGCTTCATGGTGTGCTGGCTTCCATGAGAGCTTCTGTTCGTATCAGGACAAAGTTTTGCGACGCCGACGCCGCTTCCGACTGGCAAAAGTTACATTTAATGAAGCGTTTAAGCTACGCCTGGAACTACTAGTGTCGACATACTGCACAAGGATTTGGAGACGCGCCTGGGCGACGCCGCCGCCTGGGAGCCTTGTTAGCTTATATTTCGCATGTCGCGCAATTAGGCGAAAGTTAAATTGCTTGTCATAAATATAAAATTTAACGAAAATTGACTCGAGTGAGTGGAATTTATGCCAGTTTCCCACAGACAGTTTATCCCCCACCCCCCGTTTTGCGCGGTGTATTTTTTAAGCGGCTTTGAATTTAAATTGCGCATCTGAGTGTCGACATCGGTTTTTCGCGCAACTCCTTGAGCCAAAACGCTGTAAAAACGCTGATGCCAAGCCATAAAGATTATGAAAAGTCGTAAAAAAAATAAACCAGGGAGGGGCATACGGGGGGGATAGCAACATGATAGTCGGCTCAGCAAACTGCAGACTTATGCGAACTCAGCGCGTACGCTGGTGAAAACTCAACGATGGCATTTTCTGACAATTTCCACGGTAGAGCACAAAATGGCGCTATTTTGCTGTTCCCTATTCACCTCCCTCCTGCCCCACTGGCTGCATCCCTACCCTGCCACGCCTCTTCGTCGTTAAGGTTCCAAATTCGCGCAACATTTTGTCATATTTTGCAGCTAAGCCGCAGCAACAAGAAGAAGGCTGAACAAGACCCAAGAACAGTTTGCTTCATCATAGAGCCGAAATGCACCCACCACACACACACCACACACACAACCCACCACACAGCACACACCACACAACAGCAGCGGAACCCAACCGTACCCAACTCATGGAAACCATCTTCGAGTCTTGCATAAAATATGAAATTAAAAAGCTAACCAAAATTGTCAAGCGGAAAAAAACTTTTCAAGCTGACAAAACTCGACTGGTAGCTCTCCTAGGGCTCTGCGAAGGTGCAGCATAAGCGTACAGCAAGGGGGTATTCGGCATTGTATTGTAGTTCGAGTCACACCTGCCTCGTGTGTTGTGCTGAAGTTTTAACTTAATTTGCAGCAAATGCCCCGACATTTGTTAGACTCAAGTCATGGTTAGTGCCACACACACACACACACACACGGAGGGGAATCTCCCTCTAGAGAGGTTGTGTTCATGTCCTTATGACAAGAGCAAGTTAAGACCCAAGATTGATAGCGATTGTAAGCAATTTTCCTGGATTTTAAGCATTGCTTGCTTGTGCTGTGCAATCTGTGCAAAGACTTAAGGGAAATTCAAGGAACTTAACACAAATAACACAATAGTTTCTTGCAATAGGTTGATAAGGGTTCATTTTAAATACTCAGCACTTTGTCGAAAGTAATCAGATTTTCGAAAAGAATAACATATAATTCGTGATAATTATTTATAAAATAATAATAATAATATAATATAATAATATTATTATTTATAGTATTAAAGCATTATAAGCCTAAACAAATAAGATATTTTCACTCGTTATATGTTCGTAAGTTTGAAATCTCTATTTAGACTTTTAACAATTATAACTCTTTTAAAAGGCATAGGAACATCTACTGAAATGTAAATCTATTTATGATGGGATCTCTAGATCTGTCAACATTATTCTAAGGATGTTACAACTTTCCAGGACTGTTCAGGATTTATACTGTACTGTACCTTAAGTACTATTTCAAAAAGGTATAAATTTTATACCTGTCGACTTATGAAAATAGTCAAGAAAAGGTACCTATTCTAACTTTGTGCCAATGTACGGTAAGGATCATTAACCGATTCAATTCAGCCAAATATGTTTATCTGGCTGCCCGTCTGCTCGTATGTCTGTCTACCCTACTGTCTGTCTATTTGAGCGTCAAGATCTCAGTTATTACACAAGCTACAGTCATTAAATTTTGTATAAAGATTTCTATATACCATACACTGATCAAGTATATTTCATATTGAAGATGCCACGCCCATTGCCCACGCAAAACGATATTTTTCGATAATTATGCAATCTTACAGAGTCATAACTTTCAGCTTCAGTATATTATATATAGATGAATATTATAGTCACTCGATTCCCAAATGAAATGAACAAAATTTAAAAAATTTGACTGTCTATATTTAATTTTATTTAATTCTTTAAGAAATTCTAAATGAATATACAAATCGGATATAAATCGGTTTCGGTAATTCAATTTAATTCAAGTTGTTTCTGCAAATACTCGAAAATAAGCTAAATATTGCCTATTTTTGAGAGCAATTCATACCTTCTTTTTGGAACGTGCGCTAAGGTACTAAAGCCCACAAAGTTACACAACTCATTCATGCACATATCATCTCTACCCCCCCCCCACCTTGAGGGGCACTTTCACCTACATGCTATATGTACGGGCTGCCGCAGTCCTTCCCATTTGCAGTTGGCCGTTTTTGGCCTTTTTTTTTTTTGCTGTTACTGTTGGCCCGAATTCCGCGCCATTTCCATTCTCGCAGACGTGACTGATTCTTTTTTCTCTCGCGCCGGGTCGCAACTCTAAATAAATTTTATTTCAGCGCAGTCCGAACTGTTGTTGCTGTTGCTGTTGTTGTTGTTGTACTAGCCTGCGCAATGGAACTTTATCTGCATTAAGTACATAAATAATCGGGCGAGATTCTCTTGTGCCCGAAAAGCTTTTAGCTGCATCGACGATGGATTTGAAACGAAACGAGCTGAAAGCGTCCTGCACAGGCATGCGAGGGAGGTGGAAATCAGACTGTTAATTTGTTGCAGTGTATTTCGTTTTTTTTTTCTATTTTTGAAAGGGGGTATTCAATCCAGTTTTGGACTCGTCAATAAAGTTTATAGACCCATCAATCGCGTGTGCTAGTTGAAAAGGTTTCAATGCGATTAAAAAGTGTTCGATCTCAACAGCACTTCACTCGGCATTTAGTTAAACCGTTTTACTACTGATGCTGCTGGGGTCAAAGGTGAATAGATGGTGGGGAGGGGGAATAACAGAACCACCTCAGAACGTGATTAGTTAGATAAATTCCCTTGATTCCCTTATACTGATGGCAAACATGATGGCATCTAATGTCTACATATCCAAACACACAACTTACTTGATTGATGGCCAACAACACAACGCTTTCTCCTCCTTTCACACACACGCACACACACACACACGCACACACACGCACACACAACAGTTATGACAGATAGTGCGTTCTCCGGCAGTCAAGTAAGTTAGGAATAGAAAGAGAAGAAGTAGAAGATGGGAATGGCAGTGGTGGGGATCAGTCTGAGTTGAGTGCGTGTTAGGGTTGCCTACTTCATTTGCATATCGCTACACTTTAACTTGCTGCCATAAAACTTGACATGGCAGATGGGAATCTGAAGAGTAATGGATATAGCTTACGGTACATGCAGGATTCTAAGAAATAGGTTAGTTACTATCAAGGTAAATATACATAGGGGAATAAAGACAAAGGAAAAGAGAGGGATTGAGAGAGTATACAGGTACTATAAGAAGAGTCAGATATGTACATAGAAATTGAGAAATATAAAGAAGGAAAGAGCGAGGAAAGTGGAGAGGAAAAGACAGAGACAGAGAAAGGGATATTGTGGAAAGAACAGCAAAATAATAAGACGCGTCGAGAAAGATATAGATATTGAAGAAGACAGATAGAAGAACAGAATAATCAAATAGAAAGAAGAAGTCAAAGAGCTGACAAAAAAGATTGTTAGAAAGAGAGATAGTGCAGACATAGAGGCGACTAGAGATAGAGATAAAGCTTTAAACAGGTAACTGGAGAAAGAGAGAGACAGACAGAACGGAATATGAATATGGAAAGAAAAAGAGTCGAAGAAATGAAAAAAAACATAGATGCTTAGTGACCGTACAAAGTAAAGGAAACTAGATACCCACAGAGACAGAAAGAGACAAGAGAGAATAATTTAGTAATATTAGTAGGAGAGAGAGAGAGAGAGAGACAGTAAATATATATACCTTATGGGGTCTCCGACGTCTCCTCCTGCCTGTTACATACATTTGCACAAAGATAGTATACCCTTTTTTGACCATTTTCAATGGTCCAAGGGTATAAAAAGTGAAACTAATTATTTCATTGAAATATATAGAGAGATAAAAGATAAACCGAAGAGAAACAGAAAGGGATAATGACAGAGAAAAGGACATGTAGAGAAGTAGAGAAATGGTGCGGATAATGATCTACATATATATATATATATCTATATCTATTTAAATTTAGAGCGACAGAGACAAACAGATAAATGGGAAACCTATAAGTTCAGTGTATAAATGCATTAGCTCTCCCCGTGGCAAGAGTACTTTATTAAAGTGAGTTCCAATTTGTACACAATACGCACACAAGCTCACGCAAACACATACACACACACATACGCATACGCACACGCAAATACTACATGTTTACACATACAAATACATGTGCAACACGCGCATGCAATGCAATAAACTGAGATAGGCACAACAAGAGAAGGAGACAGAGGGGGATACAGGATGCCAGCTGTTGCCAATGCAAACTTGTGCCAGGATACACTGATTCATGGCTATGAACAATAAAGGAATTTGGGCAATGCACCAGCCCAACTACCCCCCACACCCCTCTCCCCTTCCCCACTCCCTGCCCCTCAATCCCGGACAAGGTGCAATAAATGAGGCCTATGCGCAAACATAAATTCCTATTTACATTTTATATGAGTGTCGGACCATGGCAAAGCCCTGCTCTGATGCCCCTGCTCATGTGGAACTGGCAGTTTGTAATTAGAACTTTAATTAGGCGAAGAATTATCACAGTAAAGCTGTAACAATTACATAGTGAGTAAGTTTAATTGTGCGTAGTTCATGGAAAGGTCTTGAGTTTATGGAAATGCTTAAGCGAATATTATATATGTACTTTCATTTTTTTAACTACATATATACTACATAGATACATAAACAGAAACATATACATATGTATGCATTTATAAATTAAATTATCATATTTTTAGTATGCCATCCTTTTAACTCCCTAGCAATGTAACTATTTATCATTCGCCTAAATATATACTGTGTATATCTAGCTACCTCTCTTCCTGAATTTATTGATCTATGAATCTATTCGTTGAGAATCTTTATATTTCCCAATAGAGGTACATATTTATGAGTGTTTCTATCTATTTAGTTTTCTACCTCTATCAATATTTCTATATTGATTCCTATTCTTAATTCAATTCATTCTACAACGTCTCATCTTGTAAACTATTTATATATCTGTATATATCTATATGTATACATATATCTATCTACAATATTTGCATTTATATATTATATATAAATTATTCCACCATTATAGTATTTGCCTATCTCAATTCAATAAATGATATATATTCTCATATCGACTTTTCTCTTTCGTTTACCTTTACCCATTTTAATTGGCTTATGCGCCCGGCCTAAACCTGTGTAACTTACCGTTATCTGTCGCCAGCCAACAGTTGTTATGCTGATCCATTCGAAGGCCAAGGCTTTTTGCTTTCATTACTCACTTTTGGATGTGCGTGTGCGTGTCTGCCTGTGTATGTGTGTGTGTGTGTGTGTGTGCCTGGTGCAGGTGGTCAAGCAAACCTTTCGACAGGCATTAATCACATTTAAGCAGGATTAATACGTAATGCAGACACCGAGACGAGGCAACAGCGTCAGCAGCAAGCAGCACGAGGCAAATGAAAGCAACTAACCAACTAACATTTAATAAGCCAAACACGACGAACGTTGACACGATGCTACGTGACCTCATCTCGTTCTACGTCTCCAGACTCGCGTCTCGACTCGGGCTGAGAGTCGCGTCTCGCCTGGAGTCGAATGAATCAGACCGCACATAGATCTCTGTCAGTGGCATCGGCATTAGCATCTACTATGGGGGGCCACCAAAGATAGTTCATCAAAACTGACAAGCCCATTTGGTCGAGAGGAAGAAGACGAGCAAGCAGAAGAAGAAGCAGAGGAAGAGGAAGTAGAAGGAGAAGAAGGAAGACACAGCCGCCGACATTAGCGCAACAAGAACAACAAAAACAACAAGCAGCAGCGCAGAAATCCACGTTTTAACAAAACTGCACCGTGCTACCCTCAACACTCCCCCCCCCCCTTTCCCACTCTCCCTCTACCACGCTGTGCTTGCTAAGGGACCACACACAACAGATGAGAAATATTCATCAGCATTTACGTCACGCAGCGCGCAAAAGGCTGAGGCTGAAGCTGAAGCAGGAGCTGAGACTGAGCTCAAGCTGTGTGTGGGACTAGGGGAGTGAGGGGGGAACAGGCTGTCAGTAGATTTATGTTGACATTTCAATGACAGTTGTGAAAATGGTGAAAATGCTTTTGCCTGCCATTTTGTGTTGTGGTTTTCACTTCCAACTTCAGCGTTGTTTTTGTTAAATTTTTCGCAATTTGATTATCACGCGCAGATAGCTGCGGGTAATTTAAATGTTTTACTACAAGTGTGCGCACACACATACATATATAATCTCTCGCTCTGTCTCTCTCTCACTCTCACTCTTTGTGCGTGTGTGGGTGCCTACGCAGGATCTCATGCGAACTAGTCACGTTCACTACGATTGTCACGTGCACTTTGCGAGGATATTCATATTTGCGGTCTGAATCAACAGCTGTTTTAACTCACTAATTGTATGTAAATGAAAAACGAGAGTAATATTTGGTTTTTAATGACCTACGACCTTAACGAGACAAAAGTTTTATGTGCTTACAGATTACAGGCTTTATTATGCGCCAGAGCTATTAAAAGTGGCTTAAAGAAGCTTGATTAATGTAGTAAGAGGAGCAGTTTAGTAATTTAAATAAATTCTTTAAACTTTTGCAAAAATCATTTTCAAATAAACCGCCATTTGCAACGTTGCCATTCACCTACAGACGCTGCGGAATAAATTTGATTCATTATGCGGATTAATATAGTAGTAGTAGTAGTCAGAATTATTTTTAAGTATTAGTATTATATGCTTTAAACTTTAATTAAAGTGCTGCAATTTTCTAAAAATCCCCACGGCAACTCTTCAAATAAACCGCCATTTGTAATTTTGCCAATCACCCGCTTACGCTGCTCCACACTGAACTAATCTGCTCCACACTTAACGAATCAGCATACTTGGCTCGTTTTTACCGCAGCCCTGGTACTCTAGTACTGTGCGCGTTGCAAGTAAATTTTTGATTGGCTTGTTTTCTTAACTTTCCTTCCCATCTGTGCACGGAAAACTCAACTTGTTGTCAGCAGCAACAATTAACATTGCGCAACAAGCAGCTTCTTATCTGTGTACTGTGCCGCCACACTGTGCTAGATCGCGAACATGTCCGAACGTTCCAAAGGTGACGTGTCGTCGTCGTCGTCTGCATCTTCGTCACGCGTCAACAACAATCGTGTGGTAAAAAATCCCTTGCTGAGCGCCTCAGTGACCGGGCTAAGCTATGATGACTTCCCCAATAAGCCGCTACTGCTGCCCGCAGCGCCTCCCGTGGTGCATGCACCGCCACCGCAGCCCACAACGGCCCTCATTGCTGGCATACTCAATCGCGGTAAGTGTGTCAAAGGGGAAGCGAGAGGGGTGGGTACTATACCAGTCACTTGTCACTTGTTGCTTCCCCTTCCCTAACTGCTGCTGCTATTTTTCTTCCCCTAATAACACTTCAACGTAAACAGTTTTCTGGCACTTTATTGGGGGCAAAATTATTCGTATTTTGTTCACTTCTCTCTTATCGTCGCTCCCTCTGTTCTACTCCATGCTGCGCGTGGAGTGCGAGCGATAGGTAGGCAGCTCCAATGATACCTTGCGTCGCTTGCAACACCAGATTATGCACCACACCAGCAGCACAATGAGCAGCAGCAACAGTATCGCGCCCAGGCAAATCGCCGCTATGGCCGCCTCTGTGAGTACCACATCCCTGACATCGATATTGATGCTACGTTGATTCCCTGCAGCATCGTATGCCGTTATGGCAACCTTAGGTTCACAGCACGAGGCCATGTAGGTGGCTTTCAGTGGCTCCGTTGTGCCCGCCGTGTAGTAATTGCGATAGAACAGACCATCAGCTGGCGTGGTCTGCAGACGCAGTACACCCGATTGCCAATCCTGTGCTGTAATGTCCAGTGTCCAGAAACGATCGCCACAGCTCTGTGTATCGCTGGTGACAAAGTCGCAGCGATTGCCAAACTCCCATGACAAGGTGGGGCCAGTTGAGTCCTAGAAGTACCAGTTTTAATTCCAATCTAGCCTGGCAACATCCTCATATCACACACTCACCTGTGCATCAATACTGGAAATCACACGCAAACTAACCGCCAAAGTACTTGTATCTGGTCCATAGCTGGTGAAGGTGATTCTATCTGTGGTTCCTGCCGCTGTGCCCTGCGGTACCAACACAGTCAGTCGCACCGTGCTCGTCTCCCTTGCGCGCAGATAGAAACTAAAGAGAAGGAGCAGAAGGAGGAGGCGGATTTGAATGAAAGATCTTTCATATGCAACTGCCCCTGTCTACTCACCTGGTGGGACTCAACTGCACTAGAAAACGTCGCTCGTCTGTCACCTGCACCGTCTGATAGACACGCTCTGACCGCATATTGGTCACCTCGAAGAGCAACGTGGACATTTGTCCCGCTGTCACCAGCAGTTGGGATTGTGTGCTTAGCTCGATCTTGGTGCCACAGCGTTGCAACAGCATGGCATTCAAGCTGGCACGCTGTGGTTCTCCTGTGGCAGCTGCGAACTGCGTCTGATTGAGACTCGTTGCCGTTCCAGTTGGCTGCACTAGCTCCGTTTCCGAAAAGGTTTCCACTTCACTCTTGGGTGATTTGTCCACCTCCTTCTCCAGCTGCTCCTTTGTGTCAGGGGGAGGGAACTTGAGCTTGGCCAGACGCGCCAGTGAGACAATCTTACGCTCGCTGGGTCCATGTGTGTAGTAGCTATCGATACGTTTGATGATATCACCTGAGGTTAGAGAAGGAATGAAGGAACTGATTACACTTTGTAGGCCACACGTGCTTGTTGTTGTTCTCCCCGGTGAGACAACTAGATGGACGAATGGTGGGTTGGTTGGCGTCAACAATAATTCCGTTTCAGATGACGCTCCGCTCGCGCTCAAGGTTGAAACGGTTATCAGGCCGCGCTCTTATCGCTGCTGCCCACAATGCCGGTTAGCAAGTCTTGTTTTTGTGTGTTATAAGCAACGCATCTCGTAATTGAAACTGAATTTGCGCTCAGTTGTGCTCGCCTGGTTGCTCAATAAGCTTCAATCGATTCCAAAAACTTACCCAGAAAAACATCAGCTTTGCGTTCGGCGCGTATAAATACGTTGTATGGCGTATTCGGTGATTCCGGTGTTAGTTGCAGCTTGAAAATTGTCGCCTTGCGCACCTTGTTGAGCGGTACGTAGGCGTCGAGTTCATTCGAAAGTTCCTCATCGTTTGTATTGTTGGTAGTCGACTTGAATTTGACCAGTTTCTTTAAATTGATGTCTAAAATAATAAAATTGCAAGTTAACAGGTGACTTTTGCCATTCACTGCGCACGCGTGTACAGCTGTTTGTCGTGCAGCGTTGCCAGACTGCGCTGCATGCGAGTGATATCAATAATATAACAATTAAATACTGTGTATGCAGCTAAAATTAACTACAGCACATCGTACAATTTTATAAAGCTGCTGCAAAATTGAGTCATATATAATTTATATACATACTTAAATAATGCTAATTAAACAAAAGTGAGTGTGTTAACACGTTGGCAACTCTGTTGTGTAAAGCAGCAGCTGTGCTGTTGTTGGTGTTCGTCTTATGCTTTTGCTGTTGTTGTTGTGAGAAAGGAAAAACACTTTCTGTAAATTGACTCGAAATGAAAAACAAATGGATTCGCCAATGTGAAAGCAAACAAATTATTTAACAATTAACTAACGTCAAAGTGCAGGTAAACTCGCGTTAAATGTCGTTTTAAACAACTCATGCCAATTGGCTGCGCGCTGTGTAGACCAATTTGTATATTGGGAATTCTCCGTGTGTGCCTCATCAGCCCAACAGCAGCAAAATCGCATCATTTTGGTCAGGCCACTTTTGAACTTGGCCGTGGCAGTGGCCAAATGTGCATGTGCTGCTACACTAATGTGTATGTATGTGCGTGTAATTAGCTGTCGATTGCTGCACTGCGCAATAATCGGCAATAGTTTTAAACATATTGCCACATATACAAAATTGTTTTTTGTGAACAGTGTGATTTGTTATTGTTTCTTAACAAAAATGTGCGATAACTATTAAGGCTATGCATGAGGAGCTGCTTGGCCCAGTAACTTCCATTGATTTGTACAACAAAAACGGTACAATTTGTGTGTGCGTGTCTGTATCAGTGTGTGCATGTAACTGGGAATGCGTAATATTCCGCACTCTCTCTGTCTCTCTCTTGCTTACTCTCTTTTGCTTGCGGAAAATGAAATAACTTCCGCAAGATAAAATTCACTTTTTATCGGTAAATAGTGCAAAATTAAATAAAAATAAAGTATTTTATACTTATGTACATATGTATATATATGTCTTGCAAGATAAGCTTTTTTTAAATCTGAATACATGTGCCATAAATTACAATTTATAGCTAGAAGAAATACCAGTTTTAATATCATAATTTGAATATCAGAAATTTTTAACTTATGGAAATTGAAGTGAAAGGAAGAATAGCACTTCCAAGACAGCATTGATAATAAATTGGTTGTATACGTTCTTGTTTTATCGGCACTACGACACCATTTTTCATATTAAGACCTCAGTCTGTGCTCGCTAATTTTCGATAATACTCACAGAGCTTTCCTATAACTGCGATAAGTCAATTCGAATCTGATATAGACTCTTGACTCATAATTGCCTCTCTGTCTGGGCGCGTCTAATCTGTTTACATTATTTATAGAATAACATGAACTTTGAACGGAACTACGTGGACATATAGAAGTGACTGGTGATTAATGCCAGACAATCGGACTGGTTTTATAGCAATTACTTATAAGCTAAATGTACTTAGTGGTTAGAAGCAGTTTGCGTTTTGTGTTGAAATATAGCTGAAAGTTTTGTGCAAGCTCTCTTAAGTGCAAACAGGAATAATATTATACTATATATCAAAATACTTACGCATAGTGGGACAAAACAAAGGACAACAAGTGCAATGAAATATAGGTACAATCAAGTGCTGATAAATCACACCAAAAAGTTGTTATTTTCCATTGTTTTCTTTCTTTTTTTGTTGTGTTTTTTTTTTTATTAATATAGTAGGCCCTTAAAGCTAAACATTTATTACATTAAACATAGATTGATTTGTTTGTTGAAAAAAATTTTTTTTGTACTACATGTTAATGTTAAGTTTTTTTGAGCATTAAACTAGCGTTTTGGTTAAGGAAAGCGTAGAGGGAATGGGCGGGGAGAGTTTTTATTTTGTTTTATATATACATAAAGTAAGACTTGGTTTGGTTTTGGGAGGGTGTGGGGGGAGTATAATGGGTTAGTTAACGTAGAACTTACAGCTAAGAACATATAAATAAAAAAAAAAAAGTACAGTTGACTTGTGGGACATTTGACAACACTGGCTTTCAATTGGAAAGAGATAGAGAGCATAGAGCGTGAGAGCATGGGTTAAATTAACATATATAGTATAGATAAAGTTAGCTACAAAGAGGACTTAAAACAAGTTTAGCCTAAAGCGTGGTGGTGTGTGTGCGCGCCACTTAATTGAAGATCCCTCACTGTTGTTGAGCCCGTTATGCAACACTACTACGAAGTACAACCCTGCTTTGCTGCTACCTCAACATCTTCGACTACTTTCGGTTAGTACTAAAGAGTGAAATAGCTAAATCTTATGTGGAGTGTGTGTTTTTGTGTGTGTCTGTGTGTAGAATGGATTGTGGAAACTAACCACCATTGGGTGTTGCCAGTGTGGCACGTCGCATCTGCTCATCGACATGCACATGCAGGCTGGATAATGTTGTATACACAGGCAGCTCCAGTTCCTGGGAGCCCTGGTATGTCTCCGAGATGAGTGTGAGCTGCAATTGAAGAAGAGAGGAAGAAGAGACATGTGCGAGATTAGCAAGAGATTGTTGTTGTTATTGTTGTTGGTGCTTGGAATGTCTAAGTTTCCTTTCTATAAACAAATTTGCCCTTCACTTTTCTTTCCATAACCTAGTTTTCGCACAAAGATGCAACATCATCTCAGCGTCAACAACAACAAGCTACGTCGTGCTCTTGAGCACCTGCCCGTAAGGTAATCCAAGCTGATGTTTGCGTCTCACTTGGTTGCTTGGGCAACACTTGTTGCTGCCTGCTGCTGCTGCTGCTGCCACTTTCAATTTCAACACTTAACCAGCTGCCGTGCCAGGCCAGGCCGACTCCAGCAGACTTTTAATTACACTAATTACTTCGCTTTACAATGTTGTTGTTATTATTGTTGTTGTTGCTGTTATTGTTGCTGTTGTTGTGGTTGTTTACCGTATTGCCCGCTATGTGCTGTCCATGCTCGGTGCTCACAATGTGTATGATTTCGCCGCCAGATCTTATGGCCACTTCACCCAATATGCCTCCGACAGCTTCCTCGGTCTCATTCTCACTGGCCGCACGCTCGCCATACCACAGCATAAAGAGCTGCAATATAGTTAAGATGCAATCGCATAAATTTCAATGTTAAATCGGGAGTTATCACAGTTGTTGCCTCTGCTTCTCTCCCTTTACTTACGCGAATTCGCTTCTTGAGCAGCGTTATTGCCGCATCTTGCACCAAATCTGTATGTGGTGGTATAGTTGCTGTCGATATGAAGATGGCACTGTCATAGGGCACCAACTCAGCGGCTTGAATCACGCCCAGAAATGCATTGCCTCCCTCATGCTCCTTGGTGCTGTTCAGACCCGCGATGAACTCGCGTGTGTTGTTGAAACTGAAGGCGGCGGGAGTGCCTGAAAAGCATGAATTGAATGAGATATTATTGTTAGATATTAGAGATGAATGAAAAGATATTATATATGAATATATATTATAGATTTCTATGCCATAGTTTGGTGGGAAATTACTATATTCTAGGCCATAAGGCACGAGCTACACCCAGTTGAGTATTACAAACTCTCCCTTTCTTTTACTTACTCGATCCATTAAGGGTGACAAGCACAATCTTTATGTTGATATTCTTGTCCTGTAGTGCATCGATATACAGGCGTTTGGTCTGGTCCAGTGATGCGGCTGAAGGATCCACAATTACAGCAAGGGGCATGCGTATATAGACATCCTTTATGTAGTTGCGCAACTGATCGGCAGGAAGTAGTTCCGGCTTGACCAAATGAATTGTCTTCGTTTGTTTGCGTGGCGCTGCAGTTGTTGTTGTAGTAGTTGTAGTTGTTGATGTAGTACTTGTTGTTGTTGTTGTTGTCGATGTTGGTGAGCTTGCAGCTGGAACTGGAGCACTAGTACCCGCAAGCCAACCATTGAAACCTGCCTGAAGTGGGGATTCTGTTATAGTTCTCCCTGTGGTGGAACCACGTGGTTCGGCGCTCTCCATCATTTCATCATCGTAATAATACTCAACCGAACTGTGCTTAAAGGGCTTCTCGGTCTTGTGAGTTGGCAACTGCTGATCCGTGTGTGCCTGCGGCTGTGCAGGCTCATCGTGATAGATAGTCTCCTCTTCGTGATCCGTTTGAGGTTGTGGCGTATGTTGCTCCATCATCATGTTGTCATCTTCAATGTAATCGCTTTGTGCCGCTTGAGATGGTGGAAATCTTTCCGCCTTTGGCTTCCGCACATACTCAGGCACTGTGGTGGTTGCAGCAGTTGGTTGCTGTGGCTCCTCCGGATACTGATGCTCCCTATGATGTTCCCTGTGATGATGCTTCTCCTGCTCCTCGTCTTCATGCATCTCATCGTAGTAATATTCTTGAGAATTATTTGCAGGTCTTTCGACTTTTGTTTCCTGTTTTTGTGTGGGTGCATCCTCCATTTCCTCGGCCGCTGTGTTCTCATCTGCACTGGCTGTAAGCAGAGGTGCTTCTGTGGCCATTGCCGGTGGAATCTTAGCTGTCGTTGCCACGATATCACCCTCACCTCCTTCGAGATTGTTCTGATGATGATTTCGCTCCACTTCATCCTCCACTGCAGCAGCTAACTGATCTGGTTCGTAGATATCTGCCGCATTGGCAGCTCCACTGCTATCGCCGCCATCTCCGCTGTAATCCTCATCCTTTGCATCCACTTGGAGCTGCAGCAATGCTAACACCAGCACTCCGATCAGCCAAAGACTCGTTCGCACTATCATCTGAATTGAAATTAAGGCTTCTGCTGGTTATCACTAAGTTATCTCTCTCTCTCTCTCTCTCTCTCTCTCTCTCCTTCGTCTGTCTGGGCTATATCGAAAATATCTGCAAAGAAACAAGAAACTGTCATAAATCAAACATCATTTTTGAAAGCTACCAATATTGAAGTAGATTGATTGATTGTCCCACTCGGCAGGTTGACGCAATTATGGGCCATTATTATTACTATCATTATTATTATTATTATGATTTATTTCTGTGTTGAAATTGCGCTCGAAATTGCCGTTATTTTCATAGTTTCGTCGCTTTCGCAATGCGCGAAAAAGTGAAATGTTTTTTTTACCATTATTGTATTATTCTCTTATTAAAAGGTATTTTCAATAATTATAAATAATAGGCGAGACAAAATCGATTTACAGTGACGCAGTCAGCAGACAATTAAATGTATGTCTGTGTGTGTGTGTGTTGTCCACTTTAGTCAATTTTCGCTTGTTCTATTTGAGAGAAACACTAATCGATGGAGAGTGAGAAAACAATTTCAAAACATGTAAAACGCTTTAATTTGTATAAAATTAGTGCCTTAATTGAGATGAAATTGAGGAATTTGGAATTACGAAGAACATCTGTTCACTAAATACCTAAGTTTCTTCATGTTATAGTACTCCGAATATAAGGAAATTTAGTCAGTCACTATAGAATTATCATTGCTATATATACGGTAAATAGAAATGACTTATCTTCAGGACGTAAAATACGATCATGAGTTGGACTAAAGTAATTTGTTACACATGCGGAGGAACAAAGAAAATCTGTTCATTAAATACCGAAATTTCGATAGGTAACTGTTCTCTGAATTGATGTAAATTCAGTCAGGGTCTTTAAAAGCATCACTGTATGTATGATAAATATCTCTTAGTTATGTTCACGAACAATAGTGATACATGTTAAGTATGAATAAAAATTATAAGATTTGTCACATGCAACCTTACAAACAATATCGATTCACGCAATACCTAAGTTTCGGCAGGTTATAGTACTCCGATTATAAGGAAATTTAGTCAGGCTCTATAAAACTATCATTGCTCTATGCATGGTAAATATCGCTAAGTTACCTTCGGAAACAAAAGTGATATACGTAAAATACGATCATAAAACATACACGTAGTAGTTGATATTCTATCATAGTGCTCAACATACATATCTCTCTTTCTTTCTCGGTCTCTCTTTTTGTCTCTATCTCTGTCTCTCTTTTTGTCTCTATCTCTGTCTCTCTCTTTCTCTCTCTCTCTCTTTCTTTCTCACTCTTTTTCCTCTTCTTTCTTTCTCTCCCTCTCTCTTTCTCTGCTCGTTATTGAAAGCTTGTTGGTGGGAAAAAAAATGCGCTTACCACGCATTTCTTTCTTACATTCGTCGTCGAAACCTGATGAACTCGCGTAAACAAATATTTATGAAAAGTCATGTTCATAGTCATGAGTTCAATGTAAAACATGAGATATAAACGAGCGTGAAACACACGAACAACGCCTAGAAAATATAAACAAAACATAAAGACAAGAAAACAACAAAAAAGAAACACTGAGATTACAAAGTTTTTCTTTCTTTCTGAAGAGCCTCTCAATAGATACAGTAGCGCATTAGAAACATGCATATAAATGGATTGTACAAAAGTAAATAAAAACCAATACAAATCAGAAACAAAAACTAAATAAACAAATCAACGAGATATGGTCAAGGTTTTTTTGGCAGTGTCGAAAACTTGCTGCAGCTCGGGGGGGAACAACAAGAAGGCGGCGGCGCCATCGGCTTTATATGAGAGACGTTGACATTAGCAAATGATCGCAGCGTGAGACGCACAAATGCAGCAACATCAACAACAACAACAACATTGACAACTTCTTTATGATGTCTATAAGGTTTATGTTTATATCTATCTATCTATGAGAGGGGCCTCTCTGCAATTAAAAACTAATAACTGACTAAAACTGATGCCTGCGCTTGATTAAAGCCGGCAAACTGTTGCTTATTTGTTGTTGTTGTGTGTTGTTGTTGCTCTTTGGTTGCCTTCGGCATTTGCAATGTTGTTGTTGATGTTACTGTTGCTGTTGCTGTCGCTTAATTTGCTCAACTTTTAACATTTAATTAGGCAAACGCAATTAGCACTTGAGATTGCGCGTCATGCGAGTCATTTGTGTCCATTTCCCTCGCACATTTCTTACTTTATTTACTTGTATTTCGTTTATTTACATTTATTATTATTTTATGAATGCATTTTGCGTTTATTGCCGGGCATGGCGTCTTGTTTGAATAACAAATTAGTGAGAAATCAATTTGAATGATTGATTTCTTCGCTTGGTTTATTTGCGGCTTTTGGCTTTCCGACTCGTGATGTGTGTGTGTGTGTGTGTGTGTGTGTGTGTGTGCAACATACAACGTGGTAAACTCCTCCCAGCAGTGGTCATTAATTAACAATATGCAAAAATAAATAAAACTCAACTCAAATAAAAATGTATAATAAATAAATCCACGCTGAGCCTGAGTTGATTCCATTATTTTTTTGTGTGTTGTTGTGTGGAAATAAATTAAATTAAAATATTCTGCGATCGTTTTTCTCGTTTTTTTTTTTTTTTTGGCAGCTGCGCACGACGCGTATATTTGAAAATGTATTTTTTTTTTTACATTTTTTTTGTGGCAGTTGCAAGGTCAACACGCATTTTATGAAGCCGGTTCCTAAGAGAGAAACCGCCACTTTAGAGCAGAATTAGACAACGTCATCGTGACACTAAAATTCCCCAAGAGTTACAATCGAAAGCCTCCTCTGGAGTAGGCAAATCGCGTAGTTCCGCTTTCAGTCGATAAACTGAGACACGTACAAGAGAAACCATTTCTTCGATATCGTTCAGTTTCATTCATAACGGTAATCTTAATGCACGAAGCACGTAGTTCATGGTCTCTCGTCTAAAAATAATCTCTATATAAAGTGCAATGTCAGCAATACTTGACAGTTTGCAGTTAAAAAATGTTAATAGATTCCAACCCACTCGAGTTATGCAACTGTCAGCTGTATCTGAATACGTATTTGCATTTTAATATATACATATGTATATAATCAATCGGTACTTAAGCTAAGTCTGCCAGTTCTCAAGCCATGAAATCCGTTTAGACACCATGTTATACAAGCTCAAAGCGCTCTGTGTCTAATCGATATTCTAGTTTGGAATATTGAAACTCTTTTGGAATTTCCTACAATTAACGAAAGCAATTAATTTTGTATAATTAATATCATATCATATAAAATGTATATTGTAATATATCAAGTATGTATATCCCCCACATGCACTGAAAGCTCATCAAGCACAGCAGGAACCGATTAACGAAACTGAACGTGCTTATCTCAGTATCAAGAACAGCAACATCATCAAGATCTTAACTCTGACATCAATCTCAGAGATTGCACAATATTCTGAGATTGTTATTTACTTGGATCGGTAATTTGTTTATTATTGTTTATAGGCAATTTATTATTTTAATTAAGAAAAATATAAAAACAGAAAAATACCTTATACTGAAACTGGCTGCGTCAGTTCATCAATCAGCCACTGATATTTGAAATTCTACAAACAAATTAGAAAACGCGCTGCTTTTTGCAATTATATGAGAGAGGGAGAGGAGAGTGGGTGGAGAGTAGGGGGCCTGGCTATATAGCGCGTAAGCATTTGAGAGATATGCGCTATGCTTTTTTATATCACTTGCCTGAATTGTTTTTTTTTTTTATGGCTCAACAAATTAATGAAAAATAATTGCAAAAATTATAAATTCAAATTGCGTTTTTGTTCACTTCTCTTGCTGTTGTTGTTGTCGCTTTGCTTTGTTTGTGTTTGGCATACCCTGTGAGGGGGGGAAAAGTCTACCACGTTTGCTGATGACTCGGCATCAGAATGAAGTAAAACTTGATTCAGTTAAGTACATGAGCAATGAACACATCAACTGTGGAATGTTTCAAGATATTTTGAGTGTATTTTAAATATTTACAATACGTATATTATATAACACAAATTGGATTATTTATCATAATCATTATAAATATTATATTATGATTATAAAGATCTTACAATGAACAGTCTGAAACTTTTCCTATCACTTTCTTAATTCATTTGACACAGAGTAAAACTAAATAACTAAATTCACTACTCCCCAGACAGGGTATATGTTAGTCTATCATTTTACGCCGCCTGCACGCTGCTTTCTACCAAAGTTGACTGCGTTCGAAACGCAAACAACGCAAATTGCGGCGGCAATTGCAATTACAAATGCACTAAAATTGAGGCAGTTCGTATAGAAGAGAGAGAGGGGGGAGGGGGGAGAAGCAGATGGAGCGATGTCTCAGACCCTTCAGAGAAACCCACGCGCTGTTGTTTATTTGTTTTTGTTGCTTTGACATTGAAATGGCAGCAATTTTGTAAATGATTTATTTGATTTGCCTAATTTATTTGCATTATAAACGTCTTTTGATTTATATTGTATATAGTATGTATGTATGCATATATATTTCTCGATTTTATGGTGTCTTTTTTTTCGTATACAACTTTTGGCATTTCGTACAGATTCTTAAAAGTATTTCTTGTTGTTTCTGGGGGAACGAATTTGTGATACCTTTTCTGATTTCTTCAGCAAGTTGTCGGCGTGATGTGGAACTGATCGTTTATACTAGAGTTGTAGTATGCATATATTAGCAATCAATTGCGAGTATTATAAATAATTAAGTTTTTGAAAGTGTGGATAGTTGTGTGTGGTGTATGTTCGCTGCTGTTCGCTGGGAACAACAAGGCGGATTGGCGGGCGGGCTGGCGGTCTGGCAAACAAATGACTTAGGCAACGAACTTGTTTTGCGGCCGGATTTTTTTTTTTATATTTTTATTTATCGCTCTTCAAGCATATATATATATATATCGGCACATGCATGTATATATACAAGTGAATTTTAAATTGAATATGTAAAACGATTGCACTTTATTTATGCTTTTTGCGCACTTCTTTGCATTGTTTATGAACGCGACGGCGGGGATTATGCAAACCTCCTGCCACACCACGGCAGACACAGTCAGATAATAACAATAACAAAAAAATTTAATCACTTGCACTTTGTGCAGCGAGAAGAAGGAGACGCGGAGCAGCAGAAGAAGCAGAAGAAAACCAAAACGACACACGAAAAATGTTCAACGTGTTGTTGTTGTTGCTGTTGTTGTATATTGATTAACCCGTTTAAATGTTTTTTTTTTTCTGCTTCTTTGTTGTTTTGTTTATTTTGTCAGCACACACGTTGCCAGTTTGTTGTTTTAGTGGTTTTTTGTTGTAGCTTGAGCTTGAGCTCTGTTCAACACTTGCGACCGCGACGACGTCTCAAATGAAACTGAAAGCAGACACACAGAAATCAAGCAACTTGCTTCACTCGGACTTGAAGCTCGATCGGCACAGCTCGCTCGGCTCGGCAATTGATGCTGATGTCGACGTCGACGTTTGCGTCTGCGCCTGCGTCAACGCGGGCAGCAGCAGCAGTGGCAACACACACTCAGTTTGTGTGTTCGCGCTCCGTTTTTAGTTTTGGAATCTTAAGAGCGTGATGCTGATAAACTGACAACGTGCTGGCCCCCAAACTTGATTAAGCGCCATGTGGATTGACTTTTAGTATGTGAATTAATAGATATAAAGAAGTATATATGTATATATAGATGTATATATATATGACAAAGCCAAGCCAAGTCAGGCATGATCAATTAGAAAGTGATCAATTGCGTACCTTGCCTGCATAGAGTTCTAGAAACAAGTGTTTGCCTAATCGTTTATAAGATCTCATAAAGAATAGATCAAATACACATTACAATCAAGAATGTTAGAGTAGAGTGTGCCCGACTGTGATATACCTGACCAAGATGATGCATTAAATATTTTACTTCTATGTTCTATACATACTTTGCAGGGTTAATCAGTGCCCCATCAATATATTTCTTAAATAAATTTTTAGTCTTCGTTTAGTCGGTGATAATTATTGTGTTTACCAGAAAAGAACTGCCAAGCAATAAATTTACGCTTGTTATGCAGTTTTAATCGATTTACTGAGGGCGAAAAGAGGCGTGGCTAAACTATAAAATAAACTTTGTATTCTTTTGATAATAAAACATATTGTCGCCAGATTTGGTATATCTAGCTCTTATAGTGTCTGAGTTATAGATGTTCACACGGACGGATGTGGTTAAATTGACTCGGCTGTTGATGCTGATTAAGAATATATATACTATATAGGATCACACGCTTCTCTATGCCTTTACATACCTGTTGGGACAGAGTATTTCGCCCTATGAATAGCGGGTATAATAACCGGAATTCACCGGGTTCACAGTTGATACAGATCTTAAAGGCAACATAAGCGAGAGATAACTGTAAAGCTAAGCAGTGCTACGTTATCTGAAGCTCCTGTGAAACTGGAATGCAACTCATGCAGGCTATAACATGTTCTGCTGATTAAGAATAATGAGGACTGTCGTCGTCTCATCGTTGTACAACTTGTTTCAGCAACGTACGAGTATACTCGTAGTATGTGTGATATATGAGCATTTGCAGTACAGAATCAGATAAAGAGTTTTGCTTTCGCACGATCCGATTACACTCTATATATGATATAGTGGCAATACCCTCTGCAAGGGTATATCTACCATATGTGAATGTGGTAGATCATCAAAATTCATGCCGTATAAAATATTGTATGCAACAAGGCAAACTGAGGTCTCTCACTTTATAATTTAGGAGGAAGTTCAACGCTGCCCATAAAAATGCGCGATGCGAACCCGTCCATATAAAACTTAATGCGGAACTACTGCCTTTGACTAGGCAAATTCAAACTGATAACAATTTCAATCGATGATGATTAATCGATTTTAATGCGATCTTCCATGTAGTTAGGTTTAATTACGTTTGCATTGTATGCGAGTTCTTTCTGACACATTTCTCTTTGTGGATCGTCGATTGTGTGTTGGCGTCTCTCAAGGTTTATTCAATGTTACCTCACAGAGTACTTAAAACTAAAGCGTTAGCAAAATACGCGCTGCAACAAGAGTCGAGACATTTTACGAGTTTATTTTTATTCTTTTGTATTCAACGAGACATTTTGTCGGTTCCAGCATAAAAAAAAAACACAAAAAAAAACAGCACTGAGAAAATAGTTATTGTTGTTTCTTTTGCTTAGCCTCTTTTTTTTGTCGCGCGCTCTTTGAATGAACTTGTCGCTGCTTTATGACAACAAAATACAAAAACCAAATGTTTCCTCTCGTCTCATCTGCCTTTTTGGCTAACAAAATGATATGATGTCTTTGGTTTTTCGTCGCTGTTGTTTCTATTGTCGTTCATTTGTCTCTTTCCACATAAAATCGTGTGCGTTGTGACCTACGTGCGTTAAGTTTACTCTTCCTCAATCAGGTACTGAAGTTGCTTTGCGAAATTTAGTTTTTTTCTTCTTCTCTATGACATACATTTTAAGAATTAGAACTGATATTTGACCTGGTTATGGCAATTTGCTGCAAGAAATGCTCTTAAAGATGACATTATTTGAGTTCTTAAACATATTCGACTTTTTGCAGTTAATAGACTTTTGAGAGTTTAAGATATTAAGCGATTTTTAAGGTTCTGCACGAAGGTATGAAGAAACAAGCACGAAAGGTCTGACAGACAGACGGCACAGATCTTGATGCTGAATAAGAATATATATAATTTACAGAGTAAATTTCACACTTAAAATCCTTTGCCTAAAACCCGAAATAAAATATTATAAAGTGGGCACAAAGTACCTCATATAATACTGAACTATATAAAAAAAATTTTAATAATTTGAAACACAACAAAAATATTAAAGGACTTTTACTGGTACAACTGTTCATCAGGCGTTTATTCTTACTAAATTATTTATATTGTTTATTATTTTCAACACTTTTGAAACGTATCCTTTGCTTTCTCTATACACCTGCACAATATCACGTTTTGTTTTTCCAAAAAAAAAAAATTTAGCAATCACCGTAAGTTTATTTTGAGTTTCAACAAATTCATTCGAATCAAAGCTCACAAAAAGTGCTAATCAATAAAAAAAATTTTGCAACTTGTTGCCAATAATCGATTTGCACTTTAGGCTCGTAAACTGGTGCAAGTCAGTACAAGTCACGATCACTATAGATTATACTACTACTATGTATACACACATCTGTTGTATCCGTTATATCCTTATGTGGGTGTACGCGTTGACACTTGAAGACGAACTAGCGCGAGTCGAGCTACTAAAACAAAGTTGCCTAATTACACGCCCTTTTGTACTTGCAGTTACTTCAGATATGCATGTGTATCTGTGTGTGTGTGTCTGTGTGTGTGTGCCTAGATGTGTGTCATAAATTGTTTAAATATTTAACAATTGACTGCCAACGGACGTTTAGACAATGCGTTTTACGGTGCAAACAAAACGCACCCAGTGTAGCATAGTATTAGTATTATTGATAAGATTATACAAGTTTTACGTGTACCATATACTCTATAGGCTCGTAAGAATCTACTCCGGAATTACCAGATATTTGAGTTTACCTTTGAAAATGCGTCACAAGGCCACAAACAAAAAAACTGGGAGTGGAACCGGGGAACTAGGGGCATCATAATTGGTCTGACCTGACATAATTAGCATATGCTGGAATTACCCCGATGACAGGGCAAGACTTCGGGAACACGACTTAAGGGGCATTCAGGCCCTCAAATGAAGCATTTCATTTGAACTGGCTGCTACCTGAGTTCGTTGTCTAAGTCTTTTGCTCTACACCAGGAACATTCTGCGAGTATGTCGACTTGTTGTTCCTGCTTGACAGGGAATACTTTTGAAAATTTTGGGAAAGAAAGGCAACTTTATTAGTGTGTTCATTTTAAATACTCTTTTGTAGTATGTACTTTATTATAAGCATGTTTGAAAGGTAATTTGGATGAGAAATAATGTGTAGCATAGAAAAATTAAGAAATTGGTTGGAAAGTTAGAGGGAATTCGCTAATAGGGATAAGGAAATTATAGATTTATGAAGAATTTAGGTGAAATACAATATAAACCATAGGGAATTAAAATATTCATAATAGTTTGATAGGAAATTAAGATGGAATATGCTGTAAAGAATAGAGAATATAAATGTAATACGCTATTAGGTATAAGGAATTTAGATATTGATTGGGAGTTTGGATGGAATGCGATATAAAAGATAAGGAATTAAGATATTGTTTGGGAATTTAGATTAAATACTATATATATTTTACTATACACTATTGATAGAATATTAAGATAGAATACGCTATAAGGGATAAAGAACTCATAGATTATAGATATCAGTCGTTAGAATACGACATAAAACATAGGGAATTCAGAGATAGGTAGAAAATAAAAATGGAATACATTTTAAATAAATTTATAGAACGATACACAACTTAAGATCTGCTATAATAAATCTACCATATCATAATACATATAACTCTTTATTATCTTAACAATCCCTAAACTTTTTAAAAGAGTATTATAGAGTCTCTATCAAGTCGAAAGGAGAACAACAACTAAGTTTGCCCATTTTCCCCTTTTTGCTTTTTTTTTTTTTTTTTTTTTTTTTCTCTGCGGTTGCTTGTTGTCTGTATATATGGAGTGGCAATAGAAAAATCGTGCGCTTTATTTATATCATCGTTTCGCCGCTGGCAGACAAACCGTCTCGAGCAGCAGCTTCGTCTCCTCCACGCAACGTCTCCAGCGGAGCACGCATTTTTATTAAGATTTATTTTGATTTCATGTCGCTCCTCTTTCGATTTTTTTTTTTTTTTTTTTGCTTTTCGGGTATTTCATAGCCGCAGGGTTCAATGCCAAAAATGTGAAGCTGTTTTTGGTTCAGTTGTTTTTGTTTTCTTCTCTTTTTTGGCATGCGACCTGCACGAGCCTTTTGCCAGCCCCAAAAATTGTTGGCAATCTTTTGGGTATCCTGTCGTCTCTTCTCTCCCTCTCTCTCTGCCTCTCTCTTTGTCTTGTCATGTGGTTCTTAATTGTTTTATTTGAGTGCCATTATGTGTGCAAGCATTCGGACAGACAACGATATTGTCTTCTCTTCTTTTTAGTTGCCCCTGTCTTGTCTTCTTTTCTTTTCTTTTTTTTTTTTTTTTTTGCTTAAGTGCTTATGCTGCCTCACTTTGGCTGCTGCTGCTGATGATGATGATGATGTTCGTTATGATGTCATGCTACAGCGAATTCCTCTTCATTTCTATGCTGATTTTGTGTATGTGCTTCGCTTTAATATGCTCGACTCGGACACGGGCTCGGGCCATATTTAAAAGACGATGTTCTACTTTTAGACGACGATTGTTGCGGTTAGACAATCGCCTGTGCCTGCCTGCCTGTTTGTTTTAACAATTCGTCGCAAATGCGTCACTGTCAATTGCGGCCTTTTGTCAATATTAAGCTAACAACAACAAGAAAAAAAAGGCCAAAAAAAAGAAAAAAGGCGAAACGAAAAAAAGTACAAATTCAAAATAAACAAAACTTGAAACATTTGTGGTTATTCAATGGCCCCTTACAAATCATGTTCCAATACCGAAACGACCATAACTCAGTTCATAACTAATCTTTGTTTTAAGCGCCCTCCCCAAGTTGCCCATTCTCTATGTGCTCTCTGTTTGTTTTAGTTGACTTTATGGAGTTACATTCGTTACAAAATGTCAACGCCAAGCAAGAGTCTGATTGACGCTATGATACCCTTTAACCTTTCATAACTTGATTAGAAGTTTCTCTCTTACCATGAAATCTGGAAGATATGTAGAAGTAAATGTATCATATGTATATGCCAACTTTCAGGTTTATCAGAAACAATATACCCAATTGCAGTAATTTTAAAAGAGTACAAGAAAAAAACAAAGGAAAAAAGTTTACAATGTCAAGTGCTGTGCAATATATACATAATATAAACACACTTAACGCATCTTCTAAGCAACAAAAAAAACGAAAGAAAAAACTCATTTTGCAATCTTGCAAAACTTATTACACCAGACAAAAATTCTAACGTCTTTACTTATGGGGGACACAGATATAATAGTCGCACTTAACGTACATCTACTATATATATTTTTTTATAGAACTGACTGTTGCAACAGTAAATTTACTTACAACACGTCGAACTTATAAGATGTTCTTTACTGTCAATGATTATTCAAATGTTTATATATTTTGTCTACAGATAGAAAGAACTCTTTGTTAGCTCAGTTGGAGATAAAAGAACTATTCTATTATCTATGTATTTGCGGTGTTAGTAAAAACCTTATCGAAACTGTGAATGATTCAAAGTAAACCCGATATAAAGCTATGCGTGACTTTTTGTCTCAACTGGGTCGCTAAGGGGGCCTGCTCTATCGCAAGCAACAGAGCTCGCAGCATACTACAATATATATCAGAGTTATGCAACAGAATTCTAAGAGCGCGCGCATATCTAAGTCTCTGAGTCTCTGACTCTCTGGTGATCTCAGCTGCCACCAGTTGGCTGGCAAATATGCCAAATGCGAGCATAAATATTTGCGAATACAAATTGCAAATTGGTCGAAATACTTGAACACATCGCTGGTTACAACGGGCTTCAACATGGTTTCAATACCCCGAAAGGCCTCGGCACAGTCACAGTCGCAAGTCACAGTCCGAATCACGTTTCAAGATCGAGGTGAATTCTTACTCGACTCGCGGACTTATACCAAATGGCACGTTCGGCTTGACT
The DNA here is from genome assembly GCA_018904035.1 of Zaprionus ornatus. Lineage (NCBI taxonomy): Eukaryota > Metazoa > Arthropoda > Insecta > Diptera > Drosophilidae > Zaprionus > Zaprionus ornatus. The sequence goes on along the minus strand of JAEIFZ010000002.1, from coordinate 16,727,951 downwards.
GGCTTGGCATGGCCCCAAGTGCCAAGCAGTGCTCATAGCGAACCTCATCGAAGTAATATACTATGTACTATGCTCGCACACAAATTGACTTTCTTTCATCCACAATTCCAGTCTCCAGTCCGAAAAGCCACAAGAGAAGCCCAACAATCTTCGCTCAAATGTCATGACATTTGTCTTAGCCTCAGCCTAATGTCAGTTTGAAGAGGAGGAGACTGCAGGCTCTTTTGTTTGGTCTTCCAATACATTATTGAGTTATTGCGAAAGAAAATATATTTATAATCCTAAAGAGTATGAGCTCTTAGCTTCGCAGTATAAATACAGATTTATTTTCTGTATATTAATAAATATATAATATAGAAATCATATAATCGCAAAGAATATATAGAATTGCTCTTTAGGCTCTTCACTTGGCAGTAACTTAATTAACTTGTTTCCAGCATAATAATTGAGTTAAGTCTTCTCTTTCATACCTCGTTGACCATTGAAAGTGAGATATATTTTTTTATATTCAAAAACTGTCTTCAAATTGTGATTCCCCTGCAGAGAATAAAATAATTTTGGTCGATAATTTGTAAAGAGCCTTAGAGACATCTCCGACCCTATGAAGTTCTTATATATTGTAAATCTAGACTAAACGACCTATTTTTATGATAATGGCATTTTTAACCAACTTAAGGTCAAAATAAGGATCAAAAGGTCGTCAATCTGGACATGAATATCTATGTGTCCATCCGTTTATCGATTGCAGTGCAAACTATTCTGTCAGCTATCTTGCTAAACGGGCCGTATCGAACCGATGTATCGAATAGCTGGCATACAACCTATCGCTCCAGTTTTGTTGATTTTTAAATTATCGCTACCACACTTCGATACGACCTATACTATATGTAGTTATGGTATTCCAAACTGAAATCAAACTGTATTGAAAGTCTACAAATAACCAAACCCACTCTTATCTGCTGCAGCCTATAACATATATAATAATATCTGTTTACTGACCAATTCTACAACACTGATTTAAATATTGTGGATACGTATATTCATTGATGGTTTATAATAAATATATCATTATATTCAGTTTTATTAAGATTTTTATTATATTTTGATCTTGTGCGACGTTTGCAATTTGCATAGGTCGTATAAGTTAGGTTGTTTGTATAGGTTGTATAAGTTTTATTGGATTTCCGGTAAAAAATAACATAAACATTTGATTTGCTTTTGTTGCAGAGCCCAAATCGCTGGTGACTGTTGGCCAAGCCTCGAGTATTGACGATAGCGAAACGCTTGATGAGATTAACTTGAATGCCAGCAGCAGTGACGATTCCGTGACAGCAGGAGGCAATAATTCGTATCAGAGTGCAGCGGATGCCAATGCGAATCCATTGCTAGAGCCACCACCGAGCACCGATTCGTTGCTCAGCCAGGCGGCTTCATCGTTTGGAGCGCTACCTTCGGTGGCCTCCAACGTGTTCTCGACCTTCTCAAAGCGTATCTACGGCGAAACCTCCGCCGGCGACGAGCAGCAGCATCAGCAGCAGCAACAGCAACCCCAATTAGAGATACAACCCAACTATATACAGCAGGCGGGACAAGTGCCACTGCAAGCAGCTGCACCCGCTGCTCCAGCTCCTTTCTATGCTGCACCACCGCCAGCAGTAGGTGAAGCAGCGCCAGAGCCACCAAAGTTGTATGCTCCCACAGAGTTGCCCCCTCTAGGAGTTAATCCCGCCGCGCTGCCACCAACATCAGCCGGACAAAACACTTATCGCATCAGCGCCAGAAAGAAGATATATGCGCCTATACCGGGACTATCCGAGCAACAGCAGCAACCACAACAGGTACAGCAGTCAGTGCTGCCACCCACTTTGCCCTTTCAGACACCACCATATCCAGCGCAGCCGAGCAGTGCAGCTCCAGCTTCAGCTCAACCAGTTGCTGCTCCTCCTGCACCAGAGGAACGCAAAGGTGGCGGTCTTTTCTCGCTGACCAGCTTTGTGCCACAGGGTGTGCTACAGAACATCTCCGGATTGGTTAACTCAGCCACCGGCAGAGGCAGCAGTGAGCCAGCACCAGCTCCTGTGGGCTACGGAGCACCGAATCCGAGCTTCTTTGACATAACTACCGGAACGGAGAACTCTTCAACTGCCGCTCCACAGTTGCCAATCAACTATTTTGCCAGTGGACCAGTTCCAGCTCAGGCACCACCTGCAGCCTTTGCTCCAGCTCCAACTCCAGTCTTTGCTTCGACTCCAGCTGCTGCTCCACCACTTGCTGCAGCTGCTACTCCAGCCTTTGCTCAAACTCCGGCTCAATTTGCTGCTCCTGTTCCAGCTTCAACTGCAGGCTTCTTTGTGCCCACTGAGGCCCCACCAAGCGTTGGTGGATTCTTCAATCCTGTTGCGCCTCCACCTGCATCAGTGGGTGGCTTCTTTACGCCTCAGTCTGCAGCAATTCCGGTAGGAGCTTATCCTCCTCAATCAGTTGTCGCTCCACCAACGGCATTTGCTGCATTCGCTCCACCACCAACTGCTGCCACACCACCAGGTGCAGCTCCTCCAACAGCAGTTGCTCCACCTCCATCAGCAGCTGCTCCTCCAACAGCAGTTGCTCCTCCATTAACAGCTGCCCCTCCATTAGCAGCTGCTCCTCCATTAGCAGCTGCTCCTCCAACAGCAGTTGCTCCTCCAACCGCAGTTGCTCCTCCATCAGCAGCTGCTCCTCCACCAGCCCAGGCAGCTGTTCCACTACCGTTAGCTGCTTCAGCACACCAGACAACAGTTGATAGCAGCGCTGCATTTGGAGTCCCTCCGGCAGCATCTTTTGCGCCACCATCTGCTGCAGTACCACCACCACCAGCTGGACAAACATCGTATCGCCTGCAGAAGGGCACACGTCTCTACAAGAGTCCACTGACAGCGCAGGAAACTGCAGGAGTTGCTGCCACACCCTTTGGCACACTTCCCGCGGTTGCCGCAGCACCACCAGCTGCTATATTCAATCCCTTTGGAGGCGCAGCTCCAACTGTCGCACCTCCCAGTCTGGTGCCAGCGACAGCTCCAGCTGTTTTAGCACCTAGTCAGTTGCCACCACCACCAACAACTGCTGCAGCACCACCACCACCACCAATTCAGGAGGTTTCACCAACAAGTTCATCACTCTTTGGCCCCGTGCAGGCAGTAGGACAAACTCTTAAGGATTCAGGCATTCAAAAAGTTACTTCAGCTCAAGCAGTTCAATTGTTTCCCGCACAGTTACAACCAACTCAACTCTTTAATCCTGTGCTTGACTCATCATCTAAATCGGAGACAGCCTCCACCCAGGAAGTTCCATTATTTGCAGCAGTTCAAGGAGCTGCTCCACTATTCCCTCCTCAGACAGCAACTCAACTCTTTACACCTAGCCAGACGCAACAGGAGCCATCACAGCCAACCCAGGAGATTAAACAGCCAACCCAGGAGGTTGCACAATCAACCCAGGAGGTTACACAACCAACCCAGGAGGTTACACATCTAACCCAGGAGGTTACACAACCAACCCAGGAGGTTACACTATTTGCAGTACCCACAAGCGCTCCAGAGGTTTCCCTGTTTGCTCCTCCAAGTTCGCTAGTTGAGCAGGCACAAGACTTTCCTGGACAGCAAACTACAGCATCAGCTGCTGCATCATTCTTTGCTCCGGTAGAAAAGGACACAAACTTCAGCTTTGCTGCAGCTCCAACTGAAGTACCCACCACAAGTTCGGAGGTACAAGAGGTTGCGCTCTTTCCAACTGCAGCACAGGAAGAAGCTGCCCCACAACAGGACATTAAGTTTTATCCATCAGAGGCAACAACTTCAACGCTCTTTACACAGGAAACAAGTAAAGCCGAAGCAACACAGGAGCTGCCACTTTATTCGCCGACTGCTCCCGTTGAGCCACCGCAAGAGGTGCCACAGCAAGAGGCGCCACTCTTTGTGCCCGTACCAAGTGCTGAGGCCAGTCAAGGCGTTGCACTCTATCCACCAGCAACAGCCGAAGTGCCCGCAAGCTCAACTGGCGAGGCATCCACAGCCTGCAGTCTATTTGCTACTCCTTCAGCTAGCGCAGCATTGACCACACAAACAACAACAACATTCTTTAATCCATTTGCACAGACAATTACAACACCTCTGCCACAGGACTTGATTACACCACCCATAGGATTTGTAGCACCACCTGCAAGCAGCAGCAGCAGCAATCAAGCAGAGGCAACTGCAGCACTCTTTGCAGCACACACCATTGAACCTGTGCTACCAGAACAGGAAACAGAACCTCAACAACCAGCCGCAGTAGCAGCAACATCAACTGCAGCAGCACCTGCAGTAGTAACAGCAGCATCTCAACCACCACCACCACCACCAGCAGCAGCAGCAGCAAGCCAGTCCAAGGAGAGCATTTCCCAGGCCAATCCATTCCGCCGCAGCAGCGAAACAATTCCTGCCTCCTCTACGACAGAAGGTCCTTCACCCCTGTTGAGTTTCTTTACTCCTGCTGCAGCAAGCGGCGGTAACGATTACAATTTCTTTGCCGAGCCACCGCAACAAACAGCTGGACAATTCCCGGCATTGCCGCCACAAGTGAATATAACACCAGCTCCACAAGGAGCAGCTCCCATCAGCTCCTCCGGCGTAATTGGCTTTGAGCAACTAATCAGCGAGCAAACGACACGGCAAAACCAGAATTCCAATCAAATTCCAAACGATTTTCAAAATTCTGGTGTAAACTCATTTTCTGGTTACTTTGACGGACCTGAGGAGGCAACAACAGCAACAACTGCGCAGTCGACACAGCAACCACAATCACAAGTGCAGCCGCAGATTCACAACTCCTTGAACTTCTTTGATAATTTCACGGGTGGACAAGCCCAGGTACAGCAGGGACAGCAACAACAGCAGGAGGATCAGCGTATACAGAATTTCTTTAACAATCCACCGCTACAGGATCAGCCTGCAGCACCGGGTGAACTCAAGTACGATCTTGTGCACAGCGGATTGCGAGCCAAGCAGTTTGAGGAGCGTTCACAGACATCTGTTTCGAATCTGGTCGAGCCACCATCGTCAGCCTGTTCGGAGTTCTCTACCATAACAACCGGCGCAGGAGCAACAGCTGCCACAACTTCGGTACCAGCAGAAGCCGCCAGCTCCGGAGCACCTTCACAGCCGGAACAACTCTTGCAACTGTATCAAGGTGAGTTGCCTGAGGAGTTGCTACAACAGCTAAGAATGGCCAATGAGAAGGGTCAGGCCGCCATCGCGCCGCCAGTGGAGACAACGGTAAGTGGACTTTAAGAGGATACGGGAGAGAGGAGAAGTCTGAAACGTTTGCTTATTCTAGGTCTACACGCCCGCCTTGGTGCATTGGTTCTACAAACGAAATGTGGATGGAAAGTTCCTGTGGTTACCCTTCAGTCACTATGACTCGGCACTATTGGAGACCAGCCTGCTGAATGGTAAGGCAGATGAATAAACCCTTAACTTGCGAAGTAGATTAGGGGGCTATAATCCCAGAAGGGGGTACAATAAATCATACCAGGTCACAGTGTATATTTCCCACAACAAATAATAATAATATGATGACGGTCAATGCAGACACTCTCCTCGTGAGCTAAAGAGAGTACAGAGTCTACTCAGATCTCAGATCTACTCAGGTTCGAGTGCTGCCCCTATGGGAGACTCCCTTCTTAATAATAATAACCCCAAACTAGCTTTACATATGTAAATATTATATGATAAACTCTCTTCTCTCTCTTTTGCAGATGAAATCGACGCCAGCAGCAACGTGCCCGTCGAGGGCGGTCGCTATGATGTTAACATCAAGGAGCGCACCAAATCCCCAGTCTACTGGGAGGGTAAAGCTACCGAAGTGCGTCGTTGCTCGTGGTTCTATAAGGCTGTTGATTCCAAATTTGTGCCATATTCGGAGGCAACAGCAGAGGCGCTCGAGCTGGAGTACAAACGTGCCACAGAAACTGGTGAATGGCAAAAGAAGATACCGTTGGGTAATGGCGAACAGGTGACCATGCATGGTCCAAATGTAATTGTACACTTCATGCCGCCAACCAGCGCGGATTCATGGGGTGGCAGTGTACAGACCACATCGCGTCCATTGGTGGTGCGCAGAGATCTTAACGATTTCAAAATTCAGCAAGGTGAATCTCAACGTGTGGATCATTTGCTCTTCATGGTGCACGGCATTGGCGCCGCCTGTGATCTGAAAATGCGCAACGTCGAGGAAGTTGGTAAGGCGATAAGCATATGGAGTTTGCATTCCCTCTATATTATTCTCTCTCCATAGTGGACGATTTTCGCAACATTGCACAGCAGCTGGTGCAGTCGCACTATAAGAACTCCACGGACATGGGTCTGGTGGGTCGCGTAGAGGTGCTGCCCATTGAATGGCATGGTCATTTGCACTCCGAGGAGCTTGGCATCGATGAGAAACTAAAGTCCATTACACTAGAGTCAATACCACGTTTGAGGAACTTCACCAATGACACCTTGCTGGACGTGCTGTTCTACACCAGCCCCAAGTACTGCCAGAAGATCATGAACACGGTGGCAGATGCGTTGAATGAGGTCTATCTTAAGTATCGTATGCGTCATCCAGAATTCAATGGCGGTGTCTCATTGGCTGGCCACAGTCTCGGTTCACTCATACTCTTCGATCTGCTGTGTCATCAGGAACCGCTCAAGGAGTGTGAAGAGGAAAATAAGGTAAGATTGATTAGAGATTGATTAACTGGACAACATTAACTAACTGTTTCATACAGGAGAACCCTGATCAACTGCCACAGAAACACGAGAGTGCAACAAAGTTGGTGCCTCTGCCCAATAACGATCAAATGCTGCCCAAGCAGGTCAGCTATGCAATGGGATTGGGACCTGCTGGCACTGGACAGCCTGTCATCAATTACACTCAACTGATTTTCCATCCTAAGAAGTTCTTTGCCCTCGGCTCGCCCATCGGCATGTTTGTCACAATACGTGGCATCGATAAACTTGGTCTTGATTTCCGTCTACCCACTTGCCCGGGCTTCTATAACATCTTTCACCCGTTCGATCCGGTTGCGTATCGCATTGAGGCACTCGTTAATCCAGACATGAAGGGCATACGGCCAGTATTGATACCACATCACAAGGGACGCAAGCGAATGCATCTGGAGTTGAAGGAGACAATGACACGCGTCGGTGCGGATATAAAGCAACGTTTCATGGACACATTTAAGAACACACTGGATAGCGTCAGTTTCTTGTCCACAGTGACCAAAGTAAAGCGCGAGGCAGAGGAGTCAGTGGAAAAGGAAGTAGGTGTCATATAAAATATAAAATCATTTCATAAAACTTACAGATTTTAATGAACACTTCACAGGTATTGCAAAAACAAAGTGAAGACAATTCTGAGCACTCTGTGGCTACCACTTCGACTCATACGCGAGCGCGTTCTGACTCGGAGTCCACAACAGCATCAGATCCGGAGTTCATCGAACTCGATTTTCCACTGGGCAAGCTCAATGATTCGAAGCGCGTGGACTATGTGTTGCAGGAGGCACCGTTGGAGTTCATCAACGAATATATCTTTGCGTTGAGTAGCCACGTTTGTTACTGGTGAGTAGTAAATATATATTTATTGTTAAACTTGGTATATCTAAAGTATTTAATTCCTTTTTTTTTCTTTTGAACAGGGGTTCCGAGGATACTATTCTGTTTGTAATGAGGGAAATCTACGCCGGATTGGGCATTAGCACCGACAGTCAAGTGCCGCAGCAATCCATGACTATTGAAAGACCATCGTCGCGGACAAACAGTATCGGTCAGTCACTGCTGCCCATGTGAGTTGACATTCGGACACCCACACACACACTTGTAGCTCGTCTTCGTATATTTAACATCTTGTTATGACAAATATTTAGAAAAATATTTATATTTTACTATGTTATTTGTTAGAAAAATCATTCAAAGAATTTTTAAAATGTGCAAATCTAACTTGGTTATTGGTTTTAACAAATTAAGATCGCTTTTGTCGCAAGAAAATAATCCCCAAGAATAACAACAACTGACGTCTGAGGAGCTTTGAAAAACAATTTGTGACCTAAGATTTATATACATATATGTAATTCATGTGTATACATGTACACATTTCTATATATACATACATACATACATTCTGCATATCTACAATACATGTGCTGTTTTTTTTTTTTTATAATAATGCGTTTATAGTGTGATTTTGTAATTTATATAAGCGTTTGCTAAATGAAAGTGTATGTCCTCAAAAAATATTCAATAATAAATTGCAATGCCAACCCAAACGTTTATTTGTTTATTTGAAATACCGCCTTTTGATTTATGCTTATGAGTTACAATCGATAACTATTTGAGAGCCACAATCGATTACTGTTTGTTTGATGTAAATACACTATCGTTAGCAGGTTGAATCCAGTGTTGTAAAAGCTGTTTTAATTCATATCGACCGACCACCATAGTCTATCGCTCGAGTATTAATTCATTCATTACTTTCTATTATTTGTTGTAAATATTTTTTTAAAAAATGGAATTATTTGCGCATAATTCCCATTATAAATAGTTCACAACACAAGATTAATATGTAAGTAAGCTTATGTGCATGTTGTTGGCAAAGAAAATTAGCAATATTGCGTATTTTCAACCTGACAAAAGAGCGCACAAGGACGGACGGACGGACAGTCCGTGATATCGTCGTCGTCGTCGTCGTCGTCGACGTCTTTTTCGCTGTAATTTTCCCCCAGTGCCAAAACAAAATTATACAGAAGATTGTAAAGATCTGCGGCCAATGGTGTTAGAAGGCGCAGTGCGCGCGCAAAAAAGGAATATACCTGGTTTAAGAATTAGCACAACAGATGCCAAGACGATGACGAAGACGAGACTATGAAAATTCATCAGGTGAGCAGCAGCAGCAGGCGTAGTGTGTAGCAACAACAACAACTACAGTGAATTTGCAGCGCTTCAGTGACTATAAAAAACGCCACTTGCTCGCTCGCCTGTCCAAATATATCGCACACTGATACACACAACGATGCTTCTGTATGCATGTGTGTGTAAGTGTGTGTATAGAATATGCAGTTGTGCCTCAATGTGTGTGCCAATGTTGCTGTCGCTCTTGTTGTTGTTATTGTTGCTGCAATACCCCCAAAGCGCTTATCTGTTTGACACTCTTTCTATGTTTCAACCCGAATACATTCCTATATAATTTGCTTGTAGTTGTAAAGCTAACTGGGAACTGGAAAAATACTCACTCAATCATCAAACTAAACGCTCAGTCAGAAAGCACAAAAATCGCAAGATAAGAGGAACAAAAAGGGAATAACAATGAGTTGGCTACGTACGAGTCCATTGCGTCAGAGTCTGACACGAAGCAGTGGAGGCAACTCATCTGGCAGTGGCGGCATCTCTGGCAACAACAACAACTCAGTGATTCGTCAACGTCCCATAGACGCAGCAACTGACTGTGATCCACGTGCCTGTTATGATAGCTTCTGCAAGCATTGGCAGCAGGCACACGATATCATACAACATGCACAGGGTCCGCCCACTCATGATGATGTACTCGGAGTTGTATCACATCTGGATTATATGGTCACGTTGCTATTGGTCGAACTGCACCATTGCAATAAGGTATCGCTGCCTGCACCAGACACAGCAGCTCCGCCGGCAGCCCCGTGTCTGGAGTATCTACTAAGTGAGAATCTGCTCGATAAGCTCTATGAATGGGCAAGCACAACAGGACGCTATGCTAACGCAGTGCGTCTGGAGCAGCTGAAGCTATACGAACTACTCGTGAGTCACTCGCGTCATCAACTACTTTGCCACGAGCCATTTCTGCGACCATTGCTCAAAATACTTGCATCCAGTCAAGGGGAAATCTTTCCACCTGATCTGGAGAAACGTCTGGTTATACTGCTGAATCAGTTGTGTGTGGTACTCATGCAGAATGTCCACTTGCTCGATCTGTTCTTCTTCTCTGCACAGACACAAGTGCAGGAGCAGATACAGAATGGCAGCTTGCAGGCACCCAGAAGTGGCACCACCACCAAGTGAGTGAAGATTTCTTTCCAACTAACTCACTTATTCACTCCCTTACTCTCTCTCTTCCTCTTCAGTTTCATTATCTTCTCACTGCTCATTCCCTATGTGCATCGTGAGGGCAGCTTGGGTCATCAGGCACGCGATGCGCTCCTGCTTTGCATGGCACTGTCGCAGAAGAACTCCAACATTGGCCACTACATAGCACAATACTCGTCCATTTGTCCACTACTGGTCACGGGCCTGGGTGGCCTCTATTCACGTCTCCCCAATAGCATTGATATAAGCTCCATTGACTGGCATCGCATCACACCAGATGATGTCACCGAAATACCCGAGCTAACACTCTTCATGAATGCCCTGGAGTTCTGCAATGCTGTGGTGCAGGTGGCACACGAGATGATTAAGCATCAGTTGCTTGACTTCATGTATCAGGGATTCATTGTCCCTGTGCTGGGACCAGCGATCCTCCAGGTGAGTGTGTATTTTGTGCACCTGTGCTTTTCACGTAAAAACTTGTCTTCGATGCATTTCTTGTGGTGTTGGTTGCAAAATTGTCCCTTGTCCCCTGTGCTCTGCTCTGCTCTCTCTCTCTCCGTGTGTGCTTGTCACATTGCTACGTTTATACGCAAGTTGCACCCTAACATAAGTCAGATATAGAGACGTACCTAAACTTAGAGGGTATCTTAATGAATCCTCACTTTGATTAACACAAAATTTCCCAAGTTTTTTAATTCACAATTCAAAGAACTCTGACTTGGTGATATCGCGCGCTATGAACGTAGTAGGCTTCTTATATATATATAGTATCTATGTGTATCTCTGTGTATGTATGTTATCATCTCCTGGCGATCCCAAAGCTAACCAAAACACCTCGCCTCGAAATCTCGAAACAACTTTTTGCGTCTCCACATCTCCACAGACACTGAAGGGCAAACATTTTCAGACGAACATCGATTCACAAATTTCGGCAATGTCGTATCTGGATCTGATATTGCGCTCCATCACAGAGCCGGGATTAATGCGTGCATTTGTGAAGTTCCTGTTGGATACGGAAAAGTTTGATGGGGAGCGAATATTGGATACACTCGTGGAACGTTTGCATTCACCGGATCCTAATTTATGTATGGTTACCATGGCACTCTTTGATACACTGCTCGGACTGCACTGTGAGGACCTTATGTTGGAGTTGTTGCTAAAGTATTTGCTGCCTGGCAAACATGTGCCGATCTCGCATCGCCACAAGATCAACAAAATCGATCCATATTTAAATACAACCGAATTCTTTATGGAACTCACACCGGATGTAATGAAACGTGCACGGGACTTGGCCAGGCCTCGTAGTATACAGGTACAGCCAGCTGTGGAAGGAAATTCCCTACAGACAACCGTGTTGCCCAGCCTGCCTTCACCGGTGATGAGCAAGACAATCGGTGCCAACTGGAACTACTATGGACACTATACGGGTGATAGCTTGTATGCCAATTTTCAGGCATATCTCTTCGAGGCACATTCACGGATTGCGCAGTGCCAACGTGACTGCGCTAAATGGGCGCATAACTATCGCTATCAGAAATGGCCACGTCAGGGACAAGCACGGGCAACGGCGCAAGCCATTGAGCTGGCCAAGCAATTCATGAGCGAGTTTTGTACGACGACAACAACAACAACAGCAGCAGCAGCAGCTCCAGAGACGGGCGAGAAGCAACTGGACAGCCTGCAATCGATTGGTGAATCCAGTGGCTACGAATCCTTCAAATGGCGACCTGCCGATGAGGAGGCCGATGGAGGCAATGATGTGAACACAGGAACAGCAACTGCGATTGCAACTGGTACAACAACAACAACAGCAACAGTGGCAAGTGAAGCAGAGCTGCAGCTGAGCGAGCACAACATGAGCAGCAGCAGCACAAGTGGACGACGCGAGCCTTGGCGCATCTCGCACAGCACACGCAACGAACTTTTGTTGACCGATTTGGATTTCTCGGAGGATTTGTTTGCGCAGGGCACCGTAAGCTTAGGTGAGTTGCCTATACAGTATATAAACTGTATTATATGAATATATAACTGTGAATACCTCCTAGGTCCCTTTATCACTGCCATTTGGGGCAAACTGCAAACCTTCACGAGCAACTCACTGTATGTCAATCTTCATCTGACCGGACTCATTACACGCCTCGCCTGGTATCCACTGCCTCTTGTGCACTCCCTGCTGTTGCGCTCTGACATTGCCATCACATCGGACACACCATCGTTCCATCAAGTGCTGCGCATGCTCAAGCAGCAAATCGATGCTGAGTTGCCTGTGGCAGAGAACTCACTGGAAATCATCGATGTGGCACGTTCGTCTCTCATTGATCGTGAATTCCGTTTGGTCAATGCGCGCAAAATAAGTGAAAGTTCCCCTCATCATCATCAGCAGCAGCAGCTACAGCTGAGCTCCAGCTCCACACAGCAACAGGCTTCGCAGCGCTCTGCCTATGCCACGCTTTCGGCAGCAACTCCGGTGCAGGCATCACCAAGCAGTGCCTACGATCCGTTCCGCAGAGGTGATAACAAGCGACGCAGCATCAGCAAGTCCATTACCAGCATGTTTAGCCGCAAGTCAAATGTATCCAATGGAGCTCAAGCTACAAATACGACAGGTAGGTTGCCTTGATAGACTGTCTAAGATACACATAAATTGCACAAGTATTTCTTTTTTTTTTTTTTGTGATGAGAACACAAAACGCAGCAGCGGATGTTGGAACAAAGTCGGTTTTGGGATATAACCACTCATCACACAGACACAACACCCACCTACTCATCACACTCACACACAACAGACACACACTCACCTGCATATTCAATAGAGTACTGAATGAATGCATTCATTCATTAAAAAAGTGGGTTCCATCTTTGGAGTTACCCTATAAAGTATATATATTCTGAATTAGCATCAAAAGGGGAGACGCTCAACGCTCGTCCGTCCGTATATAGCAACGCGAACTGGGAGCTGTCTGGGTAAAACTTGGCACTTAACAGAACGAGCCGAATCGGGCCAATATACCGTATACTGCATGGAACATTTCCTTCACAAATAATCTACATACATATAAAATTTCATCAATTCTGAACACTATAACATATAGCTGCCATAGAAACAATCGTCATCAATGAGTGACCAATATTTTTCTTGCAAAAAACTGCACTTATCAGTGTCAATCAAAGATAACCCGTAATCGACTACGTTCTTTTTATATTAGGGACAACTATATCCTTTAACTTTCATGGGAACAATCAGTTGGAATCAAAGATTTAAATAGAATAATCCCACTTGTACAGTACTGTCAAGTAGAAAATGATTACATTCATGCAGGTCTCTAATACACACACACACACACACATACACACTCTCACCTGCACATACAATACACTCGTTTACATTTATAGATTTTGTACCATGTCCTGCAGATGTCGTTGCTTATAATGAAATTGTCTCTTCTCTTTTTTATTGTTTATTTTTTTGATCGAATATGCAAATTTTCTACTACGAAAATCTTAGCTTCATCTGGCTTATCACAAATTTACGCATTCTTCACCGGTAAATATTTCTCACGCTTAAGTAAAAAAAAGTTCTACTACCACTACTACTACTATTACTACAACTATAACTGACTACTAAGTATTATATACCACCTAACCACGAGAGAGATTAACTCTCTCGTTAGCTTTGTTCAAATTGTTGAGTAGTTTGTCGCTGTCCCAACCCCCTTAAAATAGCTTTTTATATATATATTGCCCTAACTCTTTACCCTCCCCCCCGCTCCGTTCCCGCTTAACCCGTTTGTTAACCCTATAAAGCACAACTGATTGTCCAGTATGGCATATTACAGGCGCCGCGTCCACGCTTCTCTCTGAGCCCAGAAGAACCCAAGAGGATCAGGCTAGGGGCAACACTTGTGAGACAAGTTTGAGCAACACCCCGCGTCCGGATACGCTGCCCGTAACGAGTTCAGCCGCCGCCGCTGCTGCCGCCAGCAGCAACAACAGTTCCATGGCAGGCTCCACACAAACGTTGTCCGCAACACACTCATCGAGCACACTACATGGCGTCGATGGTAGCAGCAGCCTGCAAACTGGTGGCAACTTCAACTCGGAACCGGTCTCACTGGACTCGGTGGCATCGATGGGCATCATTGCAAATACCAGTGGCACAGAGAGGTCCCGGGAATTGGCCTTATGTGCTGTACTCCTTGACGAATGGCTCAAGGAGCTGTCGGCTATAGCGCTGGAGCAAAGTGTTGTGATGGTCACAGAGCAATTGCTTTGACAACGGACAACAAGGGACAGTAGTTATATCATCGGTTATTGGATTGGATTTGTTGACATTTCTATTTATTCTTCAATGGGTTGAGTTAATTTTTATTTTAATGCAACCTTCTTCCCGTTTTTACTCTGTTAAATTATCCCAAGTTGTATTATTATTGTATTTTGTATTTTTTTTTTACCAATCGATACGAACAAATCCGCAATTTTGAACAGATTTATAATTTTATTATATTAGCAAAACAAACTCGTTATTCTATTTAATTGATAAGGTTAAAAATGTAATGCAGAATCGTTGCTAGCTGACAGAAAAGTTTTAAGTGTTCAACTGTAAAAATTATTAATTAATTACAAGCAATAGGCATATACATATTATATACATACACCTCTCTATATGTACATATATGCACGTATGTATATTGGGAGAGTTAGATAAAGGCAATGAAAAGTTTTACACCACAGCATACCATTAATAAATATATATGTATACATTTTTTTTCAATATATTTTTTATGCTTATATGTACATACATATATATATATACAATATGAAATTATAGCAAAGTTTTTTAACTAACGGTCCAATTAATTAAATCTGCACACCAAATGAAAACGACTTTTATTCCGTTTCTCATATGAATCCAAATGAAGCGGCAAAAGCAAAAAAATCGGTCTGGCAACACTGTTATCGGCATACCGCACACGTATCGATAGTCACGCAGGTGTTGCAAAACACGATCGAGTTCTGCTTCTGATTAGATTGTGAAATAATAGGGAAAACAAATTGTAGTTTTATAGCAAACACAAACTCACGTGCGATAAAAAACACAAAAATGCAAAAAGTATTGGGCCGATTGCAGGCTCACGTGCTGCGGCGGACAACAATGACTCCATCACTTGCGTTTGCATTGCGTCAGGAGTCCAGTGCTGCAGCTGCTGCACCAGCAACAAAATTGGCGGCCACATCGAAAGGTAATCCATCAAAAGTCAAGATAAGCAATGATAACATACATTACTTTAATGATGACAATCATCTTAGAATTTCGTGAGCGCCAGGTGCGTTTCAACATCAAAAATGAACAGACAGAAGGCAGGCCCCTTTATTTGGATGCACAGGCCACAACGCCGATGGATCCTCGTGTATTGGACGCCATGTTGCCCTATCTGACCAACTATTATGGCAATCCACATTCGCGTACACATGCCTACGGCTGGGAAACCGAACAGGCAGTAGAGAAGGCACGCGAACAGGTTGCCAAGCTGATTGGCGCCGATCCCAAAGAGATTATCTTCACATCCGGTGCCACAGAGTCAAATAACATCGCCGTGAAGGGTGTCGCTCGCTTCTATGGCACCAACAGGAAGCATGTGATCACCACACAGACGGAGCACAAGTGTGTGCTGGACTCGTGCCGTGCACTAGAGAACGAAGGCTACCGAGTTACCTATTTACCAGTAAAAGCCAATGGCATCATTGATATGCAACAGCTGGAGCAGGCAATGACGCCAGACACATCACTCGTTTCGATTATGACCGTGAACAATGAGATTGGTGTGAAGCAACCCATACAGGAGATTGGCAATCTTTGCCGCTCGCGCAAAGTATTTTTCCATACGGACGCAGCGCAGGCTGTGGGCAAAATTCCATTGGATGTGAACGGCATGAACATTGACCTGATGTCCATATCGGGTCACAAGATCTATGGGCCCAAGGGTGTGGGCGCTTTGTATGTACGTCGTCGTCCCCGTGTGCGTCTCGAACCCATTCAGAGCGGAGGCGGTCAGGAGCGTGGCTTGCGCAGCGGCACTGTGCCAGCTCCTTTGGCTGTGGGACTGGGCACAGCCGCGGAATTGGCATTGCAGGAAATGGATTACGACAAGAAATGGGTAGACTTTCTGTCAAAGCGTCTAATGGACACCATAACCAATGCTCTACCGCATGTGATACGCAATGGGGATCCAGAGCAGACGTACAACGGTTGCCTGAACTTGTCCTTTGCCTACGTTGAAGGTGAATCCCTGTTGATGGCCCTCAAGGATGTTGCGCTCAGCAGCGGCTCGGCCTGTACCTCTGCCTCACTGGAGCCATCGTATGTACTGCGTGCCATTGGCACCGATGAGGATCTGGCGCATAGTTCCATACGCTTTGGCATTGGACGTTTCACTACCATCGAGGAGGTGGACTACACCGCAAACAAGTGCATCAAGCATGTGGAACGTTTGCGTGAGATGTCTCCCCTCTGGGAGATGGTGCAGGAGGGCATCGATTTGAAGACCATACAATGGTCACAGCACTAGAGCTCCCCCGATCCCAATCCCAGCAACAACAGCAACAAATATAGCTATGAATAATGCAAATACAGGCGCGCAACGCAATTGAATAAAGTGTAAAATGTTTATTTAAGTATTTTGTAATTTTGTACACACACAAACCACTTAAAATTAGCATGGAGTCAAGCAGGGGCACAACGACTCCAAGGGGCAGAAGAGGGCAAGCGAATATATCATTTGCATTGCAGCGGGTCAAAGTTCAGTTTGCCTTCTTCTTGCTGGCAGCGGCGGTGCTGCCTCCCAAGATCTTACGACGCAAAGTAAACATGTGCAGGTAGAGCTGCGGGAAGAGGGGAATGTAGGCGAGCATCACGATCCAGAGGAAGGTGAAGTAGGAGAACGTGGCATTCCATTTGTTGGGCATCTCCACGCTCCACACGCCATGCTCCTTGGCATACCTCTGTGCCCACCAGAAGCACAGCAGCTCACCGGTGACACCAATCGGATAGAGTGCAATGAATGTGGTGTAACGGAGGAAGATCACAAACTTCGGCACCACCTTAATGATGTTCAAGGCATAGAATCCGTAACGTATGATCTCAGTGATGGCCCAAGCAAACAGTGCAATGGGCAAACCGGGAGAGACTTTGCCCGCGGGTGTGGCCATCACCACGCCAACGACAACCATCATGCGGCTAAGCACTTGGAATGTGGTCACCACAGGATTCGATTTAACCAGACCGAATACGGCATTGAGTATTTCCACAAAGGCGGCATTCTGGAACACGATCACCGCGAGGCGTGTGTAATCCCACAGCGATATCTGTGCACGGAATGCGGGACCCTGCAGCACATAGTAGTTGACCAGCTGATAGAGGATATAACTCCAGCCGCCCACCTGCACGGCATTGTAGGAAAACAGATAGGCTTTGGTCAGGAACGATGGCTCCTTGGGAGTCGTCGACTTGTTCGATTTGGCTGCTGACTTTGCGGACATTTTGAATTGACTAACTAACTAACTGTGTGAACTTTCACCCTGTCGCTGGCTATTACATATGCGATCCATTAACTATAATCACAATCGCGCGACTCACAACTGATAGCCCCACTTTCTCCTGCCGAAACGACACTTAATTGTACAGTATTATTGTATTTTTCCATACGGTCGCACCGAAACTGACACAAATATCGATAGCATTATCGATTAGAGCAAATCAAAACAAGGCAGGTAGTTGATTAGCAGTATTCATTTTGTAATTTATCTTAGTAAATAAAATAAATAATAATACATATTATAAATGATAACCAACAATAAAAATAATATTCATATGACATACATATATCATGATTCACAATTTTTCTGCACCCATAAATGTATGTTTGTATTTACATCAAACAAGTTGGCAACCTCGTTGGCATTGTTTGCCCGCACAACCGTTTTGCTTTGCTTTGGCGCTTTACTAGCACCATTTCTATGGCTTGCTGTTCGCCTGGTAAAAGCCGAACCGAAAACCGAACGTGTCTGAAAAGTCTGGCACGGTCTGTGCACATGGGTCGGACACACACCTGCCAGCACATGTGGGGCAATTCTTTCCCCAACTTCGTATGGGGGCTAGTATGCTGATCACACAAAATGCAGGCAAGCTAAAATTCCCCATGCTAAGCAAAATTCGGAGCTCACTACCAGACTAAACACTCATACACACTTACACACAAACACAAATGAAAACAATACGGACAGACATGTTTAAGGGTAAATCAATTTTATTATGCAGAGTCGAAAGTTTTGAACTGCATACTCAGCTTGTGCGCAATGGCAATTTTGTAATCAGCACGTGCCAGCATGTGCCAAGTGGTGGGCGGAGGCCTAACAACCACGCCTACCGTACAAATTAATTTGCAAGAACAACCAGGCAGAGTTCTCCAGGCCCAGTGCTGGCTGCCGTTATCAACAGCAGCTGGCTTATCAACAACTGGCATCGTCCGACGACTGGTCGACCGAGGGTTGCGACGCATGGGGACGACGAGGGTCGATACAATTGGACTAGTTTAGACAGCGCCCACAAAAAGGCCGATTGGACAAAGCAGGAAAAACGAGACCCCGCCAAAAGTGAATTCCCTCTTTTTTACCAAGTGCACAGAAAAAATAGCTAAACGATATTTGAGCACATTCAACACTGGTGGAGAAGGTGCGGCCAAGTTGTGTGTGCGAGTGAGATGGCAGCTGTTTCAGTGGCAGGGGTTTGGTTGAATTGCCATATGACTGGTCGTTCATGTGTGTGTGTGTGCGCTGTGTATGTATGTGTGGTTGTTGAGTAAGCGAGCAGTTAAGTATGTAGGTTTGTGTGTGTGAGTGCGTACTACTGTATGCAGCAAATTGCAGTAGCTCAGAATGATTATTACGTGTGCACTTTAACAAAGGCGAACACGCGAGTTGCAACTGAGTTGCCAGTTGTTGCAAGCCAACTCAAACAGGTTGTCGCCCTTGGCCAACTGCTTAAAGGCAAGTACGCATACTTAAGTATGTATGTATGTGCATGGGGAGTTACATGCGAAATTAATTAACTTAAGACAGTAAGCAACACTGATTTGCAAACCTCCACTAATGGCACACAGATGTCGCTCGATTGTGAAATCCCTTGTCCGATTACATTGAACAAACATTGCTGAATACGCCCCCAAATGCGCCCGGACATGCCCACAGCAATTGCCAAGCGAGAGTCAAAAAAGAAACCAATTGACATACACACTAATGCCAACATACATATGCACAGGGGTGTGCGTGTGTGTGTGCGCAACAGCGACATGTTTGTTTGAATATCTAACGCAAACAACAGTGCGCAACAAAAACAACAACAACGCCCTCTCTCGGCGCACAGTCACACAAGTTGCGGCAAATTTGAGTAGTCATTTTGTTTGCTCACAGCACAGGCCAACAGAAAAGGCGCTACGAGCACAACAAAGCAGAAAACTATGACGACTGTCTATATGTCTCCCTCTTTCTCTCTCTAGCTATCCCTCCCTCTCCCTTTCTCTATTTCTAGAAATTCTCTAAATTGATTGCAATGGCGCTTTTGTAATCATGGCCCCCGGCAGCGGAAGCGAGACATTGGTGTTGCCCCGGACATTTTGTTTTGTGCCCGTCATTTTGCTTATTGCACAAAACTTAGCCAGGTACGCAGCAAACGCAACAAGCAGCAGGCTTGCCACACTTGCCTCAGGCTCAGCAACAACGACAACTGCAACTATATTAACTAACAGACAAACAAAGCTAAAAAACATCTATTATTGTGGGCGTTCAACGTTTTCCCACATGCAAACGAACAGGCAAACAGCAGCGGCGAGTTGCGAGATCAATTCGCCCTGGTTCGTCCGGCAAAAGATAAAAGCCCCAGCACAGAAAATCACACATACAACACTGTTGTATATTTAACATACATATGTACGCGTGTATGAGTGTGCGTGCCAAGAAGCTGCCAAGCAGAACCAGTTTGCGTGTCGTTGGAGCACATTGGAGCCAGTGTGACCAACATCAGCAGTCGCGTGTGGTCAGTGTGCGGTCAGCATTTGATGATTGCCTTGGCTTTCTTTGATTTCAGAAACCTCTTACTACACAGCGTGTACCAGGCGTTAATTGTATACTTAAACATCTATAGTGAGTATTAAAATAAATTGAGAGAGGGAAATTCAATGGCGAACAATTTTCACAAACACAAGCATGTTAAAGGGAATTGCTGACGAAGGGGAAATTTAATTGACGATATTTTAATGGTTTATTTGATGTGCATATATAATTACAAATAAGTAAATACACTCTACACATGGTTTATGAATGGCAATAAGTAACTAAAATAAAAAAATATAATTTATTTTTTAATAATAGAATAATAATAAATAATACTAATTTTGCCTCGTCGTAAACTTTTCTACCCGAAACTGTAAATGAAAATTTAAAAATTGGACAAGGTTGTCCGGCATCATAAACGCCCCTGTGCGGAAGTAAAGAGTGAGAGTGAGAGGGGCCTCACTTATGATTTACACTGAACAATCAACGCCAAATGGGGCCATGGGGCGTCTCGCTGCCGTGTCGTGTGCGCCTGTTCCCCAAACTGGATTTTGGGGCCTGACTGACCGCACATCGAAAACGGGACGGACATGCATATTTTTCTAAAAAAAAAAAAATCACTCAGCCGTAGCTTTATTTGTCTAGGGTTTTTTATTGACGCGACGAAACATAATCTTCGGCGCGTGTTGAGTGTGGTTAGTTACTGTTAGTCGCGACTGCAATTAACGAGTAACCTTAACCTTAGCTTCCAAAAAAGCTCAAATCACAACCTGTGCTATGAGGCGCCCAAAATTCAGAGCAAGTGACGGTGGCTGCCAAAATGCGTTGTCGTTGCCACGCCCCCCTTTCCCCTCTACCAAAAAACAGAAACAGAAAAAACCAACAACAAGCACGAGAGTTCATTTGAATTGGCCGCCACGCATCGAGTATATCGCATGCTTCCCTCTGTATGTCTCTCTCTCTCTCTCTCCATCTCTATCTCTACCACACTCCAAACACACTACTAAAACTTGTTCCATAAAATTTCAATGCCAGCCAAAAATTATACCAGCCGTGCTCGTGTCATCGACTTGCCGAAAAAAATAAAACACATTCGCAAAAATTTTGCTTTGACCCACTGACTGACGAAAATGTTTGCGAAATATTCGCGAATCGCACAAAATCCTTGAGTTTCAAGGTGCGTCCTTCACTTGGCAATGGGAACGGCCTCAAATTACGGTCAAGGCGAATTCAGCACAGCCAAACCAGAACGAGAACGAGTCGTCGCGCTGTGTTAGCCTTGTGTGTTCTCTATGTGCGCTACACAAAGCGGCGGCAGCAAGGTATATTGATAATAGTAGATAAATATATAATGTAATAATAAATTGATGTGTTGTCCTAATAAACAATTGTAAACATATAATTGCAAGAATTATAATTATTAAGATTCATTATTGAGTAAGTATTTATTGATGCTGCCGTCTGTGTTTTATCGATTTTATTAAAACTAATTAATAATCGATGCATTTCTGGTATTTTTATTTAGTACACAGTAATTGCATATATTTAGTTTTAGATTAACATGTAATTATCGATAGATTAACATATAACTATCGATGCATTTCTGGTATTTTTATTATCTACACACAAATAACATATGTTTTAGTTGTATATTCGAATGTAAATGTCTTCGCATTTTTGGTTCGACATATGTACGTATATATGTTATATATATTATTATTTTTATATCGTATATGTAAACACACTAATAACTCATGTTTAAGTTGCAGAGTGTTCTGCTGTCTAACAAGTTCAACTAAGTGAGCAGTGCACACGCACGCACACATGCACACACGTATTCCATCCGGGGTCGCGCGCAAAAACTGCCACTTGGTTACGACGGATATACAGAAAACAACAACAGTAACAACAAAAACAACGCAACATGCCAATAAGCGAGCAAACGAGTACGCGTAAGCACAAACAAACAAAAACAAAAACATGAGCTGTATATTATTTCTTGTTCTTGGCACTCCGCGTGTGTGTATTGTTGTTGTCATGTCGTGCGGTACAGTGCTTTCTGTCCGCCTAATGAAAATGTTGCTGTTCTTGTTTTTTGTTGCTACAATACACGTTTGTTGTACAAACAACGTGCAAACAACAAAAATCCCGTGTCAGTCGTCAACGCTTCGTCGTGAAGGTGGGTCATTGTGAAATGACAGCGCCGAACCAACTAGGCGCACAGCATTACCAGATCAACGACATTGTCGCAAGAGTCGCAACGCAATTGCAGCGCACGCCAGAGCGAGACAACTAGCTGAAGTGTGCGCATGCACGAGCCTGTTGTTTCGCTCTTGCAGCCGCTTGCGCGCAGAATGCAGCAACTGCTTGTCCCTTTCTGGGCGCCGGTGCGCATTTTTGCGTTCGAAAGAAACAGGTCGAAGCACGCAAAAGACCCGCGGAAATGGAGATTGGCCGCCGCAGAGCGCATGGCACACGTGCCCGACAGTCGAACAAGCAGCCCGCTGGCGACTGCTGTGCCCCTCATACTTAGTGTCATATTTCGCACAAAAGTTCGTTCGTATTTTTCTGCTACAATTTACGATTTAGTGAGACGAGAGTGCGGACGAGCGAGTGAACGAACAAACGGGAACCGCTTGTGTGCTGTGCGTGTGCTGCGCGCCAAAGACGTTGGAATTTGAATTTGAATGTCGTCGAAGGTGTCTGTCACGTAATTTGAGACACACAAAAATGTAATAAGTCTCGGATTAGCGGCTACTTAATGCGTGCTAAGTCTGTGGTCGCATTCTAATAGGATTAATTAAATTCCAGAACCCCCACCCAAGGAGCTGACTATAAAAATGCCCCAGCTCGAGGTGTCAGAGGTCAGCCCAAAGGCGGTACGTCAAGGGAGAGCATGTGCTGCCGCCGCCACCTTCGCATCTAGGAGTTCAGGATGTATGTCAGCACGGGTCAGGACGACTTAACAGGACCTCAATCGTTTGCCAGTTACCTAAATGATTCTTCTGGCGATGCTGGTGGCGCTGTCCTGCCACTGGGTCAGGATTATCCGGCGGAGTTTCAGCACATGATTCATACTCATTGGCGTGGATTTCGTTCACCTCCGATTTACCATCGTGCCGGAATATACATCGCCTTCTGCGCCCTGATGTTCTTGAATCTCTTTGGCAATGGTCTGGTTATCTGGATATTCTCCACGTAAGTAGAAACTATATGTATATATTATATATTTTTAGTATGTTTATCGTTTCAATAGTTCCAAATCTCTGCGAACACCATCGAATTTGTTGATCCTTAACTTGGCCGTCTTCGATCTATTCATGTGCACGAATATGCCACATTATCTGGTAAATGCTGCTCTGGGTTATATAGCTGGCGGAGATCTGGGCTGTGATATATATGCACTGAATGGTGGCATCTCTGGCATGGGCGCATCGATAACGAATGCATTTATAGCCTTTGATCGCTATAAGACTATATCGAATCCCATCGATGGTCGCCTAAGTTACGGACAAATTATTTTGTGTATTATATTCACATGGTTATGGGCGACACCTTTCTCCGTTTTACCGCTCACTCAGATCTGGGGACGCTATCGACCAGGTATGTTGGTAGTCACTTTAATGCTACTTTCTTACTGATTATATTATTCATTTTCAGAGGGCTTCCTGACCACATGCAGCTTTGATTATTTGACCAACACCGATGAGAACCGGCTCTTTGTGCGCACCATATTTGTTTGGTCATACGTCATACCGATGACCATGATAATTGTCTCGTATTATAAGCTCTTCACTCATGTACGGAACCACGAACGAATGTTGGCTGACCAAGCCAAGAAGATGAATGTGAAATCCCTTTCGGCAAATGCTAATAACGAGTCGATGAGTGTGGAACTTAGGATCGCAAAGGCAGCATTGATTATCTACATGCTCTTCGTACTGGCCTGGACCCCGTATTCGGTTGTCGCTCTTATAGGCTGCTTTGGCGAGCAACAGTTGATAACGCCGTTTGTCTCGATGCTTCCCATGCTGGCCTGCAAATCGGTTTCATGTCTTGATCCCTGGGTATACGCAACAAGTCATCCCAAGTATCGCCTGGAACTGGAGCGACGTCTACCTTGGTTGGGTATACGTGAACGACAATCTGGTTCCGGCTCAACGGGTGGTGGACAGGAGAGTGTAGCCAGCGTTAGTGGAGATACGTTGGCTATGAGCGTGCAGAACTGAAGCAACTCTGAATCTGTTAATGCAGTATGATCTATACACTATATCGTATGTGTGTGTATCTACATGAATTCATGTTGAAATGCAATGAACTAAAAAGAGTTCCAAAAATATAAAACCAAAAAAAGTTGGCATTCAAAAACAGCTTAGAACTTTCATTTATTTAAAATTGTATTATTTGGTATCCAAGTTTTATAGGTTGTTGGCAATTTCAATTTTTTTTTTTTTTCTTTTAGTTTGGCACTCAGGTTCTGTTATTTTCCCTCTACAATAACGTAGTGTTAATCTACTTCGACTTATTAGAGGATAACTTTGTCAAAAATGATGAGGTTTTGAATAGCCTCAAATCTTTTTCCAATGTTCTTCACCTACAATTTATTAGCTCTAACCAATTAAGACTTCCAAAATCTTAACTTTCTCAAAAATAAGACAATACTAGTGGGGAATTTCGAGTTCTTTTAAGTTATTGGGAATTTCAATGAATCGTTAGTTGTGGGATAATATAACAGAATTTGCCGACCTTACAGAATAAGAAAGTCAGAATTTCAATACCCAATCGAATGTACAAATCAAACCGGAAACATTGCTGCAATTAGTTGAACGCAGTGCGAGGGGTCGCTCGCTCGGACATGGTCCACACCAGTTTTAAAATGCCCAATGAGTGGACGGCGTTCGAACAACCACCACCACTACCAGCACGACCTTACTTGTTCGCTTGGTCTCTCGAATAGGCAATTGAAAATTGCGCATTTCTCATTTCTCATTCGACAAAAACATCGCGACTGCGCCAGCTGAGAGCAATGTGCTTCAGTGAGGGGCCCCACCAGTCAAGGTACCCAGACATGGAACCGTACTCGGGAACACGGTGCCAGCCAGACCAGGCAGGGCCCAACACGAGCGAAGTTGAAAAAGTTGCGCTTCTTTGTTGCTTGCGCACATCCAACCAATCCGCGTGGCCAACAGCGGCGTTTCAATTCAGCGAATGTTCCACATGGTAACAGGTGAACAGGAATTTCAGCAGCCGTTTACAACATTTCTACACAGAGTTGAAAGCGTGATTGGCTGAGAAAGCGCAGCGAGTGCGCGATTGGTGTGCGCCTGTGTGAGTTTGTATCTGTGAGGGCAACTAGAAACTGGCATAGTGAGGGTAAAGAGGGAGACAGAGAGACAGAGAGCGAGTGCGAGTGCGGGCCAGCAACATTGAGAAGAGTTGCCAAATACGATGCGACTACACATACAAACACACCACAGCAAGCCGCCACACACACGCAATCAGCACACCACACACCACACGTCGTTGAGTTTGACTGGGACCAGGGCTTCTTCTTGCTCTTTAAGAAACAACAAACATTTTTACTAGGTCTGCATGAGATTTAGCAGCATGCTCTCGTCGCGCAGCACGATTAGATTTTCAATGAAAATTCAATAGAAATGTTGTTAGAAATCGTCGCCACAGGTGCGAGTGAGACAAATCTACTACAATGTGGGATTAGAGATGTTGCTGCTGTGCTGTGCCTGGTCTGGGCTGCTGCAATCGCCGTTTGATGAGAGCTCTCCTCAGTACTTCTCCTCGTTGTGTGGATAATCCAATTTGTTCATTCAATTGAGACTGCGAACAAAAAAAAAAAATGAAATACTTCCCCATTCCGAGTGTGGCTCGATTCGTCGTACGCTTGCCTGCCTTGTTGTGCCTTTGTGGGGAAACGGACGACGACTTGTTGCATGTAATAATAATAATAACGAACGAAACGGTATCTCGTAGCTGTTTAGTGGATGATTAAACTGAATTTAATCGTTTGCGAACAGGCGCACAGCGTGCCAAAGCAACATGCCACGCCTTTTTTCGAAATTAAAACGATTTCAAATTGCCTACTCCACACCACACTCGTTGTCTCGCTTGCACTACTGCCTGAAGAGCCAGTTGCCAATTTGCTCCTCTCTTTTGTTGTTATGCAGCGGGGAGTTGCTTGACTAACACACACATGCACAGACAACAGGTTGCGAAAGGGTTGTTGTTCAGCTCACAGACGTTCACATGTATCGTATATCGTATAGCAGCTATTCACATTGGCCCTTGGGTTTGTTTTACATGCTGTTCTTTCACTCTTGCACAGATGACTTTGCAGTGCCGGCGAGCTAGTTGCCAATTTGCACTTCTGTTGTGTTGTTATTCGCATTGTTGGGCATTGCAACAGCTGGAAGTTGCTTAAGTCACGCACACACACACACAACAGATGACAGAGGGGTTGATGGGGTCACATTGTTCATGTAATTGTATCGTATATCGTATATCGTACAGCAGCTAATGGCAGTTTGTTTGCGCATGCCGATTGGCAACTGGGTTTATTTCGCATGTTGCTCTTTCACTCTTGCACGCATGACTTTCGCATGCTGTCGACACACAAACAAACTCTCTCTCTCGCTCTCTTCAACTGGGCGAGCGCGCGCAAATTAATCGTCTTGCTATTATTTTGGCAATCCTAATATGTAATGCCAATTCATGGGGTGGGCGCCTGTTAACCAGCAGACGAGAAGCGCGCGAAAATTAAAATTACGAAAATCGACAGAAGGCATGGAAGGGTGCATGCTACGACATGTTCTGTGGCTCTGTTATCATTTGAACGTTAAAAATTCGATTTTATAGAATGCAGCAACGCCTACAAAGGCCGCAAGGCGGCGACAACAGCCCCTCTTTGGGCTAATTAAATAGTGAGTGAGAGAGAGAGAGTGTGTGAGAAAGAGAAAATATGAAAGGGAATGAAAGCCTGGCAGGTCCGCCTGGTTTCCCCATCCCACATGGTTGTGTCGGGGTAAAATGGTAAAGTAACAGTGGCGGCAACGAGCTAGTTCCCTGTTGCCCACTGTAGGCTAACAGACCAGCAGCTACGCATTCTGCGCGCCTCTTAGTTATTATGTCAGATCTGCAATGCGCGACTATAAAATACGTAGCCGGCCGCGGAGAATTTATTGACTCGCCGCCCCCGGCAACGGGTGTGAGTTATAAAATTGATGGCATAAACTGTCATGAATTTATAAATATGAGTGGGCCACACTGGCGCTGCCAAAGGCGGACAGTGTGCTGTGCTTTTCTGGGCTCCTGTTGTTGATTTTCGCTTGTATGTTGGTAACATTGTCATTTTGAGTGTTGCCTCTCGCACGCGACACTGCTGCTGCGCCAGTTGCTGCTACTCTGGCAACGCCGCTGTTGCCGTTCCATTCGCACCTGCTGCGGGAATGTTAAGAACCATCTCCAACGCCACTAAACTAATGCACACATACAAATGTGTGTGTTTATGTGTGTGTGTGCAGTCAATCGCAACCTCAACATTCTTGCTGTCTCGCGGCAATGCTGTCGGGCCACCAGATTCGATCGGTGGACGCCGTCGTCATGGCATGCACTCTGGCAACCCTGTTGCCTTGTCCCCCACACTAAACACACACTGGTAGACAGAGAGCAGAGTGGCACACATACATGCACATACACTTGCCGCCACACTGTTCACTCCAATGCCAAAGCATTCCAAGCATAACAATGCCGTCTGCTTTGCGCTGCTTGCCTGTTCAGGCAAGTAAGTGAAATTTCATGCAAAACCATTCTTCGGAAATTTCAAATTCCCCACATACTTTTGTGTCGCACGAGATATTTTTTGAATTGCGCGTGATCATGACGTTTGTATGAGTTTTGATATGGGGAGAAACAACCACACTCTTGTTGTTTTTGTTGTTGTTGCTGCAGTTAAGTGAAATTATTTGTACGTGTGTGTATTTGTTGTATTGGGTGACTTGCATTTGTAAATTACCCAAATACTGTGTCTAAATTTACTGTTTGAATTCCCTCTGTCGCATTGTGACGTAAGGAGTAAAGAGAGAACAGTTAATGGTGGTAAAGTGAAACTGCTACAGGTTTTTGTTTCTCTCTCCCCACACACACGCACACACAATGCAAGTGCAGTTACGCACATATTAAGTGTGTGTGTGTGTTGTGACTCCTTGATTTCAAGGTGAAATGCAACTAAAGAGCATTGCGTATCAGGCCCGTAGTTAGGCGTGTGCATGTCGGTCTGTGCACATGGGCCCATGTCTTCCAGATGCCTTTGCTACCAAACAAAAATAAGACTTCGAACAAGTAGCGAAAACAACAGTCAAGCGTGCCCGTCTGACCTACAAACATATATTTTGTTAATGCATATTAGAACATAATACTTTAATTAATATTATCAAATCATTAAGAAAATCTGAATTTTTTAGTAAAAATTTACTTTTTAACTTAATTTTTATTGTAGTTTTTGTAGTTATTATCTAAGTTGTATTAATATATTTGTGTTTATATAGATTTGTATTATAAAGTATTTAGTTTCTTACTTTTGTGAAATGTTTTACCAACTGAATACACACTATATTTTAAATTAAGGCAATTACCCAAAGGTCCCCAAGAATTTAAGCACAAGGGCCCCTAAAAGACCGCTGTTGCGGCCCTGTCGCATGGTCAGCGAGGGCGAGTGAGAGAGTGAGAGGGCAACAGATGCGTTGGGTGCAGTTACTGCACTCCGTTTAGCGAGTTAGACGCACTATTGTCCTCTGCAAATCCTCATTGTAACAAGCGCCCAGAATCATTGTCTTACGCATACGTCGCCCCAGACGATGCCTGCCGTAAAACTGCATAAAGAGCGACAACAATAAAATCCGCAGCAGAAGCAGCAGCAGCAGCCAACGCAGCAGCAGCAGCAGCAGAATGCAAAAAAAAAGTTGCCATAAAAAGAAGCCAGGCGAAATGTCGTCGCCGCGTCGCCCAAAAATAAATGCAACTACACTTAGTATACATCCTCCACGCACACCGACACACACACGCATGCAGATACACACTCACACTCACACTCTAACCGGCGAGAAGTTGCTTTTGAGATCGCCAACTCGTTGATTAACTTGATGACGCCCTGAGAGGTTCATTGGCCGCACTCAAGGCAAGGCAAGGCAAGGAAAGGAAGACGATGTGCAAGAGAGGAGGAAGCAAAAATAAATATAAAGTGAAATAAATACAAAAAGAAACCTTTTATCGAATGTTTCTTTGCACTTCTGCGCTCCCAGATCATGTTTCAGCTTCATCTGCTCTCGTTTCGCAATCTTTGCCAGCAAAGGTCATGGAACTGTAAAGGGAAGAGATAAGGCAATTTGACTTGCTTACTATATTAGTATATACCCTTTGACCATTGAAATTGGCCAACAAATGGTATACTAACTTTGTGCAAATGTATGTAACAGGCTCAAGGAGGCGTAGCAGGGTCCATTAACTAAATATATATGTATGTGTGTATACTCCTTATCAGAACCCTAAGTCGATTTAATTCAGCCCTCTCTATCAGTACATCTGCCTGTGTGAACACGCATATCTTAGCTTGTAGAATAAACAACATATAAAAGATATAACTTTCTGACTTCGACATATAGTCAGGTGGCTGGAGTATCAACCTATCTTACAAACCTGGACAACCTATAATAGACTTAAGATTATAGATTAATGATTATAATAGAATACTATTTCATATTATAGAAAAGTAATCTAATCATTGGTTTTATATACCGTTCATATCTTTTCTACTGTAAAGTAAACACATTTTCTGAGTTTAAATAATTTATTTCATATGATACAAACAGTATTGTATATACATATGCAAGTATAGCTACCTTTACCAAAATCAAAATCAAAATAAACAAAAACATATAGCTTAATTCCTAACATATACTTTACCATATATAGAGTGTGTATAGATCAATAAACATTTTGTTCGTGGAATAGAGAGTATGTGCATAGTGAGTACTTTAGTCCTAGGGTGCTAGATCTGCAGGAACCTACTGTTCCTCCATTGTGCCGTAGTATATTTGTGTGAGTGAGTGGACTTAATTAATATTTGGTGCGATTTAAGTGTAGAGAAAGAGAGTAGACCCTGATTAACATGTCTTTATAGTCATCGTCTTCGTCGTCGTCGTCGTCGTCGCCGTCGTGGTTAGCAGAGCAACGAAATGTTTCCACTTTCGTTGCCCGCAAGGAAGGCGCGATTCAGAGGCAGTACAGCGAGGGAGGTGAGCACGCCACGAAAGGTTTCAGGTCGCAGTTTGGTGATGGTGTTCAGAGCATGCGAATTGGCTAGATCCGCATAGACACCCACACGATTTCCAGTGGTGGCATAGATCAGCGAGGAGCCAACAGTCTGCAGGAAGTGGGCAGGTTCAGGTGGAGGTCTGAAATGAAGCGAAACAAGGAATCAATGATTGATGAGTGTGACTGGGTTACCCACACTTGACTACTCACTTGAGTTGATAGTGCAGTATCCCATCCAGGGCGTGCCACACAGCCAGACTGTGATCCAATGCAGAACTGATCAGTAGCTGATCACTGGGCGCCGTCAGCTGCAGGAGATCACATTCCATGGGTCGCCACTGGTTAAGTATGATGCCAGTGCGTGTGTCCAGCTGCACAATGCCACCGGAGGAGAGGCCAGCAGCAAGCCAATTACCTGATGGTGCCACCGCCAAACATCTTACAGTGGCATTGGGCAGTGCCGCATGACAGACGCGCCACTCGTTCACATACTGCATGGAGCGTGCATCAATAATACGCACTGTGGACTCCGCTGTGCCAGCAACAACCAACGGAGAATGCGAGGGTAAACACTTGACCACTGTCACTGCACTATGCCTGGGTGCATCGAGTATACCCAATGGTCTACCTATAAATGGATCCCATAGATGCACACCCGAATCACAGGAGACCACATAGCGCAGTGATTCGAGGAAGCTTAACGAATGTATGGACTTCTTGTGCGCCGTATAGGTGAACTGGCAGGTGCTGCTCTTACGTCCATCGCCCTCGCTGCGCAGCGACCACAACTTGACGGTCTTATCCTTCGAGGCGGACACGAAACTGTTCTCATTCTCCAGCGCATAAATGGCACGCACCGAATTCGTGTGGCCCACAAAGGATTGCAGACGTATTTGCTTGAGATTCAATGTCTGGTTATCCTTCTCGCTGCGTGTGGTCTCGTGGCGCCAATAGGCTAACCAGTTGCCGCGCAGATGACGCGTGCTGGGCAGATGATCCAACTTGTAGGCCACCATATCGAGCAACTCCACGCTTTTACTGACCACCTGCAGTCGATTGCCAACGATCTGTGTGCCAAAACTATTCGCTGCAGTCTCTCCTCCTCCTCCTCCTCCATGACCTGAGGCATCTGTAACATCCACTTGGTTACTGCCGATTACCGCCAGTGGATTGCGCTTGGCTTGCTCCGCATCTGCAGCGGGTTGCTCATACTCGTGGCAGAGCGTGAGCACAAACTCGAGATTCCTTAGCGTGCGTTGCATAATGGATTCGCCCAGGAAGCGTAGAAATGCCAGATAAGCAGTGTGTGCCAGCTCCGGTCCGAATACATCACGTAACTCCTCCAGTGCACGTTGTTGTTGTCCACCTCCAGACCCAGTCAGCGATAGCTGTGCGAAGTTAACTCCTAACTCAGCGTCGGGCAAACCGAAAGCTTTGTTAAAAATCAAAAAGAAAGGAGCCAACAAGGATTGACAGAGATGCACCGTCGTCATATCCGATCCCAGACGCACACTCAGTGCATAGCAAGCGTCCAGGAATTTACGTGCCAGCAATGAGCGTCCCAAGTAGCCACTGGGCATAAGCAGGGTCGTTGAACTGAGTAACTTCAGTATGGGCAACAGTATGGCATCCAGCAATATGTGCTGCAGATGCTCCATTATGCTGACATCCATCAGGCAGGGCAACATGTACTTCACCAGTTGCAGGGAACTAATGATGGCACCTTCTAAGCTGCCTGTCATGCGCTTCGAACAGAGTCCAATCAACTCACTGATGTGCGGGAAATACTGCATCAGTAGAAAGTTTTCGCCGTAGAGCGCTGCAAGAGACAAACAACTTTTAGTTAATCTTGAAGGGTCACTATTATTATTATTATGTGATAGGGGTAACTGTTTTCCGACCTACGTATACTGTAGCATTCTTGAACTTAGAGTTTTTCAGTTTTTCCTAAACCTATCGACCTTATCACAGCCAAGCCTATCGTGGAAGGTGTTAGCCCCTAACATCCATTTCGGTCCAATGCGGATACATGTCACATTGCTCACTATGCCTAGTCTGCTGAGAAGGTTCATCATTCTTAGTAGGATTCACCAGGTTTCTTACTTAGCATAATCAACCCCTTATAGCTCTATAGGTTATAACAGTCCAGCAATGATTTTAATTGCTGTGAGCCTGGCTCTAGTTGCCATAGCCTTCGCTGAGGTTTACTCCTTCCCTCTTTGGTAGTTATCTTGCCTTAAAGAAACCCACAAGACTCACCTGCAATGGACATAAGGCACTCCAGCACACGTGCTGCACTGCGATCTCCCACGACGCGTGCATTGGCAATGCTAAAGTAGTTCAGATTGGCAGCATCCAACGATATATCGCCGCCAGTTGAGCCCGCAGCTGCCTCCACCTCGGGCAGTAGGTTCTCCTGGCCCACATAGCAAAGGGAGAGAAGCTTGAGCAGATTACGTGTGATGTGACGCGCAGTCAAGACTGGACCTAAGCGATGTGAGAGCCACACAAGACTCTCAGCGCTCATCTCACTGATGCGATTGTTCTGCAACGCTTTGGCCTCCGAGATGCGTGAGATGACCGATGCCTGTAGCGAATCACACCCCTCCGCCGTTGCCACTGTTGCCTCTGGTTGTGTTGCAGAGGATTCTGTTGGTGCTTCATTGCCCACTGCACTAGTCACCTGACTGATTAGCTCGAAGCTATCGACGCTCTTGCGTGAACCAATATCACAATCGATGGCGCTCAATTGGAAGCTGCGTCTTATGCTGCTCGCTGGGATCTCAATGGTGGGTGAACGTGGTCCAATTGGAGGCGCTGCTGTCGGCGGTGTTGTCCCAGTGCCCTGACTCTGCAAAGAGATCTTATCCGGCGACAATTTGGCACCATACATCAGTTCATTGATGGCCAATTTGTCTGGTGAGCTGCCATCGGATTCACGCGCCTCCTCCGCTACTGCCGTCGATGAGGGACGCATATCAAAGGAGTCTATCGATTTGTTCTCCTGATCCTCCTCAAAGGTGAACAGATCCTCAATGTCTGGCTTGGACTCGGCAACTGGTAACTGTGCTGGCATCACTGGTGCTGGTTCCTCGACAGCAAAATTGAGATTTTTACTTGTACGTCGACTGCCAGCGCTGTGGTAATGGTAACCATTGCCCTGCTCCGGCTCCTTGTAACCACCAACAGCCTCCACCAGTGGCGCTATGAAATGCTGCAGGAAACACCGCAATCCGAAGCGTACAATCAGTCTGAGCAGGAAGATGTGATGGTAAAGCTTGACAGATTTGCGTGATTTGAATGAACTGCTCGAGGAGAAGCGCAGATGGCTGCCACTGCTGTTGCCGCCGCCTGCTCCTCCTACTCCTCCTCCAGCGCCGCCACTGCTGCTGCAGTTACTGCTGCCCCCCGTTAACCCCTCATCCGCAGACACACTGCTCTCCACATCGTACAGCTTGAGCAACGGCTGCAACAGATGCTGCTGCGTCTGTGCAATGCCCAAAGCTTGGGCAATGGGATCGAAGAGATTCCAGGCAGTCAATATGGAGGTGCGTTCATCCCGCAACAGATCAATGATGTGTGGCAACAGTAGCTCCACCGGTGCAAACTGCTCGTAGGCATAGGCAGCTGGCTCCAGCAGCCTGCGCACATGGGCACAGCAGGACATCACTTTGCATTCGGCAATCTTACGCTCGAAGAGCACACGTTGACGATCCAGCTCCGTGTAGCGTGCACACTCACCACTTCCGCCACTGCAATTGAGATGCGTGTGCAGCTCCAGCAGCTCAAAGTTCAACTGGAAGGCGTGCAGGGACCGCACCACGGCATACACTGAGATATAGTGACTGGGAAAGGGCAGCAGAGAATTGGCAAACATTGGCTCAAGCAGTTGTGCAGCACTGGTGGGCACTGGTAGTCCTTGCAGTAGATACTTGTTCCCCTCCAGTTGCAGCAACAATTGTACCACATGACGCACCGGTTTGGGCAACTCCTGTGCGTGCATCTGCGCCAGCGTGCGACATGCGGCAAGCCGGCACTCGAAACTGGAAGCACTTGGGCCATTGCTGGTCAAGAGTGGACGCAGTCGCTGCATCGCAAAGAGCTCCACGATGAGGCAACCCAACACTTGTAGTTCCCGTTCGCGACGCTCCCCCAGTTGCTGTTGCAGACTGTGTTGACGCCGCACTGGCGGCACTAGGAGATTCTTTGATTTGGTCTGTACCAAGGCAGCATCGAAGGCAAAGAGTTGATTGGTAAACGAATGCTCCGCGGAGTTGTGTTCGAACAGTAGATCACTGCTGATCATCTTCTCTTCGGGATTGGCTGCAGCACGCTGTTGGGGAAAGGTGCGCGCATAGAATGTTTCCAGTGTCTCCAGTTGCTGGAGTAGCAGTGCTGGATTATAGTGCTCCGGCAGCTCAATAAAGTTGGTGACATTGTAGAAACTGGAGTTGCTCTGCTCATCGCTGGGACGCAGTGACATGCGCGGCGAGCTGTTCTGCTCTGTGTTGCTTTGGCACGAGGCCTGCAGGTTCTCGCTGCTCCTAGCCAGACGTCGCTTTGAGCTGGAACTGGTGGAACTATTGCCATAGAGTTGCGCCAATCGTGGTGCCGTCCTGTTGAACCATGGCGAGCCATAGCGACGTGGCGGATGCGCCTGTGTAAAGAGCTGCACAATGCCGCGCTGACTGAGCTGACTGTGCTGATCCACCAGGCTGAGGCAGACGTTCTTCGACTTGATGGCCGCCTTGCCACTTAGCTTGTAGCTGCAGGAAGGAGGAGAAGGAGTTAAAATGATTGGGTAACCTTGTCTACTCACCCAAAGTTCAAATCGATCCAATGATGCAGTCGCTCACTTACGTATTGCGACTCCAGCGCCTCGCGATGCTTGCAAATGAAATCCTCTGGACAACTGGCCCAGGCAGGCAACTCCAGGTCGGGCAAATCTTCGTGTATGCTCTTGAAGATCATGGGATCCGTATAGAACTCTGGTATGCATTCATCTGGCGTCCATTCCTGCAGGCGTTGTATGGACACTGGGTACTCTGCTGGCACCCAAATGGGACGCACATGGGCGCAGAGTATGGACTGAGGAGTGCGTCGTGCCATGTACACAAAGTAGGTAATCTCGGAGAGAAAGTCGGAGACATGATGCGGCACCTGCACCTGCTGCACTGCGCTGACTGCCTCCGTTGTGGCATTGTGGGTTGTGGCATGGGAGTACATGAGATCCAGATGAATGTCGCCCTTGTTGAGGCGATATTTGCTCTTGGTCAGATCACGCCAATTGGCACCGTTGCGTCCACTGAAGTCCGTTACCCATGGCATGATGTGATGATGTGCCGCATTCGTCAGACTCCTGCCGCAGGCGTTGTTCAGTATGGTGAGATAGTCGAAGTTGGACAACTGACCGTTGCACCACATTTCGCAATATTCGCGCAGATTGAAGTGTGCCGGATCGTAGGCCAGCTTGAGATCGATGGTACTGCTGGAGGGAAGCTGTTCCGGCGAGTCGGGCAGCTCGGGACAGCTGAGGGGAGACATATCAACGGTGGCCGTGGGTTCACCCAGCAATAGATTGCACTGCAGGCGTGGCAGCACCTGCAGCCAGAGATTCTCGCGCAGCATCACATGCTGCAGACGCAGATCGCCCAGGAAGAGACCCTGTGCCTGCAAGTGTCGCGCCAGCTGTAGCAGCTGATAGACTATGAAGAGTGTCTTGTTGTAGCCACGTCCCAGCAGCGCAGGACTGTAGGTGATGCAATCGTAGAGGCTGCACTCGAGCGCCGGCGCCGAAGGATAATGTAGGATGCAATAGTGTGTGCTGGTCTCAATGGCCACCAGGGCGGGCAGCACATTTGCATGACAATCCCCATTGAGATCAGGCTCCTCCTCACTCTGCTCCTGCTGCTGTTGGCAATGTAGCACAGGGCAGTTGTAAATGCGTTGAATCAAATCCCTGAGCACCACATCGTATGGCAGTAGACCACTAGAGATGCTCTGGCTCAGTCCCACACTTGGCTTCGAATTCGAGGAACTCTTGCACTGCTTGACGTGGGCGCCCGCATATTGTGTATATGCCGTTTGCCATAGCTGCTTGAAATTGATGTGGGCCACATTGGAAACGGCCTGCGAGTAGCTAAGGGGCAACGCAGGTGCGTCATCCGATCCAACGGAGCGTGCTGGCAGTGGGTAGGCTTTGCGCTGCGGCTGCTTACGATAGGTTTGCACCAGAATGCGTGTCCAGGGATGCTCCAATTGTCCCGTTGAATGAGCACGTCTATCCAGCTGCGGCCAAAGCGTGAAGGGGGAGAGTTTGCGCTGCCTCTCGAGTGTTTGCAGCCAGGCCTTATCGCATATCAACTTGTAGAGACCCTCGTCTGACTCACACACAACATGTTGGGGATTTATGCCGATTTCCTGCCATATCGCATCGTCGCTATCAGCCATTGTTGTCTTAGCCAGTCCAGTATACGCCTCCAACTAAATTAAATAAGTTGGGGGCCTTTTGGGCACCAAAAACAAAACCAAGTGTGCAAAACTAGCGATGGACACGGTGAGCATTTCAGTCACGCACGCCATGCAATGGTCCAAGCACGCGACATTGTTTATGCTTACAATTGAGAGTAATCTCATATGTAATTAATTGTTCCCTTATTGATTTTATTCACTTTTACATTTATTTATACTGAATGTGCAATAATATTAATTCGTACGTGCATTCATATATGCACATCGCTAGCTCAAAACATACAGCGACCGTTTTGCAACACTAACAGCTGTGCCATTGTAAACTCTACACCAGCCAGAAAAAACCAAAATAAAAACAGGGTGAATACTGTTATCGGAATATCGATTAAACGATATCTCTGCCGGTAAAAAGATTTTATTTAAAATTAAACTTAAAGTTCAACTGCCTGTAAATAGAACGTCAATTTTACAAGCCAACTGTTTTCTAGAGTTAAGACCAACGTATACAAATTTTTGTTACCGCTTTCCGGCGCAGGTCAATGGCCAAGCAAATTTGCTATTTATGTATGTCGAGTTCAAAAGGCCGGCGGCGACCTCAGCGGAGAAGAAAAAAAATGCTGTGAAAAACACTTGATGGCGACGTCTGCGTTGGCATCGACTACGGCTGCGCTGTCGACTTTGGCTGCGCGGCTTGTTGACTGGTCACACAAGCCAATGTCAAATTGTTGTTATTTTAAAGAATAGACAAAGTGAATAACAAATTATACGTACATATGTAAAGCTGTATCTGTGTGTGTGTGTGTGTGTACTTGCACAAAAGTAATTTAGGTTATGTTTATGTTTTCACTTTCGTTCTATCTCAGTTCTATCAGTTTCCTTTTGTGCATCTATTTAATTATGCAAAACTCAAACGAAAGCGATAATGAAAGCAAAGCTCCCTGACCAAATGCCGACACAATGTTCCGATTAGCCGACATAGAATTCTAATGGGATTATTCAAACGAACCCGATGAAATCATAATCAGTTTTAGTATTCAAACGTCTCATTAATTATGTGTGACTAAGTCGCGCGAGAAAGAGAGAGCATTAATATGCGCATTTCAATATGGTTTTCCTAGAACACAACACTAGCCTAGTCGATGAGAATATCTCATCGAGCATAAATACATACATACATATGTTTGTATGTTTGTGTATCCAGAGAGATTAGAGAAACAATCTTTGTGTTTAATTTCAATCTTATCTCTCATTAATGTGCGTAATTATTTGCTTAGCCTTCGGCTTTGGCGGCGGCAGAGAGGAAGAAGAAGAGGCAGCATTATTACACCTGGCGGTAAGGTCAAGGAGTGTCATTGTTTGAGTGCTTCTCACGTTTTTGTGTGTGTGTGTGTGTGTGTGTGTGTGTGTGTGTGTGTGTGTGTGTGTGTGTGTGTGTGTGTGTGTGTGTGTGTGTGTGTGTTGAGTTAGTTTTTCCCTCTTTGTTTTTGTTTGGAGATCATTGCCGTCTCGATTATGCAGAGAGTGAGAGACAGAGAGAGTGAGGGAGAGAAAGAGAGTAGAGAGAGGAAGATGGAGAGGAGAGAGTAGGTCAGCAGCCTAGCAAGCGAAAAGCCATTAATAAACAGAAACACAGACTCGCCGACTGGAATACTGGAATTGGAATACCCGTTTTCCCGGCCCCCCACACCGGCTGTAGCAGTTCAGTGAATACGCTACAATTGAAGTTGAGGGAAGCTTTGATCGGGTTTGCACTTCCGTTCTTATAAATCGACAGCTAAAAATATTATTTATAATTTTCGTGCACATGTGTCGCGGCTTTGACTTTATTAAAGGCCCGTCGCTGTCGCCGAAGTCTGGATCCGGGCTGGGGTTTTTTTCCTCTTGTTTGTATTATTGTTTAACTCTACCCTCGCGTGTAAATATAAAACAAATGCAACAATTAAATGTTTAATTCAATTGACAAGCCGAACACTTTGGGTTTCAGTCTGCCTGCAGCTTTTCACACTTTTAAAATGAGTCGAGTGATCGTTTGAGAATGATTATACGGTTTCAAATCATGCTTAGTATAGAGACGCACGCCTCCAGGTGGGCTGGATCAGCTGTTAAGTTAATTTCAAGTCGGTTGCTTCTTTTGTGTTTTCTTTTCTTCTGTATCATTAATTTTGAATTGAAAGCGATACGATATCATTGAAAGTCGAGTATATATAATTAGGGCACAAAATTCAGTGAAAAGGCTTGGGAATTCGCATTATTTGCTTCATCAAACGCGCGCTCGCGACTTCTATTGAACCATTCTATTGAACCATTAATGAGCTACAATTAAGATATAATCGTAGAGTCGAAAGCCGAACCGATGACACACACGACTAATAAAACTGTTCAAAAGATGCGAACCGAAAGCGTGCGACCTTCATAAATTGAGTCACATGCTGTCAGATTTATATTTACCATATGTATGTACATATATAGATTATATGGATAGGTATGCTATCCATAAGCATTCCAGAAATCTTATCTATGGACTAGTTAAGGCAAGTCAGAGGACCAAAGGGTACAAAAGTCCGTCATTCAGTTAGTGTAAAATTTGCGCAATGATTATAAAGGTTGTTTGGAGCCGCTATAAAGATTAGACTGTATATTATTATTAGTACCGTTGTAAATGCTATATTTAAGATAGCAAAGTCGCCATCTTTACGACTTGCGTATGGAAGTAAGATAATGCCCGGTTAAGGAATATTACCAAGCGAAGCAGGAGAATAAAATAACAAATGTGGAAATGTGGAAAAATTATCGAGTAATTAATTGTGAAAAACCCAAAATACTCGTTAGCTATAGGGTAAAGATCAAAACAAGTTGGCCGATTCCGATTTCCGAGCACACAGACAGACAAACAAACCTGACAGCCTTCAATTCGAGATCACTCAACTTAATTCTCTAGAGATTGAGCCCCGTTGTCGCAGTCGCAGTCGACGTCGCAGCGGGCACTTGTTGCACACTTCAGCTCCAAAGTAGTTCAAGTCTCGTGACGCTATTTAATGACTAGTAATACATATATATATATAAATATATATTATATACAGACACAGCGATTTATAGTTGCGGTTAGGCTCATTTTCATACCTGCTTGTAGGGTAAGTTTATTGGGAACTTGAGAAGTTCATATAACTGTGGAATGAAAACAGCTATAAACCCATAAGATAATTACACAGTATACAGAATACAGTAGCTGAAGTTATTGTGGGAGTAGAAGAAAAGAAAACGTTTATCTTATTTATAAGTAAGTTGTAAGTTGAATAGTTCAAACTTTGCATACATATATAAAGATTACTATAAAAAGCAGCGTTACACATGACTTTTTCTAAATCGAATGCTTATAACTCAAGTTGTGCGAATAAGTTGTGACAACTCTTGAATTGCTGAGTATTTTACTGTCGGGCTATATTTAAACTAACTGTTTTATTATTTATGTTATATGGGGGGTTTCTCGCGTTTGTTGATGTGTAGTTACTACCACTACATTGATTAACAGCTTTTCTGAAATTGCTGTAAAATCACCAGGTAGTTCGTGATCTCAAAAAACCGTTGTAGTTGTATAACGCTTGATGTACGCGACAATGATTAAGGGAATTTCAAATGAAAATGCATATTTTAAATTTGAAACTGAAAGTAATTCTTATCTGTTGCATATATATTTCTTAGGAATTGTAGCTTGTTTACGGAGTCATATTTGATAACATTTTAAATAATTTGCCTTGTTATTGAGCGCTCAAGGCTGGAGGTTATGTTTATCTGCACAAAGTCAAGAACTTTTGGCCTTGCAGCAGTCGCATCGTTGATCAATTAAGAGAAGAACATTATTCAAAACACACACAAGTGACACATGCAGCGAGATGAGCTGCAGCTGCTGTAGGGGAAGTTCTTTGCCCTTCCCCAAAATGGAACATGGAATACTGAGCATACTGTCTCCCTCATTCGCTTTGTAAATGAGCCATTATTTCCTGCAGTGC
Organism: Zaprionus ornatus; assembly: GCA_018904035.1. Lineage (NCBI taxonomy): Eukaryota > Metazoa > Arthropoda > Insecta > Diptera > Drosophilidae > Zaprionus > Zaprionus ornatus. Next base: position 16,686,931 of record JAEIFZ010000002.1, on the reverse strand, counting down.
ACAACTTCTGTCAGGCACTGTAGCATGTCACAACATCATGCCCCCCTCCGCAAAGGGGGGAACTCGATTCCGAAGAATTTTTGCAAAGTGTTTGCGCGCCAATATGGAATTTCTTTAATTGACCCAAACGCAAAACATATCGCCCATTGAGTCCCGGTTTCAGTTTCATTTTCAGTTACTGCTTCACTTCCATCAATTCCAGAGAGGTCACAGTGCCCACTCTACTGATTGACCAAACACCATAAATAGACAACCATTTCGTATGGCTCAATTAATTCGTATATGAATAAAATAACGCAAATAATCGAGTGCAAGTTAGATATAGGCGAAGTGGTGGACCCAACTAACTTATATATAGATTGACATATAGTATACAATGTGCCATATATGTATATGTATATGTATTATATGTTTGTATATTTATTGACATACCAGCTTGAGCCGGAAATATTTTCGGTCAGGGACACTGCGCGTCGAGTTTGAGCTGGATTTTGGACTTTACATGGAAATATACCCGATAATTTCATGCGCTTTTCATACACTCTTACAAAGAGTCGTATGTCAGTTTGATGGTTTGCATGTAATAATAATGATAGATGTACTACGAGTATATTACGATATGTGCATGAAACTTCCTGATCGAAATTATGCATAAAGTCGCCTTTGTACGCTTCAGATTGTAGTGCAACCTGATGCAATTGTTGCACTGTTGATTGCAGCCTAGTCAAGGGTTTATTTGAGACGATATATAATATTCTATATACGGCGAAAGTTATTCATGATATTATCAGACAAATTCTTAGAAAATATCTGTGAGTTGCTAGTCAACGGTTTATTTAAGTTGATATGTAAAGGAATATATAATATATAGGCCGTATAGATAAACTTATTCATGATATCATCAGCAAACTAAGTAAAGAAACTTGATGAAATTTTCTTGGCACACTTTAAAACCCTGAATATATCTGTTTGCTATAGTGGAAAGTGTATACAGTCTTCGTGGTACCCATTTGTATTATCCTTGTTATTATTATTTGGCATCATGCTTATTGAAACGTTGTACAAACATTTCAATTTCTCAATTACAGGCTACCATGGAGCGCGCTTGATGCTTCGTTCGGCGACTTGTGGGCCAATTAAAGAGACGACGCCAACGGCGCACAATGGAGGAGATGAGCATCACGAATATACTGTCTGATCCGATCATATATCGGTGCAGATCATGCGTGGGCAATTGTGAATGCTCTGCGATGAGATCTGATCTGATATGAATGAGACGCGCGTATTAATTAAAGCTGTCGACTTTTTGTTTTTGTCCAATGCTGTCCTCGTATGTTAGGTTAGGACCGGCCGTAGTCGGGGGCAATACATAATGGCGCTGATAGCATTAACAATTAATCAACGAAATATATGTTTAATTCATTGCCTTTTATTATCAATTAATTTAGCGCTTCCTCTTCTTGAACTGGAATTCAATGGAATACACGATTTGAATACACATATATAGTACATATATCAATAAATATTTTATTAGTGGTGAGTACTTGTCGTGATTATCAGGCCAGGCCGAGGCTGGACAAAGTATGCCATTGATAATCGCAAAAATTGGACTGATAAACCTGGAATGTCAATATAATACAAACTAGGAAAATACCATTAGTATATACTATATATTCGAAGTGTTCCCTGTCTTAGTTACTAATCGATTTAGTCGGATGGATGTTACAACGTGATGTTTGTTAATTAAGTTTTCTACAATCTACAAACAACACAATTGGCAATTTCTAGCAAGCTTTATTTGTACTAGTTTATTTTTGTGGTCATAAATAAATACTACATATATTAAATGTATTCACTATTTTCCTTATTAACTGTAAACTCTTACGTAGATAAATTGAAAAACTTTTTTAGGGGCTTCTACTGTCAACGTGCTTATTCGTCAGTCATTTTCGCATTGTCGGCATGATACATTTTCCGACATTAATGATGTTGATCTATAAAAAATATGATCTTTTTTTTAAAATATTTGCATCACGTTTCGCATATAAAAATTAACCACTGGCAATGATCATTCATTAAGATCGTACATTTAGCCTAGGCGTGATGGGAGGATCGAGTTACAACTGTGAACAATGACTTTAGATATATATACATATATATAATCATATAATATCTACGTATACTATATATGTATAGTTCATGGTATACTTATTAAAACCGCATTGAACCGCAAAAGGCAAAAAAAAGGCAAAAATAAACAAAAAACTCAGGAGTGGAACTTAAAATGACTTGGGTTGGTATTACACTCTATATATAGTATAGAATGTAGATAAATTTTGTGTATAACGTTGGTATAGACGAACACGTAAGTCGAGCACAGTTGACTCTATTAGAGTTACCATTCACTTTAACGCTCCAACAGTTGTTCAGAACGTGTGAGTGGTCGTTAAACCCCATAGCCCCTCCCCAACAGCCCTAGCAACACTTCACTTAATTACATTGCGAAAAAAACCAAAGAAACTGACTGTATTAGTGTTGGAAAAGTGGGTGCACGTGTTGCACACTCATCATAATACGATAATACTATTAGAACTTGAGACATTTGGCAACACGTTGCAGCTTGTAGCCAATTAAACAAGGTTAGGTTCTAAATTTGAATCTACAGTTTCTTTTATATTCCTTATTATCATATCTTATCTGAGATAATGTTAATCCCCCTTAAACAGTATGCAATTATTTATCTTAACGATAATGTGTTTTATTTTTAGCTGTAACTAACTTTTAGTATAGTTTTCTTTTCCCACCTTAGCTTTTGCGACAATCAACTTAATTGGAATTGTTAGGAGTATATAAATTAGCTAGTATATTGCAATGGCTCGGGAATTAGTGCGCGTGTTCGGTTATCTGAATGGTTCTTAGCTATATAGACGAAACGATATCGAAAGTTGAAATCGAAGACGAAGCGACAAAATAGTTAATACTTATTGAGGAAGCGCAACTTAATCAATTAATGCAGCCACAAGTCATATACATATACATATATATATATATATATATACATACATACATATATAGCGTATATATAGCACACACACACATACACATACATCTAACGGCTCCTGTCGCAGTAGATGTCGTGTTTTCACGATCGTCATCAACGCCGCCGCCGCCGACGACGACGCCCGCTGCGAAAACTCCAACCGCAGCGGCAGAGCAGTGTCGCAGCAGCAGCAGCGGCGCGTCGCAGCAGCAGCGCTTATCTGTTCGCATATAAACTAAAGTCTGTGGAAATAATTTCTCATTTGAAATATAACAGCCGACGAGCGCGGTGGGCAGAACAAAAGCGCGAAGATCGTGTGGTGTGAAAATCGCTAAAGGCAGAAAAGTACTAAAATCGAAAAACGAAAACTAAACAAAGAGAAGAAGAAGTAGCGAACACACACACAAGCATAGAGAGAACTGAAAACGAAGAAGTCCAAGAAAGCCCACGAAAAGAAGCAGTAGTGTCTGTGTGTGTGTGTGTGCACATTGGAGACAGTGTGTGTTCCAGCATTGGCATTGCAGCATAGACGACCAGTCCCATAGTGTCTGTCGTTGCGTGCGGTTCTTTTCCACTTTCGCTCTCGCACTGGCTTTCCTCCTTTCACCTCCCCCACCATCTCCTTCTGCTTCATCGTTGCACTTGTTTGTCGCTTTCCCGTTGCCGTCGCCGTTGCGCATGTGCCAAAAGTGAAAAGTATCAAAAGAAACAGACGACAACAAGTGTTGAAAAGCGCGCGTGGTGAATAAGGATCAGTTTTTTTTTGTGTGTGCGTGTCTGTACGTGAGTACGTGTCTGTACGTACATATCTGTACGTGAGTACGTCAGTTCGTGTTTCGATTAATTAAAGGCGCGAAAAGCGTAAATTGTCGCCGTGGCGAAGGAATTGGCGAATCTTTTAACGTTGCAAGAGAACCGAGCCGAGATGACACAACAACCGCAATGGGGCATAAGTTTATCAAAGTGTAAGTGCCAAATACAAATACAACAAATTATGCCTGAGTATATATGTGTGTGTGTGTTTGAGTGTGCGTGAATTGAAATTCAAATTCAAATTCAAATCGCATTCCGAATTCGTTGAACTCCGGCTCAAAATTCTTGAAATGCTTTAATTATTGCTTAACCGACATTGACCGACCAACAGCAACAACAGCAACAACAATCAAATGCGAAAAACTTAAGTATAAAGTGTACATAGCTTTTAAGTATGCACATGCATACACACTCACATACGCACTCTGTGTGTAAGTGTGTGTGTGTGTGTGAGTGTCTGTCGTAAAATAAACAATGACAAAACGTTTTTTATTTCTTTGCATTTGCACTTCCGATTCAGTTTTTGTTCTGTTTTTTCCGTACATGTTTCGTTTACGGATGTTAAACTGTTCGATCTTGTTTGTTGATCAAAAATGCCAAACACGCGTCAACATAAACGTCAATAAACTTACTTTATAACGTTCCTTAATTTGCCTATTTTTATGTACACACACACACACATGCATATAAACATGATGACGCCGTTGATCCGATCATAATTTGCATGAGAATTAAGAAAGGCGATGACGAACAGGTTGGGACAGGAACAGGTCGAAAACATAATAAAAATAAAGCTAGACTCATACGAAAACTCTCAAACTGTTCATGTACATTAGTGTAGGGTGCTCATACTATAAGTTACATTGATTTTAAAAGACGTTTAGGCTAATTTCGAATAGGTTTCCTATGAGACCTCCTCATAAATACCAAAACTTGCGCCCGCCAGAAGACATTATACTTTTCTGGGTCGGGGCCAGTTTTTAATGGGATTTATCACAGCGACACGTTTAGTGTTGAGTTTTTCTTGACTTATTTATTTGACATACAGGCTTTTCATCTCGCTTTCATATATGTAAAACAAAGAATTTTATCTGAATTTTAAAAACAAAACGGAAGAATTTATAAAACGTGCAAAAAAAAGAGAACTGAAAACCGAAAACAATGCCGCCCCCCTAGACAGATGGTAAAGTATGTCTGGTCTGCTGCGATATCATATGAAATTGCCTATCAAATACTAAAAATAATTTCGAGAAGCCTCGTTCCAAAATTTATTGGGAGAGTATTTTAATATTGTCGCGAAATGTGTAACTATAAGAAGTGTTCCACATGTATTTTGATAAATTGCTGCATGTATTTTTGTTTCGAAATCGAGAAACAAAATATAATTCTTGGCATAAAGAATATATATACTACATATTATATATATATATATATATATATATATATATATATACAATACTATATATATACTGTAGGGTTTACTGTAAGACACCGATAATTATTCTTCTTGGACTAGCGGTTGCTTGACCTCCTTATAGAGCAAATTCAACGACAATCGCTTCCTTTCCATTGTTTTTGGGCAAGGTCAATGTAATAAAAGAATTCTTTTTCTGTCACATTAATTTCGTAATACTCTCTCTCTCTCTCTTGCACTCCCACTCATTTCTTTAATACACATGCCTTATGAGCACACTGGTTTGAGTATAAATAAATATCTACAAATAAAACGAAAAGGAAAATGTTGTAATGTCTCTCAAACTGGAATTCAATTTTATGTTTATTTGTCGTCGTATGCAAATATTTATATTTTTATTGACAACACAAAAAACGGGCGCAAAATATTCTTAAAAGTTTTCAAGTTTCTTTTTTTTCCCCCTGTTGTAAAAAACGTGAGTTAGGTACTTAAATATTTGCCTATTCAATGGGTCTTTTAGCACTTTTGTTGAGTGGACGCAATCCATCATCATTTGTCAGTTTCCTAATTAGCGTAGATCATATTCTGAGATTCCAATGGATAGGTCTAGGAATGTAGTTTCACTCTCCCCATTGATATGCATGCTGTGTGAACTGTGTGGGCCCGGGCCCAGACATGAGACAATGTTGAAAAACTTCCGATGTTAAAATGGATCGATGTACGCGTATCACGCCAGTCTCGTCTCGTACTTTAGCCTCGTTCTCGATAATTCGCAAGACTCCATGATACATATGTACTGCATTATCAGGCTAAAGAAGTTGTGGAAAAATAATGTCATGTTATCATACAAAAGACGATTGCACTTTATATTATATGGTAGACTTCATGTACATAAAGTATGATTACATTAAGTAGTCGGTAGCGCTTAAAAATAAGGTGATAATAAAACCAAACGAGTCAACGCGCTTATCTCGAATCTCAGTATTGTGAATAATACGCGTCGAGCTTCAAACGATAATCTTATAAGTTATAATAAAAGTCGTTTAAAGTCACAATAAAACAATGTTTATCCCCTTGGGTTAACTAAGAAGACACCGATTCGCACTTACCTTTCGCACTTAGTATAAGTTAGTCATAATTCGTATAAAAGAAAATATCACTTCGGTCACGTGGTTAATAAACAGGTTTCTTCCCGGAAATCTATTGCAATTATGTTCATTAATCGGTTATTATAGCAATTATATTGTCGTAAATTAGATCTTATCAGGGTACTAAGCAAATTGGTCGGTTTTAGCACATGCTTCACATTAACGCCGGAGTTCCCACTATGGTAACACGACTACATTTACTACATACATACATATATCAGCTTATACCAGTTAACAGTCAATTTACTGGCTCTAATCATGCCTAGAGTGAGTTATTGCCTCACTCGAGACTCGGGATGATATGATTAGCGCCACATTTACATATAGCTATACCAAGCTATAGGTGTTAGTATGCCAATTCCGATTGGGATTCTGATTCTGATTCCGATACGATCGCGATTCAACATCCTTATCGCTATCGTTGCCGTTGGCTTATTTGCTTAGCGTGTCACCTATAAATTTCTGCTTGAAGTATTTGTTAAATATAATGACAAATATTGAGACATCATTAAATTGTCAGCTCCGTTGCAACTACGTAAATATTATTATAAGTGTTAATTTATAGATCAAATAAACTTGCTCGGACGATGACGTAGATGGACTCTTTTTATTATTGTATAATGAAAAGTTTCTATTAGCTTTTTGTTATAAAAATGCGTACGACCAAATGGAATTTTCATCATTATCTATGCGGAACTCTCGCAAATGGAAATTAGATTCAAATCAGATTAGAATTGCTGCTATAACGAGCGAAGCGTGGATGATTATAGTTGTGAAAATTGGAATATCATTGTTGGTAGTATTACTATATAGAGTATTTTTGCTCTAATAATATTGTCATGAATTGGTTAGCGATATAAGCAAATTGTTAGCTCTTCGATTCTCGCTGAATATGGTACATTAATTCCATTGTTATGCTTCTCTCGGGAAATGTGTTAATCAGCATGTTGTTGTTGATGCAATTTTTATCAGTCGTACTTCTCAATATGTATTCTATATAGTACCATACATTGAATATTGCCCTTCAATGAGCTGGGTCAATGTTAATCTTGTTTTTATTCCGAATTCTTGTCGAGGGAGTTCATTAATATAACCTTCAAATGTTGAACTTTAATTATCGAAATTCTAAATTGAAATAACAAGAAAATTAATTGGTAAATGTTGTTGGTGTTATTGCTTTAGGGCCTCCACTTTTTGGATGGTTGCCGATTGAATGAATGTCGTATAATAATTGCCAAGCAACTGGGCGGTTTATAATGCTGTTAAAATACTTGATATATAGAGAAGTACTTGTACATGGATTTGAAACGTCAAACACCTTATCACACCGATCTTCTATGGCACTTGAAGTTATCAAGACATAATTCCATTTAACGAATGCCATACCAAGTGTGTGCCATAAACGGCGCCCGCCCAAAGATTACCCAACCATGGGAGCACAGAGTCGATGAGGTAGGGGGTGGAGGTTTCGGGTACAAAATGCACCTATAAATCGGGAGCCATAATTCTTGAATTGTTATATTATATGCTATCGCAAATATATACATGTAATAAATCTATAAGTACGCCTAAGTAGGTTCCTTTTCAATTTGGGGTATAACAGGGGTAGCTTTACTTCGAAACCCTGTAAGATTGAAAAAGATTTAAAGCATATTAGGTATGATATTAAACAAGAATAGAAGATAGAAGAAGTTTATCTATCATTGAACCGATTTCAATAAGTTTCAGCTGTGTAACAAGTTTACACAGTTTATGCTCCAATTAACTCAAGCAAATAATTTCCCTGTAATTATACCCGCTACCCAAAGTGTAGAATGGCGACCCCACAAACTATATATATTCTTAATCAGAATCATCAGCCGAGTCGATATAGGCATATATCCGACTATCGATCTGTTTGTTCATATGAAAATCTAGATCTCAGAGATTATAAGAGCTAGAACTACGTAAACATATAACAAAATTTCAAATTGTTGCATGTAGTTTAAGATTGTTTTAGAATTTGCGCCTATTACGCCCCCCGTAAATCAATAAACAGCAAATTCCAAGCGTCATTTTAATGCAGGGCAGTTCATTTTTGATAAACCCAATACATATCAATGTCCAAATGATTCCTAAAAATTAGTTTGTAGAAATGATTTTAAAGATGTGCTGATTTCCAAGCCTTTCCTTGCAAAGTATGCAACAAAAAATAATCTAAGTTAGCGGGTATATCACAATCGAGCACACTCGACTGTAGCTATCGTGCTTTTTTGATTTGTGGTGATTTACCCACTCAGAAATCGTGTACCCAATCGATGTCGTGCCAGCAACACATTACAGACATGACAATTCCCCTAATATTAGGGTTCTGTGTTTATAGAATATCTAACAGCAATCAAATGCAATTTATACTTTATCAGCGCAAATTGATTTGTCTGGCCTAATTGAATTGAGCTCGAACTCGTCGATTTATTACTTTATTCGCATGTTAAACAACGAATGCAAATTGATGTTGCTGACGTCGTTTCATTTATGATAGAGCTGACTAATTAAACTAACTGAAACCTACTACCTTCTTCTTCTTCTTACAGACTTCATATTGCCGCAACGAGTGATATTGGCCATTATGGGTTTCCTGGCCATCCTCAATGCGTACACGATGCGCGTTTGTTTGTCGCAGGCGATCACGGTGCTGGTAATTAAGAAGAACAACACGGAGGATGAGAATGGTGATGTGGCAATCTGTGAGGCCGATGATTTGGATTCATCATCTTCTTCGAGTGGCGGCATTTACGATTGGTCCGAGGAACTGCAGGGTCTGATTCTGTCATCATTCTACATTGGTTATATTGTTACTCATGTGCCCGGTGGTCTTTTGGCTGAGAAATTTGGTGGCAAATGGACTCTGGGATTGGGCATCTTATCCACGGCCGTCTTTACCATGCTCACTCCTGTGGCCATTCAACATGGCGGCTCAGATTGGTTGATTGTTACGCGTGTACTTATGGGTCTTGGTGAGGGTACCACCTTCCCCGCCTTGAGTGTTCTCCTGGCTGCCTGGGTGCCGGCCAATGAACGTGGTAAACTTGGTGCTCTGGTGTTGGGCGGCGGTCAAGTGGGCACCATTATGGGTAATCTGTTGTCGGGCGTGTTTCTTGACGCCTACGATTGGCCTATTGTCTTCTACTTCTTTGGCGGTCTGGGCGTTGTATGGTTCGTCATCTTTGTAAGTACAGATCGGCTATATGACTACTCGATCATTATTACAATGTGATTTATTTTGTTTTTAGATCTTCCTGTGCTTCAGCGATCCCAGCAGCCATCCCTTCATCAAGCCCTCAGAGCGCGAATATTTGATTAAGGAGATTGGTAATATTGGACGCAACGAGAACCTGCCACCCACCCCATGGAAGGCGATCCTCACCAGTCTGCCTATGTTTGCTCTTGTCTCGGCACAAATCGGTCACGATTGGGGCTTCTATATTATGGTTACTGATCTTCCCAAGTATATGGCCGATGTGTTGCAGTTCTCGATCAAGGCCAACGGTCTGTACTCCTCCCTGCCCTATGTGATGATGTGGATTGTGTCGATTGGAACGGGCTTCGTGGCCGATTGGATGATTCGTCGTGGCGTCATGACGACAACAAACACACGTAAATTCATGACAGGATTGGCAGCTTTTGGACCTGCTATCTTCATGGTTGGCGCCTCGTATGCCGGTTGTGATCGTGTCTTGGTCGTGGTGCTCTTCACCATTTGCATGGGTCTCATGGGTGCCTACTATGCAGGCATGAAGCTCAGTCCCCTGGACATGAGTCCCAATTATGCTGGCACTCTGATGGCCATCACGAATGGTATAGGTGCCATAACAGGTGTAATTACTCCCTATCTTGTGGGTGTAATGACTCCGAATGCGAACCTGCTGGAATGGCGTCTCGTCTTCTGGGTGGCATTCGGTGTGCTCTTCGTGACGGCAATTGTCTACTGCATTTGGGCATCGGGTGAGATCCAACCGTTCAATGATCCACCCATCGAACCCCGTAGCGTAGACTTCGAGGCCGAGGAGCGTAAGCCGGATCCAAAGCTCAAGTCCGTGCAGCAGAGCTCCTAGAGCAGAGAACAGCCGAAAAGTGCCATAACCGTGTTATGCTCCTTTATACACACATACATATATATATATATAGTACTATATTGTTTTCAATTCAAATGTGAATTTGTTGCTGTCAAAGCTCAAGATGAAATTGATGATTGATCAAGCAGGATCGTTCGATCGTTCGTCTATTGCAATTGCTAGTTTTATAGTATACCAAAATGTCGGCCCCGTAATCCCTTCCCCCTCACTCACCACTCCCACACCCAGTGCGCTGTCGAACTAAGTATATATATTATATAAAAAGTAATCTATAAGTTTCCAGCTGCAGAGCCTTAAACCAATCCTACCTTTCCCCCCGTTTACCCAACAAGCGAATTTACTTATATGTATATTGTCTGTTCTGTTGTACGTAATTATTATAGAATAGGCTCGTCTTCCCTTTTCTACTCCTGCCCCCCCACTGCAGCAATGTACTCTCTTTATTATTATTTAGTATTTAATCGAGAAGCGAAATTCAGTTTTAGGCTAGTAAGAATAATAATAATGATAATAAAAAAAGCTAAAGATTGTTTGTATCTGATTTGTATTCCGAAATTCAGTTGAGATCTTGTATAAAATCATTTTAATTGTTGATCAATGTGTAATACATTTTTTTTAACGCCAATGTTAAAGCATAATTGTTTTTATAATGTTAGTCAAATAAAGTGCATAACCTAATTAAAATCATGTGTTTTTCTTTTTTATTACAAATAGGTCGTTTGGTTTGTGTAGATTTAAAGCTAACCTGAAAAAAGGGCAACCTTTGGCAAGGCGAAGGTTTTATAACCTATACCAGTTATATATGTATATTGGATCAGAGTTGAATAACAAAACGTCGTTTACTGTCCAACGTTTATTGGCTTTGATAATTTTAATTTGAAAGTTAATTATTTCGAAAACAATACTGGTCTTCACATAAAAAACCCTCATTTCGACGGATTATTCCTAAAGTATCTATATGTTATATATATATGTCATATTTTTCCGATTTTGATGAAGTATTATATGCAAATTATTCATATATTATATCTTATATAAACTCTGATGTCGTATATTTGGTTGCAATATCTTGAAAAATAGTAAAAATCTGCCAATACAAGCTATGGCATCTATGCGATATATCTTATTACAATCTTATTTACAATCTTGTGATGTTCTTAGTCGTATTTTTAGTTTTATCGTATTATCGCCGAGATATAAAAAGTGCTTAGTAAGTGTCTATAAATTACGCCTATCTATCAAGATCTCGGTGAAGAGATTCGCAGATAAAGTAAGCCTTATGTTTGGATAAATAAAGTAATAAAAAAGGAAAGATAGATAGAGAGAAAAATTGGCTTATCCCAAATTGTCATTTTGCGTTATTAAATCTTTATTAGAACATTATTTTTAGAAATTGTTATAAATGTTACTGGAGAACTTGCGAAAGTGCTTTGGTTGTAAGTATCGGAAAGAATTAGATAGACATAAATAGAGAACAAGTGAAAGAGAAAGGGGGAAAGAGTTTTTCTCTGAAAGAGAAAGAAAACATAATGAAAATATTTATCAACTACAGAGAAAGAAGAGCATAAGGAAATAGAAGGAAGAAAAAGCGACAAGAGAGAAGGAAGAGTGATGGTACGTATTGATAAAAAGGTTTCAAATTAGGGCTGCAACAAACAGGGAAAAAGAGTAGAAACCTCTGTAAATGAGAGCCAGAAGCAACAAAAGGAGACGTAGAGATATAATCAAAAGACGAGCATAGTAAAATAGAGAAGGGGCCAAAGAGAGTGGGTGGAAGAACAGAGAATAGTGCGATTGAAAGAGATTTAAAGACACAGAGAGTAGAAATACAGCTAATACAAGTGAAGCACGAAAGCTACAGCCGAGTGTGCTATGTTTAGCAAATTTGTATTGCATACTTTGAGGAAGTGGCTTGGAAATCATAACCTCTTTAAAACTATTTCTTAGATAACTTCTAAGCTAATTATCCGATCGCAACCATATTTGTAGAAATCATTTAGGCGTTTATAGTTATTGTGTTTACCTAAAATGAATTGTCCTGCATTAAAAGAACGCTTGGAATTGTAAAACATACTTTATCCGCGTGTAATAATAACACATATTGAAACCAAATGTGGTAGTCCTAGCTTTTATCTCTAAGATCTAAGCTTTCAAACAGACGGACAGAAAGACCGATATGGCTATGTGTACCCTGCTTCCATTATGCGTAGCGGGTGTAAAGATAGAGATAGAGAGTTATTACACGATGGTAGCTAACCGAAACAGTTTTGCAGGTGAAGCAGCGTCTGGTTCTGTGCTACTTCAGCTTGCTGGCCATTATCAATATGTACACCATGCGCCTATGTCTGGACTACTCATTCAATCGCATTGCTCATGATGATAGGGTATTCCCAAAATCGAAACGTTTAAGAGGCGGTGGTAATATGCGAACCGAAGACTTCAAATTTCCAACCCACTTATGGCGGAGTGAGACAGCGCCAGCGAAGTGGTTACAGCCAGCTAGGGATCAGATTCGAACATTGAGAGTGGAATGGAGTCCAAAACGGGAATCCCTGCTGAGGGCAAAACGGACAATCCAGACGGATGCACAACGTAGAAGCCTGCAGAGTGCAAAAAGAGAAGCCCAACGGAGATCCTCACAACTTACCACATCCGGCACCTCCGATGTCTGGGCAAAGGAGGTGCAAGTACTGGTCTCCATTGCCTTTAATGTGGGCTACATGATCACCCACATTCCTGGCGGTAGATTAGCCGAGTGTTATGGTGGCAAATGGGTACTGGGTGTCTCGATATTGAGTGCCGCATTTCTCACTATTCTCACCCCGACAATTGTACATTACGCTGGACCAGGCGCCCTTGTCGGGGTGCGACTGCTCATCGGGCTCTGTGAAGGACCCACGTTTCCTGCTGTCTGTACTCTGTTATCCCAATGGGTGCCGGAAAACGAGCGTGGACTCTTGTGCAGCTTGGTGCTAAGCGGCGGTGAAATCGGCATTACCTTTATGGCCCTGGTGAATGGCCTCTCGGTGGGGGAACAGGACTGGGAGACGGCATTCTATGTGGTCGGAGGTGGAGCAGTTCTATGGTTTATGGGATTCGTAAGTTGATAGTTCCTGTCTTTTCCAATTCTGCTCTTACTCCTTTCTTGTGTCCAGGTGATTCTCTGCTACAGTAACCCGGAGGACTCACCCTATATACAGAACTCGGAGCGGCAGTATATCACAAAGGATATGCCCAAAAAAAGAGAAGATGAAACAGAAGTTGCTGAGCAGGAATGTCCTTGGAGCAGCATGCTGAAGAGTGGCTCTACGTGGGCACTGATAGCTGCCAGCGTGCAGCATGATTGGAATCAAGAGCAGATGGCAGAAGAGCTGCAGAAGCTGTTCGAAGAGGTGGAGAATAATGAACAGACCATGTGGAAGGAGGTGGAGAGCAACTTGAAGTCTACAGCGCCACATCTTTGCAGTTGGCTGGCCACACTGACAACGGGCAGCCTTAGTGATTATCTAGTCTCGGAGGGCATCCTGACACGCACACAGACGCGTCGCCTCATGTCGTGGCTGGTTTTCATCAGTGTCTCCATGTATTTGGTGCATGAGAGGGATCCCAATGCACGTGTCTGGAGCGTGGTTGCGCTTTCTGCCTACTACGCTGGCATCAAGCTCCTGCCACTGGACATGGCACCCAATTTCGCTGGAAGTCTGATGGCCATTTCGAATGGTCTAGGCGCATTGCCTAGTCTGTTTAGGCCAATGTTGCAGCAACTTGAGGAGGATTATCCTATTCTGGGCACCATTCGTGCTGCCATCTGGCTGATCTGTACTGCATATATATCTGGCGATGTGCAATCTTATAATTGCTGCACACCTGAGGAAGAAGAAGAAGTCGTCCCTGAGCAACTTAATATATGAATAATTATAGTCCAACATTAACTCCTTAATTGTTTGGTGGGTGGAGATGTACTGCGACCTTGTAGATTGATCTATTGTATGCTCTGCTGAGCTTCTTTTCTAGTTCAGGTTTTCCTTATCCTATCGAAATCTTCCCCATAATGTATGAGAGGAGAGCATACTAAAAGTATGTGTACTGGTATCCTGTCAATCCCAAGAAGGCGATGCAGAGCTCGGCCCCGGCAAAAGGCGCCGATGTGCGTCGCTTGCGCGGCGATCTCAGATATTCTCCGACAGCTTTCGATAGTGTCTCTTATTTCTCATTCCATGGAATGATAGTATTGTATCATTGTACGATTATTTATAGTATATATGTATATGTATTAATACACAAAAAAATATTCTTAACAGACGCGTCAATGTTTTCATTACCATTACGACCTTCGTGGATAAAACTAGATGCTCAATAACTAAAACAAGGATATCCTTTGTATATGTAGGATGTATAACAGGGCCAGTTGTGGGTTAATGGGTGTGGTTGCGGAAGGTGGGCAGGAGTGGGGAGTGTGGGAGTGTTTAAATGCCGAGCCATCGCCCATGCCTGTGTCGCTGGTCCTCTCGTCTACATGGACGCCTAGGAAAGCATTCCCGACTGTGCCATTGCTGAAATGGAATTCATGTCGATGCCAAGCCGACGCGTTACATTGATTTGAGCCAACGCCGCATTACGCAAAGAATAGACATGCACCAGCTCGGCCTGACTCTTGGCATAGAGCAGCGCCTTCTCAAAGAGATCGACGGCATGCTGCAGCTGTGCACGTTGCACCTCCACAGTGCCGAGCGTTTCATAGGCCAGCTCGCATTTGGGATCCACTTCGATGGCGCGATTTAGCAGAGTCACAGCAGCATCGATATCGCCACGCCACTGCAGCATCATGATGGCCTGATGCACCAATAGCGAAGGATTCTTTGGCGCCAAATTCATGGCTTTCTCATAATACTGTTGAGCCTGCGAGAATTGCTGTTGATCGGCCAACACTTGAGCCATCAGGCTGTAGCATTCAACACAATCGGGGAACTTCTCAATGGCCAATTCAAACTCCTTAATGACACGCTCCAGACGTTGCTGATCGGCGGTCATCAGGGCCAGGCGATATTCCGCATAGCATTTCTGTACATATGCCACAGCATGTTGCGGTGCCAGTCGCACTGCCTTGTCGAACTCCAGCAGAGCGGCCTCAATCTGCTCCAGCAGCAGCAAGATCTGTGCACGCTGATGATACACATCGGGATTGTCGGGTTTCAGTTTCTCTGCCTCCAGGAAGTCGGCCAAGCCCTTCTCACGCTCATCCGTCTGTATGAAGAGGGCGGCACGCTTGATGTACGCATAGACGCGAAGCGTTGTATCCGCATCGTCTGCAAAGAAAAGATTGTGAGATAATCCAATTGGGATTTAACTACTCTCTCTCTTACCATTGGCCAGAATAGCGTCCAGATCGTTCTTGCTGTCGGTAAAGGAACCGCACAGTAGATGGAAAGTTCCGCGCATTAGCAAAGCTTCAACCTTGTACTGTGATTCAGATTCCGATGATTCGATTTCCTCTGTGCATGCAGCAATGATGTCATCATAACGCTGCTCCTCGAATGCACGTCGCGCACGCAGAAAGCCACGCAGCGGCTTGTCGTCGGCCTCTGTTGAGGGTGGCACAGTCATGGTCTGCAAAGGATCGGCTATGAAGGAACGCATGTAGGTGCTCACGAAGCAGGCCGAAGGCACGACGGGCACACGATCGTCCATGCCCTTCTCGGCATCCAGACGACCGGTCTCTTTGAGCACACGATCCGCAAACATGATGGTGTTGTTGTTCTGGAACATTTCGAGTATACATGTAGCCGTGACATCGTCCAGACAATCGACCATATCCTTGGTGGCCTCATGAGCACGTGCGCGTCTGTAGTAAGCCTTGGCATATCGTGGATTATACTCCAGTGATCGTGTACAATCTTCCTTCACTTTGTTCCACTTCTTCAGCATCTCATATGAGGCAGCTCGATTCTGATAGAATATCGCCAAGTCGGCACGATGCTCGAGGGGACACTTATCGATGGCCTTGTCGTAGAAGATAATCGCTTCATCGTATTTGCCATTGCGATAACAGTTATTGCCCTCCGTCTTGTAGTTGTTGGCCTCCTTCAGGGGCGACAACTGTTCACCCAGTTCCGCAGACTTCTTCTTCCGCTCCAGCTCCGAGTCTGGTGCAGTGCCGTCTATCGACAATGTTTGTTTTTCAATTTTTCCCTTGGTGCGCGCCCTCTCATCATCCTTGGATTTGCTTTGTTGTTTGCCGCTTTTACTGTCGTCCCGCGACTTGTTCCAGCGCAGCACATACATGCCTAGACCAATGGCCAGAGGCGTGCTCAGTATCAGCGCTACCTGCCATTTGTTAAGTTTCACAGAACGTAGATTGAGGATTGTTGCCATATTTCCGGGACTTCTCCAAAATGTGTGTGCAGCGTGTGGGGCTGCAATATAAGAGTTCGTTCATATTGTGTAATACCATAGACGTTATAAACCGTCTGGTACCGGGGCAGAGCATTAAAAAGGCGAACAGAGAAAAGTCATCAGCGGTAGCGCTAGCGCTGAATCGCTAAAATGCAGGGGTGCCATTTGTCACCTCCTCGCTTCTCTTCCCACTTATTGATTTTCATGCTCGTGTATTTTTAATGCACTGCCCGCAGTGCAGTTGTTGTGCTGGTTTTGTTACTCACATTTGTGTTGTAATTTAACACTGCAATGAATTTTGCAAATATGAACTGTTATTTAATTGCTTTTAAGTGAAAAGTAAATATAAATTTAAGTTAATGAATTACAACTAGCCTGCTTAGCAAATAGAACACACTGAACACTTAACAGCTGCGCAACAGTTGACTTTGTGAACGATTTCTGTGCACATGTGACAGCTGGTGATGGCATACAAAAACTGATTGCTATATGTTCGTATGCAAAAATTAGGCATTGCTTAACAGCACTTTAACAGCTGGTTAACAGAGATTTAAAACAAACGCATACGATCTTTTGGGAATCCCTGGCATTATACAGTTAATACTTTTATCTCTTACGTATTCATGATCATATATTTACAATCAAACTGACCAGTAGAAAAAAATTATTAAATAATTAAACAGCGAACATTTATGCACATGAAAGTTTTTCGCTATTTGATAGAAAAATGTTAACAAAACACACTTTATTTGTTCAATTTTTTATCTTTACGTGTTTTATTAAGGAAAAAGGATGTAATTCAAATATTTAAAAATACGTACAGTAAAAACTTTAACACATTTTGATACTTGTCTGCATAATGGAGTGCCTTATTTACATCATTATCCAACTTGGTAATAAATCTTTTATCCTGCTTCAGTATTGTAATGTAATCATCGTATGCCTCGAATTCCTCCAACTCATTAGTCTGATTTTTCACTAGCAGCAAAGCGCTGTCTGTGTGATATTGTATAACTTAAATTAACATCAAACTTGAAGCAATCTTCAAGTTAACAGTGGGCAGTGGATGACTTTACAGCGGAAAAATTATTAACAACGTGGTCATTAGGCAAAATTAAGCCAACGAACAACAGATGGCGCTAACAGTTATTTAAAGCATTTCAAGTTGCAATTGGAAATTATAATTCCAAGTTTTCTTTCATTTGATTTATAATTTTATGCTTTTAAAACCAGTTCAAAATGGTTTGTAAACTTATTAATCTATTCACTGTGCTAGTTTGAATTTAATTTAATATTAGATTGCCTTCTTTTTATTTCATTGCCCTCTTTGTTATTCCATTTCCGTTTCTATTAGGCCTTTTCTTCGCCCAGCGAGAGTGCCTCCACTTGAGCCTAGAAAACTTAAATCGAATTTAACAATGGGCGCATTGTCAGACACAAAGCGCGAAATGGACAAATTGAAATCGATTGAATTGGCCTGAAATCACTTTCATTACTTATGCAGTTTCCAATCAATTTTCAATTGGAAGACGAGGATGAAATCGAAGTCGGAATCGGAATCGGGCTTAGGCCAACTTAGACGGTTCGGTCGAGCAGGAATGGGGCGAATCTAATCAACGCGGGCCATAAATTCCAAGAGCCTTGGCTTTTCCGGCAGCGCTTTTTCTCTGCCCGCGTTGCCAACTTTACTAATTAATTGTGCACTTGAGAATTTTTGAGCGGCAGCGCGCACAAAGCAAACTGAAAACTGTTAACTGTAAACTTGTCTCGCTAGGCAAAAAACTTGCCAAAGGCAAAGGAGATTGCGAGAGAGAGAGAGAGAGAGAGACAGAATGCACTGTGGGAATGCAAAAGTGTTGCTGTGTGTATGTGTGTGTGTGCGCTAGGTACGCAACGGAAGCTGGAAAAGTTGATGAGTAAATAAACTAACAATTTTTCCTACTTAATTAACAAAATTGTTTTAATGCGCCGCCAATGCCGACGTCGCCACCAACAGAGAAGCCAAGTGAGGCGTTTAGTGCAGCCAACATTGACAGACGGATGGACGGAAGGACGAAGGGACGGAGGGCCAACTTGACTAAATGACTAAGCAAACAAGAAGCAGTTGCAACTAGGCAAAGGCGACGTTTGTATGCTCTGTATTTGATAATTTGAATGCTATTATACCCATGGCTGGAAAATTATATATTTATATATTCATTTAATGTCGGTTTTTAATTTATAAATAAATTAAAATTAAAATTATAATAAAATAAAATTAATTTTAGAAATAAATTCAAACTTTTCGAAAGTTAGATTGAAACGAAACAAAGGATATATGTAAATATATTATTGTATATGTACATATCATATCTAATATATATACAATATATACAATAAATTAATTAAAATGTGCATCCTTAGCGTTGTTCCACTAGGTATAGGTAATCATACTCCTAGTAAGGGTATTGCGGTGCTCTGCTGCATGCCCAGAAGCACAGAAGCAGCAGAAGCGACGACAACAGCAAAATGAAGGCAGAGCAACTCAATAATTAAACTTGTCGCCAGTAGGTGGCGCTAAGTCGTGGCTGGGGGCCCTTTGGCGTAAGTTTCAGAGAAGAACTTGCACCGTGATTATGGCATGTCTCTCCTCTTGGCATACATTTCTTCGCTACGTGAGCACAAATTACAGATTGGGTACATTTTGAGTTCCCTAATTTATCGAAGGCATTTATTATAAAAGCAACATATGTAGATGTATGTAATTAATGACTGTGATAGATCATACATTTACACTTTGTAAGTTATTATAGTTTTGGAGGACTCGTTTCAATAACCTCTGCAATTACATAAGAAGGGGATAAATCATAATTCCGTACAGGGTATTCTACTGTCGGGTGCAAACTTCTCATCTGCTTGGCACAGTAACAGCAGAAAACTTTACGAAATTATAAAATAAATTTGTTCTAAAACAAAATACTTTCAACTAAGCCGGAATGAAAGTGAACTTTTGGGAAAAATACCTATAGAAATATTCCAGCAAAAACATTTTAAAGTTTTGGCACGTTGAAAATTTGAAATTTCAAAGTTTTTTTTACAGTGAAATAAAAATGAAGAAATAAGTTGTTTGACATTCCAAAGAATCTTTAAAATAACTGCTAAAAAAATATAAAAATCCGATTAATTCTATTGTAGTATTCTTGTGCCATTCTCTACGATATTTATTTATGATCTACTTTGCGGGCAATGCGATATATGCCAACTGATTATCATACAAAGGGGTTTTTCGCCGGATCTGCGTCGAGAATGCCATTTATTTGGCTGCATTGACAACTCTGCGCCACAATAAATTGCAACGCTGTGGGGCACTGAGAGAAAGGGGAGGGTCCTTGCATTGCGGCTTATGAATTGCATTACAAATTCGCATAAATTTCGCGGCAAAGTTGCGCAACAAATCGTTTGTGGGCAGCGCATTTATCATCTGGGAAGATGCGCATCCATTGCAGAAATTCAATCTGAAGCGGGACTGCGAGAACTATGAGGATAGTGAGTGGGTGAGGAGTGTAAGGACATTTTGCTGATGCGCTTTGTGAATTGACTTTTAAACGATTCACGTTGCATTATCGTCTACTGAGTCCGCCGATTTATTGGCCATTTGGCATGCTTTATGGAAATCTCTTGTACGCAGACATAATGAAAATCGAAGGAAATTGTCAGCAAAATGGCAGATGAAATTTACAGAAGATGATGAAGTATTCATGAAACAGAGTTGCCAGCTACCCCTCACAAAAATAGAGTGGAATAAGATGAATAAAACGAAAAAATCGTAAAGACAAATGAAAATAGAGAGAAAAAATAGGACAATAGCTTTTTGATTTAAAAAAAGGCTAGAATTTCATATATTTGCAAATTTATGCAATTGCTTAGGCTCTATTGATAATATTCTGATGGTTTTATATATGTTAATAATGTTACTTATCGAAATATGGCAATATTAAACATCCAGTTTATGATTGAAAATCGATTTAAAAAACTTGGAGAAAGATATGTATATAAATCATGAGGTTGTACGGCGATTTCAAAAACAATTATATGAAAATAAGCAGAAAGGTTTAATAGAAAGATTTAGAGATTTTTTCAGGCAATTCGAAAATATAAAAGGAGAGATCTATGCGGAAAGAGGCTGAACTGGCAGCCCAGACACGAAATGGAAGTGGAAATATTTTTTATCTTTATTAACCACATTATAATGAAAAAACTGCTTAGCCGAATTGCAAATTTTGATTGTATGTTGACTTCAAACAGCTGAAACGCCCCATAAAGCAGCTATATTTGGTCACTCCAATGACAACAGGCAAATAGCCTGGAAGAGGTTGCTCTGGCAATATCTGGCTATGGCGAAAGGGCTAAACAAATATTTGCCAAGTCGCAAAAGAGATCAGAGAGCAGAGAAAGAGAGAGAGGGAGACAGAGTTGGGTAAATGCTAAAGTTGTGAATGGGAATCCCCGGTCTGAGGAAGCAGCTTGACTGGCTAGGAATGTCGTCACTGGCTGCTGCAGCTGTGCTGTTGGTGCTGTCGACGACATTTGAAAAGGACCTCAACATGACGGAAACGGAAACAACAACTTGCCCACTCTCCTTCATCCTGGTGGTTGTCGTCGCCTCGACTGGGCTGCCATTTAATGACATTTTTGCGCCCATTTAAGCTTCCGTTCTACGTTGGCTTCGTTGTCGTCGGCGTCGTCTGTCGATTTTCGCAATAATTTACTTAAGAAAAGTCTAAATATGTTTGCCAGGAGAGCTCACTCAATCTGCTCTACACTCTTCCATCTCTCCTTACCCTAACCCGCCCCCTTCCCTTATAAATTGCCCGAGCAATTTCAGCTCTGCCTTCTTGCCGACAATTGTTTATGGCGTTTATCTTTGCGTCTGGCGATAAAATGTTGTGCGAAATCCATGAGATTTTATGCGACAATATCCAATAAATCTACTCTTGGTCCAGGCCCCAAACCAGCTAGATGCGTCTGTGTGGAGGGATGACCTTTGCGACGGGGAGGACAACCCTTTGGCAGTTGGCATTGTTTGCATTTGCCGCCTTTGTCTGCGCCCCTTCAAAGGGTTTAATTGTGCTTTTTGTCTGCCTGTTGACATAGGTAAGGTCGTCCTTCAGTCCTCAGTCCTCAGTCCCTCAGCCCTTAGTCTGTGTGGCCATCTGTATGTCTCGCTCTGCACCAGCCCCGACTGTTGTCTAACATTGGTTTTGGCCCAGCGAACGTGTTAATTAACTTGTATAAATCAAGCGCCAATAGACTGAGAGAGAAGCTGCCAAAAATATTGTGGATTGTTCAAGTAAAGTGAAAGTGGTCTGAGCCGGGGAAGCTTCTTGGCTGCTACCTAATTGGGTCGTAAAACACAGGCGATTATAACAATGTTTCGCGCAAATTTGATCTTTTATCTAAGAAATTTGAAATTTGAAAGACAGAAAGGGAGGAAGGGAACCTCGTATTGTCAATGAGTAGTATAAGTAATTTGGAGTATAGTAAGAAGGGAAGAGTCATTTTAATTCTAAAGATGCTTACTTTGTATAGGCAAGATTCGATATAACATAAACATGAAAACATGAATAGTTGTCCTATAAGCGGCAATGTTACCATTTATTATATGTCACTAACTGTTATATCTTGAACTATTGAAAATAATCCAGCAATCTTTCTTTTATTGATAATTTTTCGTACAGTTCATACGTCACTTTATATTTATACCCTTACAAAGGGTATATTAATTTTGACCAGCAGTTTGCACCTTAGGAGACATCTTCGTCCCTATAAAGTATGTATATTCTGAATCATCAACAATAGAGCAATCGAACTAGCCCTGTCCGTCTGTCCGTGTATACGTGTGTCCGTGTATCCGCATGTCCGTCTGTTGCAACGCAAACAAGTCTCTCAGTTTTGGAGCTATCTTAATGAAAATTGACACACATGCTTCATATTGCTGCATGCTGTAAATAAGTCAGAACGAGCCGGATCGGACCTATATATCGCATAGCTTTCATACAAACTATCTGCCGATTTTTGTTATTTGTTAAGATATTGTAACCAAATTTAGTATATCGGATTTTTTTTATATATATAATATGCATACAACATTTTATCAAAATCGGACCACTATAACATATAGCTGTCATAGGAACATTCGACCGAAATGAAGGTTTTTGTGTGAAAACCATTTCTGATTTTAAAAATAACTGAACTTATCAGTGCCAATCAAACTTAGAGATAATATTCTGCTGCTTTATGTATCACTAGTATCGGAGGATTTAAGAACCTGTGAGGGTAGAACCTGCGGCCTGCCGAAGATAACCTTCGTTCTCGTTCACAACCAACTTTTCACTAGTGCATCACTTTCTCAGTATAAAATCTTACCAAACCTTCAATAATCTACAACTACTCTATAATGTGAAGGGTAGTCGAAACAAAATCTTTTACACTTCTGTTTCTATTGTCAAGCTACTCGAAATTGTTTTGATATTTAGGACAAAATGTTGTTTATAGTTTGCTTGACATGGCTGTTGTTGTGTCCGCAATTGGTGTTGGGAGCGTGGCAGGAGGTACAACTAGTGAATTTGAAGTCAAGTTCTACAGCTAAACAGGCCCCGGGGCTTGTGGATGTGTTGCAGTTGACCCAGTCAAACTTCAACCAGACCCTGCAGGCCTACGACGTGGTCTTCATCAACTTCTATGCGGATTGGTGTGAATTCAGCAAGCGACTGGCGCCTATATTCGAGGAGACGGCAGTGCGACTGCAGGAGTATCTGCCCAAGACGGCGAAGGTGCGACTCGGTCGTGTGGATTGTGTGAGTGAAGTGGCATTGTCGAATGCATGTGGCATCAACAAGTTTCCCACGTTGAGGCTGTACTTTCATGGACATCCGCTGCGTCGCGAATATCGGGGCAAACGCAGTGTGGAGGCACTGGCGGAATACGTACAGAAGCAACTGCAGCTGGGCATCAAGAGCTTCAACGGCATCGAGGAGCTGCAGATGCTCAATGTGAAGCGTCGTGCGGTGATTGCGTTCTTTGAGAATCGCAAGCAAATGGGATTCATGTTGTTTCAGTTGCTGGCGGAACGTTATAAGAACGATTGTGATTTCTATATGCGTGTTGGGTCGAGGATAAATAATGTTACGTATACGCAGGCGATGCCCACGATTGTATATCGGCCCGACACTGCACGTACACATGCTATGGATGAGGTGTTCTCTGACGATGTGGGTAATCAGTCTATGCTAGAGGCGTGGGTGCTCAAGATGTGTGTGCCATTGGTAAGGGAGGTTGATTTCAGCAATGTGGAAGAGATCATCGAACAGCGATTGCCATTGCTGGTGCTCTTCTATCGGCCCAACGACATGGACTCTGTCAAGGATTTCAAAGCGATTGTCGAGCTGCAACTCATGAATTTCACTCAATTCAACTTTGTCATCGTGGACGGGCTCAAGTTCGAGCATTCGGTACTGCACATGGGCAGAACGAAGGCGGATTTACCATTGATCGCCATCGATTCATTGAAGCTCATCTTTCCCTATGACAGATTTAGGGATATGTATATTCCCGGTCATCTGAAGATGTTCATGGAGAATTTTATTGTGGAGCACTTGAACCAACAGAAAGAGGGGGCAAAGCAGAAATCTTCCGTCGATCGAAAACAATTGTCCACCTTTAAGTTTCTGGGACCCTCCAAGCATCGCTATACTTTGGTGGGGCATGATGAGCTCTGATTGCGAGTATTCACTGTACCTGCTGTTGTTGCAGATGCCGAAATAGTTGTTGCTTTTCTTGTTGTTGTTTTCGTTGTCGTTTGTGTTGCTGCAGCTGCTGTTAATAAAGTACTTTTGCTTGCCGGCAACTTAATCAGCTTCCTTTGGAGTTGTTTGCACTTTTGGGAGCCACTGTGCAACAAGGCAATTGTTTTCAATTCAGTTTTTATTACTTGTATATGTTATGTAAAGTTCTTTGTCTTATGATTGAAAATCAAACTTTGCTAAGGCAGTGCTTTGTTGCATAGTGTAGTTTTACTTTAATGATTGATATGTATATGTATTTGAAAATTGTCTGTCTCTAGATCTATCTGTCTGTTCGTCTGTCTGTCCGTCTGTCTGTCCGTCTGTCTGTCTGTCCGTCCGTCCGTCTGTCCGTCTGTCTGTCTGTCTGTCTGTCTGTCTGTCTGTCTGTCTGTCTGTCTGTCTGTCTGTCCGTCTGTCTGTCCGTCTGTCTGTTCGTCTGTCTGTCTGTCTGTTCGTCTGTCTGTCCGTCTGTCTGTCCGTCTGTCTGTCCGTCTATCTGTCCGTCTGTCTGTCCGTCTGTCTGTACGTCTGTCTGGCCGTCTGTCTGTCCGTCTGTCTGTCCGCCTGTTCGTCCTTCTGTCTGCCTGTCGGTATAAAACCGCGATCTCAGAGACTATAATATTGTAGCTAGTTTTACTATTGCACTCAGATCAAGTTAGTTTTAGATTTTGACCACGCCCCCTTCTGCCCTCGTAAATCGATAAAAATCGAATTCCAAGCGTCATTTTCATGCTGGACAGTTCATTTTTAGTAAAAACAATAATTTTAAACGCCTTAATGATATCTGAAAATTTGGTTGCGATAGGCTAATTAATAAAGAACTTATTCGGGATTTTTTTTTTTTTTTTGTTTTTATATTATTAAAGTTGAAGAATCCGTACATTGTAATATAGTATCTTAACATCACAGAGAGAAATATTTTTAAGAATTCGGGAATCAGTTTTAATAAGGTTACTCCCTGCAAAGTATGCAACATAAAATACACTAAACTTATATGTTATAATTTTTAGAAGTTGTTTTCGTCAGATGGGAAGCGGGTGTATATAGCTTCGGTACTTGTTAATAACAAGTTGTTATATTTGATAATTTTATTAAATCTAACTTCTGCATTCTAGTGTAGGCAGCTAGCTGTTGGTTGTTTGTTTAATTATCAATTAATATATACTGTTTATTAGTTGTTATTATTAATTACCTAAATTAAAAATTTGTACTTTCTTTTTTGCCATCCCAATTTTGTGGTCTAGTGTAAGCAGCCTGGTGCTGGCTCTGCGGCTCATGCATTTTGTAGCGCCTTAAAAACGCTCGTTTTTCGCTGCTCATCTCTCTCGTTGCCTCTCGCTCTTGTCCGCCTCTCTATGCGCTTCTCATTTTCCGGCAACATGGTAAAAACAAATTGCCTGCAACTAAACATAACGGTTAAACAGACACCTGCTCAAGGCGCTCTCAAGGAAAATCACTTGAGCTCTGCCACTATCCTGGTCTGCCCTGGTCTGGTCTGCCTCTGCCCCTGCCCCTGCCTCTGTTCCTGGCTCTTCATCTGCTCTAGCTTATCGTACACGGCAGCCATTTGCCGTAGTCGGCTGCACTGGCTCCGCATCCGACTGCAGAGGCTTCCTCCCCCCTGCTTCATTTCTCTATTCACTCTCAACATAATTTGCTGTGGTTTTGCATTTACTTTGCATCTCAAGCATGCTTGAGGCTTTGAGCTGCTGCAGCAGCATCAGCACTGCCAGCATTAGCCCAAGCCCCCTCGGGGCAGAGTCGAGCCCAGTTGCAGTTGCAGAGAGATCCAGCAGGCACTTGGCTGCTTGCAGCAGGCTGCCTTACCCACTTGACTGAGCTGCAAGCTTGTCTTGTTCTTGTGCAGCGCCTGGCACTTCCGTTTCCGGCAAACAACATCGGCCTGCTCGCCCCTCCCCCCCTCTCCCCGCGCGCTCTCTCTCTCTGGCTTCTTTCCTTCCTCCACTGCGTTTGTTGGTTTTAGTTTTATGCGCTGCATTTGCACCCTGTTTGCAATCACTCCAGCGTCGTGGTCGTCCTTGCGGTGCCTGCGACCTCAAGCTGCAGTCGTGACTCTTTCGAAGGCGAAGAGTGCGAAAGATGTGGGGGGGAGGGGAGCAGGGGGCATTGCAGTGGCAACTGCAGTTTTCGGTGCAGATTTTTTGGGCGTTGCACGCTCTCGTGTGTTTTTTAAGTTGTTTGGCATCTGCGGAAACATATGCGCATATCTAATTTGCAATTGTTTTTCGTGGTTACAGATTTACATACCCACAATGCAGTGAGAGAAATTCGAGGAAAGTTAAAGCGGGGCAGGTAAAAAGGATTTATTTACTTTTTACAAATATATGTAAAAGGCAGAAAGCGTAGGAGACCCCATAAAGTATATATATATTCTTGCTCAGGATCACTAACCGAGTCGACTCAGCCATGCCCGTCTGACTGTCCGTAAGTCCGTCTGTCCGTTTGTTCGAACGTTAAGATCTCAGCTTTTATAAGAGTTAGAGACTCAAAATTTAGCATGACGGTTCCTGTATATTCTGCGCAGATGAAGTTTATTTTAAGTTTTGAATGTCATATAGAAGTTTTTTAAAATGTACGATTATAACATTAAAGGAGACAAGAGTTATAGATCTCCTTTCTATTTCATATACATAGTAGACTCTGATTATATTATATCTATTAAAGGCTAAAGATCATGATACAGTTAGGTACTTTTTTTGGGCCGAGGGGTATTCCACTATCGCGTGATGCTCGACTGTTGCTCTCGTTTAAATCAATTTGGTTTGTATTTTGAGTGTTGTAATTAACACTGCATTTAAACAAATCAAAGAAAAATCAATTCATTTAGTTTACCATTAAATTATTAATTAATTATTTTATATTATATTTTTGTATTATTATTTACATTAAATTTAATATTATTGTAGAGCTTCAAACTAACCTCAATTTCAACCTATTCAACCTACCTAAAAATCAGTGTACATTTTGTTTCAACAATTGATCTCAATTTCAACCTATTTTAAACCTAAATCTATTGCACATTTCACTACAGCAATTTCTAGCAGTGTAGTTCTTATGCATTGCAGTTTATCATGTTGGCATAAATAATTAAATTCTCGTAAACAAATGCACACCACATTTTCTGGCAGTGCATGCTTATGCTGTGCATAAAAGCTGCTTTCTCTCACATACACACACGCACCGTACTCCACTAGCCCTATCCCTTCTCCTGCAGCCTTATCCCTACTCCAATAACTCTATCCCTCTGCTCTTCTGCCCCTCTGCCCCTCCCTTCTGTGCCCCTGCCTACAGTTGCGCCTTCACTTGCCCTGCTTTTTGCCCCTTAACCCCTTGCACCTCACCCGTCCCAGCAGTCGCAGTGCCTGTTTAAAGCACGCGCTATTTGTACAACAAATTTGAGCTCATTTACACGCAAAGAAAACAGACTGGGAAAAGTGAGGAAAAGCGAGGAAAAGTTGGAAATGCAGCTGCAGCTTTGACTTCGACTTGACTTTTGAGCCAAGTGGAAAACTATTTCGTTTGCTGCTTAATTTAATTAGCACTCATACACATGCACACATACACATTTCGTGTGCTTGTGTATGAGAGTAGGCAAGTGTGTATGTGTAGAAACAATTTGCAAGCGAAACTTTTTCACGTCATTTTAATTAAATGCATTAACTTCTTTTTCTGTCGAGCCGTAAATGAAATTTTCATTTTCATTAATTAGGCACACACACTACACTTATTAATTGTTGTGCGAGTGTGTGTGCGAGTGTGTGTGTGTGCCAGGTACTGTCCCTACTCGCAGTATTCTCTGCAGGCAGCGTAGTTAGATTTATCAAAAGTTGCATTTAGATTGGAATCGGGCTGCATGATTGATTGTCCTGTTTCCATGCCGTGCCCCAACTGACCTGCCTGTCCCCGTCCCCCTCCCTCCCCTCTGTGCAGGCAGGCCATCCCCATGGGGGAGGGAGCCAGGGGGGACACGTGTGTCTGTTGACACAGGTGTCGCTTGCTTTTAATTCTAATTGGCCAGCGTTGGCAATTTCTCCAAATGAATTTTGCATTACGTGCACAAAAAAAGAAGAATGAGAAAGAGAGAATAAAGGCAGAGAGGAATGAAAATGAAGACAAAGCGAGTAGCGAGTTTTCTCATTCTCGTTTTCATTAGCATTTCCATTTATACTGTTCTATGTTCCCTGCACTGTGATGACTTTCAGTTTACCGAGTCAACAACAATTGTCGCCATATGTCAACGTTGTCGGTACAATAAGGAGTATTTTATATAGGAAATAAACTCCTTTAAAGGGAGAGAGTTTCACTTGATCGATTGTGTCGACGGGTAGATCAGTCTAGAGTTGATAAAGTTAAGTGACTAAGCACTTTTATGAATAAGGATTATTAACAAGAAGTTTAAGCAGTATGTGAACTAGCTCATTTCAAGAATCCTTAAGAATTTTGTCAATTTAAGAACGTACTGTCTCTTTAAGCAAATCTTTACTACTTTTAAATTCCATATTCACTAAATTTACTCATTGATTAATTTAAAATATGTTCTTCTTACCTTTTATAGCTCTTCAAATATCCAAAGAAGTCCTTTTGTTTTCCTCCTGAACCCGCGCACTTTTCATGTTTCATTTTCCACCTGAAAACTGAGTTTTCAATTTGATTGTCACCTTGGGCTGTGCAGCCTTTGCTGTCTGAGTTCGTAGCCATCGATAAATGCCATAAATTGCGCAACATGAGTTATGATATCTCTGGACCCCGCCTCTTTCACGAGACATCAACACGTTTTTTTATGGCCAAAATCTGAAAACGTTAGAAAGGTAATTTGTATTGCCAGCGAAGAGCAAAAAGAAGAGCTGAAAATGTGGGAAAAGCTTAAGGGAGAACAGAAGTAGATAATGGTAGAGCTAAGGGAAGAGAAAGTACAACAGTAGCATGCACTGCAACATAAAACAAGAAAGAAAGGCTTACATCGGCATGGCGAAAGTTTTATACCCTTGAAGGTATCTATTTCCTCCTATTGTTCTAATAATAGTCATATATAATGGTGCAGAATTTAATGTTATTGTGTATATTCAATATTATGTTTAACTTTGATTGGCACTGATAAGTTAAGTTATTTCTAAAATCAAAACTGGTTTTCATACAAAAACTATCAATTCTGCCGATTGTTTCTATGGCAGCTATATGTTATAGTGGTCAGATTCTTATGAAATTTAAATTGTATACTATATATGTAGAAAAAGTCTGATATAGTGAATTTGGTTATAATATCTTAACAAATAACAAAAATCGGCCGATAGTTTGTATGACAGCTTTACGATATATAGATCTGATCAGGCTCGTTCCGACTTATTTACTGAGTACAGCAATATGAAGCATGTGTGCCAAGTTTCATTAAGATCCAAAACTGAGAGACTTCTTTGCGTTGCAACAGACGGACGGACAGACGGACGGAGACACGGACAAACGGACAGACAGACATGGGTAGGTCGACTCCCTTGGTAAAGCTGATTCAGAATATATGAGCTGGCCAAAATGAGTTTACCTTCTGCAAGAGTATTACAACAAAACAGAGATGTACTCGTATAGTAAGAATCTGCAACCTACCTGAATGTGTGAATCAACATCAAATGAATCAGTTAAATTGTTAATAGAATTTGTTGCTAAAAATTTGTATTTACTCAGAGATTACATCCTAAAATTCCTTCCTTTAAAAGCCTCTATCGACAAGCAGGTGCTACTACAAAACCACAATATAAAAACCAACTATAATTGCAATGAAAGAGAAGGAATGGACTTTTGTTAATTCTGCATTCGAGCGAATTATTATGGCAATCGAAACGGGCCGCAAAACAAAGGCAATTAAGTGGCCAACGGAGGAAGACCCAATGCGAATACGAGTATGAATGCGAATGCGAATGCGCGTATAAAGAGGAAAGGAAATGTGTTATTGTACCAATCGGCGTTCGTTGACTTTTGAGCGACTGCCAGAGTTGAAGTTGTTGGCACAGTTCGCGTCTCGTGCGGCAGACCATGTTGGAGTCCATGATGCGGTTCCTTGACGACGACCAGGAGTCCAGGCAGCGGTGCCAGTGCCCATTGTGGCACTGGGAATCAATAAAATGCCAATTAAAATACTGTGCAGCGGCAAGTTAAAGTTGCCCATTCAATGAGCCCGTTCGCTGCCAGGGATTATGGTCCACTTAATTGCCCAGTAATCATACTTAATGGCAAAGCACCTGGCAAACATCAATCATAAAACTCTCGAGTATCTGGTCGGACGTGGCGGTGGCAAATGCACGAATACGTATACTTGATTTTAAGTATCATTGGGTAGGTAATCCTCTTTAAGGGGCAGGATCCGTGAAAGCACATGAAAGCTTTCATTAAAGCTCGATGGCAGAGAGACTGTGGATTGCTTAATTAAATATTGAAATAGATTTTTTATAGAAGTGTTTCTTATTTCTATATACAAATAGATCATGCTTAGTTAAGATGCATGAGATTATTTGAAGCTCACTTAGGTTATTCATGTTATGTTACTTGTGTTGATTGTTAAACCTTTTCCTTTAATTTCAGCTTAAATGCTTCACGAAGAACAGTCTTAGAATTAACAAAATTGTATTTAAATAAAAAAATGTTAATGGAATTATATTATGTTAAATATAATAAAAAATATATAAAAGAAAACTAAGTCATAAAATATATAGAATAAATACATACTAAAAAAAAAATATATAAAGTAAAAAAAAAAAAAAAAAAAATATATTTAGTTTTACATATATCGTATAAAGTACAGATAATTTACATTTTTAAGGTAGCTTTCTGTTTATGGCTTGTATTTATTTTTATATTTTATCCTGACTAAGCTCTGCCTGCCACTTTCAACTGCAGTCATTAGCAAAACTGCAATTAGTTTGTCGCTAGTTTGCTCTAAAGTTTGTTCGCTTATAGATCACGTTGCTATCGCATCGGCAACTGCATTGAAAGCTCGTCAAACTTTAAGCTTAGCGTGTGCTGAGCTCATAACTCTGCCGCGTGTCGATGTCATTTCTTCTCCAGCTCCGGCTCCGGCTACAGCAAAAACCAACGGAGTGACTCGAGTGTTGCTAACGAAGCTAACATGGCCTGTTGTTGAATGATAACAGGCCGCAATGAAAAACATACAGAGAAAGAGAGCAGAGTAGGGATGGGGGGAGGAGGGATAGAGGCAGAAAGGGGCTAGCAGAACTTGCAGTGGAGGCAAGTGGGAGGAAGGGAGTGAGTTGTGGCAATTAATCTTTACAATGGCGTACAAGCGAAATGGAGTTCATAAATTCCAAGTCACGCTACACCAGCCACAAAAGGCCAAGAGAAACACTGGAGAGAGAGAGGGAGGGAGAAGGAAGGGAGGAGGCGGGTAGGGGACAGCAAAGGGGTGCAACGTGCAACGGCGTTACCTGCCATCCATCGCTTGTTGTGTGTGCTTCGAGTGTGGCACAACAAACTTTAAATTAGCCTCGAGATCCGCATATCATGCGTGTGTGTGTGTGTGGCAAATACGAGTAGTGCCACAACACCAACACCCTCCTTCCTCCTTCCTCCCCAGCACCTGCTAGGTAAGCAAACTGTAGTCTACTTAGGGGCGCACACCTGACTGCACTGTGTGACAGACACAAGATGAGATGTTTCAAGTGACGCCATTCGGGATGCCATGACCGACTCGTTGCCACTTTGTGGCACACATGAATTCAATTAGGCCACAATTGGAGCAGCTACTCGAGATAACTTTCTTGTAGCAAGTTGAGAACTGTCGGGTTACCTCAGCTATGAATAGCAAAGTTTGTGTTACAGGTAAATAGCTGATAATGCATGGAAATAGTGGCTTATCTCTTCGCTTCCTCTTCGCTTCCTCAACCTGCATATCAAAAAGTTACTCTACCCAATTATACCCGCTACTCATAAGAGTAACGTTGTACCAGTCGCAAATGTATGTAACAGGCAGTAGGAGGCGTGGCACAACCTACAAACTATTTATATTCTTAATCAGCAGAAGTATAAAAATGTATAAATATTGCACGCAGATCAAGTTTATTTTAGATTTTCGACACGCCCTTTTCCCGCCCACGTAAATCAATAAAAGCCGAATTCCAATCTTACTTTAAATACTGGACATTTTTATTTTTAAAAACAATACCTATCAACGACCAAATGATTTCCAAAAATTTGGTTGCGATTGGATAATTAACATAGAAGTAATTTTTTTTTTTTTTTTCATAGCTGTAAGTCTCTTCTATTCATTTTTTGTATTAATAATAACACAAAAAAAAAAAAAAAAAAAATTAGGTGAAGAATCCGTACATCATAATATTGTATCTTAACATCACAGGGTGAGAAATATTCTTAAGAATTATCAATAGAAGTAATTTAGTATATAATTTTAAAGAAGAACCAATTTCTAAGTCCTGCAAAGTATGCAACACAAAATACGCTCAACATAGAAGTTTTTTTTTTTTTTTTATTATTATTAAGTTTTGGTAATTCTTAAGAATATCTCTCCACCCTGATATTCAGAAATAATATTATAATGTATGGATTCTTTACTTAATAATAATAATACAAAAAAAAATTATTATTAAGTGAACATAGAAGTAATATATTTAAAAAATCGTTTTGGTCAGATGAACAGCGGGTATATCATAGTCGAGCACACTGTACTGTAGCTCTTTTGCTTGCTTTATGCAAAGATTTCTATATTTTTAAACTTTATGCGTATAAAAACCTAAACTTTTGCAAGATTTTGCCTGAAAACAAACTTCTTTAACTGGCTTAACTTTTTTCTTTTTTTCTTCTCTCTCTGATCTCCGACTGCTGCTTCACGTCGCATGACTTGATAAATGTGAATCCATATGAATAAGGCGCGACGAGTACAACAAATAAGCTGACTCGTGCTTAATGCCGTAATATATGGTATGTTATATGCATATTCAGACGGCGTCGTGGCAGCGCACAGTGCGTATGAGTAATACGTCGCACAGTCGAGCCAATAGATTTATGGTAAACGGCATCGCTCGAAGACATGACTCTGGACTCCACGTTCCCAGCACGTTGGTCTGTTTGCGCTTATGTCTGTATAAAAATGCATATAAATTTCGCATTTACACAATTTATTAGGCGTCTTGCCTTCATTCTCGTTTTGAGGCCTGAAAATTAGCTCGTTTGTCTTGGCGAGAATGTTGTTCTGGTAACAGATGCTGGCTTAAAAATGCTAACGAGCTGCCAGAGATCAGGCATAACTAACGTTATATGTGTGGTTCGCAATCCCTTTTGAATAAATCAACAGGCTTTTTGCTGCTAAGCCCCAACAAAGAGCACACAAAACATTAGCCCCAGAAGCAGACCCTAAACCAGTTGCAGCCCTTAGCTCCTCCCGCTGTCTGATGCTTTTCAATGGCCTGTTGAATTTATTGGGGTCCAGTTGGAGGTCGTTGTGGTAGGTGTTAAAGTCGTGTCGGGGCGGGCGTGGCAGCATTAGGGTTCCATAAAAAATTTCCAACTGATGTGCGGCTTTCTAAAATCACAACTGATAATTGGACCTGGCAGTCGAACGGGGCAGCTGAGACTGGGCCGTGAATTGAATCTAAATGCTTGATTAGTGCTGTAGCAAAGGGCAGTTCAAGGACTCACTGCACGTATAAATGAATGTGGTGTGAATAGCACTGAATAAGTGATAGTCCCTCAAGTTGACCTACTGTTGCTATTCGAGTGTACTCAGCGATATCAAGAGTTGCTATAGCAGTTCTAGATCAAATAGAGAAGCCTGATTGAATCATTTGTTTATGCTGAGGGAAAGTGCTTTTGAGGAAAGTACTCGTATTTCAAAAAGAAAGTTAAAATTTCATAGCCACAATATGCAAAATAAAACGAAATCTATATTTAGCAGAGGTTTTTCGAATGCAAAGTTTAGGTTTGAAGTACTTCAAATTTATTTAAAATTTATAATAAGTAAAATTTGTATACCCTTCGACCATTGAAAATGGTCAAAAAAGGGTATACTAGAAGGAGGAGTGGGCGACTCTATAAAGTATATATTACATATTCTTGCTCAGGATCACTAACCGTGTCGAGTGAGCCACGTCTGTCTGCCTGTTCTTTTGTCTGTCTGTTTGTTTGAACGTCAATAGCTATTAAAGATCTAGAGACTCTTAATTTGGCGTGAAGGTTTATTTGTACTGTTCACAGATCAAGTATATTTTTTTTTTCTTCTATTATTATTATTTAAATATTTTTGTTTACTTTTATTTCTGCGTAATTAAATCGAAATTCCAAACTAATTTAAACTATCATAAACAGTCTAATAAACCTAATTACACGAGTGAAATTTGGAAAACATGGCTAAGAATGTTGAACAGAGCCACGAAACGATAGAAAATATGCGTCTGCAGTGCAAACAACTGGAAGTAAGGATCACAAAACTTAATTTCAGGCAACAACAACTCGTCGTGTTTTCTTTGCTGTTGTTGCCCGAGAGAAAGGCATAAAAATGTCGCCGACGTCTAGGACTTTTTAAGTTCAGCTGCAGCCACTTCCGGTCTCCTTCCACTCCTACCTACCTACCCCTCCACAGGCACACAGCTGCCGCACGCAGCTCGTGTACATAGTTTTTAGCATCGCGCATAGTTTACGAGTTCTTAACTCGATTTGCCGCCGGATAAAGTTTCGCATTTTTTTTTTTTTTCGGTCACATTTTACTTATTTTTTTTTTTGTTGCCCAGCACGGAACTTGTTAATTTTCCGCTGCAAATCTGTCAACTTTTCGCAGCGGAAAAAGAAAAACAACCACCACCGACAGTAAAAGGAGGAAAAGAGAGAAAAATTCAATAACAAGTTGAGAACGGGGGTCGAAAACTTTTGCATATGACTGTGCGCACTTTTAGGCTCTTTCTCTGCCTACTCCAACTAATTAAAAGTCTAGACTTTTGTCATGTGTGTGTGTGTGGGTGTGTGTGGTAGTGAGTGTGTGTGTGTTGGATCTGCTGATCTGCCTCCCATTTAACCGCAATTTCCAATTAATCAACTGCCGCGCATTACCCACAACAACAACAACAACAACAGTGAGAACAAGAGCAACAACAATGGAGGTCTGCACAATACGAATGCACACGGGGCCCGGCAAATGTTATAAAGTTAATTGCCATCCATTTGACTGTCCCCCAGTCGGAAGGTCCTAGCTTATACTCTCTGCACACTCCTGTGCATATTCGTAGGTATACCACATAACGGTAACCGGTGCTAGGAGGAGGGGCAACAGCACGTACGCATTCTGTATGCGAGATTTGTTCGGGGAGATACTCAAAGTGCGGCGGATTGGGATTCTTTTTTAATTGTCCGCTGAGAAAAGAAAGGCATTCAAAGTTGTGCATAAAAAGAGGTGTGTAGGAAAAGGAGTAGACTAGCGGATACCTTTTAATTTGATGGAAAATAGCTGCCTGTAAGTGTCAGATATATTTAAATTTGGCTAAAATTAGAGAGGTAGAGGTGGAGAGATATATAAATAATGTTCTATTTTCTGAAGAAGTAGAATAGTAGATCTATCCTAGACATAGACAGGTTTCTTTAAAACATCTATTGATGTTTCTTTAAATGCTGAAGATTATTGCTATTAATTATATAAAGCTCTCGGAAGAAAAGAGTAAACAGTTAAATTGACACTTATTTACTTGACTTAAGACCTAAAGACTTGCGAGACCTTTTGGTTATTTTGCATTTACGTAGAAAACGCTCTCTATAAACACCCTTTTCATACCTCAAAGCTTCAACTAACGATCTATGGTGAGTATCTTATACTCCTTACTTCTTTTTCTAATCTGTGAAACCTTCTGCAGTTGCTCATACCATGTTCTGTTCCGTTTTGTTTGTCAGTTCGCTTTGACATGCTTTCTCTGTCATGACACAGCGGCTTAATTTGCCCCTCTGTCAACTTTGCCAACCGAGATTACTTAACCTCTTAACAAACACACACACACACACAGATACATGCACTAACACAAGCAAAGATAAAATGACACATACAGCTACAGCTCGCTCGTTAAAAGTCCATTGAAAGGGCCGCAGCACTTGTGGGCAAAATAATATTGAAACTGTTAATGAAGTTAGTCCAGCAGAGGACAAGCTGCCCTCTGGCGTGTCCTGGTCAATGTCCTGGACAGATCAATGGACAGTCTGAAAAACAAGCATCGATAGATACGTGTGGTATAGATACAGATACAGTTAGTGTTAGAGGTTGAGGTGGAGATAGAGTTAGAGAGATACGGATACATTTGCATCAAACTGATGGCAACTGGAAAAATGCAGCAGCAGCAGCAGTAGCAGCAGCAGCAGCTCACACAAACTCGATTTGTGCACGGTAATTAAAATTTAATCATTGGACATTAGTATTCACACACAGAAGGAGACACACACTCACACACAGATACGGACATGGACAGACAAACAGTTACACACTCGCAGGCATTTAGGCAGCCATTCAGGTTGCCCTGAGTGATGCATTTCGGGGGGTCGATAACGTCACAAAGCTTAGTCGAGTGAATAGATGACCCAAGGGAAGAGATGGCAGGGGCAGAAGAAAGAGATGAGAGAGAGAGGGAGAAAAGAGAGGTTAGGCAAAGGAAAGAGATTGAGGGAAAGAGAGAGAGAGAGACGTAGATGAGTTCGGGCCAAATGAGCTCACAACTCTTTGACTCGTTTTGTGCACTTTTGTTGCATGCTTTGGGGCACATCAAATGTGTGTGTTTGTGTGTTTCAGGGTGTGTGTTACTGTGTGTGGCATGTAAATGCGCTGGCTGCAATAAGCATAAATATTTGATATTTGTTTTGGGGGGCTTTGCTATGGCCAATCCGGAATGTTACACCCGTTTCGGTTTCGCTTGCGGCTTTCGGCTTCTGCGTTTCGCTTTCAGCAGATTTGCGGTAATGACATGCAATTAATTAGGGTTTTTAATGCGCAGAATGAACAAATTAACGGTACTCTGTAGCACCATGCAGCAGCTTATCATGTCTGCAGATGGGTGTGGGTGTGTGTTAGTAAGATATTTAGTGTTGCAAAGCTTTTATTATAAAATTTGAAAAAATGATTTCAATTTTGTTGGGCTTAATTAAAACATGTTTTAATTATAGTTATAATTTATGTGCTATAAATACATAGAAATATAGAAACATAAAAACATAAAAACATAGAAACATAGAAACATAGAAACATAGAAACATAGAAGCATAGAAACATAGAAACATAGAAACATAGAAACATAGAAACATAGAAACATAGAAACATAGAAACATAGAAACATAGAAACATAGAAACATAGAAACATAGAAACATAGAAACATAGAAACATAGAAACATAGAAACATAGAAACATAGAAACATAGAAACATAGAAACATAGAAACATATAAACATAGAAACATAGAAACATAGAAACATAGAAACATATAAACATAGAAACATAGAAACATAGAAACATAGAAACATAGAAACATAGAAACATAGCAGCATAGCAGGATAGCAACATAGTAACATAGAAACATAGCAGCATAGCAACACAGTAACATAGCAGCATAGTAACATAGAAAAGTAAAACATTGAATCCAAAACTAATTGAATGCCAATTATCGAACCGACTGTGACCATGTCTGTTCGGACTATCACTTCGATTAGCTGTGGTTGCCATGTTTTACACAACATTAAGTTGGCTTATTTATTAAACACGTGCGTCTATCCCTTCGCCACAGCTGTGCACACCCCCGAACACATAGCAGCATAGTCTCCTCTCTACACTCCTTCTCCACTTGCCTGTCTGCCCCATAAAAGCAGCAGTTATACGTGTGCATACAAAATGGCGTTCGACTACTGCAAGAGCAGAGCACAGTCCTTCTTGCCATCGTTCTTGTTGGCAGCTCTACCCGGCTGACCGGTTGTTTGTGGCCTCAATAAATCAACCGGAATTAAGTCATCAATAATGGAAAGACATAAAGCAGCCAAAGCTGAGCAATACTTGGAACAGCATCGAACCGAGTATGGAAAAAATAGAATATCTTCGAACAGGCATAAAGTAAGGCAAATGGCAATAAAGGGTAACATAGTTGGCAATGGGTTGGTTATCAAAATGACAGACAGAGATCATGGGACTTAGGAGCAGCGATGAAAGGGCTTTTACTTAAGTTATACGGATATGTTTATGAATTGAAAGTTGCCCGTGGAGTGTCTGCCTCCCTTTTTCCGTCTTTCTTTGCTCTTCAGCTTTCTTTTCACATTAATTCCATCTCCGGTAATTATTGACACTTCTACGCCTTTAATAATATGTTATCTTCAATAAGTTACAATCAATTGTTGTTTTAAATAAACAATTGGATAACCGCTTTTTGCTGGCCGTTACGAAACCCGGATTGGCAACAATAGACGGCAATCAAATGGGCCTTCATTAATTGTACAACCCGATTGCGAAATATGCAAATTAATGATTCTACAAATGTGGGGGTACTTCAATCAATTATAAGCCCCTGCGAAATGTGAGCTCACAATTGTTCGACTCGATTAATGCAGGGTTTTTTTTTTTATAATTTTTTGATCTCTCGACATGAAGTGCCAATAATGGGACAATCCCAAACAACTACAAACGCATCGAGAAATTTGCTTATCCATCTGCAAAGCCATCACGTTTCGCACATCAAGTCCATCAAGTCGGCGGGGTACTTAGAAGTCATCCCACATAAGATCAGATAAGGTCAGCAGTTCTCACCACACAAATATAATTAAAAAATCTTATTACACTCTCTTGCCAGTTTACTTGATTATTATTCTTGGGGCCTTGCGTGTGGAACATTATGGTTTTTTAATTAGAAAGCTCAGCAAGCAAACAACAACAACAACAAACAGAATATAGCTCCAACTGAGCCAGCTGTGATTGACGCAATCTCAGCCCCGCCCCCCCCTTTTGGCGCAAGGATGACTCATCATCAGTGAGCGTCCATTGTTTGGACTGTGATCAAGATAAGTTCGCATACTTTTTGTGTCTGCTTGTCTTTAATTTCAATACTCTATATTAGAACGAAGTGTGTGGCCAGGTGGCTTAGACTGGTGCCAAGAAAGATTTGGCTTTCTTGTGAAGTAATATTATATTAAATGTAATATTATTATATTATAAATTTAAAGGTCTATATGGTTTTAACCTTGCTTACATGTAGTTATATATTTTATTTCTTGATCCTCAGAATTTCATGGGAATTCAAGCAAGTTTGCATGGAATATTGGGTATACCCAAGGCCAGCTAGCTGCTTTTTTGTGCATCCCCCTGAAAGACAGATTCATAAATATTTTAATTAAAATCGAGTGATTGTCGACAACATTGTTTCTAAGTAAAAAGTTGTTTCAAAGTTGCAAGTTGGGTGCCATTAACAGCGATGCGGAAACGACTCTCCGACTGCTGTTAGGGTGCCGATGCTGCTGTATGCTGCTGCTGCCAGTACAACGTCATCAGAAACGCATAACATTTAAAAAGGCATCGAAAGGAAAGAAAGAATGAAACGAAACGAAACGTGGAAAACAGCAGCAATACTTTTTGGCGCAAGTTCAGCGAAAGTTCTGTGCAGTTCTCTGCTGAAAAGCTGCAAAGAGAAATTTAACTAATTCCATTATGCATACAACAAGAAGATGAAGCAGAAGACCAAGAAAACAGAAAACCAGAAGGAAAGGTTAGCCTCGACATGCCGAAGGTTTTATACTCTGCACAAAAGTGCGAGTATCAAGTTGCATCAAGATAGCATCAAAATTGAGAGATTTATTTGCGTAGGAATAGACGGACAGACAGGCATACGAACAGACAGGCAGATGTACAGACAGGCATACGAACAGACAGGCAGATGGACAGACAAGCAGACGACCGTAGCTAGTGCCGCTTGTTGATGCTGATTAAAAATATATTCATGCAATACACTTGAAGTTGCCTTCTTTTCGACCCTCTTACAGAACTGATATACCCACTTTAAGGGAATAAAAATATAGAGAAAACTCGAAAAATGTTAAGCAAAAATGTGAAAACTTTGCCCTTGTTGCGGCTGCCTTCGTTCAAACTTAAATTTCGCATGAAAATTCCACGTAGTGTTGATTTAAAAGGCGTGCATAATGCGAGAAGAACATTCCAGTCTGACCTGAGCCCGGGTGTAATCCTCTGTCCTCCGCCCTTCTGATTCGAGAGCCCATCTTCTAATGCCTCCATTAGCTGTTAGTAAACATTTGTCTGGGCCTGTTTGCCATCGGCTCAAGTCGAGTCAGTCAAAGTCATGAACGTCAAAGGGCGACCTAATCGCTGGTGTGAGGAGGTCGGCTCGCGAGTTGAGTGTTTGCTAATAGCCTGGCCACAGGATTGACAGAGCTTTAGTGTTGGAAAATTAACATCAAACTAAGGGGGAGTGTTTCTCCAACTAGCACTTATGCTCCATCAATCATGTGTGTGAATTATGATTAGAAATTGAAGCTGAGCATAAGTTGGCGAAGGAGTTGGGTAGTGTAACCATAAGGTCAAGTTTCTTAAAGTTCTTCTTTATTAGCAAAAAAACTCTTTAAGTTCTTCTTTCCTATCGATTTCACATTTATCTCTCTCCCATTGACTTTACTTTTTACATGTGACAACCAAACAAGTTGCTTTTAGTTTTCCACAGAGTCCTAACCAATGTCTGTTCCCCTAGTTGCACCTGCTATTACCGAAGACAAAATCCTATTTACAGCAAAATGAAATCATTAAGCGGCGTTTACTGTCAACAAATGGCACGCAAACATTTCAAAAGCAATCACATCAAACCGTAGGAAATAATAAAAAATCATATAGGCGGAAAACCATGGAAGCACCCTCCCCCAACCCAGTGGAACAACCTACACTCCTGAAGAATTTACCCCCAACAAGTTGTCGACTTGCCGTGCAATTGAGTTGAAAGACAAACAAAGCGTGAGCTTTGCATGCCCGCCAGGTTCGATTCCCACTGGGATAGCTCAATAAGGGAATTGGGGAAGGACAGAGCAGATTGCTGGGAGGTGGGTGGAGAGGGTGCTGCCATTGTCTGCATGGCCACGATTCATTCACTCACTCAGTCAGTTCGTCAATTACATTGATTTCAAGCACGCTGCGGCTTTGTTTGCATTTTTGCCAGTCAAGTTTTCTTTTCAGTTTATTTCCACGGCACAAACGGGAGGAAAAACGGAAAAAAACGGAAACGGAAACGTCGCCAGCGCCATTGTCAGCATTGAGAGAGCATTGAGAACTGGGAACTGAGAACACAGTGACAGCAGGCGATATAAAACAGTGCGGGATGTTTTTGATTTCGCCAACTGTGGCACGTTTAATAACACAAAGTGTCTTCTTCTCCACTGCTTACCTGGCTCTCTCTGTCCCTTCTCGCCTTTTCTTTCTTGTCTACCTTTTATTATTTGCGACAATAGCAACAACAACAAATGCCGCTGATTGACTTTGGCCGTAAACAATTTTCATTATTATTATTTCATTTCTTGTGGTTTGAGCTCCACTTCGCACCGAACTTGTTTACTTCTCTCTTATTGACTTTGCCGTGATGTTTTTCCTATCACGAACTCATCGTTTTTTTTTGTTGTTCCTGCTGTTGTTGTGTTGTCGATTCACCTCTGGCAAACGGTCTGATTTTGTACAGATTTTGGCTATTTTTATGGCATATGTTTTATGAGGCGTAAAAAGTGTCATTAGAATGCGCGGGGAAATCGATAAATAATACCAGATCTTTATGCCTGATGTATTGGCATAATTTGTGTGGCAATATATAGACAAATACTTATGTGTGACTGATGTGTGCATAAACTGTGAATAGACTGTGATTTTAGGTGCTTCAGAATTGAGTGCTTTATTTGTAGCTAAGAACTGAGGAACTGAGGTGAGATGAGGTAACTCTTTCCTTACTGGTATTCAGGTGTAGATTTCTAGTATCAAGGTTTGTATAAAAATACAAATTTAATTATATACTTTGTATATTTTGTATACTTTACATTAATCTTTAATAAGCATTCCCATTATATGCGATAATTTCGGCGCAATTTGAGTAAAAAATTCAAACTCGTTTCGATATACTCGTAAAAAACTTCAGTACCTCCGGCTGTCAGTCTTTAACTGATACCGACGTCGAAATATATTCTTTATGTGCACTGCAATTAAATAAAGCTTAATGGAAGCTTAAATAAAATAGATTAAATTACGCTCGGACAGGAAAGACGGGGAAACGTTACGCAATTAAGCCCCATGCAGGTTGGGCCTATCATGGAAGCTGAGTGTAATGCCAGCCCAGTGGGGAGGGGGGACAGACATGCAACCCTTCGTATTTATGAAAAGAAAATGCAGACTGAAAATATGAAAATCAACACAAACAGACCGACGGTCGTCGCCAATTGCAGTTGGATATTTACTTATCGCGCCGGAGATAACAATTGACTGTGCACGTTGCACGCAGGCCCAAATCCCAGTGAACTTTATTAAAATTATGAAAAAGCCGCCAAAAAAAAAAAAAAAAAAAAAAAAAGAAGAACAAGAAGAAGCTTAAAAAACGAAGCTGGCGTGCAGCGAAAGCAAACGCCAAATTAAACGGGATGCAGACGGGGCAATCGGTAAAGGCGCCTGGCGCTGGCAACAAAGGACATACAAAGGGGTGCCTAGTATGGCATATGCATATGGAGCAGCAGCAGGAGCAGGAACAGGAATGAGAGACGTCGCTGTGGCCGGAGCAGCTGCCTCCTGTTAAGCCCTGCGCAGTGAACAGGATGCAAAAGTGCAGTCGATTAACGGAAGC
Organism: Zaprionus ornatus; assembly: GCA_018904035.1. Classification (NCBI taxonomy): domain Eukaryota; kingdom Metazoa; phylum Arthropoda; class Insecta; order Diptera; family Drosophilidae; genus Zaprionus; species Zaprionus ornatus. The sequence goes on along the minus strand of JAEIFZ010000002.1, from coordinate 16,643,337 downwards.
TTCGAGTGCGAGTCTGCAACTCAACTGCTGTGGAGAGTGGGAGGTAGCAGGGAAGAGTTGGAGGTAGCTTCTCCATTGGTATGCGCGTGGGCGTGTCGTGACCAACGGCATATGCATTTTTATGAAATTTAATAAAGCTGCAATTAAACAATTTACTTTTGTTGCATTTGTCGCGCCGCGGCGAAATCTGAAATTAATTTCGTTGTGGTTTCTGCCACACGAGAAGCGCCATAAAAACGCCAGCGAGGCGTGTGAGCACGCTGTGCAGGTGACTCGACTAGCAGATACGCTATGCATATATGGCAGAGCAGATGATGATCCATAGCTAAGCTGGAGTTACTCTATAAAGTTTTATGATAAATAAATTAAATACAGTGTTAACAATTTTCATGGATACCTCTCTTAGGCGGACACTTTTCTAAGATGCTCGTATATATGTATTGTATTTGTATTTTATCAAAGATCCCTGCTTCTTTTGGTCGCACACTGTCTTAAGCAGATGTAGACACTATTTTTAAATAGTTTCAGAATTTAGACTCTCTTAAACGGACGCACTGACGCTTACTTTAGCAGGACACTCTCTTAACCAGACGCGGACATCATTTTAGAACTGTTTCAGCATTTAACACTCTCTTAAACCGACACAAATATTTATAACTGACACTGTTTTAGCGTTATAGACTATCTTAAGCGGACGCACATTAGTAAAACTGATGCTAGAGTCAGCCGGACAGTCTCTTAGCCGCATGCGAACATCATTTTGGAACTGTTTCAGCGTTTAAAACTCTCTTTAACGGACGCACATATTTAAAACTGATGCTAACGTGAATAAATGCAATCAATTCCAAGTTAAGTCCGCTTTATTAGAAAGACAATGGTCTTAAAATTTTATGTATGCCCCTTGAAAAATTCAACGATTACAGGGTATTAACAATTTAATTTATGTTGTGCCGAGCAGACGAGCGTATGATGCAAAGGAGAAGCTACTACTCACCATAAACATTTGGGAAGGCAGACCAGAGTTGTTTGGATTGGGTTGGGTTCGGTTGGGTGCCGCGCAAAGGGCGACTGCTTATTCAAATTGCAACGTTTTGTTGCAAAGTCAAATCAAACTAGCAAATTAAACAATTACACTGCGCAGACTGTTTTTTGTTGGGGCATCTCTCGCATATAAATCGTATCAAAATTTGAATATGCTAAAAACTTAGTTCCATAAAAACTAATTAGTTTCAAAGTTAGACCGTGTTGTGTTTGTTGGAAGCTTTCTATTGCTTTCATGCTTAACGAAAGCTGACAAACAACCTGATATAATATAATGCAGTTTATTTTATAATATGTTAATTACTTTTTCTGGTTTGGGTGTGCAATTTTAATCGATTTCAGTTTTGGTTAAAAGATTTCCAATTGAATTTCGTAATTTGAGGCAGATTCTCTTTGATTCTTTGCCTTTGTGCCCCTCCCTTTGGTTGTTCATCTCTGCCAGAACTTTGCTGCGCTGTGTTCACTGGTCAGCCAAGTGCAAAGATTATCAACTGGTGGGCAATTAGCCAGGCCGGGTCCGGAGTCGGCTCAGATCGGAAGCGCTCGCACAAAGGGCAGTTCAAACGGGGGAAATGCGTGAATTTGTCAGGCTGACGCGCTGCATCATCGTCACCATCGCCCTGGCCATTATCATCGGCCTGAACTGTGGCGAGGGCAGTGGCAAAAGCTCCGCGCAGACAGAGGAGCGTAGCAGGTGGACAACGGTGAGTGATGTCATCACTAGGAAACACAAAGTGGTGCAGTTGAAGGTTGTCTCTCTCACTTTCTCCCTGTCTCTCTTTATCTTCCTGCTGCAGCTGGACTGGCTGCAACAATTGAACTACAGCCATGAGTTGCACAATGTGACCACCACCGATGGATACCAGCTGCAGTTGCAGCGACTGCCCCAGATTGGAGCGCGTCCCGTGCTCTTGGTGCATGGCCTGCTGAGCTCCTCGCTTGGCTGGGTGTGTCTGGGTCCCGACAAGAGTTTGGGTAAGCTGCACGGGGAATGGGTGGGGGGAATGGTGGGTGAACACTCTGCAATCATTTGGCTAACGCCAGTGCAGCTTTTCAGCTGCATCGACGCAACTACGATGTGTGGCTGGCGAATCTGCGTGGCGTGTCGCCCTACGGCAGACATCACCTCGAGCTAACCGATGTCATGACTCAGTTCTGGCGCTATAGTTTTCACGAGCACGGCGCGTACGATTTGCCCGCCATAATTGACCACATTGTGGAAGTGAAGGAATCAGAGGATCACAGTCGGGCAGGGGAAGGGGAGCAGGAACAAGAGCAGCAGGAGGAACAGCAGCAGAAGGAGGAGCAGGAACAGGAACATGAACATTCCGAGGGGCAGGAACCAGATGTAGAGCAGGCACCGCCTGAAGAGCGGGAGCAGACTGAGGAGCAGGTGCAACCCGAAAAGCTGGTGGAGATGCAGCCGGAGGAGAAAGCAACGAGGGGAGCACAAAAGGAAATGCATCAAGTTCTGCTAATTGGACACTCACAGGTGCGTAGTCAAATAGGGGGCGTGACCTTAGTCAAATTGATGCTGATGTTTCGCGTTTACCTCAGGCCTTTAATGCCTTCCTGGTGCTCTGTGCACTGCATCCGCGATTCAATCAACACATCCTGCTGATGCAGGCCCTGGCACCGCTCGCCCGTCTCCGTCGCAAGGTGCGTTTCGACAACACTCAGGTGCGCGCCATAATGAAGTTTGTCAAGGTAATTATCATGTTGCTCCTGGCTTGATTTAATCCGCAGAAATGTGAATATTATGCGAAGGACTTCGTTGAAATGCAGGTTCATTTTCGTTATTTTGTTGAATTCAACTAGGGAAATTAGGATCTGCAACTGAAGTAATGTACCTATGTAGATCTAAACATATACATACATAGACCAAACCCATGTACAATATTTTTAGTTTAGACTAAGTGAGAAGAGAAATGCTTCAATGGTTAGTAAACCTTATCTTCATAAGATAGATTTGTCTGGTCTTTTAATTGAAAGAAGAAAAACGAGAAAGAAGACTACTTTTGACATGCCAAGATTTTAGAGCCTTGCAGGTCCATATATTCACCGATAGTTCCTATGCAAGTAATATATAATGGTGCAGAATATTTTCTCCAACTTTGATTGGCACTTCTAAAATCAGAACTGGTTTACATAAAAAAACGGACGGACAGGGATACAGGCTAATTCGATTTCACTGCTAATGCGGATTCAGAATATATATACTATATATACTTTATAGGATACGAGATAACTCCTAAGGTGCGTTGCAAACTCCAGGCCAAGTTTAATATACCCTCTTCAAGGATATATAAATACAAAAGTGATTGATATAGTTCCAAGAATTTTAAGTATGATAAACCCCTAAATAGTCCCTGAACTGGGAAAATCTCTAAAATGAACACACCCATAAGGAACTTTACTTGCTTGAGCGACTTTATTGCTTAGGTTTATTGTAGTAGTTGGCCTTAACGAAGGGCATTCGGGTGATCTCCGCCTCGTAGAGTTTGTCGCGCACCTTCAGCTCCACCCGAGTGCCGGGCTGCTTCAGCTGCTCCTGCACATAGCCCATGGCAATGTTGCGTCCGGTGCTGGGGCTGGGACAGCCGCTGGTCAATTGACCCACCTGTTGGCCGGCACTGAAGATGGCGACACCTGCGCGTGCTGGAGGTGGCTTGGTGCCCAACATTTGTAGTCCCACGCGGCGACGCTGCACACCCTGTTTCAGCTGCAGCAGAATGTGCTCGGCTCCAGGGAAGTCAGCTTTGTTGCGACGCCGCTTGGCCACCAGCCAAGCCAGGGCCGCCTCCACGGGTGTCGTTTGAGCATCGATGTCGCTGCCATAGAGACACAGTCCCGCCTCCAGACGCAAAGAATCTCTCGCCCCGAGACCTGCAAGCTTTAACTGACCACCGGCTAGCAGTGCCTCGGTTAGGGATTCTACTTGCGTCGAGGGCACTGAGATCTCTACACCATCCTCGCCCGTGTAGCCGCAGCGTGTGATGCGCACATTTTTAATACCCGCCAGCTCAAAGATGCCAGAGCGCATAAAATAAAACTGCTCGAGAGACTGTGTAGGTGGCACAAGTTTAGCCAACTCTTTGGCCACCTGTGGACCCTGCACAGCTATCAGAGATTGATCCGAGGGCTTGAGGAACTCAATCGATACGTCTTTGCCCTGATGCTTAAAATGGGCCTACAGTGAAAGTAATCATTAGATATTTGAGTTTAGAGGGTTCCCTTCTTCTTCTTCTGTACTCACCACTGCGGAGCTCATGATGTCCATATCTTGATGCTTCATGGCCGCATTGGAGACCACATAGAGCTCCTTGTCGCTGACCTTATTCACTATCAGATCGTCCAGAATGCCGCCCTTCTCGTTTGTGAACACAGTTAGGCTGCCACTCCCAGTGGGCATGTCCTGTATGTCGGCAGTGCAAACAGTTTCCAGGCAAGCAGCTGCATCCTTGCCCCGCACATAGGTCTGCAGCATGTGCGACACATCGAAAATGGAGCCCACACTGCGGGTAAAGAGGTGCGAGGCAATGATGCTCTGGTCGGAGTACTGAACGGGCAGCGCATAGCCACCGAAGTTAACTATCTTGCCGCCCTTTCGCACATGGAAATCATAGAGGGCGGTACGCTCCGCCTCTGCCGTGGAGGCCTGTCGTGTTTTCTGCCAACTGCAGTTGGCGGGCAGAGTCTTCAACGATTTCAGGCGGCTGCTTAGTTTGAACATCTTGAAGCGACTGCGGTGCTAGACGAAATAGATCCATCCCTGGCTGATAAGCGGCATTCCGACATCGCCTGACATCGCGGAGAGCATGTCGAGCTGAGCTAGAGATGATAGTTGAGTTAGATTCAGCTCGGGGTTCAAAAATAGATGATAACCCCCCGAAGATAGATGCTTAGGTTGTTTTGGTGATAAGCGACGGAAAAATCAGCTGTACATTAGTTGAAGAGAGAATTGAGTGAGGGAAGAGAGAACGAGTGCAGATGCTGATAGAGAGCGAAAGCACGAGATAGAAAGAGAGAGAGAGAGAGAGGTTTGTTCTTTCTAATCAGTGAAGGCAATTGCAAGCGGAAAAATGTAAAAACTGTTGATTTAGTCTATTAGGTTTCTCAATACAAATGTGTTGGTTGCCATAAAGAATAGTGTACGATCTTTTAAATGTGCTTAAATAATATCTGATTAATTCTCTTTCACATTGAATAACTTTATGTGCCACAGAAACGCCAGAAAGCCAACAAGTTTGAGTTGTTTCCACCCGGTGAGCTGCGTAAAATATGCCACAAGAAGAGAGAACTCTGTGAGTACTACACCAAAACATTGGCAGGCAGCTCACAGAGCAACAAAAAGGTAAGTTACCTCTCTACAAACTGATTGAAGTGACTAATCTAGAAGTTCCTCTGCAGCTGCTCGACATCTTTAACTACGACTACCTTCTGCAAGGTGGTTCTGCTCGAGAGTTGCAGCACCTGCAGCAGATCTGGAAATCGGGGGACTTTATTGAGTTCGATTATGGACCGATTGAGAATCTGCAGTACTATCATAGTGTCGAGCCGACCGGGTATAATCTCAGTCAGATCGGTGTGCCCATCATACTGTATTTTGGGGAGACCGATGCAATTGCCACGCCCGAGGGCGTACACGATATCTATGCACACAAGCTGAACACGGTGCGCAGTGTACGGCGCATTGGATCGCCGAAATTCAATCACTTCGACTTCCTGCTCTCGTCGGAGGTGAAGACCCTGGTAAACGATAAGCTGATCGAGCTAATGGAAATGTTTTTGGCAGGCAAATTGCCATACATTATCGAATGAGGCGAGGGGAGGTTGGGGAGGGTGCTAGCTAAGTAATTGGGTTCTCCCCTTCCCTACTGAGCACCTCATTAAAAAAGTGTGAAGCCCAGCAAAGTATTTGCCTTTTGTGTAGTATTTGGCCTGGCCTGCGGCCAAATGGCAATTATGTAATCGGTCTCTTGGTTGGGTCATAAAAAATCAAATAAAACAACAACGAAATGGTATAAAAAACCGAATGCTAAACAATACGAAAATGTGACAAACGACGCTGTCTGCCGACACTTTTACTTTCTTTTGATTGCCCACTCAAGAGACGAACGAGCGCGCACAATAAATTTGTTTGTCTCTCTTCGTCTCTTATTCCGTCTCCGTCTTCGACTCTTTGTCTGTTCGTCTCTTTGTCTCTTTGTGTTGTCGCTGTTGACCCACAATGGTTGACAGCGTCGTGTGGCGGCTGAGCCAAAAAGGTTATTAAGCCATTTCGCTTGAAACCTGGCCAAAAACACAGAAGCAAAAACAATGCGCCGAATTTGATAGACCCAACCCAACCAAAAAATTGAAATCTTTATGAAAAAATATATAAAGAAATTAAAAGGGTATTTAATAACCAATTAATTAAAAAAAAACAATGTAACCCTACTAAATAAAAAACAATCTAAATATAAATTAATGAAGTATTTTAATTTAAAATATGGTAACCCTAAAGTGTGAAATTAGCGTGTGTGTGACAGATTTGCTATTTTATAAAGTAAATATTAAATTTCATTTTGTTACTATAATAAATGATATATGTCCAATTAAAATACGGTAACCCTAAAATGAAATCTAAGCTTTGTAATCGACATTTATGTCTGTGTGATATCTCTAAATATGTTTATAAAGCAAATAATAACATTTTATCATTATATCATTGTAATTAAAGTTTGTCAATTTAAAATATGGTTACCCTAAACTGCAAACTAAATTTTTCAATAACTTCGTTTATGTATGATATACAATATATAAAGTGTTAATTATCTAAATCTAAATACCTTATCAAGACATACAATATTTAAATATCTTTATAGAACACCTTTCACGACATATATACATGATAAAATTACTTACTAGGAAAGTTTTTTATAGAGACTTATGACCACATTCCTTAAAGCTAAAATATTTATAAAACTTAAAATTTAAACATACGCTTCGAACTTGTTTTTACACTGTACATTGTAAATACTGACAGTTCAGTCAAAGGTACTTTTAGTTGCGCTTATTTTTTCATGAAATCGTTTATCATTTCTTACATTTTTTTTCAACCTTACGGTAACAAACTGTATAGCGTTCAATATTCTTTTCGCTTGCACAACATTTTTATCAAATTATTTCAAAATACTTGGGCTCTGCGACCCACATGGAAACTAGCGCAATTACATAGATATCAGTAGACACACCCAACGAAGCTCCACTGTATACTCGGTACCTGCAGTTCTTCATCGATTGCAATACGCAACGCATCTTAATTTTATCCAAACTCTTGCTTTCCCACTCTCTCTCTCTCTCTCTCTCTCTCTTACTCTGACTGCCTCTTTAATTAACTGTTCCAAAAACAGTCAAGCTAATAAAACTTTGGCTTGTGCGACACGCAGATACCCTTTACACCATACCTTTATGGTACCTTTATGAAGGTATCATATAAGCTATGGTACCTTTATCACCTTGCAGAGTATGATTTATGTCAAAACCACAACAATAACAAAAGCAAAACAATACGCATGTTGTGATTATCTCTGTTGTTAATGTTGTCGTTGTCTTTATTGGTATTGTTGTTGTTGCTGTTGCGCTGATCGAAAGTTTTCGGCATTCTTTGTAAGCGCGGAAGTTGGTAACGCGACGCCGGGCTTCAGTTTTGATTTCAGTTGAGGCCGCGACGTGCGTTGATCAGGTTGACCGAAAACCCCCTTGAGACGGTCGCAAGGCAATCGAAAGCGAAACTAAAACTGAAACAAGGCAGAAATTTCACTTTGCGAGCTTATCGATTTAAGTTAAGTAATAATGTCGCCTCGACTATGGTTGGCCCTTGGGCTGTGCCTGTTTCTAGCGCGGGCGCAGGCGCAGTTAATTGGCAACTTGCTGGAGAACGAGGAAGAGGACGAGGAGGAGGAAGAGGAAAGCATTGAGGACGAGAGCCCGGAGGAGAAGCTGCAACGCAAGAACATCAAGCAGGACTCGAACCTCAGTGTGGTACGAAGATTAATGAGTCGCCTCGGCTCTGTTCCGGTCCATGTCGAGTGCAACAACTTAAACATTTCATCAACAGGATAAATTAATTGCCAAATACGGCTACGAGGCGGAAGTGCATCATGTGACCACCGATGATGGGTACATCCTCACAATGCATCGCTTACGCAATCAGGGAGCTCAACCCTTTCTGCTGCAGCACGGACTCGTTGATAGTTCGGCGGGGTATGTGGTAATGGGGCCCAATGTGAGTCTGGGTGAGTTAGTCTGCCCTGTCGTGGGTCATGTTGGAAATGATTAATGGCTACATTCTTTGTCCATTGCAGCCTACTTACTGGCAGACCATGACTACGACGTCTGGCTGGGCAATGCACGTGGCAATCGCTATTCGAGAAACCACACCACCCTCGATCCGGATGCATCCAAGTTCTGGGACTTTAGTTGGCATGAGATTGGCATGTACGATCTGCCGGCAATGATCGATTACATTCTCAAGGCAACCGGATATAAGAAATTGCAGTACGCTGGCCACTCACAGGGTTGCACTGCCTTCTTTGTCATGTGTTCCATGCGACCCACATACAACGAGAAAGTCGTCTCCATGCACGCCATGGCTCCGGCGGTCTATGCCAAGGAGACAGAAGATCATCCCTACATACGCGCCATTAGCTTGTACTTTAATGTGAGTAAAAGAAGTACAGGGGTTTCCTGATATGAATCGAGATGGATTTGAGCTTAAGATCACTAAATAATTAAGTTAAATGTAGGAAACCTTATGTTGTAACACCTTCTTCTACCCTCTTTAGAGTCTCGTTGGAAGCTCCATTACTGAAATGTTTAATGGGGAATTTCGTTTTCTGTGTCGCATGACCGAAGAGACGGAAAGACTTTGCATTGAGGCTGTCTTCGGCATTGTCGGGCGTAATTGGAATGAGTTCAATAGGGTAAGTACTGTCGAAGATCACTCGAGCTTACCGATAATACCTTATTGACTTTGCAGAAAATGTTCCCTGTTGTATTGGGTCACTATCCGGCTGGTGTGGCGGCCAAGCAGGTGAAGCATTTCATACAGATCATCAAGACCGGACGATTTGCACCATATAGCTACAGTTCGAACAAGAATATGGCCTTGTATAGGGACCATCTGCCGCCGCGCTATAACCTAAGCCTGGTCACTGTGCCCACCTTTGTGTACTACTCGACGAATGACTTGCTTTGTCATCCACATGACGTGGAGTCCATGTGTGATGATCTGGGCAACGTGACCGGCAAGTACCTGGTGCCCATGAAGGACTTTAATCACATGGACTTCCTGTGGGCTGTGGATGTGCGAAAATTGCTTTACAATCGGATGCTGCAGGTGCTGGGCAAGTTGCCGCAGGCCAAGGATAATAATCAGGGCCAGGGCGAGGTCAAGGAGCTGCTGTTGCACGCCCGGTCACGGGGTCGATTTTTTGGCCCAGATGGAAGGTCTTCTCTGGAATAGCTTTTGTTACTGTTATTTATAATTTATTTATTTATTTATTTGCCACTGTGCTGTAGTAGCTTTAAATATGAAATAGATATTTGCATGAAGCTTGCTTGGTGTTTTTTAAATATGCACAAGCTGTGTGGGCTTCGACCGGAAACGGAAGTCAAGTGTTGTTTCTGCTGCTGTTGCCAGACAATGACTTGGCCCAGTGACTGTAGCAGATTTTGCAGCATCAACAGCGGCAGCACATGCATTTCTAAGCAGATTTCCTTGAGCTGAATTTTCTATTTTCTTATGCACATGCCATTTTCTCAACAGCAACAGCAGCTGCTGTTCCTTCAGTTGTTGTTGTGGTTGTTCACTTCTGACTGACTTCCTCGAGCTGCTTATGCTTTCAGGCCACCATGTCTTGACATTTGCATTTCAGTTTACCCGGCCAAGCGGCCAAAACTAAGTGAAAAACTGTGTACAAGGCGTGAGAAGCGAGTTTCCATTTACCCAAAGACCAAACATCGTAAACCGTAGACCAAAATTCACTTGCAACTGAGCGAACTTTAAATGCAAAAAGGAAATTCGGTTTTTTTTTTTTAGCTTTTTACGAATATTTATGGCTAGCACTGTGAGAGGGTTGTTCACTGACAACGTTGAGATTAACTGGGGCATGCTTTAAATATTTCATACCGTAATACATAAAACATTAAAGTTCTTGAAAGTTTGCTTTTCTATTTCTTTGATGTTAATAGCTAAAGATTTATATTCTCAAACACTTGGTCATAGATTAGAGTTCTTGAACGTTAGCTTTTCTATTTCTTTGATCTTAATAGCCTAGGAATTGAAACGTTTAATCACTCGTCACTACATTATAAACATCATTATTGTTATCATTCGTTGAGTTATTCCCAAGTTTATAACATTGACTCAATCAATGGGAAACTATCTCCCATGGGTATAGCCTTGTTCTAATCTAATCTAAGCATAAGCATTTTCCATATTTATTTCTACTAAATCGATGTCAATAAAAAAAAAATCATTATTTTCCTTGTCACAATATTTGCATGGGTTCTTCAGCATGAACAGTTTCATGTGGAATTATCTTATTTGCTTCTTAAGATATCAAATATTTTAAAATGATATTAATATTCATGGGTTATCGAGAAATTCAATTAGTACAATATATCACTAATGATTTTATCTAAAGAGTTATTAATAAATCTGGCTATCTACAGGTGTCAGTATTAATACTAAATTTATAAAATTAATTTCTATACTCTGTAATCACAGGTTGTAAAGGGTATGTTGATTTGTACGAATAGAATTTGAGTAAATCAGTTATTCATCACTGTATATAAATATCATCTTTTCTGAGGTTTAAAAAGTTGAGCTATACTTGGTATACTCTAGTATTTTATGATTGTTTGGACCAATATTCTTTATTCTAAATCTAATTTTATCAACCCACAACATTTCAACAAAATAGCAACCAACTTTTATATTATTCCCAAAAGATTCGAAATATGATCTTACGTCTGCTTTCTGAGTATCGCCTAGTCGAGCGCATTTTGCAGTAGATCCCCCAAGTTACTACGCCTGACGTACAATTGTTCATAGTAATTCATAGTTAATGAACACTTCGTAGTAATCAGCGTTATTCAACACAGTTACAATCTGATACAATCGTTTCGAGTTCGAGGCCCTTGGGGGTCAGTTGCATTCATAATCACCTGCAAGTCGAACTACAGCAATATTTAAATTGATTTCAATTAAAATAAAACTCTAAGCACGTTTCAATTGGACAAAAATCTACTCAGCTATTTCCGATCTTAATGACGTCGATTGGGTTGGTTTATATAAACAGATGCGATGGGAACAAGAACCATTAAACTTTGAACGAATACGAAATGCTCTCAGCGTGCAGAATGCCAAATTGAAATTCAAGTGGGATCTCGTTTTGGGAAATAAATTCAATCGAAATTAATTCCAGATTTGGTTAAATTACCTGGATGTCTCATGGATATCTCCCAATATAATTGTGATGTATAGAATAGTTAAATTTTACTTACTTTCGACTCAATCCATGCACGTCATTATTATACCCGCTACCAGTAGGGCAGAAGGGTATTCTAACTTTGTGTCAAACGAAAAATGTATGTAACAGACAGACAGAAGGAGGCGTGGCAGACCCCACAAACTAAATGTATTTTTAATCAGCATCAATTGAGTCGATAGTCGATGTCTGTATGTCCGTTTGAAAATCTAGATCTCAGAGACTATAAGAGATATAGTACATAGGACTTCCAAAATCAATATGAGAAAATGTGTAAACATTCTACGTTAATTAACTTTATTTCAGACTTTGGTCACGTCTCCTTCAGCAGTTTAGTCTCTCAGTTTTGCAGTCGGAACGAGCCGAATCGGACCGATATATCGTATAGCTGCCACACAAACTATCGGCTGATTTTTGTTATTTGTGAAGATATTGTAACCAAATATACTACATCGGACATGCCGAAGGTACCTTTCGTTCTCGACAAGAAATCGTTTCGGTTAGGTGGGTAGCGTATATAACACAGTGGAGCACACTCGACTGTAGCTTTTGTGCTTGTTAGTTACGATTTGGGTATTTCCCAATAGGGTCTGCTGTGAATTTCTCGCTTGTATTCTAATTTATTTTTGAGAGAGTATAATTCGCGAGAATCGTAGACAATAATAAGTATAATATTTAAATGATGATAAATGTCTTATTGTTGTTTATTGTGGCCGATCTTGTTGCAGTAAATATTGTTGTTGCGGTTAATATAGTGTTTTTTTTATACACCTCTCTCTTTCTCTCTTGTGGGCTAATTATCCGACTGCTCATCCGTCTGACCCGACTTCGATCCCGGTGTAGAGAACGTGACTAGCGTTTAGTAGCTGCCAGATTGCGAGTGTGTTTGATTTTGTTTTGTTTTCGAATTTGTTTTTGCTTTTATTTTTCCCTTTGGTATTTTGTGTTTCGCATTTTGTTTGTGTTTTGTTTTTGCTGTTTTCCTTTTTTGTTTTTGATTCTGGCTTTTGTTTGTTTTTTGCAAGCGGCTTCTTATAAAAGCGGAAAGTTCTCTGAGAGGCTCAGTCAGTCGGCGTCAGTCGAAAGTTCCGATGAGATTGTTTATTGTACTAAGCGTTTGTGTGGCGCTCGCCTCGGCGGGCTACGGAGCCGGTGGAGGTGGCAGCTCTGCGGCCACTGCCTCCGCTTCGGCTAGTTCTAGTGCCGATGCCGGCGGCAAGTTCGGCGGCGGCGGAGATGGCGGATTCGGTGGTGGCGGCGCAGGAGGCGGTGGCCTGGGCGGCTCTGGTGGTCTTGGACTGGGACTGGGCGGCGGCCTAGGGCTTGGCGGTGGTCTCGGTGGTCTTGGCCTCGGAGGTGGCAAACACGGCGGCGGCGGTCTTGGACTCGGACTCGGTCTAGGCGGCGGCGGCGGCGGTGGCGGTGGACCATTTGGAGGTGGCTTTGGCGGCGGCGGTGCCGGTGGCGGAGCTTCATCCTCAGCTGGTTCTAGTGCCAATGCCGGCGGTCTAGGCGGCGGCAGTTATGGCGGCGGTCCCGGATTCGGAGGTGGCAGCGCTGGAGGCGGTGGCCTTGGAGGCGGTGGTGGTGGTGGTCATGAAGGCGGCGGTGGCGGCCATGGAGCCGGTGGTTTCGGCGGCGGATCAGCTGGCGGCGGTGCAGGTGGCTTCGGTGGCGGATCTGCTGGCGGCGGTGCAGGCGGCTTCGGTGGCGGATCAGCTGGCGGCGGCGCAGGCAGCTTCGGTGGCGGATCAGCTGGCGGCGGCGCAGGCAGCTTCGGTGGCGGATCAGCTGGTTCAGGTGGCTATGGAGGTGGCGGCGCTGGCGGTGGTGGTCTCGGTGGCGGCGGCGGTGGTCACGGAGGCGGTGGATACGGCGGCGGTGGTTCTGCTGGCGGTAGTGCAGGTAGCTTCGGCGGTGGATCAGCTGGTTCCGGCGGCTATGGAGGCGGTGGCGCTGGAGGTGGTGGCTTTGGAGGCGGCGGCGGTGGCCATGGAGGCGGTGGATTTGGAGGCGGTCCTGGCGGCGGCTTCGGCGGAGGACCTGGAGGCGGCGGTCACGGAGGTGGCGGTCACGGAGGCGGTGGCTTCGGCGGCGCATCAAGCAGCGCAGGAAGTTCTGCTGGCAGTGGCGGCCTTGGTCTAGGAGGTGGACTTGGCCTTGGCGGTGGTCTTGGCGGCGGTCTCGGCGGCGGTGGCAAACATGGAGGCGGCGGCAAGCACGGCGGTGGTGGATACGGCGGCGGTGGTTTCGGAGGCGGCGGTGCAGGCGGTGGTGCAGGCGGCTTCGGAGGCGGCGGTCACGGAGGTGGTGGTCACGGAGGCGGCGGTCACGGAGGCGGCGGTCACGGAGGCGGCGGTCACGGAGGTGGTGGCTACGGAGGTGGCGGTTATGGCAAAGGTGGATCCAGTTCCTCGGCGACAGCGACTGCCTCGGCATCTGCAGGCAGCTATGGACGTTAGATCTAAGACTTCCTCTACCCTCCCTTTCCCCTGAGTGGCTTAAAAGCTTTGCCCCAAACGAAAGAGTATTTTCAAGTCCATAGGACGCGTTCCAATAAATTTTTTTTTTGAAACAAAGTTCTAAAACCGATTTAATATGGCATTGTGCAACGAGCGGAGAAACCACAAGCGGGGCACACTGAGTGTATTGGCTGACAATAGATCTGAGCATCCATAAAAATGGAAATTAATTGCCGCATAAAGATGTACTCAAAGCAGTTGTGCAGGTTGTATAAGGTCTGACCTACGCAATCTATATAATTGAATTAATCTCTGAGTGCTTGATGGGTGTTGTGCCATAAACACTGCCTAGAGCAGCTATAATTTCTTACTATAAAATATAGAGGGGAGTGGGAAGTAGATGTAATCAGTCTGATGTGCTTATAAAGGGTCTGTTAGACACCCTGTAGATGGTGCTCAGGTGTGTGGATTTTTTTTAAGTTTAAGTAGTCCAAGTCTGAATGATCTGTATATAGTAGATCAAGTGATTATATACTTTATATGCATTTCTTTCTTTACTATAATTTATATATAGTACATATCTCTTCCGCATGTGTAGGTTATTTCTTTGGTATATCTTCGTCTCTGTGTTTATAACATTTTTACACATGTCTACGTTCAAACCTTACATGTTAGAAGGATCTCCTTATAAGTCAGAAGGCACCATAAACAGCTCTATACTGTTATATACATGCCAACTCTGCCAGATCTGAGCTAAATAGATGTCGAGCAGAGTTCAATAAAGCCCTTTTTGAATTATTTATTTACAATATTTAGTTACTTCACGCGGTATATTTTCAATTCCATCATCACCTACTCGACTTCTAGCCTGAGGGCTCCCTGGCTTAACTTGTTATTATGGGCGCCTATCTAGAAATTGATCAATTAACGTCAACAATGCCTCATCGGCCGCAAAACAAGTTATATTACCTGGATACATTTGTTTAATCCAAGCTGATAACCAGTTCTAAAGTTATCCAATTTCTTTTTACCACATCGTATAATACTTTGTAGGTTTAATTTCATTATGGCAAATTATCGAATGTCTTAGATTTAGGTTTATTGCAATAGTTCATAACATGATGGGGAAAGTTAAGACTTCGAGTCAGTCTGAAAGTCACGTGTTGTGTCCTTGAGAAGGGGAAATACTTCTTTTCCGTGCAAACTTTTAGTTTCTGGAAATTTGTTGAGAAACTGTATGTGAATTAATGAGGAACATGAGCGAGAAGATGGCGAGAGAGAGAGAGAGAGAGAGAGAGAGATGATAACATACTCGCTGGCATAAATCTCCAGAATGGGCCACGATTGTCGTCTTTGTGGCAAAGGCCCAACATTTATCACTAACTTGAGCGGCGGCAAACTTGCCACGCTGTGGCAATTTAACTATGGCAAATTGTTGCACACAAATTGAAATCTTAAGCAAACTTTTGTGCAGCCTCAAAGTGCAGTTTTATTGCTTCGACTAGGCAGAGGGGTCGATGGATGGTGAGGGTGGGAGAGGGGAGGGGTACGTACTGTTGAGCGGAGACAGCCTGGAGCAGCTGTTGGTCGGACAACGTCTGCTCGGCTGCAGCCATTGGCAATAAACCCAGACCAATTTGCACAAGGACAATGAACCCCTGTGGTGCACTTTGCCACATAAAGCGGAAGTGCACGCGCAGACGGGGGCAAGAAGCAGCAGCATCAGCAGCAGAAGTAGGAACAGTCCAGGAACAGTCCAGGAGCACCAGTAGCAGCAGTGGCAGCATCATCGACCTCGTTGTTGTTGCCACTTTTGCTGGCGGCTTGCCACATTGTCGACTGCTGTTGCTGTCGACGTTGTTACCGCGTCGTGTTGCATGTAGCAAGTTGTCGACGCTGTTGCCATTTGTATGATTGCCCCTGTCGGACTGTGCCTCTTCCTCAGTGTCGTCGAACTGACAATATCTTCCTCTCCTTTGTTTGCCGCAATTTATGCCGGGCCATAAAATAAATGTAAATCCAGTTGCAATATTCGTTTGATTCGAATGGGTAAAGGGACTCTACAAACATAGAAAAATTTTATTAAATTCACTGATCTAAACACAATAATAATGTCAGCTTAGGGGGCAGGTTAAAGATTGAGACTTGCTTGGACTTTTAAATTGTTTTAGTTTTTCGAAAATAACCCAAAGTATGCTATATTAATTCCCCAAACTTTCTCTTACATTTAATTATTATTATTAAAGAGTTTTTATTCGAATTTAACTTTATTCATACATTATGCCCTTAACCTCATTCGTTTAATTATTGAATATTCCATGCCATATACATAGACAGTCAACAATATCATTTATAATATGCAGCCATATCCAATGTCGAAATTGCCGCAGAGCCCGTTGCGAGAACAGCCTCCCCGACACACACTGGCGTAAAATGCCCGCTGCCTGAAAGTATGCAATTGTTTTCATGCATGCAGCAGGCGAAATTAGAATTTTAATTAAAATTAAATAATTCAAAGTGTATCGCATATCGCGTATGTCGCTCTCGACTCACCGATTCCCTGATTCCCAGCAATTTGCAACGCTTTGTTCATTAGCATCATCGGCCGCATAATTGAAAAGTTTGTCCCGTTCGCCAAATAAACGGATAATTCAATTGGCAACGGAGAGAACGGGCCGACAGAGAAACTTTTGCCATGGCCAATAACAATATAAACGGTAGCTGGTATGCATTTTCCTATATTACGCATATATGTAGGATAGATATAAGTTCGTAGCTTTGCCATGACAATGCTGTGTCTGTGTGTGTGTGTAAGCTTCTGTCCCGTTTACATAATTAACAGGACGTTCATTAGTTATAGAACCATAGGCCACATACGATGACGGTTGCAGCGGTTCGTTGCGTGGCTAATGCGATAAAATGCAGCTATAAATTATTTGATTTTGATTGCTTTTAATAACCAAATATTTTCAATTAAATGCAGTTCATTTTGGGAAGCATTAACTACAAAAATAATACAATTTTTGCTAGATTGCCTCAGATTTATTTAACACAAATTTATGCGAATTGAAATATTAAAGGAATCCCGATAATTGGTATATTTATTTTTTTCCGGTTTGACATTCCAATTAGGAAAAGTCATAAGTTAGTTATAGCCTAAAAGCTCATACACTATAATTGTTAGTGTTACTTACTTTATTTATTCATATTCATATTGATAGTTATAGAGTATTTCTCTTTCAAGCAAGCTCGACTTGTTTATCTAATGAGCTGTTAATTGTGTAAATCATATGTGAAACCAATAAATAAACGAAGATATCGAATAAAAGCCACAGATTTTTAAAAATACTCTTTTTAGGGTAGCTATAGTACATATGTGTATTATAAAATAAAAAGGGGCCTGGCTGAGCAGCTAACTTTGTTTTTCGCCCTTCTCTTATTTATTCATATTATTATAAATTTTCGTATTAAGAACTATGCGAATAATAATTTGAATAATTATACAAACATAAACGTGCATTGTTTTGAAATACGCAGTTCGACATCGAGAACATGATCATTAATAACAAAAAAAAAAACTGAGATCTAAAAAGTCAATAAAAACCAAAGCGCAAAAGTAGAGAAAAATAGCCGCTGGCTTTTATAAATTTACGAACAAGATGCAAAATAAACCAAAAATACAAATTAATTTGGCAGAATAAATAATACCGAAAAAGAGGAGAAAGAAAGAGGGGGAAAAAAGCCGGCAAACCGGTTGTATGAAACAATTATGTGAGCTCTAGCACAACGATATTTGTTTGCATAAATAAATATATAGGTAGATAATTATATAGAGAAATAGATAGTCCGGATTAAATCAGAGAAATTGGCACAAGTTTGGGCTTTGCTTTATTTTGATTTGCATAAGTGCATTGATTATATGGTTATTTTTATGGCGTCTGTTACGTTTGTTCGGCTTTTAAAAGCCAGGCATTGAATCTTTTCCGCCGGACTTCCCCGTTAGTTTTGGGTGCTAAGTGTTTATCTAACATTGCCCGAAAAAATCACAAATTCCAGTCGCTTTTCGTTTTGAAGATTTTCACAGTTTCGCTTTGTGAAAAACCCCTTTGATCTCACTCATATGTGATATTTAGAATAATCATAGGCAATGACGACATTCGAACTGGTCTGGGACAACTCATCGAGTACTCGATATGATACTTGAATTGGCAGTTCACGTAGTCACTTGCTAATTAACAATTTCTTATTAAAACATTTTTATAATCTTTTTATAATCTGTAGCTAGTCTTCTAATTGCACATTTTAAAATCCAGTTTACATTTTTTTGCATCTTAATGAGATAATTTGTCATCTCTCGACTACTTTATACTCTCGCAACTTGACAGGCGTTTCTCTCACAGAGTTCATGCACCCGGAGATTCTCTCTGAATATACGTGACTATATTATATTTGTTTACTAGAGAGTAGATAATCTGGCACGTGTCAGGTAACCTTTCACTGTGAATACTATTCGCAATATTTACAATTGAGTGTCTAACAAATATGAATGGAAGCCTCAGGCACAAAACTAGATTTTGTAGTAGAGCGTGAGAGCTAAGGTCGCTGATATGATAATGAATTAAGATAAATTAATAAGGGTTTAGCTTATTAAAGAATGCATATATATTACAATAATGTAATTAAGAATTGTTCCTGTACATATATTTATCTTTATATTTATTTATATATTTTTTTTTTGTTAAAAAAAAACGGGTTAAAACCAAATCTGGTTTAAATATTTATTATAACAATATGAAGTTTTTCAGAAAACAATATCCTTAAAAAGTCCTGTAAACAAAATTGTATTTTATAAATTCGTATTTTCGTATATATATATATATACTATATATATCATATTTAATTAATTGGTTATTTTATTCTTTTCTCTTTTTCGATTATCTTTCTTCATTGGTTTCCTTTTCCTGACATGTCATGAGCACATTTCTAGCACCTTCCGTCTGCTTTAAGTATCCATTTGCACATATTAATAGCGATTCTTAAAAATTATTTTTGATGTGAATTCATTTTAATTTCGTTCTCATCGGTAACGGCGTCATTAAGACCGCTTCGCTAGACAATAAGATCGAAGGGGAATAAACTCTTCAAGATGAACTTGTCAGTTGACTAGAATATGCGAATAAACAAGATGACTCACGGGGGGGCGTGAATCGAAGAAGGAAAGCGAGAGGGAGAAATGGTGACCCATAAGTACACACTCCAGAAAGACCACTCGTGCATTATTATGAATCTTTCTTAAAGTTGATTTGGGAATCACCAGATCAAGTGACAGTTGATAATGCCGGCACTACGCATTAAGCGATCGTATTATTTAAGATGATGCCAAACCCGAAGCAGATAATTAGAAATAAATGCAAACCGGTTAATGCTTTGAGATGTCGATGTCGAAGCCAGTTCGGACTTCTATTCACCACAGTTGACAGGCACCTACGCACTTTGTATATATAGTAAGAAATTTCGGGTGTCGCTTCATCAGTTGATCCGTAACCAGCTTCGGGTAAACAGTACACTTTCGATCGATTCGAGGAATATGAAGACTCTGATTGTACTTGCACTCTTGATTGCCGTTGCGGCAGCCTTGCCTCAATTTGGTTTTGGACCACACAGACGTCCCCACCACTTTGGTGGCGGCGGCGGCTATGGAGGTGGCTATGGTGGTGGCTTTAACCCCGGCTACGGTGGTGGTTATGGAGGAGGCCCAGGTTACGGTGGTGGTTTTGGAGGAGGCCCAGGTTACGGTGGTGGTTTTGGAGGAGGCCCAGCTTACGGTGGTAACTTCGCACAGCCTGTTGGTGCTTCCAGTTCATCGGCAGCCTCAAGTGCGGCATCAGGCGGTGGTGCTGGTGGTGCCGCTTCCTCGTCATCTGCCTCCTCTGCCGCTGCAGGCGGCGGTGGCTTCAACCCCTACAATGGTTAAAGAAAGCGTCTGGCTGAGTCCTGAGTTGGGATTGAAAAATAAATTACCCATAAGTTTATTGTAAAAAAAAGTCTGAAAAAAAGGAATAAAATCATAAATTTCAAAATTTGTTTAACATTTCTGAATATATTCATGAACTTTTTCTATTCTCATGGCCCATCGAGAAATCTCATTGTCTCTCTGTTTCTCTCTACTTCTCTCTATTTCTGCTCTGATGCTCTGCGTGAGCAATTACTTGTTCATATTGCGAGCCGCATAATAAGGTCGTTAATTTCGGCATATAAGTGGGAACTATAATAAAAATATTCGCACATGCGAGCAATCTATTTGGATGTATCAGAGCCGAAATCGCGTCATTGTGAAATAAAGAGTGTGCGTTGGAAAGAAACATTTGACATATAACTAGTTCAAGATATGTTGGCTTAAGGAATAAATTAAATAAATAAATAAAGAAGAGAACAATTGTTATTACAACTAAACCTATAACAAACGAGAGCAGGAGTCGAGCGACAGTGGGATACCCTTCGACTTAAGTTGCCATAAAACGTATCTAATAGTCTGATAATAATCGCAAGCTATAAATTAATCATAACACTGCAGTGCGCTGCCACCTTGCATCAATTTCGATACGTTGCCAATAATTTATCGCCACAATTTCCTAGCGCGCGAAAGACTGTAGCGTTGTGAGCATTATATATCGGTATTTTTTTATAAATTTTAAATTGGTCAATATCGATAAGTCGTAATATATCAAGTAATCAAAATGAATATTTATTTAATAATTGCATTTGTTGGTCTTGCATTATTTATTTATATTAATTTTAATTATTTGAGCACGTACGCATATTATGAATATGTACACATGCATGTAAATACTTGAATACATTCATACCGATCTACCACGCTATTGTTTGTGTACAAATGTACATATGCATGTGTGTACACAAATTAAGTATGTATGAGTGTTGACATGTATTTTCGGTAATTGAAATGTGCATAAAAAAGAACAGTAGAGAAACAGCTCGTGCTGCCTTATCGACATGTGCATAGAAAAGAGTCAAGAAACAGCTCACGCTGCCTTATCGACATGTGCATAGAAAAGAAGAGTCAAGAAACAGCTCGCGCTCGCATCGTCCCTCCTTTTCTTTTCCGCGCAAGTAATATAGTTATCACGTCATCGACAACTTGTTTGCTGGTCGAAGGGTTAAAATAACTTCCGTGTTTATTATCCGATCCGATTGCAATTTGGAGGATGGGTTCATATAGTATTTATCTATATGTGTGCTGAAGCAGAACGGTGAGGCATGAGTACTTCGAATGTAAATAGGAAATGGTCGGTTTACGGGGGCGGTAGGCGTGGTATCTCAAATTGAAAATAAACTTGATCTGAGTATGGTATACAGGAATCTACATGCTAAATTTGGTATCACTAACTTCTGTAATAGCTGAGATCGGCGCGTTCATCCAGACAGACGGACATGGCTCAATCGTCTCGGCTAGTGATCCTGAGCAAGAATATATACATATACTTTATAGGGTCCCCGACGCCGACACAGATAGACAGATGGATATAGCTATATTGACTCGTCTGTTGATGCTGGTTAAAAATATATGCTGCTATGTTTATGCTGCTTCTTTCCACTCGTTCAAAATACACAGTGGGGGCACGTCCACCTGCTATCCGCCCTATCCGAGATAGCACTGTGATACTAAAACCGGTTTCAGTGGGGAGTGGAAGAGTATGAGGAGTGTGCACAGATCGGATTTGCTGGGTTTGTTTACGACCCAACTAATTGATAAAATGGATTTGCCTTGTGTGATCATTTAGCGCCACATGTTGATGCTATTGTTGTTGAATATGTAGTTTTTTTTTTGAATGTGTGATTCAAAGCAATCTATCATAGAGTTGTTTTTGTATTTCAGACGATCACCAAACTTGCGAAAATAGCAAATTCTTCCTCTCTTTTGACTCGCGCTCCCTCACTTCCTCTGAGCTGAGCAAACGGAAAGTCCAGGGGGTTTTTGGTCTAGAGATGAATTGTATAAAAGCCGTCACCCGACTTTCGTTTCGTTAAGTTTGTAAAGCCAACTTGAAGACTAACAATGAAACTGTTCCTCGCTCTCTCTGCTTTGGTAGCCGTGGCCTCGGCTATGCCACAGTTTAGTGCCAATGCTGGCGCCAGTGCCCAGGCTACCGGTAGTAGCTTCGGTGGTAGGCCCGGTGGTGGCTTCGGTGGTCGACCCGGTGGAGGCTTCGGTGGTGGACCCGGTGGAGGCTTCGGTGGTGGACCCGGTGGAGGCTTCGGTGGTGGACCCGGTGGAGGATTCGGTGGAGGATTCGGTGGTCGACCCGGTGGAGGATTTGGTGGATTTGGAGGTCCTGGGGGCTTTAGTAGAGGACCCGGAGGTCCTGGAAGCTTCGGTGGCAGACCTGGAGGTTATGCAGGCTTCCCTGGTGCATATGGAGGTCCTAGCTACGGAGGTAGACCCGGAGGTAATGGAGGCTTTGCTGGTGTACCCGGTGGTGCTGGAGCAATCGGACCAGGCAACCGTGCACCCGTCGGATTCAATGGCGGTAGTAGTTCAGCGTCAGCAACATCTAGTGCTAGCGCCAGTAGTAACGGTCGTGGAAGTGCTAGTGCCAGCTCCTCTTCAAGTGCCAGCTCCTCTGGTTAGAACCTCGTATTAGATGCTGAATTAAAATAGTGAATTTGTTAATTTTTAAGAGTTACTTACTAGAAATAGATGAATCAAAATACTTTTTTTTTGTGTATTTAGAATATTTTATTTACTAACCTTTTCCGTTTCCTTGGCTTCAGTAAGGAATGGATACTTTACCCTTATTTATTTCGAATTTCCTGTTGAAAATTGTTAGTGTAGTAACGGATACAGGTTTTAAAGGTTTTTCAAAATTCAACAAACGGTATCTTATTGCGAGCAGACTTCGAACTTGTTTGAAATAAATTATATATAAAATTTGGTTAAAAATTATGTTTTTTTTTCCCCCATTTCAACATTAAGTTGCTAATTAAGTCTTCCAAAAGAATCGAGAAAATGCAAATTAGTTTGCTAATACTGTTGTTGTTATTAAAGTTTTCGAATCTGAAATTCAAGCTGTGACGTTAGACAAAGTAATCTAACCTAGAATTTTTATTGCATTTCGGTCTATCGTCAAATATGTTAAATGATTAAATGTCTTGCTCGCTCTTTCTTTTGACTCGTGCGTTCTCACTCCCTCTTCCTTGCGATCGAAAAGGCCGGGATAGACTGGTCTAGGGCTGAGTTGTATAAAAGCCACCGCAAATTGTTCGGTTAGTTTAGTTAGTAAAAGCAACTCGAAGCTTGACAATGAAACTATTCATCGCTCTCTCCGTTTTGGTGGCTGTGGCATCGGCTATGCCACAGTTTGGTGGTGCAAATGCCAATGCCAATTCCAATGCCAATGCTCAAGGTGGACCCGGATTTGGTGGACCTGGTGGCCGTGGAGAAGGTGGTTTCGGTGGACCAGGAGGTTTCGGTGGACCAGGAGGTTTCGGTGGACCAGGAGGTTCCGGTGGACCAGGATTCGGTGGACCCGGCAACTTCGGTGGACCAGGTGGTAGACCCGGCTTCGGTGGACCAGGTGGTAACCTTGGTGGACAAGGTGGTTACGGACCAGGGGGTTTCGGTGGACAAGGTGGCTTCGGAGGAAGCTCTTCCAATGCTAATGCTGAGGCCAATGCCAATGCCAGTTCTCTTGGAGGCTTTGGCGGCGATGCCACTGCCAATGCAAATGCCAATGCTCAATCCAATGGCAGATTCGGTGGTAATTCCAATGCTGTCGCCAATGCTAACGCCAATGCCGTTGGCAAGTAAAAACAGTTATAGTAAAGTTTCGACTGTATTAGAACATGTCATTTCATTGTAAATGTAAATCTTAGAAATTTTTTTTTAATTTTTAAATTAAAAGTAATTAAAATCAAAGAAAAAACTAACCTTGCAGTTATTAACATTTCTTAACACTGTTCACAGTTCATGTATTTGTTAACAGTTAAAATAGCTTTCTACAGACGAATAAAATATTTATGAAAATACATTTCAGAAAGTTTCTTCTGTGTTTGTAGTTCGATTGGATTGAAATTTGCAGAAAAGATAGATTTATAGTCAGCTAACTATATGTTGAAATCAGAAAGTTGAATCTTTTATATGCCGCTTACAAATCTTATTGAAAAATTTAATTATTAATTAGCGGAGCGGTGGGCGTGGCACACAACATTTGAAATAGTATACAGGAACCTTCATGCTAATATTGGTGTCTCTAGCTTTTATAATAGTTTAGATCTGAGATTTTTATCGATTTGCGGAGGCGGAAGGAGGCGTGGCCAAAATCTAAAATAAACTTGATCTGCATGCAATAATAACACATATTGTCACCAAATTTGTTAGAGATCGAGGTTTTCTTGTTTTCTTTTTCGGACAGACGGACATAGCTATATTGACTCGGATGTTAATGCTGATAAAGAATATATAAAGTTTCTGGGGTCTGACACGTCTCCTTCTGCGAGTTACAAAAAATTTTGGTTGGCACAATGTTATTATACCCTTCTATTCTATGGGTAGCGTTTATCAAAATTAGATGATTCTATGGGTAGCGGGTATCAAAAATAGATGATTCTGCGTTTCTGGGGTTCATAGGAAAAGTAACGTACATTAGTCAATTTATAAAAGCGAACAGATCTTTAATATGTGAATAACGTTTCCTCAGTTCCTCTCCGGACGTGATCACAAAGATTCAACTATCAGAGTCCATTGGCAAAAACACTGTCAATGTCAGTTCAGTTACGAAGCAGGATTTGAGGGACCAAAAATAATCGGTTAATTTGTCGGATTCGTTTAAACACTTTCGGGGATGGCAGAGCAACCTTATCGCCTAATGCTGTCGGCAATTTCAAATTTAAAACATATCACAGAAGTTACTCAACACACTCCATAGTTTCTTACGGCACGTTTTCGGCGCCTAACTTAAGATTAATTTGTGCGCAGGTTACTATATCTGAGTGAACGAACAATATTGCATATTTTGTCCCAATTTAACATTATAAACAGTTGCTAATTAAGTCTCCAGCTCCTATAGAACCGGAATTGAGCAAATGTAAATTAGTTTGCTAATATTATTATTGTTAATATAGTTTTCGACTTTAAAATTCAAGCTCGTACGTTTGATAAATTAATCCAGCATAGGGTTTTTATTGTATTTCGGTCTATCGTCATATATGCAATGATAAACCCTCTTGCTCCCACTAAATTTTGACTCGTGCTCTCTCGCTTCGTCGCCCAAGCGATCGTATAGGCCGAATCAATCGGGTCTAGGCCTCAGTTGTATAAAAGCCGTCACCTAAAGTTCATTTGGCTAAGTTTGTAAACGCAACTGGAAGCTTCACAATGAAACTATTCATCGCTCTTTCCGTGCTGGTGGCTGTGGCATCGGCTGTGCCACAGTTTGGTGGTTCGTCTTCTTCTGCGAATGCCAATGCTCAAGCGAATGCCAATGGTGGCTTCGGGCCCGCATACGGCAATCGAGGAGGTAGCTACGGTGGAGGACCCGGCTTCGGTGGTGGTGGCTTCGGTGGAGGACCCGGCTTTGGTGGAAGACCCGGTTTCGGTGGAGGACCCGGTTTCGGTGGAGGACCCGGCTTCGGTGGGGGACCCGCTTTCGGTGGAAGACCCGGCTTTGGTGGAGGACCCGGCTTTGGTGGAAGACCCGGTTTCGGTGGAGGACCCGGTTTCGGTGGTAGTGGCTTCGGTGGAGGACCCAGCTTTGGTGGAGTCGGTCAGGCAAGTTCCAGTGCCAGTTCCACTGCCAATGCTGCTTCAAGTGGAGGCAATGCAGCGGCATCCTCCAGTTCTTCAGCCAGCTCGGCTGGAGGAGTAGGCTTACGAGGATAAGACGCAGAATTAAATTTTTTTTTGTAATTTTGTGTATTGGTTAAGGATTAATAAAATAATAAAATATAAGCAAAAAGATAAACATTTTCAATTACTATACATCAAATTGGATATTTTTTCACTTAACAAAACTTTGAATTTCCTATCGAACTACTTGCCACTAAAATCTTAAGTAGACCGTGAAATATAAACTCTCGTCCTTTAAAATAATATTTATAATAAATAGCTTTTAATCTCATCAGAAATTTTCTTAAAGGGATAGTATTTAATAATTGCCCAAGACACTGGACTTTTGAATCTAGTTCATGTTATATAGAGTGCTAAGGACCTTGAAGAAAAGTCGATGCCACCTTATTCACTCAAAAATAACAACCTACCATTATTAAGTTCGTTACCATTATTTGAAAACAAGTTCCCGGAAGTTGTAGCATCGAAATTGGGCGTTAAAGTTTGTAAATCTTTTGTGTGATAGCGGAATAAGTTTCCTGTACTCAGAAAATTACAGGAAAAACCGGTGTGACAGCTAAATTTGTAGGCAAAATATGCCAATCATTTGATAACAATAAGACCAACAAAATAATACACAGAAAACTAAAGTTGTATGAAATTATAATCATTTGAAATTACGCTTTCCTAGAACATGTCATTCTTCTATTAATATTCTGGTAAAAAGTACATTTAGAGAATCACCTATAGATAAGTAAAGATGTCAATTAACACCCCGTTTAGCCAGTCAGCTTTAGTGCTGAAAATATTCCTAAATTTGAAACGAAGAGATGATGCTAACATATGTACACATGTTTGAATACGTGAGTAGTCTGAAACCGGTTTGGGTGAAATCCAGCGCGAATCCCGAGATTTGCACACTTTGTCAGAAGCTTGACAGTTCGATCCAAGTAGACCGAGTGCATAATCAGCGACTTAATGCCATTATAATTCACAATGTAAATGTTGTGTCTGCATTTGGGATTTTCGTCTTTATGTATGCTAATTGATCGATCGTCGTCTACCGCTTGATTTCTAGTTGCCCTTACCGAGGGTACATCACTTCAGTAGCAAATAATCTACTTCTTTATAGAATATAATCATATACTTATCTAGACTTATGTTAGGGTAGGGTATACAAAGGTCGACTGTGCCAAAGTGAATACATTATGCCGTCTGCTTTGCGTCTGATTTCGGTAGTCTGGCGTTTAGTTTTATAAAAGCGTGATCTGAACGGAAGATTTCTAAGTTTGTTGAGTGCCGTCAGACAGCTCGTACTACCAACAGCAGCAGCATCATGAAGCTCTTCATCGTACTCAGTGTTGTCCTAGCCGTGGCAACAGCAGCTCCTCGGCCACAGAACTCGAACGCGGCAGCCACAGCTAATGCTCAGGCTGAAGGCCAAAATCAAGGATTCGGTGGACCTTATGGAGGACGACCTGGAGGATTTGGTGGACCACCAAGACCTGGAGGATTCGGAGGATTTGGCGGATTCGGTGGATTTGGAGGATTTGGAGGATTTGGTGGAGAATACAGGCAACCTTACTACGGTGGCGGAAGCGGCTTCCGGCCTGGTGGTTTTGGAGGTTATGGAAGCTATGGAGGTGGCCCACAACCTGGATTTAACGGAGGAGCTGGTGGATTTAACGGAGGAGCTGGTTTCCGTGAGATCCCTGGCGGCAATTCTAATGCTAATGCCAATGCCCTTGCAAATGCGGAAGGTCAAGGTGGTTTCCCTGGCGGCAATTCTAATGCCAATGCCAATGCCAATGCCGTTGCAAATGCAGAAGGTCAAGGTGGTTTCCCTGGCAGTTATCCTGGTGGCAATGCCAATGCCAACGCCAATGCCGTTGCTAATGCAGAAGGACAAGGTGGTTTCCCTGGCAGTTATCCTGGCGGCAATGCCAACGCCAACGCCAATTCCGTTGCAAATGCAGAAGGTCAAGGCGGTTTCCGTGGTGGAAATGCCGATGCCAA
Organism: Zaprionus ornatus; assembly: GCA_018904035.1. NCBI lineage: Eukaryota > Metazoa > Arthropoda > Insecta > Diptera > Drosophilidae > Zaprionus > Zaprionus ornatus. The sequence goes on along the minus strand of JAEIFZ010000002.1, from coordinate 16,615,435 downwards.
TGCTTCATCCAGTGCCGTGGCAAACGGATTTGGTGGAGACGCCAACGCAAGTGCCAGTTCCAGCGCATCAGCAGTGGGAAAATAAGCCAAAAGACTTGCGATCAACGATTGTGATTTAGATTTTCATAACTAAGAAACCTCAAACAAAAATAAAAAAAAAAATTATATATTTTCTTTTTTTTTTTCGGTTTTTTCTTCATGTTTGAACGTTTTCTTGGTTTTCAGAAGAACCTATGGAAATTTTTGTATATTTATTGTTAAAAGCTTCATTAGGTCTAAGGCCTAAGGTTCATTTCTGAGAATATTATTCTTGAAGAAGAGGAACCCAAGAACTCTGCTAACTTCTTCAAAAGTCAAGAGACCTTAATTAAAGTGAATAAAATCCATCATGTTTATTACTATGTATGTAAAATGAGGTCTACGTGGCCAGTTCAT